>JANVCC010000043.1:17279966-17395535 GCA_025345505.1 Todiramphus chloris collaris | reverse complement strand
GGGGGGGGGGGGGGGCAGGCTGTTCATCTGTCCTAGTACTATGCAAGTATTACAGCACATCTGAAGGTACTGAAAAATAATCACACCTCTTGGGGGAAAAACAAGTAAAAACAAAGTGGTAAAGCATGAGATTGATATACACAAATAATAGATCAAACCCATCTAACTGGCTGTATGACCACTGCGGATTTGCTAGACAAAGCAAATGCAAAGGTATTTTCCCAGAATTCAGTAAAGCATGCAGTCAGGTAAACTAGAGAAAACCAAGCACACCAGTAGAAGAACAGGAAGGTGAACAACAAGTCAAAACAACAACAACAACAAAAAAAACAAAACAAAGAAAACAAAACCCTAAAAAAAACCCCAAAAATAAAAAAGTAAACCACCCCCCCCCCCCCATACAAGAAAAAGCAAAGGAAACGATGCCGATGGCTTGCATGCTGTACACTGAAAGCAGCAGTGACAAAAGAGAGAGGGTGAACTAGTGCCGTTCCTCAGGCACTAGTCTTGTGACCATTTTATTTAAATCTTCATTAATAGTCTTAGCACAGTAAACAGATTACTGATAGACATTAATAATTACACAGATGCACAACTGACACCAACATCCAGAAGTTATCATGCAGAAAAGAGACTCAGAAACAGGACAACATGAGTAAAAACAAGATCAATGGCTACATGCAGCTGGACTCACAATGCAAATAGATCTGCTCTATGCTCAGAGAAGGATGCTAGTATGGACTGTGACAAAGATAAACTCAGTTTCTCCAGGATCAGGGTATTTTGGGTGAGGTTTGTAAGAGTCAAGCTAGTATGGAATGCACTACCGAGACCCCCTCACGGAAGAGCTGCACCCAGTTTAGAGCATCCATATCTAGAAATATAAACTAAAAATGAAAATAAATACTTAAGAATTCAACTTAACTTTCTGAATTATAAGCTCCAGAGCCTAGAAAACCCTTTATAACCCACAGTCGCGAGTCCTTAAAAGCTCTGAATATGAGTACTTGGGCTAACGCTTAACTCTAATTCTTTTGAGTGTTAAGCACTTTCTATCAAGAGAAAGCTTACCATAATAATAAATACTGTTGCTGCACTTCGGTACTGTTTTACTTCATGCTATAAATGAGCATTCTGGGGTGTGTGCTACAAAGGTAAGTCTGCTACCCAGGAAAGCATATGGTCCAGGAGTTCCCTAAATATTCTTTTAGGAACAGAAGAACTAGGTAGTGCAGCAATGGAGATCAATCAGAAAAATCTCAGTTTCAAATTATTCAAAGTCACATTTCACTTCCATCATACACAGAGTGCTAAGTGAGCACCACACAGGCAAGATTAAAAAAAGACCATCAGGAACATCACTCAGGAAGAAGCAAGCGAAGAAGCACTCTGTCATTGAGCTGTAAATCAAGTCTGGCACACTCCCTAATTCTGGGTTCTTTCCTCACCCACCTTGATTGATGAGCCTTCCTCACCAGATGGAGAGGGAAGCTGTAGCTTCTTCCCTGGCAAGGCACCCAGGCCTTGCTGGACTCTGCAAGGATACCTTGTCTCACTAAGATGGCTATGCTGACTTGAAGGAATATCAGAGACATGAAATTAGGTCAGAACTTAATTTTAATTGGTTAATAATAGTTTCAAGTGCTATCTTCCAAGCATACCAGCTGACTGTTGGGGCTTTAAAATGACATTACTGCACCCACCACTATTAATTTCCTTTTCCCTTTCACCATTTGAAAGACTCAAGCAAACAGGAAAATTAGTTCTTATTCAGAGAAGATAGTGAATGCAGCAGTAATTAATTGAGCTAGAAAGAGAACAGCTAAAACTGTAGCTCTTATTCCTCACTTGACTCTGTTTACAGGAATCTCAAGCATTCCTGTCACAGTATCAGGTAAAAAACACCCTCAGAAAATGGAGTCTGTAAGTTGTTAGCGTGCCTTCCACAGACACCAAAGCCCATCCTTAGTCCTGATACCAATTTTAACAGGCAAAGATGGGAAGAGAAGAAAACAGTTAAATTATAAGAACATAGCTAGAGTATGCAATGCCTGTCTGTGTAGTTCATAGCCTCACACCAGAAAAAACCCACACCAAACAGATGAAGTCATAAAAGGTATCGTGCGATAATGTAGTTTTCAAAGCACGCTTGCATGGACTCTCTCCCTAAGCTCCAATATCAAGGCACAGGTCACTCAGCTGCCAAAACACCCTAACAACCTCCTACCTCCCTCCACTGCTTCTCTATCAGCACAGATGATGCATTCTTTGCTCTCACTTTCTTTCCTTCTCCACTCTTTCACAGAGGTGTAGCTCCAAACTCCTTCCCAATTTCACCTTGGCATCTCTTCTGTGTTGCTTTCTCTCGCGCAAGACTCATCCTGACAACAGACACAGAGGGCTGAGGCCAGCTTCCATCTTTGTCCAGATTCCATCCAGCATCCCAGTCCTTGCTCTACCAGACATCCCCAGCAGCCCCTCTATTGACACTTACCTTTTCCTCTCCTCAGCTCTGCTTTTCACTGTAATTGAACCTCAAGCTCATAACCCTAGTTTCCGCTTTTCTACCTCTGGTTCTAACCTCAACCTCTACTCTTGCTCCTGTCCCACTTAGATCTCTGAGCTCCCCCCTTTTGTCAGTCTCCACAAACACGATCATCATCGAGCTGCTAGGCCTGCTGCTTAGAAGACATCACCAGTTCTCTGAAGCTCTCCCACCTCTCGCAATCCAGACCTTCCAGATTCCTTTTATCCCTCATCAGGTCAGCCTCCTTTTGGATCAGAGGGAAGCCCTCCCCTGTTCATCTTCAAAATTCTTGAGGTTATTCTGTCCCACCCCTCATCCACCTGAAAAGCCAATTTCTAATGCCTGCTTCAAAAACCCAACCAGTGACTTTGCATTTTCTTCCACCCTGCTGCTGCCACTTCAGAGAAGTTTGCTGTACACACTTGCAAAGCTTTATCACTGCTAGACTTTACAGCCAATTTCTAATTCCTGCTTTGTTGTAGCGACACAAAATCTTCTAGCCAAACCCCATAATTCTCCTGCCTTTCCTCCAAAGGGCTACTCGACATCTACCAGCTTGACCACACACAGATCAAGAGAAACAAGAGTACTGCTGCAACAGTGCACCTAAATTAACTACACAGCTTCCACATGGTCAGTGAGGACACGCTAAACTATTAAGGGCAGAACAAAGTTCACAGAGACCAGCTGAGCAGGGAGGCATCTCGACGAAGTGAGAACCTTGGCCAGTAAGAATGCCGTTCATAAAAAAAAAAAGTATAACATACACAAACACATTTTAATATATTTTTTTACATATATACATTCCTACCTCTCCAAGAGCCCTTGTTGGAGAGAATATACACATACGTTTTCTTTCACTCCTTCCCTTTTGAACTAGCTAACTTTCCCTTAGAATTTGGCACAGAAGAAGCCACTACACTATGGCCACTGTAGGCCATATTCTGAAACTGAGAACTTACGTTGAGCTTCTGTGCATTTCCCCATAGTTAGCTGTCATCATTACAGTATTTAAATACCTACATTTTTGGGAGGAAAGGGGGCTTGAAACCATTACGATGCAGTTAACTAACATCACTTCATAATTAGAAGTATTCTCTGACACTAGCCCTTTGAGCTACGACAAACACTAACTCTTTTCCTTGCCTCTCCCACACTCAGGAGCCAAGCACAGCTTTTACACCAAGAAGTTTTCAAATACAATTGAAAAAAAAGGGCTGTTTGATGACAAAACCCCTTTCACATGCTTCCCGACTGACTCTTTGGTCTTCACTGGTAGTCTAAGCAAAGTATCTTGAAATCTTCTGGGCGCAAGCACACTTGAAACTTCCAGGACAAATCTCAATTTCCAAATGAGATCTTACTGAATGCAAAAGATGTGAATAAACTTCCCATTTATGGCAACATTCACATAAGGCTTCGTAAAACTTCTGGGAAAATTTCTACATAATGACGATTTTAATGGACCATGCTGGAAAAAAAGGGCAGAATTTGCCCCCCTTTGCATCCCCTGAGTTACTGTACCTGCTCAATCTGCTAGCACAGAAAAGCTGCCTTAAAAACCTCATATGACTGGCAAAAAAAGAGTTCTTGCAGATGAAGTTTACCCTGCACATCAGAGCAGTGTAACAAAGCTAACTGCTTCCCAGCAGGAGCTGGTAAGGCAACTTCCAAAGGCTGCTTTCTCTAAGTTGTGCTGCAATATAGGTATGGCTGCGTTTGGGCAGAAAGTCCCACCAAAAGACAGTCAATCCAGAGCTGTCCAATTTCTGATTCTCACCTTAACAGAGAGATGGGAAAGAACACTTCAAGTTTTCTGACCATAACTTCCCTCTCCTCTGCTTTGCATCTCTCTGCATGTCCCCCTTATTTCCCTTCATCCCTCCTTGCCAGCTGAAGATTACTGCCAAACTGACATCTCCGTCTTTTTCAGTCAGTTCACGTGGCCACGACTCCCCACCGGCAGCCCGTGGGGCCAACCCTCGCTGCTGTTTACAGACAGGAAAGGCCGAGGTGTGTGACCTAGCTGGCCCCTATTAAAGATAATGTTATCACAGCTCCAATTGTTCCTGTCTGCATCTGCTGGCGAGAGGAAATAATCGACTTGTCTGAGCTGGAACAGGGGATGTTGGAGGACTATGAATCAGAAAGTTGCTTGGGTCAGGAAACTTTGGCCATATGTTGGATTAATAAAGGATTTTTTCCCCCATGGCTGTGCCAATAGACGGCAACTTACCATTATTTCTCCCTATCTCTTCCTATTAGCATGGAAGTGAGAGGCAGGGTGTGAGGGAGGCAGACATCTACATGCAAAGCCAGAGGTAAATCTTCCTGGTGCCTTGTACACAACTGCAGCCACACAGAGTGTTTAACGTGTCCAAGACCCACACTGCAGTGAAAATGTGCTAGCAAACACAGGAAGCGCTGAAGCTCTGCAGGATCTACATGCATGTCCTGAAGTGCTGAACTCTACGCCAAGTCCTCAGAAAAACACACAGACTGAAAAAACAATGGAGGCATCCTCCATACCAACTTCCTACTGACCTACGGGAGTCCCTACCGTGGGGCCAGTTCAGCCCTGGTCGCAGGCACTGCGAGTGCTCTTCAGCACCAACCCTCAAGGATTATTTCATTCTACACAGCAGCTTTGCAGAGGAAAAAAAAAAAACTAGGACTGTAACTGATTGAGTTGCAATGCTTTAACTAAAACAATAGTATGCTCCAAGGCATTATACTCACCTTGAGAAGGCTTGTTTTCTGTTCCAGTACTACCAGCATTGCCTTAATTAGTTTTAGTTGACTGGCTTCCTCTAAGCTGCAGAGCCTGCTGTGCTCTTACATCTGGAAGTTCACCATCCAGAAGGTTATTTAAGCCCTTTCAAATTTTTATCATTAGCCCTTTTCACTTGGTGTTCGAATACTGACTGGATCATGACATGAGAGAGATGCTTATGAATCTAGAGCAGATACAAGCCTTACGAGAACAGAGGTGACACCCAGGGTCTTTTATTATGTCTCAATATTTTGAGATTTACAGATCTCTGGACCAGCAGCCAAACTCAAGCATCCCACAGGCTGTTACAGTGGCCCATCTAGCACAACTTGGTTATTCCACTGTTGGCTCTAGCCAGGAGAAGAGTCTGTTACTGCTTCCCAACTGCAGGGCAGTAAGCTAACTCATCTTCCTGTGGCTGATTAGAAGTGCAGAAACATCTCTCATTACCAGTTATTTGCTAACTGTAATACTCAAGTGGTCTACACAACATCCCATTCTTATTTCCTCCTGAGATAGAAGCCATGGGACTACACGACTCTGAAGTGCAAATTTTGCAGTAGATGTTCTCAAAGAGGGAGAGAAATCTGTCTTGCAGTCCCCATGCTTTGACCAGCTCCCCAGGGATGCTGAAGACTTTGGAGCTGCTTCCCTGTGACAAAGCTCCACATTGTTAAGTGCAACTACCAAATACTTCTTCTTTGGCAAGACAGTGGGAACCAATCTCTGACAAAGCAGACTGTTTCAGACAGTGACTGGCTGTACTGGGTGTGGTGGGAATAGTGTTAATTTTCTTCACACCAGCCTGTATGGCACTGTGTTTTAAACTGGTGACAAAACCAACGCAATTGCTTGCACGGTGCCCAGGCCTTCTCCGTCTCTGCCAGCAGTGGCTGGGGGTGGGCACCAGGCTGGCAGGGGACACAGCTGGGGCAGCTGTGCCCACCTGAGCCAGTCAGCGAACAAGGGACTTACTGGGGGCTTAGCTGCTGGCTGGGGTCATCCCATCACAACGGTACACAGAGTATCTTCCAAATTCAAGCTCAAGCTGCTGATAAACACAGATCTAAAATCATGTTATAGGGTTAAAACTAGAAGGGGAAAATGCATTTTAAAATATCTGGCTGGCATAAGCCAGGTATTTCCGTTCAAGTGAACGTCAAAGCTCTTTTCGAAAGTCTCTTCCCATCTGTAAACAGCCATAAGCAGATATTCTTCTAAGATGGAAAGACATGGAGACAGAAGACTTGTAACCACATTTAACATATATTTCTGACAGTGTGACATTTTCAGTTGTGCAATTTAAAAGTGGGAAAGCCATTTTTCTGTCGATGGATCTTGAGTTTTGACATTCCATTTATTTCCCTATTCCTTTTTTCCTCTCCAGTTATGTCAGCCGTTCAAAAGCTTTTCACCTCCTGCAAGAAATATTTGAAATATGCTGACTGAATAGGCCCTTTCCAACACTGGTACAGAAACAATTTCCCTCATTTATGGCCAAGAGATATTCCCAATTTCCTAAAAAAATGAGTGGACTACCTGCTAAGCACACCCTTAGTGAGGCCACATCATTACTTGTGCTGTGACTGCTAAGCAAGGCCTGGCTATAGAGAAGACAAGAGCACACCTCTCTTAAGTGAGAGCCACTTGTGCAAAGCCCTGGCCCACATGGTTTGTGTCACCGCTCCGGCAGCACAGGCTCTTCAAGGAAGGGGGCTACACAAGCACGTGTGCGGGAAAACCGACCTTCAGCAGCAGGGGAAACGGTCCTGTAAAGTCAGCTGCTGTTCGGAGCAGCAACAGAGCGAAGGTGGCTGAAGCTTTGTTTGCATCATCAAAGGAAGCGAGCGCTGCAGACACGGGTTATGGACGGACAGAAAAAACAAAGAAGTCATTCGATTTTGATGAGGGTGTGTTTGCTCTGAAACAAATATCAAAAGGCATACGTAAAAGTCTGGCTGAGCTGCTTATTCACATTCTCCTAAGAGAAATTTGTGTACAACAATTTACTAAAAATTGGTAACATTTCTCTGCTGAACCAGAAGGTTTAACTAAAGACAAAAATAATCTCAGATAGTTGTATGAAAGACTAGACATTCTCTCCACAATTATTATAAAACCTTGAACATAAGGAAGGAAAAACAGTCCAAAGTGTATTATTCTCAGGTTACTTAAAAGAGCTCATTTGACTGAGCTGTCACTCTTTAGTAAGTCCAGGTCTCTAAACAAAAAATCAACAGGGGGGAGGACGGGGATGGAGAAGGAAAGCCTCAAAATAAACCAGTGTTATTCAAATACTGCTAGATCCTAAATAAAACACAACAATACTGACCAAGCAGAGACAGGGAAGACCTGGCAAGGCTCCAGAACACAATAACCATTTGTCTTCTTTGCCAGAGGCAAGCAGCAGCTGGGGATGCCACTCGGGGGGATAAAATAGCACCATGCTACAGCTGGAGGATTACTCCCAGGAGCAGCGCAATACATAAGAATAAAAGATGACAAGTTAGATGAATGCTCTTTGAGAACCTTTTCAGAAAGGACTAAGTGTTCTTTAGGAGATGCAAGGAAAATTTTAAGGATGCAAAAAACTGCCAACATAGTTTTGCCAAATTCACTTGACAGTGAAAATGAATAGAAAGGCTTCATCTGAATCGTCCTGAAATCCTGTGAGGAAATCCTGGTGGGAAGATCCCAAATCCAGAGAGATGCTCAAATGCTATTTTGTGAAATAGAGTATTTTCTTATGAGTGAATGGGAATCCTCTGAAACACTCCCCAGCGTTTTCAGGATGATTATACACATCACAACAGGAACCTCTGAGTGGCAGAAAATGTCTCAAGCATTTCATAACATAGCAGGGGAAAGAAGCGGAAAGCCAGCAAGTGGTTGGTACTTATTTATTAAATAATAATACTTGCTTTAAAATTAGTGTGATAGTAGCTATAAGCCTGCTCCACAGCACATCAGCCTTTAGGGGTAAGGTGTAAGACTGGAATCAAAATAAAAAATTCTTCACAACGCTACCTATTCTGTAACCTAACAAACACTGTTGGATTTACTACCCAAATTCACTACCCAGATCATTGTTTCAATACGTGTACACTAAGCGAAAGCTGAAGTGTAGGTGTCTCAAATATACCCTTGTGGCAATATAATCAAACATGCAAAAGGGAGACCAGCACTACAGGAAGCTTTTCTCCTGCAGGGCGTGGGAGCTAAACTGGGAGAGTCTTCTCAAGTGCAAATAGTTGGGAAGGGAGAAAAAGGAGAACAAACTTGTGTTGTATGACATCAAGCTTTACATAAAGTAAATTACAGCCCTTTCTGAAACACCATTAAGTCAATATACAAAATCCTTGCTAATGACATGGAATGGAAACAATTTCTTTTCTGCACCTTTCAAGGCTGCCAGGAAAAAGAGCACTAAAACACTGGAAGGAATGTGGTGACCAGCAACAGAAAACAGGCAGAAGGGCTCAATTTCCACCAAAAAAAGCTAAACATAGCTAAGATATCCAAGGTCGCATAAAGAGTCAGGTTCCCAGGTCACAGCTAAATTTATTTAGGCACCTGTATTTCCCAAGCAGTTGGTTTGAAACCTTTAGGTTAGAATCAAGCAAGTTACCATAAGATAGAGTCTGTGAATATACAGATTTGTTAAGAACACTGAAGCCAAGTAGTTGTGAGCAACCCTATTTTCAGGCAAGGTGAAGGGGCGGTATGGGAAAACGCTATCAGTCTGAAAGGTGCTTTTCCCTAGACGGGAGACAATGCTTAAGATGAGCAGCATACAAAATGGGTTAACTAGGACTGATGAGACAAAAGGGAGGAAACAAAGGTATGGGCTGATTAGCAGAAAGCCTTCCTGGCAGACAAATGTGTTAAGACCATGGAGCAATCTCCCACAGGAACTGGTGAAAGCCCAATCAGTTGAAGCTTTTAGAAAAAAACTTACACCAAACAATAGAGAAAACATAGGAAAGGCTCCTGCACTTCAGGGAAACAGAGCATAGGTATTTCCGCACATGCAGGGCCCCCCTCCCCAATTCAACCAAAGAGAAAGGTTTTATGTGGATTTTTTTATATTTGGGTCCTTTCTTTGCCACAGCAGCTTTGCTCCCAGCAAAGCATGTTGCCAGCCACCGTGCAGGCAAATCAGGCCTGTCCCTTTCCATAAGGCAGCACTGGTTCTGTGACCACAGGCTGCCCAGCTCTGATCTGCGCTGCCTGTCAGCTCCGGACCATGCCACACCAGTCTGCAAGACGTGAAACTAAGGCCAAGAAAATTTAGCTCCTGCATTTGAAAACAACTGACTTAATTCACTCTAGAGATTGCAAAGATTTGCTACGTCCTTAACTAAGACAGTCTTGCAGGGTTACTGTTCAGGGATATTAGTACATTGCTTACTACAGACATGTGTCATTCAAGCTTTAACTAAAGCTTCCCAAATAAATCTTCTCTGAGGTTTAACAAGGCCTTACACAGCTCAGCTCTGTGGCATTCACAACGCGGTAGACAGCAGCAGTACACCTGAATACACTAATAATACAAAAGAGCTATCGTAGTTAGAGTCCAGCCCATTAACTATCCTGCAGCAATACAGGGCTGAGTGACTGCTGGTTTATTAGCTGTGACCTACAGCTACTTAACAAAGAGAAATATCAATGTAAATGTATTTTGCTTAGTGCTATGTGCTTTGTGGTTCTAGGCACTTCCTTGTATCAACTACCAACAACCAGGATTTTTAAAAGTCCGGTTCATTTCACAAACTGACAAAAGCCTTTCCCTTCACCAGAGAAACTTAAAGAGGTGTCTGTTTTTAATATTTGGCAAGTTCAGTCTCTACAGCATATGCACTTTGACACCAAACAGGCTACCAGTGCAGGTAAGAAACGCCCTACGCAAATAGAACTGATTTTATTTAGTCTGATAAGAGCTTTTAGATGCACCCTTGGCTTACCAGTAGCTAGGCAGAAAAGATTACAGAACACGCATTTCAACAGCACATCCTGAGTCAGGTGTTTAAACACCGTGGGCATCTGCATCCAATAAAGATGACGTAAAGAGATGAAGGTAGGTAATGAAAAGAGTGCCTTGTCGTATTTATTACCACAATGAGTAACCGACAATATGACTTCAAGGCTCGCCACCCACTCTCACTGAGATCTGTCATCTCTCTTGCCCTTCCTCCCATTATGCACCCTACAGCCCAGGATGACCCCAAAAAGTGCCAGCACTAGACAATTCATCTCCAGATTGCACTGGCAATGAGTACTGTGCTGCAGCCAGGTTCACCTTTGGCTTTCCTGCTAACAGTGGCATTTTCAATTTTCAGTATTTTGTTGCCTGTAAACATAAGCAAAGCAGAAGAGTAGGTGAAACACGCCAAGTACCATTAAATTTATCAAGATAATATGTAGCAGGAATTGCTTCTATGATTAAAACCAACAAAACCACATGTACACATATACAATACCTCAATCTTTTTTGGTTTTGGTTGGGGTTTCTTTGTTGGTTTGTTGGTTCTTTTTTTTCTTTAATGTGTCTGGTCTTCTAACACACAAGAAAACAGGAGAACAGGATTACCTAGAAACTTCCAAATTACTTATGCTTATTTTGGATTCACCTAATTTACTCTTGCCACAGTTAGTGGCAGAACCCTCCAGAGCAAAAATTAACCACTGCCTGTAGTACCTGCAGCAGAGTGCAGCACACTGTAGCCCCTTCTAGTCACCTCTTTGTACCATGGTCACTAACAGACCAGTGCCAATGATACAGGAAATCTTCACCTTTATTAAAGCCAGGCAAAGAGTGATGAATTAACAAAGAAAAACAAGCTCTCATCATGCAAAGGTGTGTACCAAGCAACAGAGGATAAATACAAAATTTAAACTATGCAGTCATTCTGTTGGGAAAAAAAATGTTTCGTTGACTCTCAGAGAATCTTAAAACCTCCTTGATCACTTAAAGACATCTAATTGTCTGAAGAAGTTCAGACAAATAATGCTAATGGGCCAAACTAAGGCCTAGAAAAATTATCCAAAGTCTCCAATGTGGGAATGAAAACAGGTATTTTAACTGCTTAGAACACCCACCACAAACTGGCTTAAAACATGTGTGGCTAGGGTTTCATTTTGCTTCCTTTAGCCAGCTGCCTCCCCAGGGAACAATAAAATCTGCAGATGAGCCAGTCAACCTGACCCCTCCAGAAATATCCTGTGTTACCCCACTGCACAGAGGGACCAGCTTTCCCACTCATTCACCTCCCCACTGGTTTTTCCCCTCTACTCCAAAAGGATGCAAGTCACTGAAAAGGGCACCTCCACTCCAAACCCTGCACTTGAAGAGTAAGAAACTAAAGCTTATAAAAAGGCAACTTGCCAAATGTTTAACCTAATGTCCTCCTGGTTAATTTGAACCAGGATTATGGCAATACATTTTGGGATCAATAGGCAAGAAGTATACAATAGGAGGTTACAGCATGTTTTGCCGCCTCCTCCTGGTACAGCTCTCAAATTCTTACTCTCCATGAGACAAGTGGGCGCCGAAGACAGAAATACAGATGGAGCCTGTCGAGGAGAAAAAAAAAAAACCAAGGAGATTCACCCTGCAGCAGAGACTAAGAATATATACAGGAGAATTCAGCTGGCTTTTTCTCTGCCGAAAATAAACGTCTCAAGTAAGTGCTTCACTTAACTTTTTAAGTATTAAAAATAGTTTATGAAAAACTGATGCCTTTCAAGATGTCTCCTTCTAGGGAAAGGTTCCCAGCAAGCATGACGAGAAATAACTAAGACCTAACAGCAATTAATTTCCAACTCATCCAATAAATTACATTTTACCATTTTTATTTATCTTTCAGATTGACACAAGATAGTCAGACATAAGCTAACAGCCTATTACACAAAGGTGACAGCAGCAGAGTAGCAATTTATTGGACTTATTCTGGGCTCTTTGATTTTGTTAGATTTTACTTTAGGAACCAAGTGCACGGCAATTATTTTTACCAGGGAATATAAAGTTTCTTCTCTTCATTTTGTGCCTGCAGAAGGGGTGACCTTTGTTTTCTTGGTAAAACTTTTCTTTCCCAGTCTTTCTTTACATTAGACATACCAAGCTCATGACATTACTCTGCTATTTCAGAGTCAGAAAGTTGTCCAGCGTTTTGGAGAAAATGGGTGGTATCCTCAAAAACATGTCTGGGACCCACTTTGTCTACAACATGCAGCATTTTAAAATGCAATGGGAGACATGGTTGTGGCACAGTCACACACTTGTGTTAGTCTGAATCTTCCTAGGAAAATGAGCAAAGGAGGACACAGTGGCATCAACTTTGGTTCAGATTAGCAACATAACTACATATTTCATACCCTTCAACAAATCAAGCAGTCCATGTGGAAAAGTTGCCATTGTTGCTACCCATAATGGCTAGTCCCGCAACCCCACCTTCCCAGCTACGCCACCAGAGCGCTCCCACAGCTCCTGCCCAGAGCCACCTCCTCTGACCACAGGACATACCAGACTGTGGAAAAGATTTCTAACCTGAGCGGATCTTGGCATGGTAAAGCTAGTCTTGTTTACACAACTGGCCCAGCCCCCTCTGGCTAAACCAAACTAAGCAACAACCCACACCAGTCATGGATAAGTTAAAATGTTAAACTCAACTCTGCAATGAGAACTGCTTTCAGATCCTTCCTATTAATTTTCTTATGCCCTGGTGTAGACTCCCCAAACATCCTGCTAAAAGCCTGCTTGCAAAGAGATGCTGAGGCAAGAAGTGTCTCTCTCCTAATGGAAAGAACCATCTCTCACTCCATCACCCATTCAAATAAAAGTGCTGCAATAAACTGCTGATAGGTTTTTTTTATAGGGGCAGAGGTTCTGCAAGTCACCACATCACTTGATTTCTATATTTATGTCTGCTAAATTTGACCAGTTCCCACAGAACCAAAATCCCTCACTGAATACTGAAAGCTTCTCGTCTTGTGAGGAAAACCTTTTACTTCACAAAAAAAATGTTGTCATCCTGAAATCTGTATTACTTGTCTCCTCCCCCCCAAACTAGCAGGCATATGGAGTAGGCATGTTCCTTTTGCATATGGTGGTATCTTGTTAACTGCAAAGGAAGAGTAATCATTGAAACATTAACAGAAATTTCTCATTCTGTGAAGCTACTAGGAAATAAAAGGTTAAAAACCTGTAATTTTAGATTTCTTCTACTGCATTGCCAATAAGCAGTAGATTTACAAGTGTAATATTTTTTAATAGAGTCATGAGAGACAAATACCAAAATCATGCTATTTTGTAAAGTATAACTATGACAATCTACTTGAGACTGAAATTCTGCTGATGACACACAGGCTGTTACATGTGGGATTTTGTGTAATTTGCTCTTAAGTTAGAAACATCCCTCCAAAGTGGTCAAAAAAATACTGCCGTTTCTCTAAATGTTCACAGAGGGAAGGACACCATTGGATTAACTTCAGCACAGGGACTGGAGAGGCTATGCCTTCTTGTGCCTCAAAACTACAAGTCACCCATGCACATGTACATCATGAAGTAATAAAAGAGGTCTAGAGCAACCCAAATACAAGCAATGCAACAGTAAAGATGGACAGAAAACTTGTCAGGACTCAATAATGGAATTAAATCAGCAAAAAATTTCTCAGCTAAGACTGGGGAGGGCAGACAGGCAGAGCAGGACTCACCAACAGTTTGTGCAGAGTGGGCTACTGCACTCATATTAACACCCAGAGTACACAAAGCATTTGGTATTTGCCACGTATCTTAACCAAAGTTGCTCAGCGTTTTCGAAAAGCAGGCTCGTTGCTTAGCAACTTACCTTCAGATTTCAGATACAATGACCAATATCTGACTTGTCCTACAGCCCGAGCCACAGAACATCCCCGCACCACAACCTCCATGGAAACCGACAACCTCACAAAAGACTTCATCTTTGTGAAAATAGTGAAAATAATAAAATCATGATTTCAAACAGTTTCAACTAACTGCAAAGTTAATTTGATGTCCGTAGTATCTTCTAATGATTACTTCCCCTCGACCAGAGCACCTTGTTTTCATCACAATGCTTGCAAGATGCATATTCCAACTCCACTTTCTATGTCATAAAAACAAAAAGACAAAAAAAATCACCTTGCAAAAGCTGGATAAACACATGCAAATTTAGTGCTGGTAGCATCAGTTCTGACACATTTTTCTTTCAGGATACTGCAGCCAGTTTCAGGCTGTAGTTCAGCAGTGGCCCCACAAGCAGGACTCCACGATGCGGTTGGTCATGGACCACTATGGTAAGTGTTCAAACATTCAGTCTTCCACTTTTGTCTAACAGCACCATCTCTTATGAGCCAGGAGATGCTGCAGGTAACATGTGACGGGCAAAGCTCTCTTCTGCCTTCTCGGTGCAGGAAATGAGGCGTGACAAATACAGCAGTGTAAGCTGGTACACAGTAGCAAGAAGCAGAAGGGAGCTGAACAGTAGGGAGGAGTGTTCCAACAGTTCATCATGCTGCAGGGGGCTTCCCATCATCAGGGCTTTCTCTACATAAACAGTCATTCAAATGCTCTATTCATATGGAGTAACAGATTTTGGGTAGGTCTGTGGTCACATACAAGCAGAGCCATGCACGATCTGCCTCTCTGCACAGCCAGAGCAGATGTAACCTGGCTCTGCCAGGGATGCTGCCTGGCCTCACTGATGTGGCACTGGGCTCAGGAGGCTAGTAAGTCCAACGGAGAAACAAAGCCAGTCCTCTGCCACGCTATCACAATTTTGCAACCTCAAAATGTAGAGCTGGCTTGCCTCCAGCCAACTTCATGTACAAGCACAGGACAGGCCTCAAACACACGTCCTTCTGTACAATCTGTTCTGAACAGCACAGTCATTTGAGAAGGGGAACAAAGAAGGATATGGAGCCAGTGTGAAGACTGGGGAAATAAGGGGCAAAATGCAAACGGATGACCAGGAAGCTGTATGCAGCCTTGACATAAAAAAATGCTTTCAGCATGGAGATTAAGGGACTGGAACTTTTTTGTAGACATCAATGCTCTGTTTTGAGCACCTTATTCCAAAACTACAACACATAGAAAAGCAACTAGCAGTAGCCTTAACAAAACACATAGACAAATACTATTTTGTCTTTAGTTTTAGAATTAGCTTGTATAGAGTTGATTCTTTTACACATTTGTCATTTCAAAAACTGTGCATTTGACCAAGAATAAACACGTGTGGTATTGCATATTAAAGTAGACGGGGGTCCACTGTTTTGCACAGAAATCAGAGAGGAGAGAAAAGTTGGCTATATAGTTCCCAAAGCCAGACTAAAATGACATGAAACACTATGTGCTTTTAAATGCAAACAAGTGCAATGTAGGCTCTGAACTGAAAGCCCTAGCCACAACTAATTGTTTCTAATTCTCATTAAATAGAAGTTCGGCAAATCTCTGACTGCTGCAAGCATCTGCTAAAAGGACTGCACAACCTTTGACAGTCTGTGCCCCACACAGAACAAGACAACTAAGACAGGTCTGGTTCAACCTACACCATCAGGTTAAACAAACTGTGTGATAACTCTGCCCAAAACAGACTACATGTGTTTAGGCATAACCGTGCCCTACCTCCTTATAGCTGGTTCATCTCAGATAAACCCATGACCTTGACAGCACAGGGATTTTCGATATCTGTAGTGTTGCAAAGTAAGCGTGCAGCATGACAACCTCCAGGTTAGTGAAGTATGCTACATCAAAAGATCTCAGCCCCTTGGTGTTTAAATACATTATAGACACAGTTTTGCAAACCGAGAGGTAATTCAGCAGACTCTTCTCATGCTGAACTGTTCCAACATAAGGTTTGTTGTATGGCAGGGTAAGTTAGCAACTGAGGAAAGACTTGAGGTCCTTTGCTAAGTCAGCCTCCCTGTTTTGTTTTTTTTTTTTTTATACTTTCCAAGCAAAATAATGTTCTCTGTTTTCTGCTCCTTGCAGATACTGCATTCTCATGTCAGGGACTAAGAATTTGAAGAGACTGCAGGAATACCACCAGCAACAAACTCAATTCCACTTTCATACCCAAACTCTTCTAAAACTCAGGTAACTCTAGACCTAAATGCAGTTTGGTTTCTTCTTGAAAAAGCTCAAGAAACGGTGTAATTTCTTCAGACCATATCCCAGAATCAGAACGAACAGTTAAAATAGAGCACTGCCTTTCAACACTCAACATCTCCCCCACCTACTATGCGCCCCTTGAACCAATGTCAGCTGTGTTCGTGTCACGTTACTGTTGCCTGCCCAAACACAGATGCGGGGCATTTCCCATCCATTTACTGTCCATATGTCAGACCTTGAGGACAGTTTTTAAAAAAACCCAAACAAACATGTTTTCTGATTGCATTCTGCTTTCACCTCCAGCACAAACTAAGTTAAACTAAAGCAAGCTGTTAGTATCAATATACAATAATAAATAGCCTGAAATATGCAGACATTCAGGCTTGAACTTACAGTCCCTCTCAATCTCAAAAAAACCCCAAGCCGGAACAAGATAAAAACCCTACCACTCTCAGGAAAAGAAATGGTGATTACTAGAAAGAGCAGAGTTTTACAGCATCAGCACAGAGCTGTGAAGTTGGAATACCAGTCTAGATCCCAGAACCCTCCAGGGAACTTTTATTCCTTAGCCATTACTTGATGAAGCACTAATTAAGAAGATTTAGCACACTGAAGTGTGAGCTGCTTTAATATCAACTAGTCACTTCTATTTGAAATACTCGGTAGATGCAACATTACAACAGCTGCAGACATCCCATGAACATCTCCAGAAGCAGGGAGTATCATTAGATCAGCATGACGAACTTGTAAGTGAAGACTGAAAAGCAATTTTGCAGTGTTCCACAGAAACAGGAACTCTTCAGAAAGCGAGCTGCGCTGCTTTGCTTTAACTTTCTATTTACTTGCTCTTTCTGGGTGTTTCCTCATTGTTTTCATGGTTCATTGTACTAGCATGAGCATGTCATAGGCAACCTCGCTCTGCCATATGCTGTTGCTAAGTGATCCTCTGCAAACAGACGAAATTCTTGAGACAAAATCAACTATATTTATTGAACCTATTAGGATTGTTTTAGTGTATCAATCTTAAGAAAATTTATAAGTAATTAAAAACTTAATCATCAGCAACTATGCTTGGTACTCCTGTCTACTGAAGAAGTAAACTGTTAGCTCTTCCTTTAAACATTAACTTGATGGTATTACTGCATCAAAACTTGGCTACAGACAGACATATCTGAGCAGTAACAAAGACGACCTTCAAGACAGAATTTCCATGGAGAGATTATTTTTCATGCATGATTATGCAGAATTTACATTTTCAAGTCCTTACACAAAGCAAAAAAGACAGCATAGTATTACTTGCAACTCACTTATCCTGTAAGCAGAGTCAAGCTGTACCTACTCCAGGAGTCTCAGACAGTTGTTACAAAAAAGTCCTCAAAAACTGGGAATATTCAGCACTAAGGAAAAGGCAAAAGCAGCCAGATTCATGGATTTGAAAAGGATACATCAAGAGTCACAGAGCCAAGAGCTATAAAGAAACCCCCACACAACAGACCCCTTTCTGGCTGTTAAGAAAGCGCAGACAGCCCACAGTAACCTCAGCTGACTCAGGAGTTTCAAAACTCCTGTGATATGACCATGGCTCAGAAGCTGCACGAGAATTCAAGTCCCATGTAATTGAAGGGCAGAGGGCTGGCCACACCTGCCTTCTAGAAGTGCCTTTGGCCTGAGCTCAGTTCCTCCAAACTGAGCAAACTGCTCTCCTACTGCAATACTGCAAGCATGGTGCTTCCAGCTGGTTCCCTGGGCTTTCGCTGGGGCAACCTCTGGGTAAGGCACTCCCTCCTCCATTACTGTCTGGGCAGGTCCTCCTTGCACAGAAGAGTCTACGCTGGTTGGCAGGGCAGAAACTTAGCCATTACAAAGGTTTAAATGGTATTTTCAGCAGGTCTGCTTTCATCACACTCCTGGCTTTGGTTACGAAGTCAGCACTTAGCCATTTAAGAGAAAAAAAAAAAAAAAAAAGGAACTTGACAACACAGAAGTTGAAGAGACAGCTGGGAAAATGCATTTCCACTTGCTATCTAACTTTACACAATGCAAACTACCCACTGACAATGAGGGTGTGTTGCTCTCCTTGTTCCTTCCTTGTGCTACACTGAAGTCAGACCCTGCTCTGTACTAATTCAGAAGTAAATATAATCCACTGAGCTGCTACACAAAAGCTGACTGACCTACATTAGTAGAAAGACATTACACCAACCACCCCTTAAAAGGCACTGCAAAGCATGGACCGTAGTGGAAAGACTGACCATGCTCTGGTCCTAGCAGCTGCGTACAAAGCAGAGACCAGCTGTACCAGCTCAGGCACAGCACTACCACATCTGTGCAGCACACAGGGCTCACGGAGCCAACACAGCTTTTGTGTGCATCCACTTCTACAGGCTCCAAAAGATCTAGATTTTAGGAAGCACACAAAAAACTGAAGGTGTACCTATCTAATCAAACAAGCAGGGTGAAGAATCGAGTAAGAGACCCGGCAGGCAGTAGCATCCAAGACAAGCAATCACAGCGTTTATCAAAAGAAAGCAGAGCACTTGAGCATCCAACACACCTGCTAGGCGAGACTGACAACTGGGGTGTAGTTTCCTCATCCAGCAGAAACTGAAAACAGTGTGAGGACTACGTACGTACTTTACTGGCATGAAAAAGGTCCTCTGGCCAATGCAGAATCGCCACTGTTAGAATCACCCACCAGCAATTCTAACCTGCCCTTTTTTGGCTCAGAGGTGAAAAAACAATCAGGAGCAGGGATGTGTGGGAGGATCTGTTGTCACCAGCAGGGAGTATATGCTATGTGTGTCTCCTTTTTAGTCTCTTAGTACACTGATAACCAGCCATTAAGGCCTTGAATGGCATGCAAGTAATGACAGCCCGCTCATGAACGTGTCATCTTCTTTGATTCCCTTTCAAGATGCTTTGTACATAAAAAGTTCTGTTTCCCCCTTTAAAGCTGCCATTCTTTTTTTCAGTCACTTAAGGATCACACAGAAGAAAGGGCATTACAAGATAAGCTCATCTAGCTCTCAAGAAAGAACATTTTCCAAGCTAACCTGAAGTCCAAATGATGTCTCTGTAAGCAACAAATTCTCTACAGGCTGCAGTTGGCTTGTCCTCTAATCTTTGCCATCAGTAACGCAATGAACAATTTTAACACAGTAACTATGCTGCTGAGGTTCCAGGACAGTGGAGTTGTGCAATGAAGCTTCTTGTACAAGAAAACAATTTCAGATACACTTAGACCTTTGAGTACAGAAAGCTCTTAGCTCCAATCAACAATTTACTACAAAAGCAAAGCTAAAAAATATTCAGACAAACATTCCTGTGCAACAGTTGTTTCTCTTACATCTCAGTCTCTTACTGTATTAGCTCAGTCCCAATGGCATCTTTTCCATCCTGTCTTCAGATGTTTCTGTCAAAACACTGTAAATAACTTGTTTTCACATTGGCAAGGTACCAAGAGGAATATATTTTTCTTAAAAAAAGGCCTTCGCTAACTACTGAATACTCGCCTTATAACAAACACTCAAATAAGGACACAATATTATATGTGAAAGTTAACGTGTATAGCAACTTTAAATTAGATACAAACCTTGGGGAAGCACACCAGTTGGGAAATTAAATGAGACAATGATAATTTACTGAAACAACCTCAGGTTGAAAAAATGATTAGTGAACTCAATTAAGTTACTGAACTAGGCTGGATCCTACACTAACAGCCAAAGAATAGTGTAAAGGTAAGTCCATTGCGTGGCAAAGACAGAAGCTGTCTATGGTTTGTGTATAGGTGCAGTTTCTCTCTACTGCTCAAACCTTTATGGTGCCATTTTTCAAAGATGAGAACCACCTACAGCTTGATTTATGTTGTTTGGTTTTTTTTAACATGACTGAAATGTCAGATATTTTAATGACTGGTTAATTGACAGAATTGCCTTAGGATCCTACAGGTCAACAAACAAACTTTAAGCAAAACTACAGTGGCTGAGTTCTCTGAATGTGCTTTTATTCATCTATAATCTGAGCAACAATTAATTCTTTTGACTCCTCTACAAAAGTAACCTTAACATAAGAAGAGAACAAGTAAAATAAAATGTATTACAGAATCGCCATTTCAGTGACAAATCTATGCTGTGTACCAAAGGCAGGCTTGGGTTTGCTTTGTTTCTAATACACAGTTGAGTCACAGAGAGCGTGCCTGGATATGGAGCCTCCAAGGAACAAGCCCACAGTGCTCTACAGATGGGTGAGCAGGAGGGGAAGCAGAACACAGCCTGGGACTACCATGAATGAAACTGCCTCACAGCACTGCCCAAAGCTCGCCAGCTTTTGTGGCTCCTCTGGCTTTGGGATTTATACAAATTCATTACTACATCAGCAGCACACTGCTGATACTAACTGATGATACTAACAGTGTCATCCCCAGTATAAATCTGAGCCACAGAGATACATTCACATGGACTTGCCATAGGAGGTTTGTTTCCAGGCTCCCCCTTAATCTATGGGAACAAAGTTAACTCCTGCCCTCAACCTTCTTCTCCTTGAAAAGAGCTTTCCAAAAGGAGGAACTCTATTTCCACCACTTGCTAAGGGACTGCTTAGGGCAGATCATATCCTTAGGTATCTAATGACAATTCTGATCCTTTATTAACAGTGTTTGGCCCACCCTTACTCCTGGCATAGCCAGCAGAGATCCACACTAATCTCATCTAGGAAACTGCAGAAGCAGCCTCCTTTTTGACAAGTCACGTGAAGGAAGAGGAATGAAAAAAAGCAATAAAAATAAAATGAACATACCACAGCTCTCTAAATGTGACCCTACATTAAAAAGCACACATTTTAGATAACCCACTTTTACCTCAACTTTGGAGGAGCTATGCTTGTAAACATCTAAATTTCTCATAGTTCCCTCCCTCCTTCCTCGGACTGAAATCCTACACTCAACAATTCCCATCCTCAGCTATTAATTTTACTGCTCTTGGTATCAGTACAAAATTACTTCAACAGTACATATTTTCAAAAACTAGACAAAGGCACTGATTAAACTGCCAAAAAGTCGGCAATGAGTGTTTTCCATTGATACACTAGGTCAGTATGAGAGAGATCACAGAACAACCAAAGGCACAACAAAATGTCTACAGCATGTGCAGAAGACCTTTCTGTCTGATCTTCCTACCTTTAGACATACAGCAAAAAGAGGTCTACACTATTGTCAAAAGAAAAAAATAATGTATTGCTTTTACCAGAAATGTAAGTGAATAGTAAATATTCCTTCTAGCAAAAGATAAAATTCTTAAAATACAGTGCCCCTTGGAGGAAAAAAAAAAAAAAGGGGGGGGGGGGGGGGGAGTTCATCTGTTCTGATTAAAATGAACCCACTCTGCTTTCTTCTGCTATAATTCCATGAAGGCAAGAAGGTTCAGGAAAGCATTTCCAGGTTTCACTGTGTTTGAACGTGCACTGTTTTATGCAGAGCAGCTGAAATACATGTGCTAAGAGTTTCTCTACCTTAAGGATAAAGGCCAAATAAAAAGGAAAACTTAAGAAACTTTAGAGCCTAATGTCTTTAAGCACCAGGTTTTGGTGGAACCTCATTCAATCTCGTGACACGAATATGTTTATCTCCCTTAATTGTAAAGTGCCAGATGATCTTCATGCAGTGCATACAGTGATCTTCAGATAAAATTATCTCAGGTCACGGCTCAGATCAAAGGACCAAGTAACTTCTGCAGAAAGGAAGAGTCAACAACATACACTAAAAAGGCTTCCCCAAACTCCACTGATCTTCTGCAGAGCCCTCTGGGACCTACCAGCACCCTCACTAAGGAAGGCAGGCATATAAATAGTCTCCTTTATTGTTTTGATTATATTCTCTCTACAAAGCTTTAGTTTGAAGCAAGAAAATCCATGCTATGGTGAATACCAGTTATTGCTCCCAAAGGAACATTATTGTCCCTTTGGAACAGAACCTGACTGAAGGCAAGGTTACAACTGCTGTCACAGGAACAAGCCTGCAGCTCTGCTTAAGCAGAGAACTGCATGATTTCAGCCCCAAAACAAAGGATGGGGCATTCAGCTGGGAGAGGACACCTCAGTACTAGGGTCAGAGGTACAGTCGCGGTTGGCATGGTATTATTGTAACTCCCCACCCTTCCTACTCCAAGAAAGAACTTCAGAAAAGGTCAAAAGAGAGCTACGTGCATATCTGTACTTCAACATAGACTTTGCAGTTTCAGCAAACCATAAATGAGACAGGTTGGTTTTAACATAAGGCATTTCCTGAGTCACATGACTCAAAACAGACTCCGTTTGCTCTCCTTTGATACCATATCACAGCACCTCCATCCATTGAGACAAAAAATCCTATTGTTCAGCACAGACCAAAATTAAAGCCTGGCCTTTGTTGGCCCACAGGCACAATAATAATGATTAATAAAAGCAATGTCTAATTTTCATTATGTGACAAGACTGGGACTGTGCGCTGCAAAATATTCCTAGTCAAGAGGAGGCAAACACTGAGTTTTACTCCCCGGCATTTGTGACAGTCTTATATTTATCCATACTGCTTCTTAAAGGGGGATTTATGAAGCTTTGAAGTTCACAGAAGTGTCTGGGAGGACACGTACATGCTAATGACTGAAAAAGTATTACACACAGCAGTCTTCAGAAATAACCAGTCCCCATTAGTAGTCCTGGTTTCCTTCAACTCCTTTATTTCCCTACATCTCCTCCATTCAGATATTGCAAAGCAACTTAAAGGGCATTCCACTACACGGACTATTACCTTCAGCAGGAAACAGGGGCAGAATTTGGAAGGGAGTTGCCTGAAGTGCCCGCAGTAGGTGACAAAATGAGGTAATCCCCCACTGCAATCTCAGCCCCATTACCATCACCAAAATCTTAGGCAGAGGTCCCACGGGGACTCTGTTTCCACTGAGGACATACCAACTCCCAGACTTGAGCAGTGTTAAGAATCACTGCCTCTTAACTACAAACCATGGAGTCAGAAGACAAAAGGGTTGGGCAGAGCTGGCTCCATGAGCAGCACAAGCTCAAACCTGACAGTCATTCATTACACATTAGTGAAAGATTTCTAAATCTTAGCAATGTTTTCACTCACCCAGGTGACTTCTGCAATTGACTGCAGAGCTAGGGCTCTCCTCGGCCACTGGGCCTCACAGTCAAAAGAAAGCAGCCAAACCAGTCAGCAGATGACCCTCTCTGAGCTACAAAAACTTCTTTGTGGTTCTCTCATGAACTCACCAAGAGTGAAAATAAATCAGTTCTAAATGCATCGTAATTTGTTTGGCTTATTCTTAAAAATTAGACAAAGTATTTATTTAATCTACTTAATCCACATGGTGCAAAAGTTCTGTAGTTTTCTCTTCCTTCCCTGCCCCAACAGATGTGTATTTATTCTTCTTCCCCACTGGACCAGAAAGGGCCAGACTGTACCTAACTGACCAGTCTGCTGATGCAATACACAGCAGCATGCCAAAACCATCTCCCTCTACACTGGAACCTGTGCTTCATTCCTGCTAGGCAATGCTGCTTCTTAGATACCGAGGAGGTCTCACACAGAGGAATCTCCCTTACTGAGAAAGGTTAGAGAGAGGATTCAGCTGGGGATTTGTTCTTCAACAGTCCTGCTGTTTCTGTGTTTGAAGCAGAGAATATTACACTTTTTTGGAAGACTCCACTTTGTGTGCTTAGCAGACTCTGCATAGCACTGATGCTAAGAAGTATCAGGACCTTTTAAATATTTTAACCAGCAGCCCCTCACCTTCATGCATGTGCAAAAACACAGTCCCGACTTGGGGAGGGCTGAAGGGCTTCTGTAGCATCGTTTCCAGAAATGCACTGAAGGCAAAGCCGACTGCTGTTCACAGAAGAATGTGCACTTTGCTGAGGGCCTGGCATGCATGTTAAAATAAACTTTCTTCTCCCTGTACTAGAGAACCAACTCTCCAACATCTCAACAACGCTGCTTGCTTTGGAAACTTTCCAGTCACATTTTTCTGTATATGCTATCGGATATATATTTTATAAGCTCCTTTTCTCAGTCAGAATACTGCTGTTCCAAGCTTATTCCATTAATAATTCATGTGAAAATAAACCTCTCCACATTTCAAGAAAACAACAGTTCCCTGGCAACAATTAGTGGAAACTGTTGTCATTAGTATTTTACTTTGATTGAAGAATTAAAGGGGGGGGGGGATGACACACACCCTCAATTCTCTGTCACAGCATTCACTTAAACCCATGGCTCAAAACACAGTTTTCTTCTCCAAAGTAAAAGATTTCAAGTATCTCAATTCCCAGAGAGTTAGGGGAAAAAGGAAGAACAAAACAGCAGCCGAGACCATTGTAACTACTACAATCAGCTGTTCCACATCAGAAAACATGTTGTCCTCCATATCCCACTGCTATTAAAAAAATGTGCAGCTTGAAATACAATGACTAATCCCACTTTTATAGCCAACTGACTAGAACATCTTTCTAACATAAAAGAGAGCATTAGTATTCATTTGAGCCAAAAATAGGAAATTTTCACTATTTTAAAATAAAATAAAAAAAAAAAAAAGCAGCAAGCTAGAGCTCTTGCAAAGCTTGGGTGGGGAAGTGCTTGAAATGGCTTTGAAGTCACGAGAAATACGAAGGCTCCAAACTCTGTTGTACAAAGACCAAGCTGGCAATTTGTCAAAAGCCAAAGGGCTGCAGCTAATTATTCTGGATTTGCATAGCTTGTGAAACAAAAATAAATGCATGTCCCCATCAGAGGTACTTGTGATGATTTCCACTTCACTGCACATGTTTTCTATCTTACATTCTTCACACTAAGCTAAATAGATTTTTCCTGAAAAACAAGGTAGGTAGATGGAGATGTTCTCTCTCTTTCCTTCAGCAGGGTACAGTCGTAAGAAACTGAATACTTTTACTGACTGAAGAAGATCTGATAATTTTCAATTCTAAACTTGGCACTACACTAATTTGGGGGATGGAGGGGTGAAACTGAACAAAACAAAGCTTTTATTAAAAAAGGTCAGAAACAGCTTTACCTTCTATAAACTACCCAAAAATCCTGCTTTGCCAGATTCCATTAGAGAAAATAGATTTTTTTTTTTTTTGTTGTTGTTTTTAATAGTAAATGCCTCATCAGGCAACCACTGCCTAACTTCAGAGGCAGCCTTTCACTTGAAACGGTGATTAAAAATTTTATTAAATACTTTGATTCAAGCATTTACTGTCAAGTCACCCCACTGCCAGTGCAAGAGCTGCTCTCCCTCAGTCTTGGCAGCTGCTGCCTGCCCAGTAACTGCCTGCAGGCCACGGCAGATGGGCTTTGGTCATGTCTGTCACCTGTTCAGAGCATCTCCACCCCTCCTCTGGCCACCAGCTCAAACCACTCCAGATAAGCAGGCAGCTTCGAGGGATGGGAAGAGCTGGCAAGAAAGGGGAGGTATGTAACTGTCACAGGGACCGCAAGAGGATTACATTCAGAATACTTTAAATGCCAGAGCAGAACAGATGACCATAAGACTAAATGCAGCTGGACTGGTGCTGTCTTTCACTGAAATAAAGCCAGCAACACCAGATCTGCTGACCACCTTCAACTGCTCTTCCTTTCCCTTCATGCCTCGAGCCCCAGCATGGGAAGCCCCGACGCTGGGAAGCCCGTGGCCCCACAAGCCCTCTGAAACAGCCGCAGCCGGAACCCCTGCCAGGCAGGTTTGCCAGCACACCTCCCAGCGCCACGCAGCCTGGGGTAGCAATAGGCTGTCTAGAGGAGCTTGGTCACAACCTTCAGTCTTCCCTCCTGTAAAACTGGAACAAGAGCATTTCCTTACCTCACAGAGTACAAACCAAGTAAGCATCCTAATTCAAAAAACATAACCTAATATCGAAGTGATGACTATTAAACAAAAATAAGCAAATAACCTGCCACAAGATAAGAGGTATAGCACAGCATTCTGTTAAGAACCCATATTTAAAAGCCAGAAAGAGATTTTGGGTTTTTTTCTTGCAATATAACACTGGTTTGTAGCTGCTCTACTGACCTGCATGTAAGCTGCAGAAAGCAAATCTAGATGCAAAATCTTTCCAGGCCTTAAAGATGCTACTACTCACAAGTTCTGCCACTGCTCACTGGAAAAGCAGAAATGAGCTAACCCTTCCATGCTCCCAAACGTTTGGGTGCAGGCTTGGACTCACACTGTCTTTGGAAAGTTCATAACCTTGAAAACTTTTTATTTAATTAATCTACTGTACTATCTGTTAAGCCAGACAGCTTGATGGATGTTACTCAGTTGTACTATATAACGTCACACATTGCAGCTCTTGTGCATTGAGTTCACAATGAATTCTCTTAATGGTAGAATCTAATCAGGATTTCTAAAAAAAAACCAAAACAAAAAATCCAGTTACTTATCACCACACAAGTTGAGAGGTTCTTTGTTTGTTTTCAATGTGATGCTTGAATAATGGCTTACTGCTGGATAAAGGAGCATGCCTGCTTAGCATCCCACTGCCAGTCCTATTCTTCCATTATTTCTCATTGGAGGATGCACATATTTCCCCACTCAATAAAAACAGAAAGCTGGAACTACTTTTTCTTCCAGAACTGGAAGTCTTAGACAAGACAAAACACAGAACTTGAACACAAGTCACAGAATGTTAATTACCAGCTAGCAGCAGCTCACCGATAGTCTGTATACCACAATTAACCTTAAGAAAGCAAAATAAAAGGATTTCATTAGTCTAGGTAAAGAATAGAGGACCATCCTAATTCCTCACTGCAGGAAGGAAACAGAAATCACACAGGTGCTTATTTGAAGACTTTCAAGACTTCCCTTTAGTAGCAGCAAATGCTCTCCTGCTCCTGTGAAACATTTTTGGAAAAGAATAATGTGATGTCCACTCATAGAAGTCAGCACATACCAGTCCATCATGCTTTGCTATCTGGAAGTCAGTAACCAAACCTTACCTTCTAACTCACTTATGACCAGAAAGCACATCTACATTCAGAAAATGTTTGAATCTATCTTATCAAGAAAACAGAAGAACAGCCTGTGTATTTTTGTGGTTTGAGTTAGTTGTCTGCTCTCAGGTGTAAGAGCTAGTTTCTCTTGCACAGGACAGGTTCTTTAAAGGAGGAGAAAGGAAAACAAATCGAAGAAACACTGCTGCTTAACACAAGAAAACAATATTCCCTCTGTCAAATACAGTTTGTCCAGCAGACCGACACCAAGACATCCTCCATCTAGAAGCAGGGGTGGGACAGATCATGCGAAGTGACTCAAGCAAAGCTTTCTAGTAATGCTAGGTGAAGAAAAAGCCCATTTCTGATACATCCCCTACTGGCTATAAGTACATGCATCAGAATATATGAAGCGACACACGAGTGATAGGTGAGGGGTGATCACACAGCCATCCATCTTGCTCTAGCAAAGCAGCAGGCACCAGTGTTCAAGGAATGCCTTTGGAGCACAAATTCCCAATATAAATTAGTTTTTACCTCATCTATGCTGTGAAAGTTAAGACTATGAAGTACTTTTACAAAGTCCTGTCTAGTTCTGTACATGTATTTCCCCAAATGCTCTTCCCGTGAAGAAAACTTTTCCAATCATGTTGTGCCTATTCGAGGACTAGCCATTAAGCTACACAAGAATCGTAAGACTATTGTGGAAGGACAGCAACTTTAATCCATAAAGTAAAATGGAATTTACTCTGCTCAGCTAATCGGTGATCTTGAAAGTCTTTTCCAACTTGAGCAATTCTATGATTCCACGGTGCATCACTGAATTCATCCCATACGAGCACCTTGCTGCTTAGATGTACAGTGCGAGCATGTCTAACAAATGCAGACATTGGATTGTAATACACAGGGGTATTATTAAAATAACAGTGTCCCCTAGACAGTGACACAGACACAGGCTAGCCTTCTCTCCGTGTGCTTGTGAAGCTGTGCTGTGCAGATGCTGGTTTGTATTGATCAATCTGGAGATGCTATTATCACAACTGACAAAAGGAGCTGCTCCTTAGCTCTGAGCAGGTACAATGGAGTAGTGGTGCTGTAGTGGTGAAAGGTTAAATGCAGCAGTAAAGTATATACCCTTTTTCCTTGTAATACCACGCAGTTCTCAGGCAACCACACACACCTGAAACACATTCTCCAATATAACTAGTAATGAGATTTTTTTTTAGCCTTTTCCAGTGGTGGGGGTCTTTAAAATACCACAGCCTGATTTTTCAATTTATTTTGTTTTTAAAGTGCTTTTCTCATACTCTCTGCTGGTGTTGAAAATCACCTTTCACATGGACTTAATGGCAGGCTCAACTACCAGTGACTAACACCCCATTGCCCTCCTCTCTTCTCCATCTTCTCTATTGAGGCAGTTTCTCTGCTATTGAGATAAGAGGAAAAAAAAAATGAGAAGAACAGACTCACCACCTCAGAGAGCAAAACAAGCACTAGGTAAGCATCAGCAAGAGTGAAACCTATGACACACAGCTCTTTTAAGTATGCAAAATGAGCCAGAGGGCAAGAGCATGCTTCCCCTTTGATCTTTTAGGGCAGTATTTCTCTATGTTACAGCTGTCACAGTAAAATAATTCCTTTCCCAAGCTCCCATCATCCTTTAAGTAACATCTTGCGTGAAATGTGACAATTCAGGCCTTGAAAATAACAAACATAGCCAACACCTGAATTTATCTGCAACTCAAAGGCATTTCAGTATCATTTCTCTGCTCACTGTGTTACAAGAACATTCCATCTGATGCAGTTTGTTTTTTTTCAAAGGCCAGCTCCTGTTTCTGTTAAGCCTGAGTGTCCACGAATGCAATAAACAGAGAAACATCACCTCATCAGCTATCAAATCTTATTATTAGCAGACAAGAGAAGCCTAACTGCATTCCTACTTTCACCAGGGCTGTGGTGTTAGGGTTAAGACAAGATGGGCTCAACACATGCTTCACAAAAGGAAGATCCTCTTTTTCCAAGGACAGTATTTGTAGCAGAGAACAGAATGGGAAAAAAATATTTAAGCCCAGGTCATGTTGACACTTAAATGATAGCATTTAAAATCAGTAAAACTTCTTCATAAGAAAACAGGTTAGGGGGAAACAAATAGTTTTTACTCACCTGTACTACTTCTACTCCTCTTTTCCTGGAAAAAGAAAAGAAAAAAAAAAGGAATGGTTAATGCCAGAAGTGTGGGTAAAATGTAAAAAAAAAAAACCCCAAAACAACAAACCACTAATGGAAAAGGGTTGCTTCATACTAGAATGCAAACAATAAAAGTCTGCACTAATGAATCTGATTCAAGTTCAGGAAAGCACTTGTTACGTTCCATTCTCTGCCTAGAAAGCACTTCAGCAGCTTCCGAATTACGGCTTCAGAAGTGGCCCAAGATACACACTGAACAGCTGCACTGCTGGGGCCAATACAACTGCCAGGTGAGCAGAGGTAGGAAGTGGGCGATGTTAGGCAGGAAGCATCTCAATTTTAGTCAGTTCTGCTTTGCTTTTCATTTCTCATCTGCCCTCAGAGCGTGCGAATTGCACCACTGCACATTCCACATGCTTGACAGATACTTGATTTTGATCCAAAGATACATGTATAAATGTCAGGGAGAATAAACACAGTACCTTGCAGCCATTTACCCTCTTATTTACAGCTCTGTTCTACCCCTGTCATCTTGGTACACAGAACGTTTCCCAGAGCTGCACAGACACAGTGACTTACATCGGTTGTTCTTTGCTTGAAAACCTTGCCAAGAAATATTTAAGCTGTCCCATGGCTTGTCTTCATCACAAGCACAAAGATACCCAGGGTGTCTCCACAGACTAGCCCTGCAAACAGAGCAGGGACAAAGGAAGGGTACAGGCACAGGCCAGGTCCAGACCAGAGAGACTGCCCTGTAGCTGGAGGACCCTGCCCAGATGTGTCATTCTGCTGCAGCTCCATTGCAGATATATCTCCACAGATCCACTGCTCAAGACAGACAACCCATTCTGGAAGCAGTGCCTCAAAACCACTATTATTTAAAACTCCGGACAGTGATTGGTACTGCACCTTGTCAGATGGACCTAACTGTGCTGGCCTCAGCAGAGGCAACAACCTCTACATCATGTAGCTGTATTCAGAGAAAAGCTAAAAGAATGACACAAGCAGCCATGCAAGCAAACATGTACAGATTCAGCCCCACAAAGCAAGTCTGCTCCTTTGTCCCCGCCTGAGCAAGCATCAAGCTACAGACTGGGATCGGACTCTGTGCATCAGCCCCCAGTGCTGTGATTTCCTTTGGGCAGGAAGGGACACACACCCAGGAATGCGACCAGGGAGACAGACACAGTGTACTGTGATACCCTGTTCAAGATGGCAGGCAGTCTGGACGTGGGGACACCAGAGAGTACAATGCTCCATGGTTTAGACACTTCCTTGGATTTCAGTCCAAAGACTTCTAGTCAGTCTGGCTCCTGCACGAGCCAAGTTCAAATACTGGGAGTTCATCAGAAAGGCGCAAGCCTCTGAACGCCGCTTTAGCCATAAGTGGAACAGTTCTAGTGATCCTGAAAGATAAAAGGCTGGAGATGCCTACTATACACCAAAATGTTGAGAACTGCAACTGGTAGAGGCAATTCAGGCAGACCTGTTGAGATAATTGTCACCCTGCTGCTATGAGAATTGAGATTCAGGTACACGCAAGCAGATAATTCTCAGTCACTGCATTTGACAAGTTATCAAGCAAAACAAACCACTTCTGCTCTAGTCTTGAGAGCAGAACTGAATCCCTGGCACAAAGCCCAGCTATCCCTGTTCCATGACACCCTCCCAGTATATGCCAGCTATTTAAGTATGTTAGAACCTTTTCCTCATTTTGAGCATATAGGAAATTTCAAAAATCAAAAACCGCAGCAGGCAGAAGACAAGAATCTCTCTTCCTCGTTCCCACTAACCCCATATGTGGGAATCAAAGAACCTTTTTGGGAAGGTCACAGAGCAGTACTGCCTAACTCTGCTCTCAATGCTTTTCTATCTAAGGGGATCCGTGTTGTTGTCCACAGTCACAACTGCTGCACGCTGCTGAATACACAATGGCTCCTCCAGTTTCCCGCCCAGTATAATAAGTCTTTCTTTTGGGAGGCCATTACAAAGATGCCCAAAGGGACAGGCTATCAATCAGCATCTATGACACACGTTGCCAGCCTGGAGTTCCTCTGGCCTAGAAGCAGCATACACTGCACAGCCACAACAGAACGCTTGTCGTTGCTCAGCAGGGAAATTAAGACGAAAATTAAATCAAGCACCTCTTGCAGAGAATTTCAAAGCCCTCTTGCAGGTAACAGTAGTATGTAAGCGGTGGGTGATTAATACACTGCCATTATGGTATGGGAAGCATTGCTGCAGACCATCACCTGAGGCTGGCTAGATGTGTTCCAATCGGGTTTCAAGGAAAAAATACGAAGCTTGTAGAGAATGAATTAATAGCCAAATTGTTGTAACCATGATTTTCACACAGCTAAGCAAGATGAATAAGAAATATTAGGTGGGGAATGTTTTTCTGTAAATTAGGGCAGCAGCCTACTCAGAAGCATTCCAAGTTTGTAAGCTAAAACTTAAAATAACCAAACCAGCTACATTTTTTCTGTGTCTGCCCTGGAGTAAACAGAACAACTTGAAACTGCCATTGAAATACACCAGGCTTCAGACAGAACTGCTCCAGAGCCCCTGGAAGAATAGAAGCTAATGGCAAAGGCTTGTGTATCTTGCCATGCTGCATAGACACGGAGTAAGCTTTGAAGAAGAAAAAAATACTTGCAGGCTGGTTGCCAAACTCACTCGAGAAAGAGTCAGTCCAAAGGTTTTCTATAATCCTCCTCAAAATGGACTTTGCAAATTTATTGGGACTTACTGAAATGGACTGCACTGCCCCAGTGGAAGGGAAGAAGCCAGACCAGCATACAAGTAGGGACAGAAGGGGTGTCTGCAGTTGGGTATGATCTCGCACATGCTTAAAAAGCTACAGGAAGAAGGAATCAGTTACCAAGGTTGGCTTGCAATGCTGGGTCTTCCACTTTTTCAGAAAGGGTGGGGGAAGAGGGGAGGGTGAGCATTCCTTTTGTTTACCTGAAACATGAGAACTTTTGATACTTAAGCTCAGGAGACCAGCAACCATAAAAACATGCATATTTTGAGGATTAGTTAAATTGGGAAAAATCCTCTACCAAAATAACTGGGTTTTTTTGAAAATAAGTTATTTTTAAAACAAAAAGTATCTAAACAAGCAGCATGTCAAGCAATCATGCACTTCAGTTCTGGCATTAGCTGATTCTCCACCTTGAAGATTTCCTAAGGCAGTGACCCGAGCTTTTCAGCTGGGCAGGTCACAGCTGCAGGCTCAGGGCAGCAAGCCATCCCTTATGCAAGGGAGCGTGCAACACCACCTAACCACACCGACTGCCTCACATCACACGGGAAAGGGCTGAGGGACAGGCAGGGAAAGAAATCTGATCCCACGCACAAGAAACTCTTAAGACCCTCAAAACACAAGCAGAGAGGAAGAAGCAAGCTGTAGGCCACAAGCAATTCCTCAACAAGGGGCTGTCTGTGCAGGACACTCAATAGAGACAAGACAGTTGCTGAATTAACTGCTCTGGGCTTCTGACAGAGCCATGGCCCAGCCATCACTTCCTCCTATGGTGCTTAAAAGGCTAGTAAGAAAAATACATCCTACAGCCTTGGTGTACGTTCTTTAGGGCTGTTCCTTCAGCAGGGGACAGGCTTTCTGTTAGCCATGCTGAGACATGCACCACAGATGCAACTCATGTGCATGAGATACTGCAACAAACTCTTTTCCTAACACAAACCACAGATGCTTGCACAGCTACAGGACTGTAGCTTGGGCACAAGCAGCGAACTGCAAGTTCTGTAGACAAGCCAGACAGTTAAGAAAAAACTAAGAACCTGTCCAGCCTAGGCAGAATGCTTCCAGAGGTACCAATGCCTACGACAAAGGTGCTGCCTCCCCAGGGAAGGGGGGATGTTATTTCACTTGGAGTACCATTCCCAGATGGCCTGGCTGCCTCCTGATACCAGGAATAGGCTATACAAAACCCACAGCAAGTCTCTCTTTCTGAGGGGAAAAGAAAGATCATTATTGGCTGTATTTCCCTTCTCCTTCCAAAGAGGCAGCACAACCAGGTCAAAGAAAGACTGTATCTGCCCGCTTTCACTCAACAGATGTTTCAAAAAACGTCATTTCTAAACTGCATTCATAGAGGTTACTCTTATAAAAATATTTTTTATCCCAAAGACATCCATTTAGATGGGATCTTGTGCTCCAATCATCATCCCAGGAAAAAAAAAAAAAAAAAATTATTAGCAAATGTTAGAAAACCTCTGGGAGAAAAGAGAAGGGGAGAAAGTGTTTGCAGGTGATAAAACTAAACACCTCCCTTAAAGAAAACCTTCAATGTCTTCAACTGGCACAGTATGCCTAAAGTTATGGAAATCTATTCAGGTGTAGCACAAATTACTGACTGATGCATCAAGTGTTCCCTTCCTCCAGCACAAAGCTCTACTGAATCCTACACTGCAACCTTTAAAGGAAAATAAGAAACATTTAAGTAACTGCTGCATTAAGCTGAAATACTGAGTAACACCCAGAAGCTTGTTATGACTTACTAGTTCTATACCTGAAATGAGTGAACAGCTCTACTGGGTAACACAGGCCTCACCACATGCAATAGCAATTAAAATAATTACCGTGCAAGTTGACTTCATGTTTGATGTATGGATTTAGAGAAGAATTCAATGGCAAGTTACTAAAAGCACATTAATTGGTGTTTTGGAATTAATGGTTTACTACAGCCTTGAACTATGCAGAATAGTTGGCTTTTGGGGTAGGGTTTGCTGTTGTTTGTTTCGGTTTGGGGTTTTTTTCAACATCTAAAGTAAACAGTTTGGGCTAATTCTCCATAGCATCCAGGGCTTTAACACTATAGTGAAGGACAGATAAAAGAAAATGACTGTCATATACGATAGCCATGGTTAAATTAAGTAACATATTTTTGCTGTCTGGTCTGAGTGACAGATTGAAAAACGCCAAGCAGAATTTACAATTTCACAAGTAAAAGGCAATCTTTGTATCTGTTTTAATAGCCTAACAATGCAGTTCATTTTCTAACATAGGAGGATGTTTCACCTCCAAAATTTCACATGTAATAAAGTGTCAATTAATAGTAATGTATTGCTTTGATATAAAAAATAAAAGCGTTTTCCCATAAAAGCAATACATTGTCATCAAAGGGAATGTATAAATATTAATGCATCAGAGCACAAAACCTGCAGCCACTAAGACTTTCCACCACACAACAATTATCACACACAGAGGAAGGCACTGGGCAAGCAATGCCAAAGTAAAGTATGAAAACCAGACAACACTGGCCATCTGCAACCTTGTGGACAGCTCATTTCTCTTCCTAGCACAAAGGCAAGCTCAGATCATTTGCCTTAGTTTTTTGCACCAGCAGAACATCCTGCATTTTTCATATTAAATATCTGTGAGTCCTGATGGGCTCTACCTTATTGTCTATCAGGAAAGCAACCAACTGGCAACACCAACACAGGGGTGCTCGCTGTCCAACGGCCCCAGCCTGCACATCGGGGCACATGAAATTTAACTGAGGGCATCTGAAACATGGCATGACTCTGCTGGAACATGAGGGGGTTTGTAGTTTGGTTTATTTTTTGTTTGTTTGTTGCAACTGTCAAGCAGGCAATTAAATCAGAGTTAATTTTACCAATTTACAACCAACTGTTCTTACCTTTCAGCAAGCTTTTCCCCTTCAGTAATCAGTATTTTGGAAAGATTTACAACTGAAATGGATGAGAAGTTGGCATTTGAGGAGGGAGTCCTCAATTTTCTCAGTCTGTAAAGCATCACAGATCCAAAGGAGAAAGGAAATAAAGCACACCTTTATAATCCAATAGGAATAGGTAAAGCAATATGGGAGAGAAAAAGTCTCACTTAAAACTAACTGCTCTATAGATGGGGGTGGGGATGAGACTTTGGGCTGTCAGAGGACCTTTTAATAAAAAAGAAATCGGAGGGTAGCCACATTGTGCATTTCTTTGTTTTTATAAATAAGGAACGGTCTGAGCAATAGGAGCCCTCATACATCAGACATTACAACACCAGAAGAGATTTTCACACCATCACCCCATTCACAAATGACACTGAGTAGAATCACCTGATCGTCTTTCTCTGCATCTTCAAAGCATTGTATCATCCCATTTACAGTGCTTCCTAAGAGTGCTGTATCAGAACAAAGCACCCTGAAAGGGACTAGAAAATAAGAGAGGATCTTGGCAGGGCAGGAGCAGCATTACTCTGGTATTCACCTGTGAAACTGCAATGCTTCCACGTGGCACAAATTCCCACCACAGCACACACAAACCAGCACTGCACAGCAAAGATCCAGCTGGAAACCCACTAACCCCTTATCTTGCAAGAGCAATGACAAAGTGAAGGATCCAAGATCACAACTTCACAGATTCAAGTAGCAGGGAGGAAAAAGTCATGAAAGAAAGAAACCAGACACTGTAAACAGTAACTAGTAAAAATAAACTGCCTTTAGTCACTAAATATTAAGACAAAGTTTCAGTAATAGTTTAGTGAAACATTACAGGGCTACTATTTTCAACATTAAAAAAACAGGTATTATGGAAAAAAAAAATCTGAATATCACAAGTTATAAAAGCCAAAAAGTCATTAGATATAAACTCATAAGGATCCCTTTTCCTTTTAAACGAGGCATTTAAGATGTATCAGTGCTGCGGAGCTCTGCCAGACTCTTTTCTTGGAAATAGTGACCCCAGGTTCTGGGAGCCCATACTTACTGCTTTCCCAGCAGGGATGCAACTTTTTAAGCACAGTATGTTGAGAAAAAAAAACCAAACCAACAAACCAAACCTGAAGAACCATCGGTGGGCAAGAAGGACTGATTAAGAGCTATACAGAAAAATTATTGAAGGCAACGGGTGATCCATCCTACCAGGCATTCAGAGACATATTTAGTACCTGATGACAATTACAAGCCATTGGGCAGGGTTCAGTCTTCTGCCGTAGGCTTACACCACCAGACATTATCAGATCCAGTTCCCAGCAGGCAGCCACACCACATGATCTCCTTATAAGCTTATTAAAATCCATCTTCCAACCAAGCTCTTTTGGCACTGTATCTTCAAGATATTAATTTCCCAAAGGTCAGAGTCCTTCAAGTTACAAGCAAAACTGTTCCAGCATCATCCTTTAGCTTCAGCAAACTGCTTGTTTCCTCAAGCACTGCAAAGGGCATGCACATCCTCTCTGGTCCCAGTTCCCTTGGTCTCCCCAGGACGCCAGTCATCCCAGTGTTATTATGACCCTCTGCAAAAAGCAAACACATGGCCCGTCCCTTTCTAAAGTATTTCTGAGGTCACAATGCACTGGTGATGACTGAAAGAGACCTGTGAAGTGGCAGCAGAATCACAAGGCAGAAGACAGTATCCCTTCTGGGGATATATATGGTATTTATCTTTCATCTCTCGCTCGCAAACTTCTACTGCAGAAGCTATTAGATGCTTCTAGAAACAGATGAATTTACATTTTACAAATAAGATAAGCAACAACCTCACACTAACAGGTTTAAAACTTGTAGGATGCTTAAAATTGCACACTTGCTCTCCAGTGCTACGATACATTCAATGAGCTCTCACAGCGAGACGGAAGTTTTCTGCACATTGATAAAACTTCTTGGTACTATAACCACAGAATACTTAAATACTGTATTTTCTGAAATCAAGCTTCTAAAACTTTGTTTTATATTATTCTTAGCAGCAATTCTCCCATATCAATTTCAGCCAGAAGTTACTAATTTTTAGTGTCCTACTCTCTTAAATCACAGAATAAATCACTAGTCACCAAAAAATATTCTAAACCTTTGCTCTTCCATTGCCAGCAGAGCCCTGGAAGTCAAGTGTATAGATTTTCTTCTTTATCAAGTAAATCTTCATGCAACTTGGGCAAGGACAGCCTCCTATTCACTAAGAGGTACATTAGTTAGCAGATAGGTATTTGGTTTACTTCTGGCTTTCTAGATATTGCCAAATTGCAGGAAAGGCTGTATTCTGCTTCTTAACATCTATTACGCTGAGGTAGGAAGGCAGACATTAGTGTTACCTCAACTACTCCAGTACTCAGTTGGAATGTAAGGAAATAAAACCATACTGAGAGACTAGCCATGAAAAGCTACACTGAAATTGAAAGGACAACTTGCATTGACACAGAGGATGAAGATTTAACCAGTGTCATTTCTGGATAATGCTGATGGAATTGCTCTAACCTGAAAGCTAATGGGAAATGGACACTTCCCCTTCTCCTCTGCACCTATGGTGAATCCAACAAGCAGACAGTATTTCTCAGTTTTGAAGATAACATGAGTCATCCCTTTTCATTACAAAGAAGAGAACCCCCTATCCATTCAAAAATCACAATGTAATGGTAGCTGACTAGAAAGGGATGCCTCCGGGGTCTTGCAGCCAAACTTTATTTTTCTATCCTAAAATCATCTGAATTGTTTGTTGAAAGCTATCTCACCGGTATCATCTTCTACTAAAGTAAAAGCTGGACTGAACTGTAGGCCCATTCTGACAGGAAAAGAAAAAGGGGACAAGAAGGGCTAAGCAGGAGTAAGAAGAGAATAGATCTTGTTGTTCCTGCATAGGCAAAGCTGTCAAGGTGAGTGGAGGGACGTCTGGTCCACCCCATACCTGTACTGGAAGGCTAACAAAATCAGGCTGCTCTTACAGATACTCATCTAGAAGGACAGCAGCTCTCAAGAAATAAAATATTTAAGGCAGATGAAAGTAGGCCTTAGTTTATTCTGAGGCTGTGTTTACACTCCTGCCTCACTGTTCTTTGTGACTCAACATGAAGTTACCTACTGTTCAATATGTGGTTTAATTTTTAATTTATATATTCCAAGGCTAGTAAAACCTGCATACATAATGTATAGAGAGCTTTCTCTCAGAATTTTAACAACTACTCATGTCCTGTAATTAAAACAGTTGCCTACCATGTTTTGGTTAATCAAATATATTCAAGGTTTCTGGAGCCTGTATAAGGCAAGATGAGGTATATGCAGGGACAGCATACATTTTCCCCTTCATTTGAACAATACAGAATCACAGCATACACTAAGACACTCAGAAAGTTGTTTAATTAGTGGTTTTAGACTTAAGCCCTATCAGATTTAGGCATCGTATTATTATTCTCTATCACTGCAGATAAGCCACACCATCAACCTGGAGAACTGCCACAGCACTCCAGGGTTTCTAGCAATGCAAATCATCTCCGATAGCAGAAAATGACTCAAGGAAACAGCATGTCTCCTTCAAGTCTCTGGAAGGTTTACAGAGAGCTTGTGGGTCTCCAACCAAGCTGATGCTCAGCATATTAAGACAACGTTGAAGCATTTGTCATAATAGCATAGACGCTTTGGAAAAGAAATTTTGTCATAACCTTTGAAATCCCAAGAATGAACTAAGTGTATCCAAACAGGAATCTCCTGCCTACAAATGCCTTTCCACTAAGGGTATATGTATGGTAAGCCAACCTAAAAAGCCCTCTGTGCCTGCTAGATTCTCACAGAACAAACAAACAAACAAACAGAATTGTGCACAGGCTGGGAGCTGCCACTTCCACACCCCTCCCTCTGCCCCCTTCCCATCACCTCTCTCCAGCATGTTATAGGTGCTCCATATACCTTCAGAAGTCTCATCTGGATTCCCGCCTCCTACTCAAATAAGAGCTCTCTAGTGGCTTGCCTTCACACTCTGAGAAAGTGTTTCAGCAGCTCTCATCTCCAATATAAGCATGCTGCACAAAGACCATCAACCCAGGATGGGCAGTGAGATGCGGATCTGCAGGTCTCCTGCACACCATGAGGGGGGGAAAAAAACACACACCTCCCCTCTGCTAAAACCAAGGGGTGCGGAGAGAAGAGCATGTCTGACAAGCCAGCTTTCATCTAGAAACGGCTTTTAATCCAGTAACCCTGAAACCAACTGCCATACATTCACTGCAACTTCCCGAGACTTTGGCAAACAGCCTTGAATAAACCTCTTGGGAGTTTTTATAGAGACCAGACACCCACTGAGACATGCATGACAAATGTGTAATACACAATTATTATTTTTTTCACTTCTTGGATCTCCAGTAGAGACCGGGCATTTTTTGGCAGAAATTAGAGGCGGATTAAAATTCAGCAACTTGCCACACAAAAATGAAGTTATTCATCTCCAGACAGTCTTTGAGTAAGATATATAGGTGTCTGGAGCTTTTTCCTTCATGCAAAACTTCATTATGCAAACAAGACAAAGTTTATGCAAAAAAGTTAACATGTCTGCTCACTGTAGAAACTTGACTGCAATTTTCCCCCTCTCAGAAACAGATGGCCCTAATATTTTAGCACTGGACAAGTCAGACACCAAGTCTTTATCAAGTTTCATTAGCTTTTAGAGTACTTGTGATTTCTTGTCTCCTACAGTCACCAAGTGACCACTGTTTGCATATGCAAAGAATAAATCCGCCTCTTCATTTATGAAACCAGAGGTAGTCACAGATTCATAAACGTAAATAACAAGAGCCTATGTCAAGACGTTACTGCAACCAGCTATACACTCTGTCCCAGCTATACACATGGTCACAGACACCAATCCAATGTTTCATCAGGTTAAAAGGACATCCATGGAAAAGTTTAGCATGAAATCTTTTCTCCTCAAACTCTGCACCAGTTTAGGCTCACGTGACTCACCTAGTCTGTTCCTCTGTTTAGTCTGCTCCCTTTGAGATGCTTTTCAAGCTTCAGCCTTTAGTTTGGGGCACTGTTGAATGCCACTGTTATTTTTAAGGAGAACTGTCTGGTTAAGCCCCAAATAAAAAGCTGATAAAAAGCAGTTCCAGTATCTGAAACTGGGGTTCACTTTTATTTCACTATGCAGCTCTCCCCAGATTCTGTATGAACCTTGTCAATAGAACACAGAAAAGCACTTGGAATGTGAGAAGTGCAATTCCGAGTCTTGTACCCTAATTGAGAAGAAAATATATGGTACAAATTAAAGAAAAGCAAACTGCACTGCTTTTCTTCATTTGAAAAGATCCAGATGCCAATACCATTAATGGTAATTTCCTTCCACTGCAACTGATGATGATGCAACTCTTCTGCTTGAGTTTACATCAATACAGATCAAAGAAAAATCATTTTACTTTATTTGGAAGCCTCAGTAGGGAGGCTTGCAATAAAATGAAACCTTGGCTTACAACAAGTGATGATTATACCTTTTGAAAATATTCCGTTTATTGAGATACGTTCAACTTCCATGAGAAACAACAGGACAGAACATTTGACAGTGTCACAGTGAATCATCTTGGTGATCTGCACAAACTACACATGATCCTGGAAATTAAATAAAGTATCTGCAACATGCAATATTTGAGTATAGTCCTACTTAAAAAAAAATAAATTAAAAATTATCTCAATGGAGAGCCTGCAAATTAGTATTTTTTTATTATTATTATATAGCATACAGATTAATATTAATAGGTGACATGAACATGGGGTCGGGGAATGACAACACTCAGAAAACCAAAACAAAACAAAAACCACAAACAAAAACAACCCCTCAAAAAACCAAAACAACCAACAAACAAAACCAGAAGACCATCCCCACAAAACCAAATAAAACACACAACCCAGGCAAAAACTTTACCAAAAGGTTCAGATAAGAGCATAGAAATTTCCATTTGTCTTGTTAGATGGGGCCACAATTTGTGAGTTGGAAATCCAACATGTAGCTGCCAGCCTTTTAATATCAAAGCAGTGTAGGTCAAGGGAATTCATAAGAATACCCCAAAAGCTTTGAGCAGATTGTTATGTATAGGACCTGCCAAGGGCAGAAAGTGCAAACTTAAAGCTGGAGCAGAGATTAGACAGCAAGACAAAGTGTCTCCATCACTCACAATAGCTTCTGCACCTGAAAAGAGCAAAACAGTATCTCCAAGAAATCTCCACTCCAACTAGTGAAAATTCCCTGTTCTGGTGTTTAGACCACTTCAGAGAAGTGCATCTATGTGTGTGTGACAAACCTATCTCTTAACAGGCATTTTATCTGCTTTACATTACACTGAAGTTTGCTGTTACAGATTAAAACTCTCCCAATTTCTTCCAGTCCATAGGCTTCTTGCTCTAAGCAGTAGCGTATGTACTCGCCTGCCAGAATAGTCTTTTTCTTGTTTCACTGCATTGTTTACAGGACAGTAAGGGGGGGGGGGGAACAAACCACTAAACTTTTATAAATCATAAAACACAACAACTGCCTGGTTTTTATCTAAGCTGTTAGACAAAATACCATTCAAAGAGATTCTTCAGTGTAAATCCCGTTTGCTTACAAGAAATTTAGAGCATCCCGTTAATCTGAACTAAACAATTTTATCTGATCAGCTTCGGTCCTTTTTTAAGCACCACTTTGCCCAAAAGGTCGTCTTCAAAGCTCTGTCTTGGGCCCATACCCACAGCATCTGCCCTGCTATCACCCACACCCCTGACCTGCCATGGCACATCTTGCTCCTAATCCCTCTCACACAGACACATTGGGGTACACACAGGGTGCTCTAATTAATCCTGCTCTTGGTTTTTCATAACTTATCCTAGACAGCAGCTGGTACACCCATCGTTTCCTTCAGTGCCTGAGCACGTGTGTTTTAAGACTACAGCTCCCTCAGATTTGGCCAGAGCATTCAGGAACTGATACGCAACTCCTCAAATGCTATTACATTTTCCAACCAGACTTCCCTGTAGCCCAGATTCAGACCTGCTGGGAGGTCTGCTACACTATGCAACCGGAAGAACCGGACAATTTCTTGGGCCTCCTCAGACTTTCTAGAAGCTGCCTTGACAAGCTAAACCATGATACTGGTGCTCTCTTACTCATACCCTCATCCTCCCTCTCAGAAAAAAAGCCTAAGGCCAACAGATCAGCTGCATCTTTTACATTTTGTTTCCCTTTATGGGCTTAGCTAGATTCTCTGCTACCTGCCCCTCCCCATTACAGCATTGGTGTGATCATGACACAACGATGAGTTTATAAGATAAATTAAATCCCTCTTAAAGGGAAAAATAAAAAGGTAAATTTCTATTCTAATCTACTAAATTACCATTGTCCTTATCATCGCTAAGGAGGCAGATGTATAAACAGCTGATCCAGCTTTTGAGTAGGAGCTGGAAAGGAAGACACAAAGGCACAGTAGCAGCGAGTTGTTTTCCTCTGGGTTATTTTTGTCCAGATCCACCCTGAAACTCACTCTTCAATCCCAATAACCGGCAGCAAGTAATTAGAGGGAAAAATGCAAGCAGTTTATTAAATGTTTGATTAAATGCAGATTACATGTTTGATTAAACATGATCACATAACAAATCTCCCTTGGACAAGCACGCTTATTTTCTCTTGCTCACTTCTTGTGTTTGCAGACTTAGGAGATAAGAGCTGTGAAGACGATGTTATGCCACGCACTGGGAGTTCAAGCCCACAGGTGACTGTGCAACACAAGGCAAGGAGAAGCTGATGATTCCTCTGCTATTTCAGGTTGCTTTCCATATTGCCTATCATCAGATGGACACTGCTAACTCCTCACATTCTCTCTCTAGTGCCTTCACATTTGGCTGAGGGGGTGTGATACACAGGATCAGGTCAAAGAGCCTGCCAGAATTACATTACAGGTTAACTGGAGATACAATCCGCACAAAAGAAAGGGACTTGTAGAAAGGTTACAACTCTTTAATTGCTGTAATTCTGAAGTATGTACAAGAACTTGATGATTCGTTATACATGGAAAAAGTCTGCATTAAATAACAGCCTCAAATGATGTTGAAAATCCTGGGTGTCTTAAATGGATCCTGGAACTACATCTGCTGAGGGAGGTGAATTTTGTTCATCCCATTTGCTAGCCCTTATAAGTTTTCAAGTAACAGTTAATGAAAATGACTGAACTGTGTAATACTATTAGAATTGTACACACAGAGAAATGTATACATTTACCTCGCAATCACTTAGTAAATAAAAATAACATTTGCTCAGAATATTTCCAGGAATTCTTGTTTGTGAAAGCAAAAGAAAATCCTTGACCAAACGTCTGCTTTTACACCCCACTCGCATATCTGTCTGCCACAGCAGGACTTCTTATCCCAAGAAGTCTTTTTTCCCCCAGATAGGACATTTTCACAGCTCTTTGCACATCAGATCCCTGCAATCAAATGTGTTTCATAAAGGAGGATGCTCCACACCCAGCTTTACATAACCCCCTTGCGTGTAGTTGCTCAGCCTCGATGACTTCACCCTTGCGCTGGGTGGGTACTATCTGCCTACTTGGACTTGCAGGGTTTCATGCTTGGTTAGCACACTGCCCAAGCTGCCACAGTAAGATACAACATAGAGGCATGACCATAAGGGCAAAAGCTGTTTCAATTTAGCAAAAACATTCCTCTTCAAAATCAGCCCATCCTTCCAGGACAAGAAAGTCGTGATGGTGATAAAATTATAATAAAAGCCTTGCAGAAATTGCACTTTAAGAGGCCATAAACTGTTACCTTATTTGGACTACTTCCTTATGTCTCAGTGAAACACTACATCACCCCCAATTATTTTCTCTAATTAGTTTCCAGATAAAAGTAAAAAAATTTACCAGGATGATAATTTTTCAAGAATGATTTCAACGCCTGCATTTTTTTCCTCCATCTGAATTCTAGTACCACCATATACAACGTGTAAAAGAAGTCTTCCTCCAGCCTGGCCTTCTTGCCTCTGTACCACTGCCCCAAGGCGGACACCAGGCAAACACCACCTCAATTCCACAGACAGCTCAGACCTTCAAGGCTGCAGATCACCCAGCACCCTCCACAAGGCACAACTAAACAACAGAGCAAGACTGTCAGTAGAACAGTATCAAGACCAGACTTGATTTTGCAGCAGAATCCTCTTTCTCAAGGCCTGTCTTCGAGTGAAGACCAGTTTCAGTGTGAAATATTAAAGTGCAAATTTTTTCAGCCAACAAAAACCACTGCCCTGCGTATCGGTCAGACATAAGATCTACAGTTCCAGTTATGTATTTCAGATGGGGTTTCCAACAGCAGCGATGTGCTCCAGGGCACTTTTAAACCACAGACCCTGCTCACAGAGGTACACTACAGCTTTATTTATATCCTTGTCTTACTTCGGGATATTGTCAGAAGCAATGCTAGAAAGATAACAGATCATTTCATTATTATTTTATTCCACTGCTTTTGCACTGTGGTGTTCTCCTTAGAAAAGCCCTCATATGGTCATGGCTAGCCTTTTTCAGGAAGACTTTCCCTCGTGAGGAGTACCTTCTCCACTCATGTCACTAGGTGAAAAAAACCCTGCAGACAAGCAGTTAAGAAATTAAAGGAAAAAAAGCCTAAAACTGCATTTTTGGCCATTTAAGGCTATGAACTGAGAAAGAATGAACAAGCCCTTATGTCAAAACAAACACAAAATGTAATATTGTTAAAGGCAGGAAGATCTCTCTTTTTCAAGTATTTGTCTGTAAAATATTTCACTGTAACTAAGACCATAATCCACAAAGTCTTGCATTCTACCTAACAATAAACTGCTTACAGATGCTTCTGAAGATAATCTGCATGCCAAACTTACCATTAAACTCCTCCCTCTCCCCATACACAAGCGAGAGAACTACAGACAGAAGCCAGTATCAAAGACCAAGAATTTTCCATTTCTTTCTCAAATTTTACCAGTGCCTTGGTGCTAGGATTGCTCAGATGCAGTATCTAATGTCTCTATCCAGCTACAGCCATACAGTTGTTGTGTTGTAATTTAATGGCACCAAACCAGACATCACCGGTCTTGCACCTTTCTAGTAGTGTAAGCAGGCATGGTGTGCTTATGCTGTCGAGTACCAAACGTCTCCACTGATGAAGAACGTGCTAGTAGAACATGGGTGACAGATGTTGTGGGTAAAGCCTGCCATTACAGACATTTCACATAGCACTACTGTGTCATACCTCCTTCCTGGGTTTTGCAGGAGCTGTGTGAGCTCCCCTTTGTAAGGTGCCACCCCTTGAAATGTAAGGTGTGAGTCTGCTGTTGTATCAGCAGCTGCAAGAGTAACACTGCAGGCTTCTACACTAGCTAAGAGCCCACTAAAACCAGACAGCTTTCACTCAAACCACTTTCACGAGGCAGAATTACACACTAAATCTTCTGATCTTTGTCTTCTCCCGTTGTAGGTCCTTACAAAAACAGCCAGTCAAGCAAAGGCATTACAGTTCCATGCTGCTTTACCTTGGGTACCAGCAATCTTTCTCCATTGTTGATTCTGTAACTCTAAGAGCAAAATCACTGTAAGTCATTTAACACTTGTAGAGAGAGATTAACTGGACTTGGCTGGAAATGAGCCTTGCCTGGGAAACTACTCCTCCCACATGCACATGTTAGGATCATATGAGCAGTTGTACTCTATCCATCAAGTCTTCCTCTTTCTATACACCTTTTAAATAAACATGCAACAGATGACAGTTACTTCCCAGTAATTAAGCCAGAGAAGATTTCCAAGGTGTTCTTGAATAACTAGCTTAGCAGATTTTCCAAGAACTGACACCATGACATAACTGAAGCTACAGGGCACTGTTCTAAAGTAGTCAAGCTGTTCCTCTGGAAGCTTTCCTTTATAGCAGAAGTTTGTGTTTGCTCCATAAGCTCAGATACAAAGGTGTTTTTAAAGAGCTAAAGTTAGAACGCAGTTTTTCAATGCGGAGGTTTCATATGAAATGGATTCCAAAACGGACAACCTCTGAGAGAGGCATACTAAGTCCCATCAATGCCTCAATCTGTCCCTGTTGCCAGGCACAGAAGGCTAGGGCTATAACCTCTGCCTCTCATACTAGCCCACAGTACCTCAGCTGATGCTCTTTACCCTCCCTCACTCAAACACTCCTTGGAGCAGTGAGGCTTCCATTGACTGCATCCCAGAGGCTCAGGCTTAAACAAACACCCTGGCCACTTCTGCAGCTCATTCCAAAAAGCTCACCTATCCTACACTCCTTTTGTGGGGAAAGAGCTTGCCTCTTCAGTCCTTCCATGTTCATCCTGCAGTACCCACTGCCATTATTTGCTGTTATCAGAAACCTTGAACATAACATCTGATCATTCTGGTACCCAAAGACAGTGGGCTAAAGAGTCCTCAGCCTCCCCAGTCCTTGCCTGGGAAGGTACTGCAACCATCTAAGCTACTCTCTCACTCCAGTGATAGAAGACAAAGCAGCAGCTGTGGTCCTGCCCTTTCCATCCTCTGCAGCAGGGCAGTTTGAGAGGAAAGCACCTGCTCTGGTATGGACCATTGTATCTTTCATACCCAAGACAACCAGCGGTGAGCTTTCGGATGCCAGTGATCACTTTGGACATTTGTCTGCCACAAACTGGCACCTGCATTGTAAAAACAATCCTGAATTTCACGGCTTCTGTGCTTATGCTCAAGATGACAGCCATATTAGCCATCCTGGCCTAGTACCAGCACCAAATACTCCATTCAGAATGGGAACTACTTCAGCAGCCCTTTACCACTTACACATGCCTGCCTAATGGACAGAGCAGTTACACAACACCAGTGAGCCAATACAAAAATCTCCCCAAAGGATTTCCAAAGCCCAAAGGAAAAGACCATATTAAAGTCTCCTCTCACTGAAAAAAAATGACCAACACACCAAACAAACAAACAACCCACAATCAAAAAAACCCAAACACACTCCCAGAAAACCACATGATGAGAGGCAAGACAGAGCAGAAAGGCAACCTCTGACAGGTTAGGAGCGTGGGAAATCTAGTGGACACTGTCAGACTGAATATAAAATAAGAACACCCATAATAAGGCTCTCCTGAAACCATATACATTACATCAGGGAAAGCAGCCACCACGAGTCCATGGGCAATCCAGAAAATCACGGTAAAAAGAAACTAGTCTTTTTCACAGCAGGACAATTCAACTACATGAACTTCATTGAGAAGGAGTAGGAAGAGCACCTCAACTTAAGCATGCATGACCCTTGCTTACATTAGCTCAGAGCATCACGCTGCAGGCAACCTGCTCCGATCACCATACCCACCTTCCTTCCTAGATGTTGCTCACAGCTGTCCATTTGAAGAGCATCCAGGAGAGGAGGTACAGGGCCCTGCAGCCTAAAAAGCCTTCATTCTCTTTTGGGTGTTTTTTCCTCTCCTGTGAGTGAGACCACTCCTTGAACCATTCACATACAGAGATAACTGAACACACTGTGTTCTGTAGACAAACTGTTTTCAGTTCCATAGATGAGACAATTGACATAAACAGAGACCACCTTCATATACGAAGCTTTAACTAAAGCAAATTGACTGCCTCTCTTTTTTTCCCTTGGGAATGTTTAGATCACACTCCTCCACTTTCACTGCTAGGATGTGATCTGGCCAGTGATTCACAACTACGTTGTCACCTGTACAGGAAGATAAAAGCACTGCCTGTGCTGCTTGCCAGTCACTCAAAAGAGGCATTCTGCTATTTCTGAAGCACCATTTCAGAAGACACATCCAATGATTCTATTTTCAGAAAAAAAATATGCAGTTTTAAGATCTCCTAGGATATCCAGGGCCTCATTTACAAGGGAAAAAGTAGTTTCTTGGTACAATGGTGAACAGCAGCTTCTTTTAGAGAGAAAAAAAAAAGGCTACAGAGCATGCCTGATGTTTTCATTTTTAAATAAGCGTGACAAAACCAAGCTGCTACCCACTTCTGATACAACCCTCATCCAGCCAATCATCCAAATCTTTCAGACGTTTATTACAAGTACAATTACGTACAACAAACACAAAGGAGTAAAGACTTCCTGAAGTGTCAGTGCCAGTAAATAACCTGCAGATGGGAAAATTTATCACTCCTGAGAAATTATTTTTATTTTTTTCTTAGTTCACAGCTAGATAAGTTACATATCACCTTCTTAGATAAGTTGCTATAAGAAGAATAAAAGACTCCTACATTTTGAGAGGGTTTTTCCCAAAGTTCCTGCGTTAGGTGAACTGTTTTACAGCTAAAAGCCCCTTTCCATTAGCCTCAGCAGGTTTAGGTTTAAACTCGGATTTATTTATAGCTTCCAGAGTTTTCATTTTCCTGTGTTTCATCAGGTTTTGTGCGCAGCTGGAAAATGGCAACGATTTGCTCTACTACAGGGTTACAAAGGCCTTCTTGGAACTCAGGTGCCCACACAAGACCCAGATAAAAAACATAAGAAAACCATCCTTATCACTATCACTGTCTCTTCTGGACTGGACTGGTACACAGCCTGCTGGCTCCAGCTCTCTCTCATTCATTTTCACCACAAATTAAAGTGATCAAGCCAGGAGAGTCAATACGAGAAGAAGAATCTTAGCTCAGCCTAAGCTGGGTAATGGCTTACTCTGTATATGATAAACTGAAAATATTTCCTAGTTAAATAGTCAGAGAGGACAGCAGTCAAGAGAGCTAAAGGTGTTAAAAGATGTTGGGGTCCTCAATAACTGGGTTCAATGAAATTTCATTTCTAGAAACCACGAATGAGGAGCAGACAAGTTTTAACAACTTGACTTGTTAATTTTGAGCCATGCCTTGGAATAGCTAGATGTGAATTACGAGCTGCTGACAAATAGCAAGACAAAATAATAAACACTTTGGCTCTCCTTCGGGATCCAATGATCTATGAGCAATTTGCAGTCAGTTCAGCCACACAACTGCATTTTGACAGGTCTGTATTTGACAGGTAGAAAAACTATTATACAGCAAAATTCACTGCTTTGCTTAAGTTACAACGAAGCCTACTACAAAGCCAAAAGCCAACCGTATTCTGGCTGCCAGGCCTCTGCCCAATTCAAGAGTCTCCTTTATTCTCTCCCTTGGATCAGAGAATATTCCTTGATTGGGAAACTCCCTGTACAACCCCCACCCCAGCGAATATATGGAAGACATCAAGTAAACCCATTTCAAATGTTTGCAGCTCATCTATGTACACCTGAGACTTTATTCATATTTCAAAGCTGTCTGGGCACCATACTTCAAAAAACCCTCATCGCCAAATGACACATTTACAGTATACAGCAGGAAAGAGCCACCTCTCAGGTTTTGTTTGAGCTGATCTTGCTGGAATGCCCGAGTTCCTGAGCTAGTGTAGGCATCCAGCACCAACATCAGACATTTTGATTAAATAATTTAATTTCCTCAAGCATTGGAGGGGAGAGGAAAAAGCCAGGGGAAGAATTTTCATATTCAAAGACATACAAAGATGGGAAAAAACCCCTAACATTTTAACATTTTTTATTTCATCAAAAGGAGCTCAAGCTTTCCTGAAAGAAAACCTCCATCACTGTTCTTACAGAAGGCTCCAACAATTCTCCCCTCAAAGCCAAAGTGGCTGCTGAAAAGACACCCCATCCCACCCCCAAGATTACTGTTCTAAAGACTAAAAAATATTTGACCAAAAACGTTCTCCAGCACAAGCCTTCCTTTACTGGCGTATTAGCAGCACTGCTAAACTGCTCCATTCTGCCTGGATCAGGCCCAAACTGGCAATCTACTTCAATTTAATGGGAGAGGGAACAGGGAGATCTCATACAGACCACGTGCATTTTCTAGAAATAAACATTTTGTGTTTCAGGTTTGACTACCAGCAGCAGCAAGTGTGCTGAAAATCTATTCTTACCCAGAGTTTTCACACCCACATATCAGTCAACATAAGAAAAGGTGGCAGCAGCACTAACAAGTAACAGGAAACTCAAATACTATACTTGATCCTACAAAAACATTTAAAATTACACTACCAGATACTTTCCTGGGCCAAGCAGGCATTCAGAGTGCTTTCAACACCATCATGGTTGCATGTTTTAATTACTACCTACAACACTTTTGATTCTTGGCCACCAATCGTTGTTATCAAGCCATTACATCTTTAAAGTGCCTGCTCTCAGTAGTTATGGTGCTACAAAGCAAGAACAAAATCAGCAAAAGAAGTCCATATGTTGATCTCAGGTTTGCCACCAAACTTGTGTCACTGTGAACAAATTCAGTTTCCATCCCTGTGTCTCAGGCTTTCCATTAAAACACAAACAATACAAAACCCCAGCATCTGAACACCAGCTATATACAGTTCCCAAGGGATCCAACTACAGAGATTTCCAACAGCTTCATAGGGAGATGGATTAGGCCAAGGTCTGCAAATGTGCTCTCACCAAGGTCGAGAAAACATAGCACCTAAAAAATAAGAGTTTTTGAGAATCTCAGCCTAATTCATATGTAAGGATTACTATGTTAGGAATAAGCACTAGTACAAAGAACTTAACCCCCATCTAATTCATCTGCAGAACAGATTTAGAGATCTTGATCTTACACATCAAGAAACAGCTTTGCCCCAGAAGAAATCTGTGGTAAAGCTGCCTTAGAATAAATGACTCTGTTTCCAAATTCTTTGCCCAAGATACAAACCACGCATTTTAATTAAGGTCTCCTAATTGCAGTTAGTGTAATTTGGGGTAGGGAGCAGTGAGGAAACAGCATTTCCACAGTCCACTCATACCAAAGCAGACAGACAAAGAAAGAAAAATAGCTTTAAAAATATGCATTAGCTGTAGTAAATGCTCTACTCGTGTTCTGTGGCTTCAGAAACATGTCTTCCTGATTGAAGAAAGCTCTGTCTGGTTCTGCAGACTTTATTCACAACAGCAAACAGGAGAAACTAGGAACAAGGGAAAATCAGGGAAGTTATTTGTTAACATACGAATAGCCCCAGCACATCAGACTGAAGGTCCAACCTACCCTGCCTCTAGTGTAGCTGTTCTACAGCCAGACACAAAAGAAACATCCCAAATATTGTTTTACTTCAGCAATCACTTGCTATCAGAGCTACACTGCTTCATTACCACTGCAACACTACTAGAGGAAGACCTGCCAAAAGAAGAATAGATTAAGCATTACATTTTAATAGATTATTCAAATCACAGCACAAAAATGTTGTGCCAACCCCCACACAAACAATACCTATTGTGAGCCAAGATGCAGCACGATGCTGATCAGGAAACTGCTTAATACAGTAGCACAAATACGAGAAAAAAGTTTTACTAGAAAAGCTGGTGGTTGGCACAATACACATGGAAGTGACAGTCTGCTGCAACCATAACTCTGTACTACGCATCTGAAGTTTATTTTACAATGAGAAAAACAACAAAACTCCCCAATGACCCTGTGCCTCTCTCATTCAATCACTTCTGGCTCCTTCCAGCATCATTCTGGGCTCCAAATGTCAGACTCCTAGTTGACTCAAATGAGCACTTACATCCCACCAGCACTCTTAGAAATACTCATAATTAAAACAAAGCAGCTAGCCAGCATCAGTGCAGTAGTCTTCTCTACTCTCTAGAGTCTTCTCTACTCTCTAGAGCCTTCTCAGGGTGACACGAGCTTGTATGCTAAAGATCAATGTGGTTTGATTACAACACCCAGAGCCAGCAATAACTTGTTATGCATTTTAAGGAAAAAGATAGGCAAGAGAGACTTGAATTACATCAGACAATAGTAATATCCGTTGGTTTTACTGCAGAAAAGCAAGTTCTGATCCACAAGAAAGCTCTACCTTGAGGAGCAGTGCTAATTAAAAATAATCAATCCATCACTAGTAAACAGAAAAAGTGATGATTATGATCAATATCCTATAGCATAACAAGTAAAGAAATCAGAAGTGCAACTACTTAGAGAGTTCTTGAAGCAAATTTAGCCACAAACAAAAGCAATTTAAACTTGGGGATGTCTATGATCGAAGATTTTTCACTCTACTGAACTGTGAATAAAATAAAATTCAAAGCACAAATTCTCTCAGGTGCCAAGAACAGAGGGCCTAAAATAGGATCAGAAAGAGAAAGAAAAAGGAGTTTTAGCCCTCTGTCTAGCAGCAAGCCTGTACTTTCTGTTCCTCAAAGCATGCTAAAATTTTGATTCTATAAAGGCCAGGAAAAAGGTCAAAAAATCCTGTTCCTTTCAAAATTCACTCCAGTCTGGATAGAGTCCCTGGACTTTAATCTATTCCTTGAGAGAGAAGGAAAGGTTACACCAAAATGTCAAGTCCCAAAGTCAAAATATAACCCCATCCAGTGCCTGTCCACCTGAAAATAGATTTCTTTTCCTCCTACAGCCCAGCTCTCACTTGTAGTCCATGCAACTAGAAACAGCTGAAGGCGTAGCACAATCCCTTTCCTCTCCATAGATTAAACCAGCTTTAGAAGGTGTCAGTTTTGAAAAAGAAGACTTCTACTAGGTGATAAAGGGTGCTGCTCAATTTCAGCATCACATACTCTTTGCACAGAACATGGTGCTCCAAACCCATGTGCCAGCAACAATACTTCTCCCTTTTTACCCTTATGCTTTCCCCTTTTCTGCCAGATACATGGTGCAGATCAGCAACTACAAGCACTATTTTTTTTTTTGCCATCAGCCTTTCATTAGAATAGTAGACTTGCTTAGTTTCTTTTCCCTTTTCCTCCCTCACATACACTTACACACACTTTTACAAGAGTTTTCTTTCAGGGCTTGAAAACTACCAGACTGACAGCTCCAGTAAATTAAGCTCACTCTTTGTCAGCAAAACAAGAGCAACACCACAGGCAACCTCAGAACAAGCTCCCTCTATCCTCCTCTTCCCACCCCTCCAACTAGCAAGCGTATCTGAATGCCGAGTGTTGCACACAGCTCTATCATACCAGGGGGCCTTGTAAAGAGTCGCTGATAATGTGGCTCACCCAGACTATCTCACAGGACATTAATGTTAAAGCCACACGTGATGGAACTCGCATCATGAGTTGACACATTAGCAGCAGGCACCTGTGCCAGACAGCACACTAATGCTAAAAACATGAGGCTGGTCTGTGCTTAAAGACTGACTGGCAAAGAAAATCCCTTTTAAACAACAGCGTGAAAGAACGCTGGTTTTCAGTGTGAAAGCAACTCTTCAAGTCTGTAGTTCTGAAACTACAGAAAGGCAATGTTAACTGAAAACCAACAGAAAGATCAGAAAAATTCAATGGTTTCAACATCAGAAAAAAGATGGGTGCAGATTTTATTTGAAAACGAATTGCACATTTGGCATAAATGCTACAAACAGGGCTTCTTTTGCCCTTGCAGTACTAATATTATACTTCACCTTTGGAGAGTGCTCCCAGGCTATGTTACCATTTAATCTGGTCAGGCAGCAAATACAGATCCAGACATTCTCCCCTCTTCAATTACAAGGCTTTTTTAGGTTCCACAAAACCCTCCACTGTTGGTTGTAAGTCACAGATTAGCGTGCACTAGACAAACTTAAAAGATGGCTCCTAAACTGTGCCCAGCTTTCAGCTCCTCCCCTCTCTTTTGCAAGCTTTTTTAATTTCAGCAGGAAAGTCTTTTCTCTTTGGGGAAGAACTTTTGACTTCTTACCACATCTTGACTGAAACGATTTATTTTTAATTGGTCAAGAGCTGCAGTGTTTTAGTAAAATGAACATGTATACCTAGACTTAAAAATAAGCAATGTCTATTCCTTTACAAGTTTAAAACAACAGAAAAAAGCAACTGAAAATATCCCACAACACAGCAGAAGCAACTTGATATTTGCTCACGTTTTACTCACAGCAAAACTAGAGAAGAGCCAACATGCACCGATAGCCCCCTTACATTCCTGCAATGTCAGGAATGAAAGTGACCTCAAAAATGCATTAAAAGGTTTACATGGAACAGATCCATCTGTGACTGTTAAACACAGTACCATGGACACAACTGCTGACACCAGAGTCTGTAGACCAGGGACTGACATAAGGCAAGAAGGTCTACCAAGAAGGTGAGCACATTTGTTCTGTGCTTCTTACTTTCTCTAAGCATCTGTTAAAAAAATCACTCAGGTCCTGGCTGGCCGCATTCAGGTCTATTTGGCCAGCCTCACGCACTCCAGCTGGCCAGCCAAACAAAACACCTCTGAGCAGTCCGGGGCTCTGCTACGAAACAAAACGTACTGATGAACTTGTGCAGGAGAAGCCACGTCATTACCCCACGCTACCCTCTCACCCTTCAAATGGCAGCAAGGAGAGCCCATAGTGGCTTCACTGGTACCAGACTCCAGAGACAGTAGGCAGAAAGGGCTGGATCTTCAGCCTGTAAAATCTCCTCAACTGTGACAAGTTTTTGTAATACAAAGGAACAGCATGTTCCCGAACAAAGAAGCACCTACACGCAGCTGAGCTAAACACACGCAGATAGAGCTAGAGAGCAACAGTTAGCAGCATTTACATTCATCTCTGTGGTTTGTTTTTAAATACAAGGAAATAACCAAAATTGTCATTGAAACACACATGTTTTAAGAAATAACATATCCCACTGGGTTTAGGTGGTGACTGCTGGACTGGCTAAGACACAGCATACTGCTGAAATAGGCAGTGCTTAGTAGCCCACCTATACAAATGATGACACTTGCCATTCTTGTAGAGAAGCCAGGCTGACAAGATAAGGAAATAAGCCTAGTCATTACACCACTGCTTTTAACCATGGCAGTCATTCCAGGGTGCAGTGCTGTGGCTGTGGATGGGACAGGCGTAGCACGTCACAAGTAGACCTTTATCATATCATTTCCTTCCAGCGTCATTAATCATCGCAGACATCACTTGTTCTATCAGCTATTAACCAGTTGCCCCAACACACAGATAACTTTATCAAGGTTAGACAGAGTCATTACTAAGCACTACAACATGCAGTGCCAAATGCCCTGTTTCCAAAGAATTCTCTGAACTATTTCCTCCTGCTGTAATAAAACACGTTACACTACTACATGTACTTACACATACCTAACATTGGGGGAAAAAATTACAGAAAGAAGAAAAAGTCACCAGCACTTTAAACCACACAGTTTCAGAAAATTATAACTATGTTGCTTATGGCCAAAACACTCATCTCAAACCAGGTCTCTTAAAGCACCGATTTTATCCCATTAGCACTCTTCAAGGGGGAAAGACTTGCTCAACCTGCAAGCACATTTGTGGTGTGGTCTGACAGGAAAAACATGGGGCTTCAGAATGACGGTCAGGAGCATCCCAGATTCACAGCTCAAGATTCCGTACTTTGTCTTTTGCTACAGGCATGTCTCATTCAAATATTTTACCTCCTTTGCCAGCAGTGCAATGGAGAATTCAGTTTCATGAGGCAGTGCCTCAGGACCCAGACCAAACATGCAGAACCAATGTGTTACAGACAGAAAGGACTGAAGACGGCTTGTTGACAAGGAGGAAGAAAAGTATGTGAGGAGTGTGATGAAGAGAAAAATAGGTCTGGTTTTGTTTTTGTTTTGGGTTTTTTTGAGGAGGAAGGACCAACTTCAAATTCTTCCAATCAAGCAAGCATGACTTGGCAGTATGTGACAAGATAAAACGAGACACATTATAAATCTTCACTAACTGGCATCCAAGGGGGGAAGATTAAATGGCTCAACATGAACTGAACCTGCTTCCAAGTTCTGGGCCTGGCTCTGCCAATTCCTTTCCTGAAAGTGCCATTAGATCTAGAAATATGACTCTCCACTCTACAGAGCAGAACCTTGGGAGCCCTCACAGCAACCTCACTGAGCACACACTGTCCTGACCACACAGGTAGCAGCCTGGCTGTGGGAAAGAGCAGACTTCTGCTTTGGTTCCCAATTCACAGGAATAATTTGACAGAATTTGTACGAGTGGCAATCAGACCCTCGCCAAAATAGCCTAAGCACTGCAGTTGGGAGGAAAGCGAACTACAATAAGGGCACTTTACTTGGAACTAAAGGACATCCCCCTGCCCTCAATGATACTCGATGATTTTGAAAGCCATTCTTAAAGTACATGGATGTCCTCCAAATAGGGTTTCTCTCTGCAGAGAAAAAGAATAGTAACTGGTATTTGTGTAGTATTCAAACAGTATGGAAGCATCCGCAGCTTCCTTCTTGACGCTATAAAGGGCATAACTCCTTCTGAGGAGAGTTAAATTCCATCAGTACAAAACATACCATTTTTTTGAGGACTGAACACTGAACTCAAAAATGAGAAAGAACATAACCAGACAGAAGGTGGTTTGTTCCACAGCACTATGGCACAGGTGTTTATTTTATCTATTAACATGCTTATTTTAGTGTGTTTCACATGCTCTGCTTCCTTGTTTCCTTGAACGTGTTCAAGAATGTCAACTCACCAAAAAGTCCCAACTGTTGAGATGAATAGTACATTATCTGGGCAGTATCAGGAGATACACTGTCAGTCAATGCTTCCCAGGAGCAGTACATTAAGGCAGAGCAAACACTTTCTGTCATCTCTTCCATCCCCCTCAGGCTAAGCCTATATATTCAAAAAAAGCTAAACACATTCAGACTGTGCCTAGACTTTCCAAGTCATGACTCTTAAAATAGCAAAGGGACTTCAAACTACTTAATGTACACAAAGCACTGTTGGGATTTTTTTTGTTTGTTTGTTTGTTTTTTGGGGTTTTATCCTGCAACAGCTTTTTACAGTGTCCAAAGATCCATCTCCAGCCTTCTCTTCTTTAGGTTGAATAATAGAGTACAATACACCGTATTTTCAAGAGCTCTGATCTTTCTCTGCTCTCTTTTGGGCAGTTTCCAGCTGATCTGCCTCTTCCTTGAATGTCGAGCCCCAGACCAAAGGCAGTAGGTGAGGCTACTGCAGCTGCAGCCTTATCAGTGCTGTGCAGAATGAAGGAATTACTTCATGTGTCTTGCAGGCCCTGTTCCAAGTTACGTACCCCAAGATGACATTTGGTTGTTTGGTTTTTTTTGGCAACACCATCAATTTGCATTCAGCCTGTGATCTGCAAAAGAATGCAGATCTTTCTCTGAAGCGCTGACACCTGACCAAGCTTATTATTTTTCCTCACTGTTTATCAATTCAAACAGGTTGTGGTAAAGGGGTGTACCATAAGGAGGGCAGACACTTCCTGAACCCGAGGTAAATGATTGCTAGATCACAGAACGGAGTCTCTATGAAAGGATGATTGTTACAGTCCCTTCTGCTGCCGAACGGCTGCGCTCCGTGTTCCCATGAAATGGTTCTGCGAGCACAATGCAGCACGCTTTTTGAGAAGGATGCCTACCAGTAACTGCTCTTGGAGATTAAGAAAATGCACATATATCCAGTTCTGGGATATAAAGTCTTCTCTACAGACTACTGGAAGAAGAAGCAGGAACGCAGAAACACAGTGACCTTTTTCTCCAAGAAACACATGGGGTTTTTGCTACTACCTTTAATAGTCTTTCGTGGCTTAGTGTAATTTCTGCCATTAGGCTAGTTGTAAGTCTTTGTTAGAGCTGATGTCAAAGAAACTTAGCCACCCACCCAGCCCCCAGTTTACTTCTCATGATATAGTATTTCAGGCTAACACAAGCAACAATGGGAGCCATTGATCAACACGCGTACATTTTATTTTTATGGCTTTTAAGGCTGCAAAAGCTAACTGGCACAAGCCAGACATTTAACAAAAGTAGCATTTAGGGGGTTTTGTGGGGAATTGGGGTTAAAGAAAATCCCCTGAGTTCTTCCTGGAAAAAATATGCAATATACTTCATGGCCTGCTATATAAAGAAACAGATTAATTTAATACGCTCAAATCAGCATTATTCTTAAACCTCATGTTCAGGTTCTTTTGCACAGGCCATGGTACACAAGAGACAACAAATAAAGTTCAGAAGAGAAAAAGAGAGTCACATAGATCTACAGCACTGACAACACTGTTTACCATTTTGTGGCAGATTTTCTAAGCAGCGTAGATGCTCACATGTGCTAAAAGAAGGCTTAACTATCTATCACAGAAATTAAATGGGCAGAACCAGTTTAGCATAAAGAAAACAAAAGAACAGAATGAGTTTGAGTCATACAGAAATTTTAATTTGGCATACTAACATTTTGTTAGGAAAAAACCATTGGTTGCTGTGTTCAGCAAATCAATCTGCATCAGAATAGCTTCATAACTTAAAAAAAACACCACAAAAAATGCAACCGAAAACCAACCAACCAACCTACTACAGTGATTTGAGTATGACTACAGTCATACTTAAATGGTCTTCAGCACAAGCAACATATGCTCTAACAGGAGCTACATACCCAAAGAAAAATAAACTTCCTTGCATAAAACCAAGCCCAAGATCTGCTGAACTGGTGCAGGTAGCAATTCAAGAACGTGGTCTCAAGTTTCAGAACAGTCTTCAGGAGTGAGCAGGACCTGGGAATCCATACCAGACCAGGAAGCCTTAGCTTCCCGGGAGTCAATGAATGCTATCAGTTTGGATGAGCTCCTGAGAAGGGAAGATGACAATTCAGCTTGCTCATTAAAAATCAACGAAATTGGGCTTTACTCAAAGGCAATCTCAGTTACCTCACTTCCATTTTCTTTTGTGGATAGAATTTTGTTTTCTTAGAATTTCTATAATTTCCTGAGAACTTTTTCCTCCCAGAAGCTCACCCTGCTTTTATGAAAAAACAAAAAACAAGCAAACAAAAAAACCCAAAGAAACAAAAAGCCCACAACACAAGAAAATCTGACCATAAATAATCTGAACATTAGGATGTACAAGCACAGTTCTGTCTGTCCAACTGCAGGATTTATCATGACACAGATTTCATCTTCAGGCAACTCTTCAACTCCTTTGCTGTTCATTTGTTACATGCTATAAAGAGGAAATTCTGACTCATTATGTATATAGCTACACAGAAAAGCTACCACATTACCATGCAAACTTAGGAGTTGCACATGCGAATGCTTTTGCCGAAAATAACCGAGAAATTGCTTATCCTTCAGAACGGGGTGACTTCAAATTATGAAGCATATCTCACTTTACCTCGTATCACTGCACCTTATTCATGTTGCCATAACCTTACTGCCCGACGTCTCTGTGGCTCCCAGAAGAGACTGTGTTAACAGACGACACACAGAACAACTACGATGGAAATGGAGGCTTTTATAGAGAGAACAGCCATTTGTAAATGGCTGCACCTCGCTAATGTGAACCGGTGCCAAACACAACGCAAGTCAATTCAGAGCAGATATATGCATTTTCCTGTACTACCACCAACACCACTCCTCATATGGCACAAACAGGAGTCTTTTAATTCCCAACATCCAGAGAGACCTGGCAGTTCACCTATGTATATTTTACAAAAGGGTATGGATATGGGTATTCAAGAGGCTTTAGCACCATCTGCAATTCAAACAACAGCTCTGTCATCTCTGTAATGGAATGAAGCATCTCCGTTTCCCTAACCTTGTATTAGTACTTGTGCACCTGCACCGTGACAACCATTCCAAGGTCAATATGATGAGCAGGGAACTGATTGGATTGAGAGTCTTTGCCAACAGCATAACCACTAAACTCAGCGTTAGGCCGAGGATGAGACCAAGCAGTTACAGGAAGGAGAAACTGATCCTTTCAGCAGTGACAGGGACACATGACAATGTCAAAACTACACACTTACATCACAGGTTCCTAAACTCTCAGATGGAAGTCCCTAGAAATCTCATCTTACTTTTTAGCAGGCTATAGATAGTCTATATCTTGCCACAGTCAACTACATAAAGCCCCAAGACTGACCCATCACCTTGGTGGAGCTGAATGTAACGGCTCACAGGAAAGTCTACTCGAGATGCACAAGCCAGACATCTGCACGCTGCAGTTCCATAAGGGGCCCCACTCAGGGAACTGCAGCCACAGCATGTACGCCAGACTGCAGGTAATCAACACAAAGCATGGTGTTCTAGCAGCTTCACTCAAAAGCACAGGACAACTTGGCAGCAGCGGCTTCTTGAATTGCCTCCTGGCTAATAAATTCACAAAGAAGGTAAGAAGCCTGTACCTAATGCCCTGGACCACGCAGAAGAGCTCAGTCTCACATCACAACTCAAACAGGAATGCCCTCATATGAGCAAGGCTGAGACAGAGACTCTCTTCTCCCGACTGAAATTATATTGATGCACAGAGAGGAACACAGAAGTCTTACTCCACTGACAGCTTACCTAGAAAGGAGCTGCTGGGTGGAACTGAAAACCACTGTGGGAAGCAGAGACCAGAACTGAGGATGCACTTCATCCCAAAGGAATGCTCCTGCCATGGTACTAGAGATGTAGCACAGAGGATGCTATCCTGGCAGTGGGAAGGGAGCTCATGTTCCTCTATACTCGGTGGCAGAGGATCAGAGCAAGCCTGGCCCATCTTCAGGTCCAGTCTCTCTTGGGAGACAGCAGCTGCAGACTTGAAACTGAGCTTCCCACTTTCCAGGCCACGTGCTCTATCCTCCAGGTCAATAGCTCTCAGGTGCTATCCAGGGACCTCTGATCCTCTGCAACAGGCCTGTGAAACCACATTGCATTTTTGCTCACCACACCACTCAGAAGCCTGGGAGAGATGCAGAAGCATTAAGGGTTGCAGCGGGCTGTAACCCAACAATTTGGGAACCACTGGTTTGGGCTACAAATGTGGAGGTAGATCTCATCAGATAGTATGTAAAGTCTCCTTCTCTGGAGACTTTCAAAACCCATGTGGACACATTCCTGTGCAACCTGCCCTAGGTGAACCTGCTTTAGCAGGGTGACTGGACTAGATGATCTCCAGAGATCCGTTTCAACCCCTGTCATTGTGATTCTGTGATCACCACAGGCACCGCTTTCCTCTCCTTGAGCTACATCAAGCCAAGGCTGTTATGATCTTTCAAGAATACAGCTCATATCTAATGTGACACAGTGAGGACCAAATGTGTGAGTTCAAAGGCCTTTGATACAAGGAAGATTACCCCATGGATATAAAGCTTAGGCAATAGCCCCAAGACACTGTGTTCAGGCAGGACAGCAGCCATGGCAGTCACATTTGTTACCAGAACTTTACATAACCAAGTGAAAACTTTAAGACAAGAAGGCAGATGCCTGCAAGTTCTCCACTAACAAAATTGAAAGAACTCAGATGCCAAAAATTTACCAGGGAAACTTATCAAAATCCAGCAGCCTATGTTGCATTTCAAAAATGGATATAAACATGAGGAATGCATTTAAGGTTCCTGACCAGCCTTCGTGAGCAAAAACCTGAAGGCAGGCCTGTGTCCCAAAGCAGCATCTTAATTGCCGGTCCACTCACGCTCACTCATATCTCACTTCAGCTGGAGACAAAACCTGGAACCACTCTTAAAAAAGCAGCTCAGCACTTAAACTATTGCTGAGAAAATGGTTCAAACAGCTTTGAAAAGTCTGCCCATGATCCTTTTAGGACAGCAGGGCTTTGCACTTGTAAGTGGCTGCACTGGCAGAATGCAAAGAAATTAAGACTTTTCTCATCCTAGTAATACTGCTGGTTTAAACCCAGCATATCTCAGGAGTTCATTAGGAGGCTTCTCTTACTTTCCTAGATTATATAACTGTTTCATTGCAAACATATACAAACAAAACTGAACTTTGTAGTCATCCAGAAAGTATATCCCTAGGCAACAGGCAAATAAATTCCAAGTAATAGTCACCATAAAGTACGTAGACAGACACATAGTCCACTCTAATGCATGAATCACTGTAGAGGAATGAGTACCCTTGTCTTATTTTCTACCATACACAATATTTCTGGTAAGATGTATGTTGAGCTTGGAACCACTTTTTCTACAACAACAACAAAAGCTTACAAACACGCAAGTAATCAAATAGATATTATGCATAAAATACTCAAAATCTTTGCCTAAATGAATGCAGCTTCCCACTGGTGTCAATGGAAATTATCAGGAAGGAAAACAGAGCATGCAAGACAGCAGCACAACTTGGAGCAGTGACTGTACCAATCTTTAAACCAAGCACTTAAATCAGCTTCTGCAGAAAGGCTAATATTAAACGCTTTTGAGAATATCAAAGCGTAACTGAACAAACATATCTACCCAATGCCTATAAATGCTATTCAAGGTGAGCTTAGGCTGTATAAAATGAGATAGCCTAATTTTCATAGAGAAATTAATAAAGTGTATCAAGAGAGACACTTTGGGGTCAATTTTCACAGGACTGCAAGGACCTAAACCTATTAATAAATTTGTACAGTACACAAAGAAATTGTAGATAGATGTTATATAACACAAGTGCAAGGAATTACTGAAATGGAGAAGAATAAAGTAAAATAAAGTGGCAAACAGAAAGTCAGTTTTGGAGATTCCCTAACATAAGAATGTACAGCACACTATACCAAGAATGAAAGATGAATTACTACAAAAAGCTTTTTATGCATTTTTGGAGATTTTTCTTAGTTTCTGGACATGAAAACCAGCCTATATCCAACCTCAGGACCATAAAGATGGCATTTTTCTTGTGCTTATTACAGGTTAAAGTGTATTTTTTAGCATCACAAAACCTGACCAAAAATCTCTTCGGCAAGGTCAAGCTTAACATTATACATTTGTTTGGAGAATCACATGGAATTTAAGAAGACATTAAACCAGAACCTGTGGCCTTTCCTATAGTTTAAAACCTCTGATAAGCTTTCTTGAAGTTTGACAGCAAAGATACAGAATGCCAAGAGCACAATTTGATGTAAAAGCTTCTGTTACTTTCTGAAAATAGTCTTCTGTTTCTTCTGCCTCCTCCATCTTTACAGAAAGGAGCAACTACTGCCAACACAAATTTCACAAGGATTAGCGTTCTTAACATGACATGCTTCAGTAAAGTGTATTTGAAGTCTCATAAAAAAATATTCTACAAAGTCTACAGAACACATATGATTTAGAGTATTTTTGGTTATCAAAATTGATTTCATATACTTGCTATAAATTTACTATCAGAATGAAATAAATAAGAAAAAAGTGTTACTCAATATCAGAAGTTGTAATGCATGTGTCACAAGACCTTGGTCCCACCTGGAGTTTACACTCCAAATTAAATAGTAAAATTGTGTAAGATACTGCATATATTATCCTCTAAGCTGTTCAGATAAAGTGTAATCACAGCTTATCGAACTAACCTTTACCTTTGCAAAAAATACATGCAGTCATACCACCTTCAGACATCTCATTCACGTCTCAGATGAATATAAGCTCACTTGGGGATCAGTACACCCTAATATTCTGGGTTTTTACATAGCACAAAGGAAAGTTATTTCCAGTCATTTGACTCTTCCTAATAATAACTCAGTTTCAGCTCCAAATCTTAGCAAAGTCCGCAGACACCGCAAATGAGACTATGTCCCCAGGAATACCAGAGACCTCTTGGGAAGTGGTGGGCAGAAATTTACCAGGCAGGAAAGCAGGGCTGTACCGGGTCCCCACAGCTAGACACACACACACACACACACACACACACAGGCAGACGCTGCGCATCGGCCCGGATCGAGTTTCCCGGGAGCGAGCGGCAGCCGCTCAGGTGCGCGGGAAGTAGGAGAACTCAGCCGCGGACCCCGGGCACGGAGCGGGGCGCCCGGAGGGCGCCAGCCAGCCCTGCCTCCCCCCAGACCTGGGAGCAGAGGCGGTTGAAGAGAATCACGCACAGAGCCCAAATCGCCCGAGGGTCGGCGCAGGCCACGGCCAAGCCCGGAGCGCCCCGGCCCCGGCCCCAGCCCCGGCCCCAGCCCCAGCCCCATCCCGGGGCCGCCGCGCCCCTCGGCCGCCGCCCCGGCGCTCCCCGCGGCGCGGCCAGGGCCGCCTCCTTACCGGCACAGTTCGGCGAAGGCCTGGAAATTCAGCTTCCTGATCTTCTTCTCGCTCAGCCAGTAGCCCACCCGCTTCCCCTTCAGGAAGGTCTGCATGGTGCCGGCCCGAAGAGGCGGCGGCCGCCCCGCTAGGAGGGGGATCAGCCCGGGACAGCGGGGGCAGCCCGGCTACCGCTCGTACTCGGCGCCTGAGAAGCAAGGGCTTTAAGAAAAGAAGAGAAAGAAAAATGAGACGGTTCCCCGCAGAGGACGCGGGCGCTGTCCCCCCACCCGCCCGCGATGTGCCGCTTAACCGCGCCAGGAGCAGCCTCCTCCGCCGCCAGCGGCGAGCAGCCTCGGGCAGGCCTTGCCCCGCACCGGCAGGAGGCTCACCGAGGCGGACAGCGAAGGTGCCTCTGCCGGCAGCGAAGCCGCTATCCGCGCCAGCCCGTCCGCCCCGCTGCCAGCCCCGGCACAGGCAGCCGAGCAGACACGCCGCTGCTGCCCGCCGCGCGGCACCCGCCACAGCGCCCCGTCGCCCCGCTCCCGGGCCGTCTCCGCCCGCACGGACCCCACCGCCGAGCTCGCCTCCGTTACCGCCCGCCGCCGATGCTGCTGCTGCGCGGCCGCGGTGCTACTGCAGCCGCTCAGCTCCCCATTTGCCCGCTATTCGCAGCCGCCTCCACTTCCTCCTCCTCCTCCTCCTCCTCCTCCTTGGGGTTGTCTCCTCCTCTCCCCGCTCCCAGCCCACAGCACAGGGGCGGGCGAGTGGGTGGGCGAGCGGCCACAGGACACACCCGCCGTGCGGCGGCCCCACTCACACCGAGGGGCCTCGCCCGCGCCCGCCCCGCGGGCAGGGAGCCCGCCCTCCCGCCATCCTCGCCGCCAGCAGGGGGCGGTCGGGGCCGCGCCACCGCCTTAAAGAGCCAGTGCCTCTTTTTCCGCACTGGCGGAGGGTGATGCCTGCGTGGCCCCTACCCCGCCGCCCACCCTGGCTGAAGGCAGCGCGCCCGGGCCGAGCTCGGTTTGAGGCTGCTGTCCGCGCCGCTCTTCTCTGCGGCTCTGCCCACCGCGGCCTCCCTCCTGCACGGCGGGGGGTATCCTCCGGCCCCTCCCAGAGCCGCTACCGGGCGGAGGGCCCAGGGCCTGCCCGCTGAAGGTAGTCGAGCTGTGCCCCGCGAGGGAGGCGACAGCGGGTGGTAGCTGCCCAGCTCCCCCTTCGGCGCCGCCAAGAGAAGCCCAGGGGTCCGCGGGGGAGGGCCCGGCTCGTGCCTTTCCCGGGCACACCTCTCCGGAAGGGCCCGGCTCTCCGTGCTGCGGGGCCGGGCGCCGGAGGGATGCCGGAGCAGACCCCGCCGTGCTCACCGGGGCATCGTGGCTGGAGGCGTGCAGCGCGTCTCGGGAGTGAGGCCTGTCGATGAGCTGTGTATCTGGTTTCCAAAGGAAGAACAATTTGTACAGCTACTTATATTTCCTATTAGAGCTACTAAACCCGGTTATTCAGCATAAAGGTGTACAGTAAATGGTTCCAGCAAACATGAGCTCTCACTGCAAAAACAGTATCTTCCTTCTTGCAGTATTTGGCAAGTATCTGTAAGGATTTAACATAAGTTTCAAGGGTTTTTGGTTGGTTGGTTTGGTTTTTTTGGTTGGTTGGTTTGTTTCATTGTTGTTGTTCGGTTTTTTCAGGTGGCAAGAGAAGGCAGGCAATGCCAGCATGAGCTGCCATTCTGATTTTGGGTTGTGCATTCCCAAGTACCGAAGCAGCTGTTCTGTGCTTTGTTTCAGAGGAAGAATGTTTCACCCTGAATTACTGTGGTATCTCACAGCACAAGTATAATGTTCCTGTCTTTGTTTCTCCCCTTCATTTAAAATGAGTATCATCCAGCCTGAACATTTGTCTCTTTGTGAATAGAAAGCACAGCTTTTAGAATAATTACATCTTTCACAGAGTGGTTGGGAATACCTGAAGTGAAACGCAGATGATGCTCCTACAATCCTGCTTTCTGTGAACCAGCCTTGGAGCCCCGTACAGTTGAAACTGCTCAGCAAGTTCTGCTGACTCATGGCGCCCCAACAAACGCAGGTTAATAACTTCAGCAGAGTACTGGAAAAATGTGAGAAGCATCCATTTGAAGGAAAGAAGGGGAAAAGCCCTAAGAAATATGAAAGGGGTCACTGGTAGAGGCCATTTTACATTCCTGCTGTTATTTACACGAACAGTGAAGTCATCCTAAACCAAGAGTAAATTAGAAAGCAGGTGGGAGCAGAATCAGCTGCAAACAACTGATAGCAATGGTTTTGTGAAAATGCATGTAGTAGTAGTTTTCCTCCATCTGTGGTGGCTTTGAGGAATGAACGTGTGTATTTTTCTCCATCTTAAGTTATTTCCAATGGATATGTTATAACCTTTATTTTTCAGGGCACTTTGTATCTTAATCATATCCACACATTTTTTGCACCAGTGCATTAATTAATGTAATTAGAAGATGCATTCTGATAGTGTGATTTGTGCTACAGAATGTTTCACTGATACTTACACATTTCAGGGAAGCACTGTAACTTCAGAAAAATGTGTAACTCAAAAAGGTACAAATGTGAGAGTTTATCAAACACTATCAAAATTAATTAAGAAGCCTGAAACAAATCAATTTGTGTTTCCTGCTTTGAAGTGTTTCATTTTGCTAAAACCAGTGCATTATTTCAGCTATCATTTCACTGGAATTTAGACTTGATTAAAATGTACATCAGTATACTAAGCTCAAAAATTGCATTTGTAGCAGAATGGAATATGACTGTATCGAAACCTGACATCATTGAAGCCATCTTCCTAAATAATTTCTTTCTGAATGTTTTTTCTTTAAGAAATGCCATAGTTTCAGTCCAATCTAAAACACAGTCTGCAGAGAGAGGAAGATTTATGAACTTCCTTTCAGATATGGGAGACTAGGTTTTTCAGAGGGGTAGAGCATTCTTGGCTCCTGTGGCAGTGAAGCACAGGAGCTACAAAGGCAGGATTTGCTTTGCCCCGGCAGAGATAAACTTGAGTGACATATATCAGAAAACAGATTCAATCTCAGGAAGGAGAAGACTGGTAAACTCTTTCATTTTAAACTGCCTTTTTTTGAATCTTAACCCTTGAACAATTTCAGGTGTGGGAATTATGTTTCACCTGGTGCACCACTGTACAGCATTTTGCTGCAGAACGTTGCTAAAGAAATTACAGTGCTCTGTTTACATTGCAGAGCCAGTTCAGGCAATGCCAAACCTGTGACCACACGAAGCCCCAGGGTAGTGTTTACCCAATTCCTCATCAGGAGCAAATTGACTATTCCTATGGCCTTCTGTGTCCCAATGCTGTAAGCTGCAACTCAGGAGCTGCTTCATGCTAATTAAAGGGGTGAGGGTTGATTAAGATCTTGAGCCCTCCGGCAATCAGAACTATCTTCCTCTTCATCTTAGCTTCAGCTACAGGTCAAAGCAGGTTTCCCTTGTTTAGCTGGAATCTCTCACACCTTTTCTTCAAACCCTTTCAACAAATACAGGGGCTCCAATGAGGTTGGACATTTGCAATGTGGCACTTTAATGAAATCCCATGGGAAACCATTTTAGTATAAGATGAGGCATCTCCATTCACTTCATTAGTTATTGATGTATATTTTATCAATGAATGATTAAGAGCAATTTTGTCAGCACCTGTCCAAAGTCATGGCAGGCTCTTTTGCAATGAGTGGAAAGAAGGTGAAGTTATTTTCACTGCCTGTAATTTAAGCTTTTTACATGTTAATTTTTTTTTATTGTTACAGGACAGATGTTATTCTGCTGCAGATGGGCAGAAGGGCTGAGCCTTCCATATCAGGACAGGTCTCACCTTTCTCCAGTCAGTCAAACTGCCAAGTCAGATCATGTGCTAACATGGCACTGCTGGAATGAGGCTGTAGGTGGAAGGCAGCACAAAAAAAGCCCTGCGTGTGCTGCACTGCAGCAGCTTCTTGGCTTTGAGGGATTCAAAGAAGGGTCCTGGTGCTGCACAGCATCTGTGACTGGTCATCACCAGTGAGGCAACTGGAGAGAAATATATGAGAAGCATGGTGGGCTACCATTTCCTCTGCTATAGCTACAACTGATTCATTACTGTGACATACATATAAAGGCTAGATTCACAGTGGGTCACTAGAGCATGCACGTGAATGAAGCCGAGCTTTTCCAGTTTATGGATTTCTTTTGCCTGACTTCTGGCAAAACACACTATCATCTCAGCTATTGTATAGAAACTTTTAAAAATGTGCTCTGGACCCGTGGCTTTTAAATGATAAACCAGAGAAAGTTAGTACTCGGGGATGAAAGCTCCTTTCTGATTTTTTTTGTGTTCAGAATCACAAAGACTACTCCTAGGCAAGGAATCAACTTGCCCCGCTTCTGTAGGGTTCCTGCAGTGGCTCATGGGAATGAGGCCCCTCTAGTGGCTGATGGAGCCCAACTTTGTTTCTCTGAATGACCCGTTGCCCATAGAGACCGCACAGGAAGTCTGGCTGCACTAGCTGGAAATCAGACTCATTTTACAGTCAACTAAACCAGGCGTTGCTGTTTAGAGAAGCAGTCTCTCCAAAATATGCCACTTGTCTTCACCTTCAGCCATGCCCTCCTTCACAACAGCCCAAGGGCTCATGGGGCTGTGCATGAACAGGATGGGGAGACAGGAACTGAGCTGGACTAAAAAAAACTCAGAAAGCTGACAACAGTATTTTAGTTTCAATCCAAACCAATTTCCCAGTCTGATAACCATCCTTCCTCCTACCTGTCTATAGAGGCAGAAGGCAGTGAAGGCTCTGAAAGAAGGAGGCCAAGTAGAGAAAGCACCAAGATACCTCTTTTGGTGTCAATCCCATTTTGCAGCAACAGCAGCAGCAGAGGATGGTAAAAGCATGGTGTTATCCATGTGACTACTCCCTTACACACCTACCAACCTATGCAGTTCACACTGCAGTATTTTGAGTTTATAAAGAAAAGATGGATTAGTGAGGACTGGCTGAGACTCATCAGTATTTCTGAGATCCTTTAGAGAGCAGAAGTTCAGCCAGAAGAGCTCAAAAACCTTCCAAAAGAGATTAATAATGGTGCCTGGCAGATGACCAGATCTGTGTGGGCCAATGCAATGCCATTTAGGGATTCCTGAGCTAACTCTCACCGGCACCAGTGGAGTACTGCTTAGATTGCTACCTGTTACACCGGTAGCACAGCAAGCTCTTACGTTCCAGTCATAAAACCAGGATAACTGTGGGGTTTTTTGAAACTGCAAGGAAACCACTATTATGAGAAAGTATGTCCTGCATACAAACCAGGACAACAGCTCAACAGTTTGGCTATCGTGAGCTCTGATCAATGTACGTGCTGCAGCAAAGGGAGAAAGCCAAATTTGTTCACTTGGCTTGTAGCACTTTGGGTGCAGACTCTGTATGAGCTCATAAGCCAAGGAAAGCATATCATGAGTGAACAAAGAATTTAAAAGCACAAAAAGCACGTAGCCAAGATGCAAAAGCTGGAGAAGTCCTGTGCCAGCATAATTATCTCAGCAGATTTTTAAATTGCATTATGTTTGCTAGTCAGATCCCAAGTGTGCTGGGGACTGCGCTGCTATATGCTGCTGTAGCTCTGTTGCCTTCCAGTATGGGAATAAGCCACATGGAAATAATGCTCATGCAAACCCTTTCATTACAGACACATGGAGAGATTAACTTAGCTGACTGCTTCAGCATAGTTAAAATAATTCAAACGATGTGTGTTGTCTGAAGACTCTTCTCTGAAGAATTTGGGTGACCTGACAGCACATGAGATTTGGATTGAGACTTGATAAGGATTAGGCTGGACTGAAGTTTTTTCTACCTATAGTTTACTTAACAGAGTTACTCAGGTTATAGGTGGGATTTTTTTTAACCAGGTAGTTTTAAGTATCTATGAGAATTCTGGGAGCATGCTTCCAAAAAAATGAGCCATCTTTCCACACATACAAAAATAAACCATATATATTTTGTATTGCTAGAATTTGTAAAACAATATAACAGGCTTTAAAATGATGAATGCAAGTAAGACTGACATGGACGTACAACTCTTACATATAAAGTGACATGGACATAAAGTCCTACCACTATTATCCTATGTTGCGCTGGCTTACATCTGTCTTTGCCTCTTGCGTTAAGAACACGGTGTTCCAGGCGACCTAAAGCACATATCCTCATTCCGGTGGTCCTCCCCTTCCATGAGTTGTTTGTGGCTACAGTTGAACCTTAAAAACTGCTAAAACTGAGAAAACAGGAAAAATAAAAGTCTGATATGGTCTGCAGTGCCATGCCAACACTTGCACTTTCTTCTCATGCTTATGCCCCCAAAGACTGAGGACCCTCTTCCTGTTTTGTTTAAATGCTTCCTTAGAGTTCACTAAAAGTTCACAGGCCACAAGTCTCAGAAAACCATTGTGCTTTTGTCGTATCAAGAGACACTGCCTGTTTTTCTGTCTGGAAAGGGCAGCAATTTTCATCTTTTCAGAAACTACCATAATGTGTAGACTTAAAAGTGCAAAAAGAAGAGATGCAGAAAAGCATTTCCATTCAGCACTATTCCAAAGCCAACCAACTGTACCATATTAAAGAGAAACCCCCCTAAAGCAATCCATCTGACAGTATCTCCAGCATATGAGCATGCTGTATAAGGACAAACCTCATTTTTTGCCTGTGGCACACTCACAAGGTGAACTCATGCTTCATCAGCAAGGCTTAGAAATATTTTTTGAAATGACACGAAGCCTAACCAAAAGGAGCTACCCTGGACAGCCAAGAGTCCTTTAGACATGCCACAGCCTGAAGTTAACTAGAGATGCTACTGGGAAATAACCTAGAGACTGGGAAAAGCTGTGAAAGCCCTGCTGTGAGTTAGATGCTGTTTCTTCTGTGCTTGTAAACCTTTCATACTTAGGAATCAGTGGTGCACTGACTTGACCCTGCTTGCTACTGTACCAGAGACAGGAATATTACCTGTTTTGCTCCAACAGCCATCCCCATCCTTGGCTTTTTCTCACTCAGTGCATCTCAAAACATTATCCAATTTCAATACTCAATGACCAAAAGTGGCTTTTTGATTCTTGATAAAAAATGATCTCATATCCAAAGATTACATTATGCACATATATCTCCTCTACATTACCAACATTCTCTTCTGAAGGAAGAGGAAGCTCATGTAGAGAAGAACTGGAAATTCATGAGATAAGCAAGTTACAGAAAACAAGATAATCAGCTGTATCATACAAAAAGAAAAAAAAAACCCACACACACAAAACAAAAAAGTGCGAATATTCAACTGGGCCTACAATTTGGTTATAGCTCTGAGCTTTTAATAGATGCTTAGGTTTGTTAAGTGAGATACATAGCTCATTTAAGGTCACAAACTTTCAGATATTTTAAACTGCCTAGATCCTCTAAGACACTTGAAGTTTCACGGATGATAAATTCCATTAATACCTGTTTGTTATGCCACCATGCTATTAAACTTATTATCTCACATACTCAGTGCCTGCCAGTTTGTAAACAAAACCTAGTCAATGAGAACATCAGAATGTGTGACATGGTATAATGCCATAGTCTCATCCTGGAGCTGCCTGGACAGGCAGTGCTTCCCAATCATTCTTTCTGACAGCTTGAGGGATGCTTCCCAAGCCAGGATCACTGCAAATATTCCTAGCGGTTCTGAGCATCTCTGAACAGGCCACTTTTGTGCCTCATGTCAATAGATTTCACATACAAGAGCAGCCTTTAAAGTTGAACGTACAATTCCTATGCTGCCCTTTGGGAACTTCCCTTCTTTCAGAGCTTCCTGGGAGAAAAACGAACTCTTAGTGATTGAACTGGTGAAGCCTGCTTGCCTTGTGCCTCACGTCTCTGGTTTGCCCTCTGAGGAATGCTTTTCACATGGATAGAGAGTTTGTAGTAACCCATGCCTATAAAGATTCCCACTGTTTGATAAAGGGTGAGCTCACATTGCACCTTTTTCCTCCACTGGGACACAGCTTCTCTAACCTGACGGCCAACTGTCCCAACACACAGAGGAGTTCAAGGTCTTAAAAAGCTCTATCCTTCCATGTAAATTTTTTTAAACTGTGCAACAAATCCAGGTGCAAATGCACTCCCTTTCTATTTATTTATTTATTTGGGAAAACTATCTAAACCAAGCAGATGGGGGGCAGGTTGGAAGAATGCCTTTCTTTAACCCTCAGCACTCTGTGTAGTGGTTATTTCTGCACCGTTTGCACCAAGCCTATGACATGGGTTTCCTGTTCAATGTGGAGGCCTGACAGGAGAAAACAGACAGGGAGAGAAACACTCTAAAACTCAAGAAAGAACTCAAGCCACCATTTAGACAGAGGAAGCCTCAGGATGTGCCAAGGAGCTGTCAAAAAAAGGTTTTAGGCACTAGGCAAAGAAGAGGCCTTGTGGCAAAGACATGGTGCTGAGACAGACAGGCTCTCCAAAGAACACAGCTGCTTTGTGTTCACAGTGTTCTAGCTAAAGCCTGCCTTGTACTGTCTTCTAGTATTGTCAGATCAATAATGGGTTTGTATTGCTTGAAAGTTGCACTTTAGAAAAGAAATTCAGTTGAGCACAAGTCTCCCTAGTAGCACAATAATCCTAATAATATAAATTTATAAATGCATATGCTTTTAATGTCATGGGATTTATTTAAATTATTGTTTTTCACTGGGTAACATTGCTTCCTGCTCCACAATCCTGATCTGCAACCTGCATCCCTGATGAACAGGAAATTTTAGTACAGACAGGCATCTTTTGTCTGACACAAAAAAAATCAAAATAACTTGAGAGTCTTTCCCGGCTCTATTCCCCAGCCTTCACTAAAATGCTCTCCCTTATTTTCACACACAAAGTGTAAAGCACAGCAACATTTCTAACACACAGTAAATCTTCCTCAAAAACCTCCACCCTTGTTCTCATACCTCCACCATTTTTTAAACTCTCACACACACATATCCTGGAGCAATTTTACAGCTACTTAGACTAAGAAGTTCTCTCTAGAATGTAGCTTCCTAAGCCAGAAAAGTAGAAGTTAGCCCAGATGTCTTGTGGGTAGAACAGATGATTGTTTCATGTGAAATTCTGGCTAGTCTGCAATAAAGCACGAACCTGCCAGGGGTGTTGACCACAATTTGTAGGACCTCTTCTGAAGAGAACAAGGCATGAATCAGGGTGGGGGAGAATGAGATATAATGGGCATGTGGGTCTGGTCAAAGGATCTCATCTACTCAATTTTGACAGAATTCAAAGCTAAAGTCTTCTTTGTTAATAATCTTCACTTGCTGTCAATGACAGTAGCCCCAAGGGACTGACTTACCATCACTCTGTTGTTCTCTACACAGCTGAGGAAAGGAGCTTCCAGGTGTCAAGGACTTTTCTACAGGGACAAAAGTCTCATGTTGCTGGCTGACATTGGTGCTTTGGGGGTCACATTTGTACAGATTTCCTGAGAAGTGGCATCTACACCTACAGTTCTGCTCTCCTTTCTGATCCTCACAGGCAAATGTGGCTGTTCTCACCAACCCAGTGTTGGCCGACCAAGTCTCTGAGCTTTTTCACTGTGTAAAGCCACTCCCCAAACCTATCAGTCTGCCTGATTTTACTTTCATCCTCCACCTCCACTGTGGTTATCAATCTAACGATTTTCCACCACATGGGAGGCTGTTTTGCCAGAGCATTTATCAGTAGCACTCCAAAAATGTGCAACAACCTATGAATTATACTGTCCAGCTATCGAAAAAGAGGTGACAGAATAGAAGATGAAAAAAGTTGAAACTGTAACCTCTGCTTCAACACCCAAGTTACTTTAGGTTTTCATTTGTGTCATGAACAGTGGACCAGTTTGTACCCATTGCAACCATATCATTAATGCACTGAATTTGCTGGTGAAACACTTCAGCTGGTGAGAGTTACCCAGAACACTGTGGACATACTGCAAACAAGCTCCGCACTGCATACAGGCATCATTTTGCAAGGGAGGTACTCTAAGCCCTGTTACACAAAACAGTGTAGAAACACACATTTAGTGAGACTTTAACTGGGGCTAGATACTTTTTCATGTGGAGAAGATGTTGGTTTGGATAACTTATTATAGTCTCATACCAGAATATTACTTTACCTTCTAAGTACCTTCGTATTGTCATGGTTATGTTTACATTCTGTTGGTGAAAGGCAAACAGAGCATACACTTGTGTGGAAAAGTGGGCACAGCACCTCCAGAAGAATGCCACCACCTGTGCTAGTAAGTGTGCTAAGACAGAGACATTCAAATATTTACCTGGAACTTGATGACAGAGCATGATGTAGGCATTACTGCCCGAAATTTCATTTCATATAAGTATTATAAGAGCAGCATCTTACCAACTGCACAGTAAGGAACAAACATGTCATACCTTTTGTTTTAAAAACTTGTGAATAGTACTTAAATGTGCTTTTGTTAAATGAAATGCAAATACTCAGTAATAAATCAATTAAATTCTCCCTTTGAGAGTACTCATCAACTGCTGTTAACATCTCCATTCAAATACCTGAGTCATTTTGAGTCCCTGTGCTGATTTCTGGTGCAGGCTTCTATCACGGGCTTCAGAAAAAGTCAAATTCAGGTAAAGGGCTAGGCAAGTACTTCACAACTACAATGAACCGGCTTTTATCTTCCACTAGCCTGTAACAACGGGAGCCCTCCATACAGAATAGGATGAAGATTTACTTCTAGTTGATAAAATTTCTATGAAAACCCCCTCCCCCCACCAGATGCTGGCCTTTCAGGTGAGCTGACAGCTCTCAGTGCGCACTTGAATGAGTAAGGAGGTGCTCTCCAGGTCTGATGCTAGGATCAGCCCTCAGGTAGCCTTGCCAGTCAGCCTGCCTCCAACAGCGACTTTCCATTGCCTCAGACAGGTCTGTTGCTCATCCAGTCTGAAATTTTCTTTCGGCAGGGGCTATGAAGGAATACTGAAGAGACCGAAAACCAGGAGAACTGTGTGGCTACCTGCTGTGTTGGGCATTGACACTTCTGCAGGAAAGTGGGAGTTTGTTTTTTATTTAATAAAGTCTGCAAAAATTTCTGTGACTCAGAACCTATCAACCTTCACATTAGATGGATGGATGGATGGATGGATGGATGGATGGATATCTTACACATATGCCTCTTGCAGTTCATTTTAGAAGTTGGTAACTATCTGCTAATTCCAAAGCTGTAATAGGACACAGGGAAGAGGTTTCTAAAAGACGATGGACACCCATATACACAAACACCTTTGGTTTTTTTGGGTTTTTTTTTTTTTGTAATGAAAGCTTAGATTGAGCAAATCTCAAATGTCCTCTTTACCACTCCCAAACTTCCATCTTGATCTACACAAAAAAGCTAGGATCCTTTGAATGTGGGAAAAGGCCCAATCTGAACAGTGTTCTTCCAGTGTTTCTTTAGTAAAAGAAAGTTGTGCTTCAGGAAACTCTCAATCTAGATGTATAGATATTCCCTGCTGAGCACAGTTCACAGTCTAAGACAGGCACAGCCTGGGAACTTGGAATCACAGAAGAGACAACAACTGAAGTCATTCTATGGTATTTACTAACTTTCTTCATCACGGCACCACAGAAGGAAAGATAATCAGTGGAAATTAAAAAAATAATATATAGCAAAAGTGTCATCACAGCCTCTTCTCATGAAGATGGGAGCTGTTGCTCCTCGGGTGGCCAGATGTTTCTCTGGGAATGTGTATATAGAGGGAAGAAGAAGGGACAGTACATATCTCTAATGAGTGCCCTTCAGCAAGAACGTTTTTTAAACTACTTTCCTTCTGCTTACGGTTGAAAAGTGACTCTTTTAGGCCAACTGGCCAAAGTCAGCATTTTCAGCCTGCAGACCCCTTGGTCATGAATCTGTTTTTTTCTTTTCAACATGGATGACTTTTCAGTTACGTTGTTTACATGAACAATCATGTTGGCAGCATCAAACTCAGCATGGAAATTCAATAACTGTTCCTTTCTGGTAGTATCAGCAGACTTCAGCTGAAATCACAAAAAAAGCAGGTTTCTCGGAAGTTTAATGGCAACTTTGGAAGTGATTTTTTGTTGCATAGTACTTGTGGAGATTCAGTCAAAATAATAAACTGCAATGAATGACGCCTTTGCTGAAGTGCAGTTTATAACTGAAAACTGCTTTGACCAAACTCTGCAGGATAGCTCTGTTTCCTTCTAGATCGATACAATGCTGGGTCATACTGCTGGAGCAGGGATCAATAGCTGCATTGCCTCTGCCTAAATTGTATTTGTCCTCTGTTTAAATAAACACCACAGACAAAAACATTCGGTCGCCACCTACCTCTGCTGGTGTTGTTTTAGTACGTTTTGTCAGTTCTTGCTAAACTTTGACACCACTTCGTGATTGGCTGAAAACAGAGGGTAAAACCAGAGATTGTATCTCTTTCCTGCTAGAATTATTTTGACCGCAGTGTAGACATGAAGCTTGTATTCAGCGATAACTAATGAACAAGGAGCACCACTGTAATGCAGTCTGAAAGTGCCAAGGCTCTTCTTAATAAAAGACTCAGTTCTTTACCACTGTGACAAAGGGTAACAGTGTGTAATTCTACCTTTAGCAGATGTTTGCTGTGGATGTTTGGGAGAATGAGATAGATAAAAAATAAAATGTTTGTTGGAAAGATGGAGAATATTTCTAGAACCAAGAACAAAGTATGACTGGTATTCAGAGAAGCTGGAAAACATGATTGCCTGAAGCTTAACTCAGATGTGGCTGCTGCTAAGAAACAAAGGCTAGAGCAGAATTTCAGGAACAGAGAATTAATGATCGAGGTAATATAAGGTCCCAACATTTCAAAGTCTAAGAAGCAAGTCAAAGGAGGAAAAGGTCACCATGGATTACATGCAGGTCACTGAATACCTCTGTTAAGTGTGGTCATTGTAGCCAAAATAAGCAAACATAGTATTTCAATTCAAAATGTGAAGAAATATTAATATGCCAACATATGGAAAAGTGTCTTACATGATCACAAAGTACTGAATGTACTACCCCCCCTCCCCCAAGAATACAGATGTTTCTAACAAGGAAGTTCAAAAAAAGTCATCAGCAAAGTAACTACCCAAGGGGGAAAAAAAAAAAAAAGGAATTAGAAGATTGTACCCTTACTTTCACAAGAAACAAAAATTACAAAATACCAAGAAAAGGATTCCCAAAATATGAAATAAAGCATATGCCATTGGAAGGGGAGTTGGAACTAGATGATCCTTAAGGTCCCTTCCAACCCTGACAATTCTATGATTCTGTATGAAATCGAAGCTGAGGGAAGCTAATGCTTCTGAGTCACAACTAATGGTAGGAAACTGATCAAAGCAAGTTACTACACCACAACAGAATACTCTGAAATTCACTGCAACTACATGTAATAAACAAAACTGCTACAAGCTGTGAAAACAGTGGGCATTCATTCACTCACTGGTAACAATTCACAGCAGCACTATGAACATTGTTCTCAGCAAAAAACCCCAAGGCATTCTCTTCTCTCAATACACTGCCTCAGTTTTACAGGTGTGTTACCTAAGATTCAGTGAAAAACCTCTCCCTTCTGTACTGCTTTATAAACACAGAACTGACTCTTCTTGTAACACGTAGGGGAGTCTGCCTATCTGGAGCTGAGGGCAGATACCACGTGAGGCTTGGGTTTTCATGTGTGTTTTCTTTCTCCAGTCAAAGCAGTGGATCTTCAGTTTGCTCTTCTGTGCCCTACCTTTTGAGTACAAGGAAGAGAAAGAAGCTTATCAGGGTCTGAAGAAAATCTTCCTTTCTGTCAGTTGTCCTCCTCCATAAGCAGCAAGTAAGCATTTTCAAGGAGCTCTGTGCTTCATCCCTCACTCCTCAGAAGCTTAGCCCTACCCTAAAGCTAGTCTAATCCTCTTAGATGGTATGATCTTCATAGGACCAGCACATGGGCCAATGCCCTGTTCCCCTCATTTATGCCAGTTTTCTCCTTGGAATCACAACACACATAGACTCTGTAGAGATCCCAAATCTCTCGTCAAGAGTTTGTCTTAGAGTAGGATTAAGAAGGAAAAGATATGGGAATGTGGTGTTCTTGATGAATGAAAAATCAGTGTCCTCCAAATTGGAGGACACAAGCCTTCCTGAGAGAAATGTTTCCGTAATTAGATTCTCACTTCTTTGTTATTTGTCAATAATGAGAACCTACCTACAGCTAACTAAACCACACAAACAATGCTTGGTGAATTGTGTCCTTCAACTTCTGCCTTCTATTCGGAAGCCCAACTAATTTTGGTTTGGTCATTATCTCAGGTCTTCTACCTTTGCTCTTCTATTTTGGTCAAAATCTAAGCCTAGTGAAGATCTTCATTTAATACTAAGCTATGAAAACCTTGACATTACAACGAACCCTTCTGCTTCCTATTGTCCGCCCTCACTTATCCAAGGAACTTTGTCAGGACCCTGAGTGAATGAACAGGCCTTAACCTACCCCCTACCCATGGGCTCAGGAGTGCCACTGAAGCTGAGCCCTGGCCTTCAGTCCACACCTGAGCTATGCTGTAGAAGTATGGGTCTCCAACTCAGCCATGACTGTGCCTAGCCATGTTCATCTGAATCTACACTTACAGACTGACTTCGTAGCTTGACCTCAGTCTTTTCTTCTCAGTATGGACCTGCCTAGCAATCACCAGGTTATGTCTGCTCCTAGTTATCCCCACTGGACCTGACCCTAACCTGTGGGCTGCCTTCACAGCTTGACTTTGGACCTGCCACATTGCTTGCCTGATGATGGACTCTGGGCTGAATCTGGTGCGCCCTGCTCACTTTGCTCAGGTGCTGTAGGCCTCGGCTCTGGCAGTGAGGCTCTGCCCATCAGCCAGGCCATCATGCTTGCCTCCTGCCCTTCATGGAGCAGCCAGCCCTCACTGCTCCCAGTGCTCTTCTGTCTCACCTTCACAATAAACCCGGAATTTCTATACTTAGTTTCACAATCCCAGCAATAACTCACATGTCGAAACTAAGTGAAACACTAATTTTTTTCTTTAGCACTACAGAATCTGACGATGAACTCTCTAATTCTAAGCCTGAACATTAAACATTAATTCCTTTTGATTCAGTCTTCTACCTCCTCCTCCTGTTTGCAACTTGAATGTTACTCTTTCAAGTCCCCATTTCAATATGGAGAGTATGAGTTGTTCCCCCTTATTGTTACCAATCCTGATGATTAGAATTTACCTTGAAACCCCTGTAAACTCGAAAGCAATTGCTTCTTGTTCTACTAATTTTGATATTACTTTTCCACTCCTGAAAGACTGCTGCTAACAAAACCCCAACAAAGCCTCCGCTGAGCTATTTGCTGTATCTCTTCCTATGCTATGCCGACAGTTAAGTGTAACACCGAGAGATATAAAGTGAGATCTAACCCTAAGCTATCACAAATCACTCTGCTGTTATGCCTTAGCTTTCAAATGCAGTTTCTGGTTGCTGTAAGTACTCCACAATTTTTTTTCTTCATAACTGTAATTCCAGGCCTATGGTTAACACAGAAGAAAACACCACTAATCCAAGCAAGTTAAATCCTAAACCACCCTCCTTTTCCAACCCTTCAGAGGACAGACTTGTTAAGTAGGGATAAGCCCCACATTTCACTCCTTTTTTCTTCAGAATCTTAAGTACGACTGCAGCGTTAGCATATGTATCTGCTGCCAAGTCATATATTCACACAATCACAAATTAATTCTGACTGAAACCCTTCTCTTTGACATCTAGGTTGGTATTTTAAAGAAAATAGGCTCTGTGTGGTAGCTGTTCCATTTCCCATCATTACCTCTAATCCCAATACAGGAAATTGCAATAAAGCTGTACTTGAGTAGGAAGTTTTTCAGCTATACAGGAGCTGTATTTACTTCCAGACCTCACCACCTGTAAGAAAGGAAAAAATGGCATTTAGTTGAGAACAGTGTTACAGGGATAATTAGCTGTATGTAGTTATTTATACCCACATCTTTCATCAGGACTACACTTAACAGTTTATTTAAACTTCATGAAAAATGATGAAATCCTCATTCAGTTGAAACCAAGTGAAAACCTTCTGTGAGGGTGGGGTTTCACCTGGCCTGTGAAAGGCTGGTTTTCCCTGTAGTGTTGAGCACCATCTAGTGTCCCCACAGTGACCAAGAAGATACCCTTTGAGCCTTTAATTGAATGAGCATCAAAGAAAATAATAAACAAACAAAACACAAATGTTTGTGGGCTCTCAACAGTGCTGTTTTTCCCCAAAGACATCTGCAGCACAGTGCTTTTAGTCATCAGCTGTCCTGAATACAAGCACTAGTTTCTAACATTTTACATTGCAACACTGAACACAGCAGGATATGCCATCATAAATTTAATTTTGCAGCAGCTTTTATATACTGCCTCAGAAACACCTACTACATCCCTCAAGAAAAATGCCAGAAAATCCTACATGTATATATTTACTTACACCCATACAAAAATTGTCATTGCTTTAGCATCTTTCGTTTCTTATTTGACATCCCTTTTTATATTCTTTTGGCCTTCTTTTTAACTGTAGCTGGATGTGTGAATTGTGGCCGCCACCACTTCTCAGAATTCAGTGCAGACTGCCACTGGTTCAGTCATTCCCAATACTAGCAGAGAGTAATAGCCAAGGTTTTGACAGATAAATGGACTTGAAATCCATTTCTCTCATAGCTGATTCAATTTGTGAAGCAATTCAGAAAGAAGATACAACAGCTCCCAGCAGCAGGATGAGAAAACAGTAGTCTTCTCATGACTCCAGGATCCAGTTTAGTAAAAAGTTTTTGTTTTAAATGTGGTGCTATGCAATTACGAAATTGTTTTAGCTAGCACAGGAAGTATGCGTTAAATGGTTACTGAATTCAGAAAATGCTGCAATAGCTTCAGCAGAAGCCAACTTTCCCAAACATCACTGTGGTGCACGTCAGTGAACTGCTCACAGTGGACCGTGTCAGGTTTTTAAGTACGTATACGTCCCGTATTAGAGAGTAGTGCACAGCATAATAGTCCCCATAGATGGTGCCTCACCGCACCCCACCCGGCTAAGGCAGCCCCGTCAAGACGCCAGAGTTGAGTTCCTCCCCTCCTCGAGTGCCCGCGCAACTGAAACACAAGCACTCGGAGGGGCAGCGCGGGAAAAGGTGAGGGCTGCGCCAGGCCGCCGGGGCACGGGCCTGCCCACCACGGCACGCTACAGGCCGGCGCTCTGCGCTGCCCGAACCCGCTGCGCTTCCCCCGAAACGACGGCGACTCGGGACCGGCAGCCACAGCCGCGGGGACGGTAAGCGAAGGGTGATTACCGGAGACGCGCGGCGACACACAACCGCCGCCATTTTGGGCGAGGCCAACCACGCCACGGAGGGGAGCGAGCCCGAACCAAGATGGCCGCCGGCCAACGCGCTCCGCCCCGGCTCGGATACAGACGGACGCGCACCGGAAGTGGTTCTCGTCATGCCGGAAGTGCCGCGGTTCCGGAGCGGCGGCGATGGCGGCGGGCCGGCAGCGGCGCGGCGGGCCGGTAGCACCCTCCGCCTCACGGCGCGGCGGCGCGGGCTGAGGGGAGCGGGCCGCCTGCCGCCGCCCTCCCGCTCCCTCCTTCTCCGCTGGAGGAAGGTAAGGGGCTGCCGGCGCCGAGGAAGGAGCCGTTGTGGCGGAGCGCTTCCCGCTTCGCCTTCTGGGGCGCGGGTCCGTTGCGCGCGAGGGGCCCTGGGCGCTGTGCGGGTCGCCAGCGGACAGAGCGCGCGGGCTGGGCGGGAGGGGAGCTGCGGAAGGAGGGCGGACCCCCCCCCTAACCACCGCGGGTACCCAGAGAGCTGCGAGGGAAAGCAGGGTCTCGAAACGAGAACGAGCAAACTCCGGTCACTGCCTCTGTCCCGTTCGGTGCAACTCGGAGACAAGGCTCCTCCTCTGGCTCTTGCCACCTAAGCGAGGGCAGGAGAAAAAAACAGTAGCTAATGTTTACCTTCTTACATCTACTGCCATCTTAATAATGTTTGTGCTTTAGATATGCGTATTCACATTAAAGATTTATCTTTTCTGAAGGCAGCTACTTGTTGGCAGGGCTATGAAGATGATACTGGAGTATCTCAGAAGGAAAGGCTGAGAGACGTGGGGCTTAGAAAGGATCTTACCAATGCTTAACAGTATCTAAAAGGCGAGGGTCAAGAGTATGTGGCCAGTCTCTTTCCAGCGGTGCCCAGTGATAGGATGAGGGGCAAGGGGAACAAACTGGAACACGTGAAGTTCCACCTAAAAAGCTTTTCTGCTGTGAGGGTGACTGGAACAGGCTGCCCAGAGGGGTTGTGGAGTCTCCTCGGGAGAGATTCAAGACCTGCCTGGATGCATTCCTGTGTGACCTGCTCTAGGTCATCCTGCTCTGGCAGGGGGGTTGGGCTCGATGACCTCCAGAGGTCCCTTCCAACCCCTACCACTCTGTGATTCTCTAAAATGCCTAACTACTTGAAAAAAAAAAAAAAAAGACAGTGACTTAGCTATTGGGGGAACACAGACGCTGGAATTTAAGTTATTACCCAGTGGATTAACAGCTTTTTACAGAACTTTTTTGGTTGTCCTACTAAATTATGTCCAATTATGGGAAACTCTCATGTTTACCTTAAGAGCTATTGTTCTTTATGCATAAATCATCCTTAAAAAAGCATTTCTGCCTGGTACTTTTAAAGCCTGATATATTTTCTTAAAACAGGACTGCATAAATTTCTTTTACCACCTTAAAAAAAGTAGAAGTAAAGCCCCTACAGTCTGAAGAAACATTTGTTAGGAGAACTCTGAACCAGCTTCGGCGAAGTGGTGATTCACCCTGCCCTCCTCAAGGGCTATACTCAAGGGTATGAGTAGAGGTACTTCAGCTAGAGTGTTTGTGACTGGTTTGATGAGTGTTTCAAGTTACCTAGAGCCATACAGCCAGCCAGGGATCTTAAAGCAGCTAAAATCAAGCCCAGAAGTGTCTGCAGTGCTTCAGTAATCTGTGGGTTTTTTTCTGTAAAGTGCCAGTCTACTGGTCTGGTTTGTTGTGCACAGAGTCAGTGACTGGTACCAATGCTCAGTTCCTTTCCTCCGTGAGGCACACTGTTCATGAAGCTGCAGCAGAAGTACAGTTAGGTGCAGGTAAGATGCTTACAGTATCTTCATGTGTGCAAATGGGTACAAATACATACCTTAGGTATGTATCTTCTCAGGTTCAAATTGAAAGCCTCCTTTTATATGGTTCATAGATGTGTACTCAGCTGGAGTTTAGTAACGCTGTCTGTTGCTGCACTGCGAACAAGCAGTGCTGCTGCTGTTACTGGCTGGCTAGCGGTGTGTTTGTCTTGTGGTCATCAGAGAACTTTACAAACTTGCAGGATTTATAAAAGTATTGTCCTTACCCTGTGGCTCGAGACACTGAGGGCAGATAGGGGAAGGAGCTTATCCAGTTGTGACTTCTGTTTTTTTCACTTGGTACTCGACTGCAGCCCGGTATGATTTCATAGCTAGCATGCCTGACATGAGCCAGAGCCATCAGTGGAGCACTGTGTGTAATTACTGTTAGCCTCTTGCTGCCATGGTAGTAGGATTGTCTCTGAGGTGGAGAGAGCTCAAGTCTTCAGAAATGGATGTGTATGCTGGTTTTACTAATATGTAATTAAAGTCTTCCATACGTTAACTTTATAATAACTAAGCTTCATCTGTGTCCCCTCGTTCTTCAGGCTGCATTGAAAGTATTTGTCGCCTTTTGTTCCAGGTGCAGAGCATGGAGAATGATGAACTTCCGCCAGAGGATGGGATGGATTGGTGTGGGGTTGTACTTGTTGGCAAGTGCTGCAGCTTTTTATTACGTCTTTGAAATCAATGAGACTTACAACAAACTAGCGCTGGAGCACATTCAGCAGCACCCCAAGGAACCACAGGAAGGAACCACATGGACGCACTCCTTAAAAGTACGACTGCTATCCTTGCCTTTTTGGCTGTGGACTATAATATTTTTAATACCGTATTTACAGATGTTCTTGTTCCTCTATTCCTGTACAAGAGCTGACCCCAAAACTGTTGGGTATTGCATCATTCCTATCTGCTTGGCTGTTATTTGCAATCGTCATCAAACATTTGTGAAGGCCTCTAATCAGATCAGTAGATTACAACTGATTGACACTTAGCTCCATTTCTAGTTTCCATAGCTGTTTTGAAGCAATTGCATATGCCTGATCTAATCACAAGACCGGAGTTCTGGGTGAAGGCTGGAAAGAGCCTTTTCTTTCAAACTGTTAAGCAATGAAGAGTGACTGTTTTCTATTTTAAAAAACAAAACAAAAAACCAAACAAAAACCCAAACAACAAAGTAACACAAAGGCTTTTAAATTTGGATGTATCAGAATGGCCAGAGTGGGAGAGCCCTATGTGACACTTGGTGGAACTATTTCTCATTTTGCCTTAAAGATGCAAAATTGCAACACTCCATCTGAAACATCCTGTGGGGAAATCCATTTCTGGTCCATGACTTTACTCCTCTGTGCAAAAAAAAGTGATTTCCTATGTTTTCCCTTGGAGTAAAATCAATGAAAAGATACTTCTTTTGTGGTAAATGTAAAAGAAAAAAAACCAAACCAGAACATGATTATAAAAGCTGCACTTAACACTTTCTTTTTCTTTTCTTTTTTCTTCCCGAAGTAATTAATATCTACATCAGTGCTGGTTTTTAATAAATTTTTTAAAAAATAAGTTTAGATAAAAATACAGGAAGCAAAAAAAAAAAAAAAAGTCTGTGTGAACCTTTAAAGGGAAAAAGGTACTGTTTTTTCTGGGGTAGCATACTTTTTTCAGTGACCACAATACCACGTCGTAATAGGTAGGCAATGAGGAGTGCCATAGTCCTGGAGGTTGGTGCTTTAAAATCTTCTCCTATAACATCAACAGCAGCTTATGCTGGCATTGGCCTACAACCTGCACCTATCTCCTTCTATCTATAGAAATCTCCTTTGATAAAATTGCAAGTGATTGGAATTTACTGCCGTTTTAATTTCACTCTGGACATGATGCAAAACCGTGTTCTGGGAGCACTGGTGTATTAGGAAAAACTTTGAATTTGGGAAAGGTAACTGGTATTAGGTTGGGGGGATGCTACAAATGGCTTGTAAGACAGATAACCATGTTCCTTCCAGAAATCTGAAGAAGATACCTCCTTCTCATTCTTGCAATGAATGCAGTTTTTTTCAGTCATATTGAAATTCCACTGAGATTTCTTACTGTAGTTTCAAGGTCTGTTTTTCAGTGCTATTTTGGCATAACATTTAATTCTTAACTACTGGATTGTGTATTTTGAATAATACTGAGTCTGTTAATTCTTCTTGTTCTTTTTTTGTTTCTTCTCAGAATGACTAAATTTTTGAGCCAGCCTTGATGGAAGTAGCCTTCCAGATGTGAAAAATACAGTATACAAAAGCAGTAGGCCCAAAACAATTATGAACTAGGTTCCTTGGTTATAATTTTAATTGTATGTCAGTACCTAATCATGACAATTACTAATCCATTTCTGACTACTTTAAGGGAATCCTGGAGACTATCAGCTTTCTCTTCCCCTGGAAAGAGAACACTATTTGCAGTTTTGCCGTGTTGAAGCATGACAGTTACACCACCCTAAACTCTGTTTGCATTTGGAGATACTTTGAGACACTGGTTTAAAATGCCAGCATTGGTGCTAGGACCTGAAAACAATGTAGCCTTTACAAGAAGGTTTTAAGTTCTAAGTGCAATACAAAAAGGAGGAAGCTGCCATCTTAATAGGCTGGAGTAAGAATAAAGTATAAACTCTGACTTGAAGTGTCTTTGGGAGTCAGAGCTTTTAAGATGTGTGTTCTTTCTGAAGTTTAAAAATCACCATCCTATTTATCTATAAAATAAAAACTTTTCAATGTTTATAAACAGAAGTCTGTGAATGCAGATACATCTCAGTCTGGGGTGGCTGGAGTGGGGTTTTTTGGGTGTATGTTTACTGGTAGATAGCAGTGCTGGCAGTCAGCTGCTGTAGCTTACTCTCCTGCCCTTGTGTTTGGTTGATCTTTTTTTGTTGTCCTTTTTTGCTCTGTGCCCTAATTACTTGTCTGCAGCCTGAAGTTTGAGGCTGGCTGGATGAAACTGAACACTTTTGTAATTTCTTTGCCTTTGTGCAACAGGGAGATACCTCTGGCTGAACTATTGATGCTGTGGTTTTTAAGCCAAACAGTTATGTTCTGTCTAGATGGAGTTAGTTAAAGAAGAACAACTTAAGAGGAAGCATCAAAAATAGAAAATGATAGGAAGAACTGCCTAAGATTCTGTTGTACAAGCACGTGGCCTTCAGCACACTCACCAGCGCGCCTGATGCGATGAGCCAAGCTGTCTGGACGTGCAGTACGCGCTGGGCACAGCAGTGATCTACAGAAGGGAGGTTTGTATTTGTGGACTTTTCCATCAGAAGCCTGGTTTTAGATTCAAGTCCTCAACAAGCATGACCTTTACAACCCTCTACAGAAAGACACACAATCTAATTCTAGCAGAGGCTGTGACTGTAAAGATTTGAGCTTGAGGTGGAAAGCAGCAATGAGGAGAAGTAGTATAAAGTGTTAAAATAGTACATAGGAATACTCGATGACTGCAATAGGAGAGGAAGAAAGCCTAGTCTTTTTTCGCACCAGTGGAACATCAACAGGTGAAGTCTTACCCACAGAGTAAGTCAAGACTATAAAGGTTAATGATTAAATTGATTTTTACTCTAGTCTTTTAAAAGAAATAGTAAGCAACTTTGAGCTTGATTACCCTGAAGATCTGTAGATAGTGTCAGGGCTAATTAATTCTGTTATAGAAGATAGCTGCCTGTAACACTAATTGATGTAATCTACAATCTTTAGGGATAATCAAGCTTGAAGAAATTTTACAACCTCTTTAGATTACAGTACTTCTCAATTAGTTCTTGATCGTGACAGATAATAGCACAAATCTGTTTCTACAGCAATGGCTTTAATAAAAGATGCAAGTCCAGCTTATATGAGGACTTGCTCGTACAAATCCATTTAGTTCTTTTCACTGAGTGGGCAGAAAAGATGAATTGCTACAACTCGCACTTAGAGGCTGGAAAGCTATTTTTACTCGCACTCCTTTAAGGTAAAATGAGTTAGCTCAGACCCAATACCGAAGAGCTTTCTAAAGCAGAAGCTGTAATAATAGAGGCAGTAATGAAGTCCTCAGAAGATTGCTAACCTCTGCCAGCTTAGCAGTCATTCACAGCTTTAATTATCTGCCAAGAAAGTGAGTAGCTGTAACACAAGGTTGATTAATACTCTCTGTGCCTGGATTTCTTTTTATTATGCATCAGGAAAATGAAGCTCTCTGTGGAGTTAGGGCACTTGTGTCACAAGCAAACTTCCAGTTCAGAATTATGTCAGGCCTTGCAAAACTCCAGCACCCGTTTTGCTGTGTGAAAGTTCTTGTGGACACAGTAAGGACTAGAAATGATTCTTTAAAAGCAAAAACTTGAGTGGTTGTTCTTGACCAAATGCCCATTGGTATCATTTGGAGCTCAGGTGCAGCATGTTACTGTGTTCAGGTTGACAGAAAAAAGGAGTATCCTGTTACTGGAGCATTACCTGTATTTACTCCCACACTAGTGAAGTTTGCGTTTGTGGCTTTATCCAGAGGGGTTTTTTTTTTTTTTGTTTGTGATGTGCCACTGGACTATTTACACAAAGATTATATATAATTCCTAGTGTTAAATGTCACTTTTTAGCCATCCCACAGTTCTGTTGTGGTTTAGACCCAGCTGGGAGCTGAGGACCATGTGGCTGCTTGCTCACCCCCGACACCTTTTGGAATAGAAAGGGAGAATAGAATAGGGAGAAAAAGGCAAAACCCTGGGAGTTGAGATGAGGAGAGTTTAACTGAACAGTGCAAGAGGAGAAGAAACAGTGGTAACAGTAATTAAACAGTACACAAAAGTGTGCAATGCACCCTTACGTGCTGGGTGGTGTCGAAGTCCCAGGGCCTGGTTCAGTTGGCCTACCCTGGCTGTGACCCCTCCTGGCTTCGGGTGAAAACTAACCCTCTCCTAGCTGAACCCAGGACAGATCCACACCACTGTTGGAGTGTTTAGAACTGTAGTCAGGTTGGGGGGGTCAAAGAAATAAAAAAGGGAAAATGCAGCTTTTTGACACAGCTCTGCAACAAGCTTCCAGAGCTGTAGAACAGAGCTCACAAAATGTTATCACTTTAGCACAGGTCACATGAAAGAGCTCTTCTGATACATTTATCAATTTATCAGGCTAGGGTTTTTTATATCAACTGTTGCCTTTGCCATTTTGATAAGACACTTCCTTAAATAAATTATCTACCCTAAAACATTTCAAGCATTTTATCATGTTTAAGATTTTAAAGCCTGACAAGTGATGACAGTTTAATTTCTAGTTTTCTCTCATCCTAGGTCCTCAACTAAAGCTGCCTTGTCTTCAGAGTTGGTCTTTTCTCCTGTTACACTTCCATTCTAACAGAATGGGTGTGTGAGTTTCTTAGAATGAGTACATAAAGATGTCAAAAATACATTTACTGCGCCTCTTTTCCAACTCCCCCTGCCTTTCAAATGAACGCAGACAATTTTGTGCTCATAAAAATTCATTATTTATTCGAATACTTTGTCCGCCAGACACAAGTCCCAAGATTTGCTCAGTCTTCGTAATACATCAACTATGCCGGTGGAACACATTTGAAAAAAAAAAAAAGCGCTTTTCACACTATTAATTCAGTCAGTTAATTTCTGCTGGAGAAAATTCTCAGGCTCCACAGCACTAGCTATGAAGAGCATTTTATGCCTGCTCACAGAACCATGCACCAAACACAAGCTGGGAATTAAGGTACCATATGGGATAATGGGATGCATTGACAACTTCCTCCTTGGAAGAAGCATCTGTTACCTTAATGACACTCCACATGTTGCACTATCATCAACAAAGAACGAGCTGCCTCAGCAGAGGGTTTGGGGGTATGCTGATTTATACAGCCAAGAACAGTTGCACATAATGTATGAATAGGTGTTACTCAAATATTTGTATTTTCTCCCCCATCTGAAAAACTAGAGCAATCAGTATAGAATCCTGTTACACTTTCCCTAGTTTCTGCCCAAAGTTTTATTTTTGGAAGTTATCTCAACAAAATCATGCTGCACTTTTATTCTCGTAGATGTTGAGAGCTTTGCCTAAGCAGAACATTAAGCTGTAATGTTCACTTTGATGTAGTTGCCAATTGAGCCTAAAAAAATCAACCTGGATAAAACTCAGTGATGGAATAAAGTAGATAAAAGATTGACTGCTGCATGAAAAAACAAGACCACAAAAAGCAACCCAACAAACATTTGGAATAAACAAGCTAAGGACAGACAGCAGTTTTGAACTGTGGAGTATTAAAGATAGTTATCAAAGTCACGCTGACTTGTCACTTTCCTGGCTGTCACAAAAATGGAGGATGTTTTGAAACTGAGACTGCCAGCTCCTTCAAGATACCTTGTATATGACCTTCAGAAAAAGGTGTCATTGATGGGTGACTGAACCTTTTGAACAACAGGCAGAAGTAAGCTTCCATTGCAGGGCTGTTCAGGAACGGACACAGTCCTACAGATTTTTTTTTTAGTTTTGGATACTATAGTGGTCTTATACTGCTTTCTCTCCATACACATAGAAGTTGTCTTGTACCACTGTAAGATCATATCTGATAAAATAACTCCAGATTTTATTGCTTTATTTCACAAGTTTGACTGGCATGAAGGGACACCATGACTTGGAAAAAGTCATTAAAAGTGTATCAGTCAGAAGACTTTTGAGAACACTTTTAGATCTGTCAGCTAGTTTATTAAAAATTCTTCTCAGCGTAACCCTGTAAGCAACACGCTGCTAACACCAAGGCCCATCCTTCTGTTAAGGCTTCTGTATATAAAAAAGTCCCGGGGCCTGACAAAACACGTGCAGAAGAGCCGCAGGCGCCTGCCCGGTCAGAGCGGCGTAACCCCGTGCGGGGCCCGGTGCCCGAGGGACACTTAAAGCCGGTACAGCTGGAATGTCCCTTTCTCGGCCCAAACTCCGTCTCTCGCGTCACCATCAGGGCTGCTGAACCTTCGTCCGTTTTGGAGGTGGGTCATCGACGGTCGCTGTGGCGTCGATGTTGTTTTCGTCTTCCTCCTCCTCCTCCTCGTCCTCATCCTCGACATCACCTGCCAAAGTTCAAGCGGGGCGCGGATGGGCGGCGCGGGGCGCAAGCAGCACTCCGGCGCCTCCCCCGCCGGCCGCCCGTCCCGCCGCCCCCCGCCGCCCCTCAGGCACTCACTGTGTGTCCCGCCGCCGCCGCCGCCGCCCGCCGCCTCTCTCTCCTCCTGCACCAGGGGCGCCAGCAGCTCCACCACCCGCTGCTGCAGCTCGGCCAGACCCCGCCGCAGCGCGCGCAACTGGCCGCCCTCGCCCTCCTCCGCCGGGCACGGCACTCGCACCGAGCGCATCCGCCCGTCGCGGCCCCTCAGCTCCGCCACCAGCTCCATCGCCGCCCGGCCCCGGCACGGCCCGCGCTCACCGGGAAGCGCGCGCAGCCCAGCCCGCCGTCCCCGCCCCGCGCGCCGGTCACGTGCCTGCCGCTCCCCTCTGTGACGCCTCCGGTCACGTGGGGCTCGCGGTTCCGCTTCCGCCGTGGCGCCCTCTGGCGCCTCGGCCGCGTGTTTCCCGCCTCGGCTCGCCCTCGGCCTCGCGTCCCGGCGATGGAGGCGGCGGCAGAGGGCGCCGAGCCGGGGAGCGGCGGCGCGGAGGAGCCGGTGGTCTCCCTGGCGGAGGTGCTGGCGGAGAACGAGGAGCTCGAGAAGGAGGCGCGGGCCGTGCTGGGGGGCAGCGACCACGAGCGCTGCAGCTACTCCCAGGTGGGGGCGGGGCCGGGCCCGGGCGCCGCGAGGGGTTGGGGGCGGGGCGGGGGGCGGGGCCACCCGGGGCCGGGACCCCCCCCCCCCCCCTCCCTCCCCCGGTGGCCCCTGTAGCCCGCGCCGGTGTCTCCCCACAGGGTGCGGTGAAGCGGCAGGCGCTGTACGCCTGCAGCACCTGCACGCCGCCCGGCGGGGAGCCGGCGGGGATCTGCCTGGCCTGCAGCTACGAGTGCCACGGCACCCACCGCCTCTTCGAGCTCTACACCAAGAGGTACGGCGGCGTGGGCAGGGCGGGCAGGGGCGCGCGCCTGTCCCGGCGGCGGGAAGCGCGGGAAGCGCGCGTGCGCGGGTAGCGGGCGGGGGCGGCGCGAGCCCCCGCGGCGCTCTGAGCTCCAGGGCCGCTCTGCGGCACCCCCGGCCCTGCCGCCTCCTCGCATCTGCCCCGGGGCGAGGCGCCCTACGCTGACCGGCGCCGCCGGTCCTCCCCGCCCGGGGCCGGGTGCGGGGACGCTGCGGGAGCCTGTGGTACGAGACGAGACGAGACGGACGGGGGAGTTTCCCCAGAGCCTCCGCTGTATAGTGCGTTTCCGTGGGGTGGGAGGCTGCCCCAGGGCGTAACTCCTACAAAACGCACCGCTCCCAGCAAAACTACACCCGCAGCTGCGGTGTTACCCCATGCGCTTGGGATACCAGCCCTATTTAACCGTCTGAGTAGGAGACAGGAGCTTAGTCGCTGCCCGGGATTCAGCCTTTGTAAAGGAACCAGTTCACGCTCCTCTCTGGCCAGCACTCGCGCCCGCAGCTGTGAGCGTGTGCGGTACCTGCGGTGCCTGCCCGGGGTGAGCTGTGCCTTCGCCCTCCCAGCCAGGTGCTGCTGCAAGCCATGCTGTTAGCTGAGCCCCCAGGTGTGCCGAGCGAGAGGGCACGGCTGCAAGGCCTCTTAGCCAGGTCTGCCCGCTGCTGTAGTTTAAAGAGCTGCACCAGTATTTTTATGGCTCTTAATAAACTGCTGTGAATTGTTCTGAACTCAAAAAGTAACCTGTTTTCAGTTAATGAAAACCCTGAAATGCTATGGTTTTCTTTCCAGGAACTTCCGTTGTGACTGTGGAAATAGCAAGTTCAAAAATCTTCAGTGCAAGTTACTCCCGGTGAGCTCAGGGATAACTTTCATACATAAAATAACAATCCTGGGAGGCTGGTGCCTTGCCTCATCCAGTGCTGACTCATGCGATGCCCCTGCTTTTCACAGGAAGTTAAACACGATAAAGCCATTCAGAGACAAACAGAAAATCTTGTGAGGAGAGAGGAGGGAGAACGTTTGATCCTTGTCTTCCATGAATGCAGCAGTTCTGCATCCGTGGCCAGCGTAATGCCAGAAACACGTTGTGGTGCCTGCGCTAACGTGTCTCATTAATGTTAAGCTGGCTTCTGGAGATACTTTTGGGGTGCAGTTTTGCAGTTGCATTAAGGAAATTTAGTGCTGAGCTGCTGTCGAAGGGACAGTTCCCTCCCCTTTGTGGTGGCATCAGTGCCCTAATCTTTTTTGTTAGGTTGGTATCGGAGCCTGCTGGGGGGATATTTTTTTACTGTATTAGGCTCCCTGTGCTTTCATACTCAGTGGGCATTTTGGACTTGTCAGGTAGTTGGTAATCTGGGAAGCAGTGACAGGGAGCTGCTTGGCTTGCATGCAGTGCTGCTCCCGGGGTAGCAACACTCCAAATGCAGAAACAGCAAGTGGCTTTGCATATGCCTATTTTGTTCTGGCAGAACTGGGACAGATCCAAAGCTAGTCAGCCTAGAGCTACTGCGAAGTGATCTCTACAGAGACACTTTGTGACAACTGTATGATTTTAAGATGCTACTGTTTCTTTTTATAAGTCAGTGAAATAGATCACATGGTTGTTCCTTCTCCTTCAGTTCCCTGACAATAAAATCAACTGTACAGGTTAAGTGACCTTCAGCACCTGTCCATTAACCTGGCTGACTTTGTGAATGCCAGGGGCTCGCATCGTCCGTTCTCCCTTTGTCAGAGTAGTGGGGGAAAGCATTTTGTAGTAACATCCTAAATGTTACGGCAGGGGCCGAGGGTGGCCTTAGGCTGCAACTCCATGCAGTTCTGAAGCCCTCTGTCTGCAGCTGTATTATCTGGTTTTTATTAAAAATCGGATTTCCTGTAATTGAATTTCATCCAGCACATTTTGTAATTTAGATAATCCTCTCCTGTAGAGCAAGGCTTCTATGACATGAATTTAGTGGAAGCTCAGTGGTAAGATTAAATGAAATTGGGTTTGGATCACAGTCTGGGTGTTTAAAAAAAATGGAGGGGAAAGTGCACAATAAATCCACAGATGTTGTTGTGGTGGCAGCAGGCAGGCCTGGGGGGCCATCAAAACTCTCATGTCATTTTAGATCAGTAGCAGCTTAACAAACGCCACAGGTGCCATTTGTTACAAAGGTGGAAAGACTGTTCTTCCTCTTTCCTTTCAATGTTAGTATTCCTCACATCCCCCATCTGCTGCTCACTATATAGCATGGGTGTCTGGATAATATCTTCTTGAATGTTTTTTGTTTATCATGGCATTGTCTGTTGAGACATATTTTCCTTTCCTCCTAGGAAAAAGTCAAGGTGAATTCAGGAAATAAGTATAATGACAATTTCTATGGATTATACTGTACTTGTAAAAGACCTTATCCTGATCCTGAAGATGAGGTAAGAAGTACAAAAAACAATAGTAATTGTATAGAGATAGTATTTCTGAAAAATAGTGTTTTGCAGGGAAATTCCCGCTTGAAGAAATCTTATGTTCCATACTACTTTTGGTTGTCATGTACCATATAAAGTAATTACTTGATGGATTTTTATTAACTGGTAGAACAGGTTTATGCTTTAAAGACATATGAGGAGGGTAAACCTTCACTTGGACAAAATGCTGCTGCAGCCCTCTCTGCTTTCCTCTTTCTAAAGTTACAGAGTTCCCCCAGGGGCTGGGTTTTCACTGTCTTGAGAAATGTGGCAAGCACAGGATAAACACGTTGCATGTGTTGGGAGAGACCAGAATTCACTTCCTCGTGCCTGCAGCAGTGCTCTGACAAGGCTTCTGGGCCGGGGAGAATCTGTCCCAGAGCACTGGCTTTAGTTTTCCTTTATGGCAGTCAGAACACCTTTTCTCTGTCTGAAGTATTGAAATATGCCACTCGGTTTCCACACTCGCACCTTTGTTTGGAGTGATGGAAGTTAGGTGTTTTGAAGTATAAGGAAGACAAGTCTTTCAAGTACAAAAAAGTATTTTATTAACTCACCTCTGAAGTTTGGAAATAGCTAAATATTTCTAAATAAATAATTGCTTCAAAACAGAGCAGTTTGTACTGTTGGGGAGAGTTAGGTCAGACTCCTGGCATTCCTATATAAACTTGATGGTGTCACGAATATCAGTGTCTTTCTTTTACGAAGCTGCCTGTTCATGCATTCCTGTTTACAAGAAGAAATATACTGGTAGTGTATTAATTTTTATCATCTCTTTTGTGTGAAAATGTCTTGCTCTACTGGGAAAACTAGTTTTGTAATAATAAATGGGAATTTGCACAGTCTCAGGAATACGACAAATTACGTTTGCCGTTGAACTTCAGGGAAGCAAACTGATGAATGAAGCAGTAGCTGCTTATTCATGGCAGCTCCCTGTGGGGGGGTGGGTGAGAGGGGAAATGCTATTCACATGAGCAGGCTTTGCCTGGCACTGCACTTGGAGGCACGTGAAAGATTCTGGAGCTTGCTGTTAATGCCAATAATATGACCCTTCATCTAGATTCCAGATGAGATGATCCAGTGCATAGTTTGTGAAGACTGGTTCCATGGAAGGGTAAGGAGACTCTTAAGTATCAGCATTGCCATTTGCACAGATGTGTTACTGTCAGTGAACTCTGTGTGGTTGTTTGCACTGGGAGAGGTTTGCTGGTTTGCTGTAGTTCACAGATTATTACATATTTCTTTTCATCCGATGCAAAGGAATATTGCAAGTTTAATCTTGTGCTGCTCTGCGCTCCAGTCCAAAAAACCTAGGAAGGGTTTTACCTTTTTGAGGGTTATGGCAGCAGAATAAAATAATAACTCTAGAGCTCCTTCTGTAATTGGGAAATTGTAATCAGTGGGATTGATGAGAAAAAGGTTCTTACTGAAGCCCATCGTTATTAACTACCTGAATGGTCCTTCATTCAGAAGAATGCTTTCTAAACTGTAATTCCTTTAAATAGCAAGGAACAAACTGTGCAGTTGGTTCCTGATTATGAACTTTGGGGAAATCTTTTAAAAGCAGCTCAGTGCTTCAGTGAGTGCCCTACTTAATGCGTAGGCATTAAGGATTCAGCCTCTTGTGCCTTGAAGTGCACGAGTGAAATTCCATGTTTGAAGTTGAAGGATCAAAGAATAGTAATAAAAAAAAGATGATTGGCTTCAATTATGGGTTCTGTAGATAAACTATAGGATTTTTTTATATAAATGTATATATGAAGAATTTTATGCTGCATACTGCGAGCTTTGCAAGGGTGCTTTTCAAAAAAAAAAAAGCTGTGAAGTGCTTTTAATTGCCTGAATAGTTCTCAGCAGTTTATGGAGAGCTTTGGGACCTAGTTCTTCTCAAGCTCAGTTTGAAGACTTAACAATCTCTTAGATATAAAGAAGGAATCATGAATTATGTAAGAGTTTAAACACGCAATGTGTAATAGGTATCTTCACCTGTCCTATGTTTAGGACGGTTTAGAAGAAAAACACTCGGAGATGAGATAAAGATAGGACTGGAATATCTGGGTGTGTCGAAAGCATAAAAGACTGTCACCAAAGAGGATTCTTTTATTTTCTATCCTGGAATTTTTATCAGCTTCTTCCAGTCATTAAGTTATACTGATCGTCATTGCAGAAAGTTAGCATGAGTGTATGCTTGTGCTGAAAATGTGATGGCATTTGATGTTGTACTTCTCCTAAGCCTAGAGTTGAGTACGTTAGGTTGCAGCAAATACTTCACTTCTGCACATGGCTTTCTTTTTGATAGCATCTTGGTGCAGTTCCCCCTGAAAGCGGAGACTTCCATGAAATGGTATGTCAGGCCTGCATGAATCACTGCCATTTCCTTTGGGCCTATGCATCGCAATTAGCAGGTAAGAAAATTAAGGTATCGGAGCCAATGTTTTGTTAGCCTGTATTTCTCATACTTGATTGATTAACGACATGTTGCTGTTAGAGTGGTTGGAGAAACAACGTTCATTGTATCGGACAGTCGCCTTCAGCGGTGGAACGTGCAGGCCTGCAGTAACCGCTCTGTAGAAAACAATGCATTTCGTGTTCCTAAATCTTAATTCTGTGCACACTCATTTATTTTATCAAAGGTGTGCTAGCACATAGATGGATGAAGATTGCATACTTGTCTTGAGGAACAACATTTCTAAACTGGATCAAAGAACCAAAGAGCCGTGCTAAGGGAAGCACTAAGGCAAAGACATGAGTCTAAGAAGCTCTGAGCAGCAAAGAGTGAATGTTAGATTGACCTGAAATGAAGGTGTAAAACCTTAATCTGAGTAGAGCTGGGGCTGTGCTCAGGACATGGGTTCCCTGCGGTCACACCAGGCCTCTTGTCTGCTGTGCGTTCTCTGCAGGATCTGAAGGGTAGGTGACTTGATTTCTGTGGAAAGGGCTGGTTTCACATAGTCTCCTAAATGTTGCTTATATCAACTGGTGACATGCAAGAAATTTCAGTGGTAACTTTAAGGATTCCAAGCTGTCTTACTTGGAGTTCTCTTCCTTCTAATGTAAATACAGTACAGATTGTGGTTTTGTGTGTATGTCTTTGGTTTTCCTCCTCCTAACCAGCTATGTCACAGGGCACACTTTTGAATTGACAACAAAAGAAAATGTTGTTCTAAGTAGTGTAGTTAATCTGTCAGTCATAAAGCTTTTGGGGAGTGTGTCTGGAGAAAATGAAAGAGACTGACACAAAGTCAGCAAAAATATATGCAACAGCTACTGAACCTGCAGTAGCTATCACGGGGCATTGGGAAAGACAAGCATCTTAGTGTAGAGCTACCTCAGATTGTGATGCTCTTCCCTCTCCTAGGGCTTCGACTTTGGGAAGCAGAGTATTTTAGAATAAGAATAGGAGAGGTGAAGAAGACTATGGTGAAAGAGGGAGTGGTTTCTTTATATAACTAGGTCAGTGTGTCTTTGGGCAGCTGCACAGTCCATCCAGCAGCCTGCGGTGTATGAGGTGATGAAGGTGTACTGTGATGCTGCCCTGGAAAGCACAGAGAACATCTGCGGTAGCCTGTACGTTGCCTCGCACACTATTTTCACTCATGTGGGTATGTATCTTACAGTTCCTGCTTTGACCAAAGTAAACTCCCTTGAAGATGAAGGGATTGTCGTGAAGGTCAAGGAAAGTGAAGAGGAGAAAAAAGAAATTAAAAAAGAAAGTGGAGTGGAACACCAAGAAATGAAGGAGGAAAGGCAAATGGAACAGCTTAATGAACCATCCACTAGCTCTGGGTCTGCCTGTCCAGAGGTAAAATGGATCTTCTTTGCTGTCCTATACATCTTTGTACTTACAGGTGATGTAAATCCCACCTCTTTCTGTATAGCTTCAGGCAAGCAGTAAATGCTTTTGGTCTGTTTCCATATTCCTCTTCAGTTGCTGACCCTTCAGCACGTGGTCCGTGTGGAGCACAGCATAGGCTGTGGAACGCGCTTGTAGAAGTGGGTGACAAGGGTGTAACATCTGTTTGCGGATGGGTTGGATCCATCCCTTCTTGTCAGCCACCTGGCTTTTACACTGAGGTGACTCCCGACCCCGTTGCAGTACGGGGTGTCACGCATTGCAGCTGCATTTGTGTGGCAGTCCAGCTCCGATTTCCTCAGCGTTTATGGCCACTGCCGTTCATTTCTACAGAAATTTTTAGTGGAAACTGCTAAAACCATATCAGAATCCTCATGTGGATGACATGATAATATAAGTTGTTTATAAAAATAGGTGTCTGAGACAAAAGAAGAATCTCACATAAGGAAAATGGCATGCTGGGAAGAATGGGTTGTATGTGAAGTCATGTTAACAGAGCGCTGAATGCTCTCCTTTTGCCTCAGGTGGTTACCAAGAGTGAGGTGCCAGTCTGCAAGCTGAAAGAACTCCAGAGCAAGCAATTTTTAAAGAAAGATTCCGCCACATTTTGGCCATCAAACTGGAGAAGCAAGTTATGCACCTGTGAAGACTGTTTGGTACGCTTTCTGTTCATTACCCTCACTGCATGCGGGAGACAGGGAGGCGCTCCCAGAGAATCTTGGAAGAGAAGCTTGTAGTTGAAGGCTGTGTAAATGTTCCTGCTCTGCATATAAACAGCCAAGAAACCTGTCCACCCCACACAAGGAAACACACTGAATCCTTTGGAATTAGTACAGAAGGAAAGATCTTCTAAACATCTATATTTTCTTTTGCTGCTTAAATCCAGTGTTGCTTTGGAAGCTGTTGTGGGGAGGTGTCTGAAAGGCTGGATAAAAATTTACATCATTATTTTTACTGTTACTGTTTGTGATGCTGAACACAAAAAGGATCATGCGAGAGCATCTCCATCTGAGAAGTTTTGTAATGTAAAAGTGAATTTTACTTTATTCTCCAGAAAATGTATTCAGAGCTTGAAGTCCAGTTCCTGACAGATGAATGTGACACTGTCTTGGCTTACGAAAATAAAGGTACCAGTGACCAAGAAACGGAGAGGAGAGATCCTTTAATGGACACCCTTAACAGCATGAACAGAGTCCAGCAAGTAGAACTCATCTGTGGTAAGTGCAGCTCCTTTTCTAGGATCTGCCTTAACACTTCAAGTGGACAGTTACCCATAAGAGATTCGTATCAGGTCCTGCAGCATGGTGTCAAACTGTTTTTGAAGTAACACGTAGCAGCCTGTGTGACAGGTCACACACCTCAGTCAGGATTACTCTGGTAGGTCCTCTCATGCCTGTGGTTACAACCTCAACTTACATTGAGGAACTAGACAGATGGTGCGGGATTTATTCCCCCCCTATTTAACATCTTAAAATACTGTATTGATGACTGTTTCTTGTAATGTGAATATTTAAACAGTAATTGACACTTGTGCTGCCTGGCTTGTTTATCTTGCCCAGTTCTGTTGTTCTGGCCATCTCCTGCGGTGTGGGAGGTGCTGGCCAGCGTGAGGCTGGGTACAGAGCGCTTCCCGGCAGCTCTGCCGCAGATGTGGCGACCAGGCAGCGTTGAGCTCCTTTGTAACTGGAGCCATGTTTCCCTGTTCCGAGTGAGGGGTTTGCACGCTGGTGAGGACACTTGCCCCACCCTGAGCTACAGGCTAGGACTTCCCACCCCCACCCATGTGTGCTTTTGCAGTGGGAAGCTGGGAGCAGGACTGGTCTTTTAGTTAGTTGTACTAATTCACTGAACTGCTATACTTTTATCTGACAGTCACCCGAACTCTGATACTTGGACTGCATAATCTGATCAATTATTAGGCTTCTCAGGTTTACCTGGCCTTGCCATTATTATTATTTATTCTTTGTATTATAATTTATGATACAGTTCAAACCTAGATTTGTCTCAAGAATGAAAAGAGGAGGTGAAACAAGGTGTTTTCTTTAGCTCGTGTTAAACTAAAGCTGGGTATCTTCTTGTTTATTTGTTTGGGTTTTTTTCTTCCCTTGTCTTCTCTTCTGCATTCAGAATACAATGATTTAAAGACAGAACTGACTGACTATCTCAGGAGATTCGCAGATGAGGGAACGGTAAGGTGCAACTCGCAGAATTTCTTTGCCAGAAAATGTGTTTTAAAGTACTGTTGATGGGTGGGTGTTGAATACTGTGATGCTATAATATTTTTTCGTGTCTCTTGGAGTTGCTGGTACTGCAGTAGAAATTAGAAGTCTGGGGTTTGATTAGAATTTGAAAGTTGGCTTTCCTTAATGACATTGTTGAGAGGTAGTGGGGACCTTACAGAAATCTGCCTGTAAAGTACTGAGAGCAGTTCTTAAATTGAAAAGAAACTTGATGGTGGTGTAGGAAAAATATTTAGGGGAAAAAAGCTCTTAATTTTTATGTATTTTCTTAAATTGAATTTAAACCCATGGAAGAATAAGGACTGACTAAATACTGGCAAACAGCCTTGTCAGTTGCTTTCTTAGTGGAATTTGCATGCTGTTATTAATCAGCACATGCATTTTGTTGGCTTATTTGCTGAATTGCCATTCTTAGTTGCATTGTGGTGAGTCTGAAGTGAGCTAGTGAAAATCTTCCTTTGTGTTAATTTTCCTCATGATAAAAGCAAGTGGTCAAACCCATTAAAAATAGCACCAGGAGCTTCACTTTGGGTGCTTGCTGTGGTTTTGGGGGTTTCATTGCTTTGTATTCTCTTATAATAGAAGTCAGTCATTAATCATCTCCTTTGGTTGCAACAGGGAAGCTGTTTAACTGTATCGGAGAGATTTCAGGACACTTGCTTTTCTATACTTGGTGTATTATTATTTGTATATGTATATTGTATGTGGGATGCCTGCAAAACAAAAAAAAAGGGATCATCTAATTGAATTCTTGTACTGTAACTTGGGTTTCGTATTGCTTCCCCAGGTGGTTAAAAGAGAAGACATTCAGCACTTCTTTGAAGAATTCCAGTCACGGAAAAGACGACGGACTAACAGGATGCAGTACTACTGTAGCTAGACTGAGAAGGTCTGGGTCTGGAAGAACAACTGTGAAAACAGTACTCATTGGCTAACAGGCATCTTCAGTATTTAGCTTCTCATCAAAACCCAGCTGTCCAAGAAACGTCTTAATTTTGTCTCATACTTCCTTTACTCGTAGCAACTGAAGTGTGTTCTTAACAGGTACCTTGCTTTTATAGGGATTTCAGTGCTGGTGGCCTTGGCTTTCCTCTGAAAGCTGGCCTTGCCTCTGGGGGAAGGATGGCTTATTACAACGGCAGTTGCTGTCTGTTCCCTTCAGCCTTCCACCTCCTTGACTGTTAATGCCCCTCACCGCACGCTGCACAGAAACCTGGCTGGGGCCTGCCCGCCCTCCCTTCCGTACAGTGTGCTTTGCAGGGCCGGAGCGCGTTGCTCTCCTGCTTCAAGCGGCTCTGTGTCAGCTCTTCAGGGGGCAGCGATTCCAGCAGAGGCTCCCTGCACAAAGTGCATGTCTGTTTACTGCCCCGAGGGCTGCGGGGCTCCTGCAGGGGTACAGCAGGTGTGCTTACAGTCAAGGCTCTTGGGTGAAACCGCATTCGGGTCACAGCAGGTGCATGAACAGCACTCTGCTCTGGCAGTGCTCCCGAGGCAGGTGAATGAATGAGAACTCACAGGGTTAGGCTTGATGCAACAGACTGGGGTTTTTATAAATTCACAAACTGTTTCTGATATTGGACAGTGATGCAAAAAACCTGTCATGTGAACTTTATCCACTCACGGGAATATAATACCTAGGAAGAGGTACTGAATTGCAAATTAAGCATTTGGGGGGGGGGTTGTTGTAAGACTTCTCATGTACTTGATTTTTACTGCAAATTATTATGCTTCATAAATATTTGTGAAAACACTGCAGCACCCTGGCATTTTGCTACAGTATAAAACGTGATCTTTTTATAATCACTGTGATAATCATGGAACAGGAGATGAGTCACTGACTTTTAAGAGTCCACACTTAGCTACAATTAAGTGTTAACTTTTTGGAGCCTGATGTAGTTTTTAGTTTTCTTTATAAACTTCAAAACATATTTCAAGAAAGTTCTAATTTTCAGCTCCTGCTTTCTGTAGTTGGAGGATTTCTTTATCATGGAGTACTCTGCTGCTTCCATGTTAATGACTTCTGAGAAGAAAAATCAGACTTTTATCTATCCTTCTCCCTCTTGTTTCTGACTACTTTATTTACAAAAGCTAGTTCTAAGGTAGACGTTCAGTTCAGCAGTTTGTTTCATGCAAAATGACTAGTTGCTTTTAAATTTAACTCGGGGTAGTGTATGTGCTTTTTTGTAGCAACTGTTACAGGAGTTGTAACTGCCTATCTAGCTACAATATCTAAAAATTAAATAACTGTTCAATCTGTACTGTTTTGTTGGGTTTTTTTTTTTAAGTACTGGTGTAGCGGTTTGTGTCCGTCTGCAACCCAGACACACAGAGGGATGACCTGTTAGCTGTGCGGCCAAGGTACAGCCAAGGGGCTACGTCAAGCCAAGGCTGCTGTTTCTCAACTCTGACCCATGCTGCTACAGGCAGGTCTGAAGCAAGGGCTGGCTTCCTGCTTGCAAGTAGTTTTCATCAGGATAAAAAGCAGAATGGGATGATGTTTCCTCTGCAGTGCAGTTCTTGGCAGGTAATTCACTAGGCGGGTGGGGGAGAAGGTGCCCAGAGGCAAGCACAATCCCAGGTTTTAGCTCTAAGCTAGGCTTTTCCAGCTTGTGCCATCCTCCCCCAGCACATAAAGCAGAGCCCCAGGTACCAAGGTGCAAGTCACTACGGAAGTGACCCCCGAGCCCCTGTGTGCTATATGCGCTGTCCAGTGGGCATCACCCTGTACTAGTCACAAAGCAGGGTGTACCTCATGTGAGACCAGCCCTGAACACTTCTCCCCTGCCAACTCCCCCAAGGTGTCAACATTTAAGGCCATACAGTACTACACCTTGCTCTGTCAGGATGTAACCTACAGGCTCTTGCTGTTGTACATCACAGCGAGACTAGGCAGGCTTTGCTGCTGCTGGATGCCACTTCTAGATGCGAGTCATCTCTCTGAGGCAGTGAAGCATTTGTTCCTGTGAGAGAGACTTAATGAGTATTCAGGTGATGCAGGATAACTGCACCTCCAGACAAGAATGATGTGTACCTAATGAATGTCTTGCCTAGCTGCTCTGCTGAGAAAAATCAGCACCTCCAAGATCAAGGGCTAGGTCCCGTTGCCTTGACAAGTTAATTCTACTGCCTTTAATAGTGAACAGGCTCAGTCAGTTAAGCTCCAGCCAGAACTCACTGAGCTAATTCACTGAAGTACTTTTTAGTAAGCTGCTTGAACAGTGCCACTAATTTCGACACTTTTTCAGAAGGAACAACAAACTGTCACTCTGAAGAGCCTTTCCTGTCGAAGGGCACTCTGCTGTTTGTATTAAACTGCTCCTTCCCCCGTGGCCACAGCAAGTGTGGAATGATGACAAGGGCCCAGGCAGCGGGCAGTACTGCGACAGCCTGCGGGGAACCGCTAACCGGAAGAAGTCTCACAAGCACGTTCTATACAAGCCATTTATTTGAAATGCCAACTATACGTAGGATAAAGTCAGTGTTACATGCTTCTCAGCAACAGTAGAAAAATAGAACCAGTGAAAACCTTTTTACAACTGTAATGGTACTCAAAAGAGAAATGTATTGTTTTACAATGCATCACACAAGACTAGAATTCAAGTTTGGAGGTACCTAAATAAAAATACTATTTTTTTAAAAAAAACACTATGTACAATTGAAGCGTAAACAAGTTTTACAAAGTACTGGTTATGCAGGTTGTAGAAAAAACACTTGCATAGGACATGAAGTCAGTTTAAGAAAGTTTTCTGAGCCTTTAGCATTGAAGGCACTTGACTTTATACCAGTAACAACACAAGGACAAGTAACAGAACCGTAACGCTGCCGAAGGCAGAGCTACCTTCTGGCAGTACAGATAATTACAGAAACCCCAGACACCCTTTTACATTTTATCTCAGCTGTCTCCTGCCTTCAGCAGAGCTCAGCACCACCTCTACCACAGAACCAAAGAATTACTAGAACAGTGCCTCAAATAGCACAAGGATTCTCTCCAAACTACAAAACAAAAACTAAACGCCACCACACCCAAATCAAAGGAACCCGTAAGACAAGACATTTGAGGCATTCCAGGACCAAAAACCAAGGCTTACAAGTACAGGTGGCCTCAGCCTTAACTTTCAGAGATGAAACCCCTCAAGAACAGGAAAAATACAAGAAACTGCCAATCAACACAGCAGTTATTAATACACAACTACAGTAACTCTGTGGAACAACAAAACATTTCAAAGGAAGAATCTGTTTCAGGAATTAAGTTATTCATTCATATATTAAGGAAAAGAGGAGGGGGTCAGGGAAAGGGGATTAAGAAGTTTTTGCATGTCGCTCGCTAAATGAAAGTCTGAGCTCCCTCTTCAATAAAGCAAGGAGCACAAGTCTTCCTCATTCAAGAAAACTTAATGTTCACACCTCTATCCTCAAGCAAAATACAGTCAGTAATCTGTTATCTCCATCAAATTTACAGGAGGAAAAGATGTTAATTTCCAGCTTAATCAGAAAGTGCTTCATGTAAACAAGGAGCTTCTGCACCAAAGTTTCAGTACACAGAGAACAACAACAAGAGTAGCAGGTAGCACACGAACGTGCGTTCTGTGGGTGAGATGTAGTACGAACACTAGCTTCTGAATGAAGCTTCCAGGAAAGATGGTCTCTCTCTCCCCTCCCTCTGCACATCCAACTAAGCAGGAAATCCTACACTGGAATACAAAAATACAGGTCTGGTAATTTGACAGATCCTTCTCTTCCATTTCAAATCAGCTGCCATTAGCTGCCATCTTCTTCCCAACTCAAAAAATACAAGTGAAAGCACAGATTGTCTACATGGCCTGATTGTCTCTGTGGCCTCAGAAGGACTTGCCTTTGATTTTGCACCTACTTTTTAAACTTACTCACTTTTTAATACTGCTCAGCTTCTGAGATTTCAGAAGCAATTGTGTTCTAAAATGCAGACACGTCCCACGCAGAGGCCCCCTCACCAGTTTATTCCAAAACCAAAGCCTTTCCTGATTTCCCTCAAGCCACAATCTCAAAATTTCTCAGTCTTCATCAGCCACGTCTCCACAAATTTCAAGCTTAAAAGTTGTATTTGTAGATCTCAGCCCCATCTCTGTCCAAGCACACAGTGCCACAACAAACTAATGGTAACTAAAATAGCTTTCTCCAAGTATATCTATCAATTTTCAATAAAAATAAACTATACAGAATATTAAGTCTTCTGAGGACAACTATGACTTTCTCCAGTAATTAAGCTACCAACATACACGTAACGCAAGTGCAGGGAGTTTCAGTGGTTTTTGTGTGATGAAAGTTACTGCTTCTAGTGCTGGTGAGCATGAGACCCAAGCGTCTGGTTGGATCTATGCAGTCAGACAGCGCTATGCTCAAACCCGCAGAAGAAACCCAATGAACCTCAGTCCCTAACCTGCAGCAGCACCACCCACCCCACCCACACCTTCTTGCATTTGGCATTATCCTACACTGCAGTCTCATGGAAATACTGCATACTGGTGATGGGGGTCAGGACCACCAAGGGGTGACTGTGGTTAAAAAAAAAACACACTTAGAAGACTGACAGCAGAAAAACACCCACAAGATGCACAACCTGCACAGCTGAGCTGTTTCTTCTCCGATCCTACACCATGCCTCCCATGGCTGCATCTCAAAAGCAGTGTCTGCAGAGCTTTCACAGAAGCAGGATGCCCATAGATGTGTATGCAGGAGACATCAGGATTTATTGGTTCAAAACCCTGCATCTTCATTTATCTAAAAACTATCTGGTAGTTTGGAAATGCAGGAAATTTCAGTTACATTGTGTTGTTGTTACCAGGCCTTTCATACTTCAGTGGAGCAGGTTAGGTAAGAATCTGCCATCAACTAAAACTAAAAGTTTCTGTTTAAATAGTACTAAGCATTTGGAAGTGCAGGAAACAACTCAACCTAAGCTTAAAGCAGTCCTCAGCGGAACCTCATTATAGAAACTGTGTTTAAAAAACCCAAACAGGCCTTTACCAGTCATTGCTACACTGCAGTGGCATCAGATCCCTAAATACAGGGAATCTGGGGCAAAAACTGCATGGGAAGTTTTAAGGATGCACTTAATCGTAACTGTTACACCCAGTTCACTGCCTAACCACAACTCAATGGCAGGGAGCGTGCCCAGGTCACCATCATTCCCTCTTCATACCATGCTAACGGATGAGTATAATTTCTGTGCTTTTAAAAAGCAAAGTTGGAAATGGAAGTGTAATTTAACAGTGCTAAAGCTTTGCACATTCTGTGATGCTAGAGCAGTTACTCTTCACTTTGATTTTGTTCACAGAACAGCTGCAATTATGAAGTCAGCAACACTTCAGAGCAGGTAAGGAACACTGAACGACATCGCTAAGAGAGAAGCCCTTTTATAATCGTAAGCAAGAGAAAGCAAGGCAATGAGCACCTCTGTTGGAGAGGGAACCCTCCCAAGTGGAGGGTTACCATCCAGGCAACAGCAAAGATACAATGCCTTGTCTTCCTGACACTCCAGGATTTAGCATGAATCCTCAACTCCTGTCTTCACTCACCCCCACGTACGGGCAGCTGGAAGAACAAGTTATTACTAGCATTTTTTACAGTATTTCTAGGTTTGTTTCTGCATGGGCAAATGAACAATTCTTGTTTGTCTAGTAAGTGCTTCTGGGTGATCATGGGGGTTCTCCATGGTCACAAGTGAACTGGAAAGCAAACAGAATCAAGCTGTCAGATCCCAGTGAATTTCACTGGAACTTGGACTCCTGAATACCTCCCTGGACTTTTAAAAATCCCAATGTAATTCTTGAAGTGGGCTTGCTATAGAGGGGTAAGGCCAGCTGCCAGAACTTTTCAAATAGAACATTACACTGGATTCTTGCCATAGTTGTAAAAATCAGGAAGGTTTCAGGTCTAAACAAACAAACAAAAAAATCTAACTAAAAATGTAGTATTTTGATGTGCTGTTCTTTGGAATTCCTATAATTAAAAAATAAATGCATTGTTACTATCTCATAAGAAAATACATTTCATAATGTGCAACCCAATGCACATAGGGAATTGGCAGGTGAAAGGGAAAATGCAAAAGTATGAAAATACAGTCCTTTAAATGTGACAATAAAGCTTAACATATTAGTACAAAACTAATACACTAAAATAGATGTACAGGTGCAAAAGGCTACCAGGTTGTAGAAAAAAGGTACCAGCTCTTCCTTTTTTTTTTTTTCTTTAAAGAAGGCTTAATTAAATTTGCTCCAAAAGAATTTCCCACAAAATAAAACCAGAAGCAGCATTAAAAACAAACTGATAACATGCTGTCTCTAATAAAGCAATGTATGTACAAAAGAAGTGAGTGAAGCTGAATTTATCTGCTGGCATGAATGAATTCGTCTGACAGAAGTCAGGCCAAAAGTTGCAAAAAATGGGATGTTTACAACTCTTAGGCACAGAGAAAGAGTGGAGGTTGCTTTCATAGGGCAGATTTTTTATACAGGAAGTCTGGTTTGTTTGGAGACCTCCTTCCTCTGCTTACTGCATCTTCCCTTTCCAGATCTGCATTTCTCTGTGCTCCATGTTCCAATGGCTCATCATCTGCCAGTCTCCTACCAGGTCTCTCTTCCTGCACTTCAGAGGTGTACGCAGAGAGCGAAGGTCTGCTGGAGGTTAGCCCATAGGTTAAGTCGGTTTCCATTTTTGTTCTTCCCCTGATGTGAACTGGGCCATTGCCAGCATTTTCCTGGGTAGCCAATGCCAAGTCCAGTCGCTGGGGAGGTTGTTCTAAGACATCGAGGTGTATTGGCTCATTCTTTTGCCTGTGTTGATGCCCATCTTGGGAGAGCAGGTATTCTCTCCTAGAATCCTCTGGCTTTTTAGGAGATATCTGGGAAGGTAGATAGGCTGACTTTAAGCCACTCGGTGATGCCTTATTGTGGCTATACAAATCTGGGCCAAAATACATGCCTTGGGAAGGGGAAGGACTGTGCCTGTTGGGTGCTGGAGTAGAGGGTCGGCATGCAGCATTAGAGAAGTCATAGAAGTCAGGATATTCCTGCTGATTTTCTCGAGCATCAATTTTTTGCTCTATTGCATGTTTCTTTCGAGAAGTGGACACGTGTCTGTTCTGAATACATGAAATGTGCTGGGGTGGACCAGGCCCTACCTCTGTAACCGTCTGGCTTAATTCTGTGTCGACCGTGAGCTCTGGTAACCTTCTGTCTTTTAAAGACATTGCTGACACACCCATCGCGATATCCGGCATCAGTTCATTTAGCAAGGGCTGAGTACACTGGAAAAGAAAAGATATTGATCTATGGAAACAAAGTCAAACCTAAATACAAACTATATTTAGGATGGTTTCTGTAATTCAGCACGGCATTTTCCTAACCTACCTTTGGCTAGACCAACCTTAAATTGCAAGTTTCCTACACTGTTTTAAAGAACACACATATCCTCCAACCTTCACCTTCCTGCTAGCTCAAGGCTACTTTTTTTCCTTTGTGAAGCTGTTGTGCAACAATAGTAGCTCCTTATTAGACACAACTTGTCTTGAACGTGCAGTAAATGACAATGTAGTGTTAAACTCTCGAAAGCTAAGCATGCTTTAAGCCACTTGCAGTTAACAAGGTACTCAGTGCAGGGCTTGAGTAGTTCATACCAGCACGGAGTTCCAGTGCAGGGAGGCCATGAAACATGCATTTTGTCACTACAGATGCAACTCTTCTGCTTGCATTTCATATTTTGAAGTTAAAAGTTGTTGCATGGCATTCTTCTCACAGAATCACACACACAGAATCACAGAATCACTCAGGCTCACCTACACCTATAAGCACTGCTGCAATGACACAAGCATTTTAGAGTTCTCCAGACAGAAGAGTTAAAACTTCTACTTGTATTAATCATTCCTAACAAAAGCAATTTTAGTAATCATTGATTACTAGTAACTCACAAATTGCAGAAAGAATACAGAATATAAGTATGACCCGTATTAAGTCTGCGCTGCTTCTTGCACTTTTCACACTAGAAATGTTTCTGCTAGAACGTTTCTAGTGTGAAAAAGATCACTATTTTAGTGAAGTCAGCACTGATTGAGAGAGGCATGCTACAAAACCCACCCTTGAACGAACAATGGCTAACAATCATAATTTGAAGTTAAAAACATTCAACCTAAAATACAAAGAGGAGTGCAATATATTGAAGACAACTGCTAAAGGAAAATAAATAAATAAAAAGAATTCCATTATTCCATTCAGAGTTCCAGATCAAATCTGCATCTAAAGAGCAGGTTTTCAGTATGACACAGCTGCTGCACTGAAACAGGTTTTTTCCTCAACAGAAATAAATTATCATATTCTTCATTTAGCTTTTTTAAGTACGTAAAATGATATGTCTATGTCCAGTATGTTGTAGTTCATTGTTTTCATTGCCACGAGGTTACCATTCAGCAACTAAATGCTGTAACGAACCAATTACCAGTTTCTGCTTGCCTAATGATTTTTACATCTTTTTCACGGCTGTAAGGCCTCCATATTCTCCACAGGTTCCCTTATATACATCTGTTTACTTCAGGACTACTTACCTGTGAATAGCCAAAATATGGTGACAATTTCTAGCTGTGACTTACTGCATGCAGTCCACCACTGAAGTTGACTTATGGTACTATAGCAAAGTAAAGCAAACGATATTATTTTAGAAGATTTCCCACCTGCCCCTGGAACATTTGTTCTCCCAGGCATTAGGGCATGCCTTTGGGATGCAAGATGCTGACAGCCAGTTTGGTAGAAAACTCTCCTCCTAAGCAATGAAGATGCTCTTTACCAAAGCCAAGGTACTTGATTGTAACAATTCTCTCCAGCTCCTCTCTATAAGCTACTTTGAGAGGCTAGAGACAGGGAGGAGAAACCGTAATACTTACTGTTTGCTTCTCCGCTGCCATCACTGCGGCTGCTGCAGCCACCGTCTGTCTCCCCAGACCCGTTGTGTTAGTGCAGTCAGGAGGTGCTGCTTTAACACCGGGCACGTAGACGGGCGGTGCGGCTTTGGGAGCGGGTCGGGAGTGGAACAGCGCGTGATTACACGGGTAAGAAAAGGAGCGGGAGGGATGTTGACTTGGCACCCTTTGTTTCCAGCCCACTTTGAACTGGTTATGAATGGGAGTTGCTGGTGGGTGGTATGGAGGCGGAGGAGGGGGCAATGGTGGATGGAAGGCCACAAAAGAGTCCAGTTCTGTAAACATGGTTTCCGCAGTGGGAGTGCTGTTAACGCGACACCGTCCAGACTGCCTCACTGTCAGGAGCGGGCTTTCATCCCCAAAGCGCTCGTCAGGAAAGAATTTGTGAGGATTCTGCAAGGCAAAAAACCCGGCACGTAACAAAACAAAGCAGGAAGTAGTCTAGGAAAAGCAACTAAACTAACGCACCTTGGAACTAGCAATCTGCTAGTGATGTAACAGGCTAGTTGTGCCACCTAAAACCTCACCAACGCTCTAGGTGATTACAGCTAGCATGCAATACAGATTTTTCTAATTTTTTTTTTTTGTTTTGCCTTGGTAGGAACAAGACAAGAAGCATCAGAGTCACTGTGTAAGTTGACCAACAAATCCATTTGCTTTAACAGCAGAGTACAAAGAAGTGGGATTTCCAATCTCCCAGTCCTGACATGTACCGTGCTGATGTACTGAACTAGTTAGGACATTTTCTCCTCTCCAATTCAAGACTATATCATAATCTAGATTTCTAGTTTTGGTTTGACTATTCTCATCAACTGCCTCTTTGGCAGATTACTTTTTTTGTCCCCAAAAATCTGTAGCAGTAAGAGCACCTCAAATGACAATAATTCTGGAGAAAAAAAAAATTATACGTTGCACTTACACATTTATAAAAAAAGAATCACACAGACCAAATGCAACAGCCTCACTGCAACTCACATCTGGGCAGTTCTAAAGCTACAGGAGCATTTCAAAGCACTTTGCACCTGCACGTGTATGCACAGATTACACATTCAAGTCAGTTTGTAAGTAGAGGAAAAAGAAAGCAATTTTGCATACCTGCAAAAGTTCAGCAGCGGCATCAGAAAGTCCGAATTCCCTCAGCACGCGAATCTGAATCTCGTAACTGACAGTGGCACCTTCTCCGCAGTTCAGAGCATACGCTCGCTGCACCTGCTCAGTGTGACGCAGCTCCTGCAGCCGCTTGATCATCTCTTTCACAACGAGGAGATTGGGAACTGCAGGGAAACCAGAGAACGGAATGGGGAAAAATTGTGATTACTTTTAAGAAGCATTCAGCCAGGAACAGCTTGACTTACACATGTTCCTTGGAGCATCAGTAAGCCACACGGGATAACACACATATCATAGGAATGGTAAAGACATACACCATCTTTCCAGCTTTGCTGGAAAGAGCCACAAATACGGCCTTCTTTGGAAACCCCTTATGATGCAGGAATTTCATAATTTGAGGTACGGGCAGGATATATCTTAAGTAACAACTGAATGTCCCCTCGTGAATTCTACAGGCCAAGAATTCATTGATTTTTTTGGCATATACTTCATACTTCCAGTGGAATTCTGTAATCATAAGACCATAATATCAGTATGTAACTACAGAAAGAGCATTCTAAAAAAATTACACAAACTCCAAGCCAACATAAACCTGTTAAAATTATGTTTTATGCAGAACATATTGAAACAATTTAAAACAAACAAAAAAAAACCAACCCCAAACCAAATAAAACCCAAGCTTTCCAAAAGGAAATAATGTATAATAATGGCTATTTATCCTGTTGCAAAACTTTCTCATGCCACTTCTTGCTGCTGTTTGACAATGAATGATATTTCTCTGTGGCTTTTCTGTCCTCAGGAAAATATATGTATCATAAGAGAAGACAAATCCAGATCTCTGAATACATAAGTCCTGACATCTGATCCTTTACCAGCTTTACAAGTGTTATATAGTACCATGACCAGATGTCTGTAATGAAAGCTCGTAAAAATTAAACCAGACAGCAAGAACAGTGTGAAAAGGCTTTTGCATTACAGAGAAGAAATAAAACCCAACATGGTGCAACTACAACTGGTCCCAATTTCACAAACTTTACATTGGTACACGAAGAATAAGTAGTTCAAAAATATCACCCCCCTGCCAGGTTCCTGTACAGGGTGGGGGAAGAATCAACTCTATACAGTCTATGAGGCTTGGAAATAAGTCCTCCCCGTTACCCTCCACACAATTCAATTGTTCTGAAAAATCCTGGTTTAGCAGCCAGATATTTCGCTATAACCAGCATTAGCATTACATTAAAAAAAGAGGACATTAGAGAAGTTTGAAGCAGTTCTCCAAACTAGTAGGCATAAAAGTGACCTAAGTTCATCATTTGAAAGTGAAACCCAAGTTTCCTTCTAGTTTGTTTTGGGTTTGTTGGTTTGTTTTTTTTTTAGTTTGTTTAGGTTTGTTTATTTTTGTTTGGTTTGGTTGGTTGGTTTGGTTTTTGTTTTTTACTATTACTCATGTGACACACATGGAAGAGAGATTACATACATCAAAAATACAATCCTCTCAAGTCCACTGCAAGATTTCCAATTCAAACCGAAACTGGAAAATGCCCAAGGAACCCCAATTACCTGCAGAACCCAGCCACAAAGCAGAACAGACATAGCAGAGGTTCGACAATGGTGTCGCAAGACGAGCACCAAGACACTCTGCAATAGCATTTATGCACATGTAGTCCATGGGCAGCGGGTACACGGCAGACAGGTGACAGATGGAGAACACCTAAGCTGTAAAGCACTCCCTGTTCTAAGAGCCTGGTCTACGGGGCAGAGGCAGTGTTGCCTATGGCTGTCCCTCTGGTAGTTCCTGTGCTCCATCTATGCTTTGGGATCGATTCCTGTACAAGTTATAGGTTTGGTACACGCCTGAATCTCCCCGAATTAATTTGGCTCCATCTAGCCTTCCTAGCACAAAGCATTGGCAAAACAATCAATTCTTTTGCTTAATTACAGAACTAAACAAAGCAGGCAGTTACCAGGACACCACACCTGTGCTCCAACTCCTGGCCAGGCTCAGAGCTTACATCCATGCTCAGATCACAGGGCTGCCAATAATTCCTATGTGCTGAATTGTACAGAATCAAGCTATAGGGGAGCTTCAGATTGGCCAAGATGTCTCACGTTTGCAAACAGAGACAGATCTTTTTAGAACACAGAACTTTTGCAAAACTTTGGAGACTTCTGAGAACCCATTTCCTTTCTCAGCTTCCTTGGAAACTAAGATCAAGCAAAGTGTTATCAAAGTCACATATTATGATGAAATACTTTACATTCAATTAATGACAGGTATATTTATGCTTTTCTGTAGGGGGGTGAGAAATCCAAGTACTGTAATGTACTGCTGAGATGCCACAGCTTTAAGTTTCTAAGCACACAATTAGTACCTTTACCAAATGACAGAAGTTTTCAGCAGTTCCTTTTAGGCTTTCTCAAGTCTTGCCCCAAATCACAAGAAACAAATAGATAAAAGCCATTCCACACACTTTCCTAGTGTCACCTTGCTGTGTCATACTAAACATTGTTTCAAATTTTCCTAACACCTCAATGTAAACTCTCTTGCAGCAATTTAAACCTATTATTTGTGTCCTGAACCTAGCATCCGTAAGAATAGTTTATCTACTTCTTTTCAACATAGTTGATGGAAGGGAGACACAATTGATACACAAGGAGCTTATAAAACGAGGAATGGGGTGGTCAAGGGAAGAACATGACTGCTTTCTTGGTGGCACGTCATCTTTATTGCTTTTCTACAGGCTCCCAGACTGATCCGTAACGACTGAATGGGGATACTTTGATCTAAAAATGGATGCCAAAAGTTGCTGCAAGTTTAACGAAAGACTGCATAAGCTCATGGATTCAAAGAGCTAAAAATTACTAACTACACAGAAACACCATCCACCATCAGACACCACTGAGCTGCAGATGGTTGAAAACCAGTTTTACAGGGAATTACTTCGTGTGCTTTTTCTGCTACACTTTCCTTATGCACTTGATTTTGGTCACTGCTGGAATAGGGATACTAGATGGATCTGACCCAGTAAAAGGCCACTTAAAGGGCTAAACACAATGCTCCATCCGAGACAGAGTCACTTCACGTGCCTTGGGGCACATTTTGTATTACAGTGTGACAGTTGCTCTTTATGGTATCGTACAATGGTGACTTTCAGGCTTTTCTCCATGGAGCTTCCCTCAGCCATGCTGTATGCACACAGCTGGCTACACCTACATAAGCACCACGTTTCCCACTTTCTTTGCTGAACTGAAATTTAATCTTGGTCATTTAGCTATCTAATCCTGCCTTCCAAAACGCCCACTGACCCTCCCAACTTGTCACCAGCTGCAAGCTTTGCCAGTGTATTCTCTGAACACTGATTGTTAACAGGACAGAAGAAAGGTGGGAAGAGCTAGATGCTTTGGGAATCCCACCAGATGCATTCTTCCAGTTTGATGCCAAAAGATCAAATGCATAAATCACAAAATATATTACATTAGTTTTATCACTGTATTTCCCTGTCTTGCCTATGGGGAATGTCACACCCAGTATCCTGAAGCCAAGAGAGGCTGCATCTACTTCCACCTATAAAAACTTATTCTGCCCCACAAGAAATGAAATTGGTTTGACTTCAAAGCTGAAGTGGATTTTGTAAACTGAAAAAAACCCCGTGTTTTGAGTACCTACCTTCCAATATTTTTCTGGCAAACTGAGTTAGGCTGACTGCCCTGCAAATTATGCTCTCTTGCTTTTTGTTTTTAGAAGAAATCAGAACTCTGTCATTTTCCTACCTTCCGGATCTTACCCATCTTGGACAACTGGTTGGAGAAAACTGAGAACCATTCTGAGAACAGAGAGCCAGGCTCTAGCAAGTGTTCTACAGTAAGTTTAACCCGGACAAGGTTCTTCAAGTTGCTCAGATAAAGCAGGTTAAAATACTATCCCCACCAGTAGCTTATTTTCTAACTACTTACTTATGTCATGGAAAAACAGTTAATGTCTTCAGAGCAGACCAAAGCAAAGGGGACTAGGGCTGGGTGGAAAGAAGCCCAAACTGCAGTACTCCTCTCAGAGGAAATCATAATATTCAATAACTCACATTCACTGTCCCCAGCCCCAAGCCCCCACCCCACAAAGTCAATCGGCATTGCAAGCGATCTAGCAGCCTTACCTGGGATCTCATTGGCTATAACCGAAGGAGGACTGGACTGGTTAGTGCTAACTTGCTGGTGGGTAATCATATGACAGCACTGCGGCACCGCGTTGTTTACCATGTAAAGGGTATCGGGCACGTTGGACATTCGGACCATCCGCAAACGAACAAGATCGGTTTGTTCCACCATCATCTCATCCAGTGCCGACTGCAACGACAGCCATTAGAGCCCTCATGAAGGCACTGCTCACCCGTGCCCACCAGGACCTGCCGCAAACAGTCCTGGGGCCACG
>JANVCC010000043.1:17187484-17279956 GCA_025345505.1 Todiramphus chloris collaris | reverse complement strand
GTAACCTTCTCAAGGCCAGATCCTCTGGACTCCTGTCTCAGACAATTACTGCCTATAGGTCTCAACTCTGTGCCATTGAGTAGAAGGCAGTAGTCTGAAAACAAAATGTGTTTCTCTCACATGTCTTAAAGAACAGAAGGGGATTTGTATATACCCTCTTAAGATTCTCATTTAATGCTAAATGGGTTTATTTCAATAAATGGGAGGCTAACAGGGGAGTGAAAAAACCAAACCAACACTGAAATAACTTATCTGCAATTTTTGCATCTCACAGTAATTAGAGCTATGGAGTATAATTACCGGGTAATAAGTACGAGAGTCTTTTCTCTAAGTTTAAACAGCTAACGATGCTTTAAAAAAATATTAACAGCATACTATGAAACTAAGACCAACAAGTAGGATTCCAAACAGGGGAAAAATAAAATTTCAGAATGCACTTTTTACTTTAAGATTACTACTAAAGCACTCCTATACCTGAAAAATAAAAGCATTAAAGCTTTTATCACATGTTCTTTAACACATTTTTGTTAGTTTTAACAATCCTGAGATCCAAAGATAGAACTAACTGGCTAGTCTTCCTTTGCTGCTTTAGTGCCACCTGGCCTCTCCAACTTTTTGCCCAACACGCAAAGCAGTTCTATTTCTCATCTCAAAAAGGATGTCAACAACTCAGACCCTTAGAAAAATATTTTCCTTCTTAGGGACAGGGCAAAAAGCTCTGAATTCACTCGAGTAAAGGTCAGACTCTGGAGGTGATGTGGATGTGCACATCTTTACCTAATCCTTTTGTTCTGCAGCTACCTGCACTGCTTAGACGTGTGAGCTCTGAAGTCAGAGCTGCCTTAAGTGGTGGCATTAGTCAGCCACTGACAAGGCTCCCATTCTGTCAAACAGGATATGGCATGTTTCTGCCCCACACAGAGCCATCTCCACCCTGTCACCATCAATGATGCTACAGTACCTTCAGTTTGACAGGCCTCATGCAAGGTACTAAACAGGGAAGCTATTGCCTGAGTGGGATACAAAGGAATTTGGTGGACAAATTGGAAACAAGGTATTTATTCCATTTTGCGGAGGATCAAAAGAATTGTGGATACGTTCTGATTCAAACGAGAAGATGAAATATCAGAGTCCTCTGCCGAGTGGAATAGTAAGTAGTTCTCCACCCAGCTCTGGTGGGAGCTGGGGAGCCTGAAAGACCAGGCACCAAAGTTGCTGACTAGCTGCAAACTGGGACTCTCAGGCTCTCACCTTGCCATCCGCCTGCCAGGAGGGCTGCCGAGGAGCTGGGCCGGCAAACTGGCTGGAAACCAGGGAGGTTTCCCTCAGAACGCTGCTTTGTTTCCGGTGGAATTTCATCAAGATCTGTCTTGCAAACATTTCAATTTCGACAAAAAAAAATTTTGTTGAAATTTTTCTGACCAGTTCTAAAGACTTGAGCCTGATGATCAATCTTGTAAGTCTTGTTAAATTGAAAATGTTAGTATTTTAGGCCAGTACATGCAAAGAGAGACAAAACATACCAAAATCTTTCCCTGTTTATAGAACCCCCTGATGACTCCAATTTAACTACAGTCACATTGTGAATGATTGTTACCTTAGCCTCCTCCACGTATGGTGAGAACAGTCTTGGCCGCACATATATTCCAGCATTTTTTTGCCGCAGCCAGGCATTTGACTTTCCACCTTCTGATGTTGGTAGCATGTCTGAAGGAGGAGTGCTAATCAGGCCTCTCTTCATCTTTAAGAATCAAGAAAGAGTTTTATGGGGTTTTAATACAAACATGGGAAAAAACTTGAAAAAGAAAAATGCATTTCTTCCACTGAATCATTATAACTCTGTTTTTTCTTTAGATTTCTGATAGATGTAAAGAATAGGAAATTTAACCAGAAAAATAGTCATACAGGTATTACCCTGAGCCATAATGTTTTAGGAGATAATCCTTAAAAAAAAAAAATCCCAAACCAAGCCAACCAAACAAAAAACCCCAACAGCAAAACCAAAACCAAACCACCAACCCTGAACATTGTAGAATTTTAAGTACAAAGAACCTAGAGACAGTATTTGTATGAGACTACTGACTTACTGCATCACTTAGTACTTCACTATTCATGGGTAAGATGTGCTCAATGCGGACAAAAGGTAAAAGTGGAGACAGGATCTCTCTTAGCTCCTCAATGTCAAGATCTCTTCTCTTCACACCTCTTTTGTTCACACTGTGAGCAGTACCACTGAGTAAATTAGGCTCTGTGGGAAGGAACAAGAACTACTGAGTTTACAACAAAAAGTTTAAATAGGAAAGTATAAGTTATAGGGCATACAGTAAGTTATAGAAAAGGAAAGAAAATCCTAATATTAAATCAAAGCAGCTTATCAGCATTGTTCCACAAAACTATTTCATGCCTTAAAATCTGATATGAAGCTTCCATAGAGACAGGTTCAGTTTATCAGAACATGGCTCACTTGCACAGCTGTCAGTTTCAAAGTGTAAGAGAGAAAATAGAAAAATAGTCTTCGGGATAAACATATATAAAGCTCTGCCAAGAGCTATGCTATGAAAACATTTGCACCACCCTCCTAGCAGTTACCCTAAGGACTCTGCAGTTACCCCTGCATCTCCTCTCCCTTTCCCCAGCAGTTTTCAGAGGCTTATTTTCTACAAATTAAGTCCTGAAGAGTCCATTGGGATAAATTGTTCTAGTCTCCTTGTGTAACCCACCTTAGTAACAACTGTATCAAGCCCATTCAAAATGCTTTCATGGTGACAGGATACATATTTGTGCCAGAAGTAGGTATCATCCTAGAGACTGCAAGATGACACTGACACCCTCAGGTCATTCTCCCTCTCCAGTGCCCACCCTGATTTTGACTAGCTTCGAGGAAACCTGTCTTAACACACCCATCCTCCCTTCAGTACAGGTAGCTCAAGTTCTGGTCACAGTATAATTTCTAGCGCTTTCTGGTATTTGACTGACACTGCCGCATATTCAGAGTTGCAAAATCAGAGGCGTCACTGAGGAATTGAGTCCAAATTACCAGACTAAACTTGGCCCCAGTCTGACAGAACTCTGCATAGCTCTAATTTCTGCTTCTGCTTATCATGTTATCTGATGATCCCAGGAAAAAGAAGGGAGCTGTTTATTAAATGAACACCACAAGCCAGCAAGCTACACAATTACTCCAGATGAGCAGCTTCTCTCCCAGGCCAAAGTCTGTTTACTGTTGAGCTGGCTCCAGTACATTCCAACTTGCCCTAAGACAAACAATTAAAAATCTTCCTTTGCAAACAGAAGGTTAATACTTACACGGGTCACTAAAAGCACCTATTTTAACTGACCTTTTGTTGCATTTCACACAACATGTCCGTGACAAAACAGCTGCATCACAAGCAGGAACATCAGATTTCAAAAGCATGGCGAGCCCTCCAAAGAGAGCAGCCCCACCAGCACTGCTCTGTTTTCACACAGGCACGTTCTTCCTTTTCTGTTTCTCTTGTATTATCCGATTGACATGTCGTGGTGGGGATGAACTACAAGCTACTTCTATTTGTTATTTGGGAAGTGCATATTTAACCTACTTCCCACAGCCAACACATGTGAGATTGCTCTTGAGGTTATCACTGGAGCAATAATGTGCATCTGAGCTAATAAAAATACATCAACTTTAGGAAAAATACTAATGACACTTGATGGCTTGTTTCTCACTACCACAGATTTCTGTGAGAGAAACACACTCAAGCTGAAGTGAAAAGCTGACACAAACTAAGAATAAGAGTATTGTAAGAAGGCTGCATAAGCACAGGAAAGTAAAAGATAGTGCAGGCTTTTTTTTAATCTGAAATAAGAAAAATAATCTGGAGACAACAGGAAAACCACCAGATTTGAAAACTAGACAATCATGAAGGTTGAAAGGACTTCTAGAATTCTGGGCCATCCACAACCACCACCCACTCCCCAAACCTCCCCAGGCAGAGTAGAGCAGGTTGCTCAGGACTATGGCCAGTTGGATTTTGAACACCTCCAAGGATGGAGATCCCGTAACTACTCTGGACAACCTGTTCCAGTGTCTGACCATCTTCACAGTTTCTTTTGTTTAAGCAGAACTCCCAGTAATGCAGTTAATGCCTCATTGCCTCTCATCCTGTCCTAGGTGTCCAGCTCTATTTTCTTTCCTTCCTGCCTTTAGATATTTATAGACTTTGCTAAGATCCCCACTAAGCCTTTTCTTCTTCAGGCTAAACAATCTCTGCTCCTTCACAAGGCCCATGCTCTCGTTATTTTAGAGAATAAAATCATTTTTAAAAAGTGCATTTGTTTAGTTTTGACCATATTATGAACAAAGTAAAGAAACATTTTCTTAAATTATAGATTACACACAAAAAAAGAACTTCCATATGTTCTGGCTTAGTACTACATAGTTTAAAGGATCCTTACCTCTATCTGCTATTCTCTTCATCAACTGGTGTTCTCCCCATTTAATCAGATATTTAAGAATATCTTGTTCACTTGCCTGGTAGAAGGAGAAAGTCAGTCATCTTTATGTGCTTAGTTTAATGTCACACATCAAAAAAAAAAAAAAAAAAGTTATTTAAAAAACCCTAAAAAACCCGAACACATACACACAGGTCTTTTACGCCTATAAAGAAACACAAGTGTACCGAGAGCAAAGTCTTTGTACTTTATGATCCACTATGCCACTTTCTCCAAATATTTCAGGGTAGCACTCCTAGCACATCACCACCATGATTTCTAGACTCATATCACTTACTGAATCCCTAGGAAGAAGGGGGGGAGGGGTGTGGAGAATTCTACAGAAGGAAAATTTTTGTCTAGCATGAAAACTTAAAAGGTGTTAAAATTTGAATGATTTAACTAAAAGGCGCAGTTCTAATACTGAATCTCTTGCTCAACATTACAAACTCAGCATCTGCACAGCCTGGAAAGCTATGAAAAAGCACAAACCAACTAAATTATAACCTAGGTGAAAAGAAAGATCTTCAGTAAGAGTATAGACAACACAGCTTTGCTTTGTTCATACCTATAGACATGTGCTAACCACTCAACACTTCTAGAGGAAAGAGTCACGTACTGAAAAAGTTATCTACTTATTTCTTAACAACTAGGGTAAGAAATTTAGTTATAATACACACTCTCATGGAAGATCAACAGTACTATTACTGTAATTCCTGAAATGTTTAAACAAAAAACTTTAAAAAAACCCAACACTTCAAACAATCTCTATTATTTTATATTTTTGGAAAAAAAAAAGTAAGTTTGTGACAGATACAATTAAGAAATCTTCCCTGAAGAGATATGGCAGAAATAAATCCACAAGCTTTCTATTAGCCTGGATGATTTCCTCTCCCTAAAACCACACAATCGTTGAAGGAAAAAAATCACTGAAGAAAGAAAAAAAAAATTTCTGCAATCCTTCTCAAAGGTATTTTCATGTCTCCCCCCAAAATAAATAAAGTCTTCTGAACAATTACTAGCTTAGCTCCCACTGCCCCCAGTTAGGATGTATGTTGTTACCGCCACGCTACTACCATCACAGAATTTTATAAACCACTTAAACATGCAAGGCAAGTGTTAGGTTCAGAAATGCTTCTTTTAAAATAATTTGCAGCCATTTCTAAACTATTCTTAGCCTTCTAAGCAATAGCATATGCCACCAGCTTAGGTAGTGTTACAAGCCAAGAACAAAACCATTTTCTCAATCACTACTTAAATTTCATTTTTCACATATTATAAAAGGAATGCTTAGTGTGCATAAACCCCCACTCTTACCTACAATTTAAAGAAAGATATTCCCAACCGCTTCTAGCGAAGGTGAACACACCCTGCTTCAAGCAGGACCAACTGTATTCTGCATGCAGGTTACCTGTAAATAGTCAGACTGAATAGCTGTGAGCAGGTGGTCCTTGCTGAGTTCATAGAAGACATCTGAAGTCATGACCTGGGTAAACTCCTCACAGAGGAAATGCAGTGCTTGACGATGTACCCACTTGGAGCCGTACGGTTGAGAGCTCCACTTCAGAATGGCAATTAAGGTGTCCAGTGAGATGCTCTCAGCAATAATATCTTCACAGCCTAGGAAAATGATGATGTTACAGAGGCATTTTGATCCTGAAGGAAAAATAGCACATAGCTAAAACTGCAATAGAAAGGGTTATATGTCTCTCGTGGGAGCCAAGCCAGCAGTGCCCTACAGACTAAGGTTGCAAATAGGGTTACATTCTGACTGAAAGTATAATAATTCTAATTGCGGTTTAGGGTCCCAAGTATCCAGTCATTTATCTTTTAAAGGCAGATGAAACATGTCTGCTGGCATGCCTGGATGAACCACTGGAAAGCTGGTTCAGCCCTACTAGAACCAACTTTAGTTAGTACACATTATCTGACTGTTCAATGCATTTTGAAGTTGCAGATTTTGAGTCGCTGTTGTTTGGGCAGATTAATACAAGCCCATCAATTGTAGCAGAGGTGAGATTTTCATCTGTTATCACTCCGCCCACAGACCCTCCCGAGACAGGCCAAGCAGAGGAGCAGAAACAGAAGTTGTGATGTATTGCTGGTACTCAGCTACTCAGCACAGGACGAGGGCAGCACAGCATCATGTTCTGACTCAGGGAAGGCAGGAAGCAGCAGTTGGTTGCTCTAGGGTACAACCCTGGCCTCCTATGAAGCAAGGCACAGAGGATGACAGGACAGGGAACACCTACTCTGATAGGGAAGCGGAAAGTGAAGCATCCAAGAGGCAGGTATTCTAACTCTTGGCGAGTCTGCTACAGTTTCTTTGTACCCACTGCCGCATTAAGATTTCTCTTTCACAGAGGACATGTTTTCTGAAAAGTGACAGGATATTTAAGTCTCCTGAAGGGAGATGGAGCAGATTTGGAAGAAATGGGGTGAGACGTACTGTGGGAGGGTTGAAAACATAGGTACTTGGGGTTACTGAGTTAAGACAGGCAGTACCACAGTGTTGATTACGAAGTCTCCAATAGCATTTTGCTGATTTAGTTTCTACATCTGGTTTACATATACACAGAATACCATTTCTATTTGTACACAGAATACCATTTCTATTTGTACTTGAAAGAGCAATTCAAAGAAAAAAATATACAACATCTATTCTAGAATTATACATTCCAGTCTCAACCCACTACAGCCACAAAATTACAGCTGTGCTTATGCCCATGAGAGGTCCCCAGACAGTCCAGAGCAACACGCTTACACTGCAATTATTTTACTTTTTCTATGTCATCATTTTTCTCTCGGTTTCAAGGACAAAAACTGAAGTTTGACAGATATTTAGAGAACCATATCTCATTACTGAGCTCGTGGACTAAAGTGAGCAAGAAAGCGTTTAGCACAGTAATCTTAGTGCTTGTCAAGACAAAGAGGATCTCTTGATGCTACATATTTTTGAACTGATTGCATACATGTAAGACACACTAGCAGCAATTAATACAATTAAAATAAAATCTTACTTTTCTACACAGGCCAGCATACCGAATATAAGCATTGCCTCCATTTCTGTTGCAACTAATAATGTCACTGAAAAGGGAAACTGAAACAGTAAGGTAAGGAAGGTGGTACTAGGAAGCAACAGTTTGAACAAGAGGTACGTTACAAATTTACCTGTTCTATTAAACATACAGATTTCTACTTAATAGTATAAAAAAGCCAGCATGTTAATTATGAAAGTAATATTCCACCCTTAAATTTTTCTGAACTTATGTATTAAAAAATACAATTAATATAATAATTACAGTCGATGCTCAATGAGAATGCTTGCAGCAAATTCCAGGAATATGCCTGAATGTATACGTAGTTTTGGAAATTGTTTTGTTTTTATTTTCCAAAGGAATTTGATAATGCTTGTCCCCCCTCCCCGTCAGCAGTAATAAATTTTACACCAGTCAATACGGAAACTTCCCTCAAAAAGCACCTGGATGATTGGCTTTTCACATGCCTACTTCACCTGAGAACAGGAAGGCCATGTATCAATGCAGCCACTGATAGAAGGTCTAGCAAAAATATACACATTTCTGAACGATGCATTAAGGGCAGCATTACCCTGTTCCTTCCAAGTTAGACTCTCCATTTGCTCCTGACAAAAGGGTAAGTGTTGGGTCGTGTCTCAACACACCTGCTTTGTCCTTTACCATTACTCAAGTAACAGCACTTCTCAAAGTTACCTACTACTATTAGGTTACATATTGTTATTTACTACAAGTAAGAACAGCTGGTTTACTACAGATATTTACCTGTAACCTTCGTGGAGAGGACTAGCCTAAAGTGCGCACTGAACATGCAGCAAGCTGGAGGCACTTGGAGCATCATCCCGATCATCACTGGCACAGACGAGAGCACAACATGAGAACTGCTCTCAAGTACACCCCTTAGGTTTGGTACAGGTTAGAGAAACTGCTGCCTTAGATGGGGGAATTCTCCAGAACCCTGAAGCCTTACTCTGAGTGTTAAAAATTCTGGTCAAGAACCTAAAGAACAGTGTTAAAAAACCTCCAAACAAATCTATCTTAAAAAAAAAAAAGCTCAAAATACCTCAGCATATGCTAGAAACACGAATAAATGAAGTCTGAAGCTTTCTACTTCAGGATCCGTTTTTACTTAGAATTTCCCTCACAGTTAATGGCTGACATTGTATTTAACTTTGTTGTGCGAATCCCTCTTATTTTCCTTTTGAGGCTCAAAAAAGGAAAGCAGTAAGTTAGCAGCAAACCTGGTACAGTGAATGAAAGTGAACCACGACTAGGAGCAGACTGCGTAAAAGAGGAATTTGCTTCCCTGAATAAGAAACGCCGTTGGTTGAAACAACTCCTTAGGGTCATCTGTTGTGGTGTGCTAAGTCCCAACACAACTTTGTGCATGTGGCTATTCTGTTTGCATGAAAGCTGACTTCAGCTGATGATTACATCTCCCTAAAGCCTGCGTGCAAGGACAGCTCCTGTTGAACGGCAGGGTGTAAACCCACACACCGAAATCAGTGACGAGGAAACTCAAACTGTAAGAGCAAAGACACTTATCTCAAAATGAATGCTATTCATAGTACTTCATCTGACATTTATTTTTGAAGCAATACGGAAGGATACTTGTCCCCTGCAAGGACAGAAAACTATACTTCTTTGAGAAATGCAGTTCCAAAGATCTGAGCAATACTGATTTATAGAAACAGAGTATCAGCTCAGTCTCAGTTCTTCTGTGGAATCCAGCTATTGTACAACTACCAATAATGTGACTTCATCAGGTGAACAGATCGTTTAGGATGCCTAACAAATGAAACAATCCTTTTCCCACATAATTTTAGCAATGTGTCATAACTGAAGGATTATTAAAAGTATTTCTTCTGAAGTAAGCACAAAGTAATAATTATAAGTGTTTTCTAACACCTAAATAAATTGGGGCAGCCCAATTCTAGCTATGGAAGGAATCCAATTTCTTTTCTTCTTTGGCAGAAGGATTTTTTGCTTTAACAATCAGTCACTTGGCAAAAAGAGCAGTCGTCTAATAGCCACAATATTGTTCTTCAAAGTAAAACAGAGCATTTTTCTCCTCTGAGTACTATTCTATTAATATTCAGGCAGCAACAACCTTTCTAAGATCCACTCGCAGTGTCCCAGAGTGCTCTACCATAAGCTTCTGTGACCATTAGCATCTTTCAGAGATTCAACTTGCAGCCTAAAGAAATCAAAGATGAGTGTCACACTTTGGATAAGTGAGGCCATTCCAGGCACTCCTTTTGCTGGATACCAACAGGGCAACCCTACAAACAAGTCCCCAGTTCTCTCTCAAATACGATTCCATAGCCCTACCAGAAAGAGCTTGAGCCCATGTTTGGCGTGCTAGCTAGTAGCTTGGGATCTGATCAAGACAGTTGCCAGACCTACTAAAGACACACTAAGTGCCTTCAACAGTTAGCAAAACTGGAATTAAGGGAAATTTTTACTATAAAACTGTTCGCTTTAACTTATTCTGTGGTGGAGACCTTTCCCTTGAAGTTATGCAAACCAGTAGAGCTAGTTATAAAAATAGTAGTAAGAATTCATCTCGACATTGGAGTCCAGAAGCTATTCAATGCTTTCTTAAGTCTGTCATATCAGGAGAGATCACTGCAACCAGGAACCGTATTTTTTTAATTTGCTGGCACGTAGAGCACAGTCTGAGGCATGACCTGTCTGGTCTACAACACGTTTGGAAGTTTCAGAGACGCTTGCCTTGACCATCCATGAGCACCCTTGCTGCTCTAACTAGGCTTCTGATGGAAAGAGAAAGGAAAAAAGTTGGACAACATATGTCCAGCCTCTTTGCCATTCTTACAGCCCCAAAGCTGCAAATGTGTCCTGTACCTGCTAAGGATTCTGTAAAAGGCGGCCCACACTCATGTGCTGTGTAGGAGCAGTCATGGAAGATAACCCCCTTGCATAGTGGTATTAAACCAGACTGTCATCATCTTAAACTCCACACCGTCTGCTCTTCTGTCACACTGGTGCTTGGGTGGCCACTCAATGAACCAGTTAACCAATTTCTGTCAATCCTGCTTCCAGCAATGTTAGATTCCCAACAGCACAAACTCTACTGCCAGCACAGAGAAGAGAAACAAGGAGACTAAAGGCAGGAAGCAGGGCAGCAGCACCACTTGACAGCCAAACAATGTCTCAGATTCAAGTGACCTCATACAACTTGAGCAATGGCAATAGGAATTTAGGGTCTCCACAGCAGCAGGCAAAACATCAGTTACAAAATCAGTAAGAGCAAGTCAAAAGACTCACAAACAGAAAAGTACACCTTTTAACTGGTAATCATGTAAACAGCAACTGCAACAAGCTCTACTTTCCCATAACAATATTGGGAACAAGGGATCTTACTCAATACCCACCTTCTGGATGCAGACTGACTTTCTCAGGTTATTAACATTTATTGCCTTCTGTCTGTCTTAAAAGGATGCTACAGGTTTCTAGCTTCCTTATGTTTTAGTGCTTTTCCTTTCCATCTCCTCACCAAATTGTTAATAATAATTAAAAAAAATACAAATCTTTAAAAGAAGATTAAATTAGTAGTTAACCGATGCCAAGCCTGTAACTTGCAGGTGCACTGCTTTCCACATTTTTTAACTCTGAAGCAAACAAGTTTTGGTCAAGTGACGGTGCAAAACTATGTGAATGTTTTGCAGAAAGGAAAACAAGACCCAAGTAGCATTAGAGATAAAGGCCTCAATGGGCATTAGTGGTCAAACACTGCTGAAGGCTATTGCTAAATTCAGTATCTCTTGAGCTATTTTTAATCCCTCTGCTGATTTTTCTAAACACAAAACTTTAAAACATTCATGCACTCCCGTCCTTGAAAAGCTGAGTTGGAAGTACCTCTATTAGGACAACTGTTAAAGCATATAATATTGGCTTTTGCTTTATTCAAATACAAAGCTCATGACTTCACAGCACTTCAGAATAACTGCTAAAGCAAAATTCAAATATGATCTGAAGGTTCGGTCAAGCAGCATTTTTGTTATGCTAACCATTCTTCCACAGGGAAAAGTCTAAGTTATGTTGAATCCAATACAGCATATTATCCAGCCATTTGAAATGCTAAATTAGGAAGCAGATAAAACCAATGCAAATATTGTTTTTAAAATATTTTCATTTATGATATGGTGGTTATAAAGCTGTTAAACATTCTAAGATATTAACAGCTGGATTTTTGAAGGTGCAAGTTTAGCTAGAGAGAGAAGGTAATTGTTACATGTTTAAAGCATTCAATATTTGTGACAAAAGCTCTTTCATGTTTTCTCCATCAGACAGTGAAAATAAATTTACTCCTCTGCTCCTGCCACATGTCAAATGCATGGATTTCAGAAGTCTGAAACCTGCATCAACATCTTTGGCTTCTTGCAGCCCTCAGCTGATACTGGCCCTTGCCTGGGCTTCAGCACTCCTTAAGTACATTCAGCAGCAGAGGCAGGCAGTGTAGCTCATCCAGCTTAAACAGAAAACAATCGCGAGTCAAAACCAAAAATACCTCCAACTCAACCATAACAAACCAGAGGGGAAAACTTAACATGGGAACAATGAAGGGCTGAGAGAGGAAGAGCTCGTGTTTAGAGGGACCATCGCCAGCTGTCACAGTTCAGTACTGAAGCCAAATACTCCCTAGAATACAGGTGGCCGAAAGAAAAACCTGCGAACAGTGATTGGGTCTGTTTCTCTGCAAAATGTGACCCTGGAAACAAATTATGTGCCCTGTTGCACAACTCAGTCAAATTCTTTCTCCTGTCATTATAACCCTGGAACGCAAATGCTCTAAGGAAGAGCCTTTCCACTCCCTTCTTTCTCCCATCTTCACCTTCATAATACAAAACCTAGGCAGTAATTTCAGACTTGAGTACAAAGTCAGATTTATTTTAATGTTTACTTAATCATATCCAATTTATTTTAAAGTTTTAAATGCCAGACAAGCTCTTTTGAGCATTCCTACTGCACTGATATATAATGGTCACGCCTGCTCTGATCTTCGCGCAATACATTAGTGTGTGTTTAACAGTGCTGCTGCGGGCTTCCTGACATTTCAGTATTTCAGTCCTGCGGAGATCAAGGGTACTTTTGATGGGAGGTGATATCAGCCTCCAGATCAAAGGCTGAGCTACTGAGTATTGTTTTAAAATAAAGTTTCTTCATTCTTATTCCTGTCAAGGGTAAAGTCAACACCTAAAATAAAAGGAAAGTAAGAAGTCTGAAATTTTTTTTTTTGTCAGTTTTACTTTAGGAAACTTTCTGGAATCAGCAGACAGAAAAGATTCCCAGGCAAAACTATTTATCAGCATCTTGGTATCCAAAAACCTCTAACAGAAAAGCATACTGTACCACCACCACAGCGGAACTACTCATGACAGTAAGCAACAGGGCCAAGACAAGGAAGAAGATTTATGCATTTAATGTAGCTATCTAATAAAATTAAGATGCCCAAACTTCTCTCTAACAGCAGGGGATGTAGCAGTACAGTAAGAGTGGAAGGGGGGGGATTATTTTAACAACGCATGATAACAGGACTAGGGAACTGATCTAGTTTTGGTAACAGTGCTACAGAAGAGGAAGGGCTAAGTTATTTTAAACCTGATCTTTCTATGTCAATGTGTTAAAATGACTGCAACAGCACAGCTGACAGAGAGCAGCAAGGCAGCATGAAGACACAGAAGCAGAGTGCACAAACACACAGGCAAAGCACAGAAATATTCTACTAAGATGTGCTTGAACCTCGCAGAGACAGCTCTAATCCTCACAGCTTCTGTGAAAGCAGTGAAGGGCTTCATTTTTTGATAGTTAACAAATACTGCAGCAACCCTAACAGCAGTGTCAGTCCTATTAGGTACAAGCAGGCTTCAGTATGATCAGCTCTACAGATGAGATACGCTTGCTCTTTATTGGTTTATTTATTCAAATTAGTTCATACAAAAATCCAATTCAGTTTCTCTTGGAAGGTAAGTGAAAACGATCAACTGAAACAAGTTAAGCTGAAGGCAGAGTAAATGCTAAATAAAGTAGTCTTGCTCTACTAGGACAGTAAAGATTCGTAGCAAGTACCCATACTATCACTGACTTCATCTTCATCACAGGGAAACCATCTATTAAAATACAACAGTCAGAAAAAGGAGTATCATTTGTGTTAGGACTGGGAAGATTTCCATGAAAAGGAATCAAAGTTGAATCATCTGCTGAAATTCAAGAAAAATTACAACATCTGGATACTTAGGAAGGTCCCTGAACACAAATCAAAATAAAATCTGTTGAAAATAAAAAGTTGATCAGAAGCTTTAAAATACATCAACTTCACTTGACACACAAGTAATGTGGCCAAAACCTGAGTAAAAGTGATCTGGAAAGAGTATCCAGACTTACATATAATGAGCCCAAAATATTTTCCAGGAAACCAGGGAAACCGGCTTTAGCAAGTCTGCAGCTGGCTAGAATGAGCAAACTGAATCAAAAAACTTGAGCCACAGGGTGTGGAAATCTAGTGAAGAAACCTAAACACATTAGCTACTGCAAAATTCAATAAATAGAATGGTCAGAACTTGGTCAGAACTTGGTCAAAACTGGACACCTGCAGCACGACACAGTAGATAAGTGCTGTCAGAGGACCAAGCTAAGGGATTTCATGAGCACTGCCTGCAGAGCGGTCTCCAACCTCTACACAATGCTGTCTCCTCTAGCAGCACTTTGAGTAACATCTAGGAGTCAGATGTTTGATTGACAACTTCCAGCACCATAGTATGCAAGCTGTGAAAACAGGGATTGAGAGGGACACTCCTGAAATGGTCTCTCATCTACCTCATGTTACGTATTACAGTACGGGAGGATATGGTGTGAGGTTCCGGCACGGTTAAAAGCCAAAACAAGAACAGTGGTCACTAAAGCATATACTTTGTTACGTGATCTGGTAGTCAAGCACAGGCATATGGTTTTCCCTGAGCAAATAAGCTTCCTTTTAATTTTGATTATACTGCAGCAGAACAATTCTGCAGTGTCAGCATGGTACCAATGACCTAAACATGAACTCAGCAAATTCAGTATGCAACTATTGGATACTGGCTTCACTGCTATATACAGATTTTCTACAGAGATTCCTCCTGTAGCTAGGGAACGCAGCATCATTTTGTAAAATCCTAATTAATTGAAGTTAACATCTAGAATTTCAATATCTGAAGGAACGTCAAACTTACATTTGCTAGTATTGGATAATATAATAAACTTAAACCCCTGCCTCATTTTCCTACAATTCTGTCCTATGCATAACCTCCCCAGACCACAGCTCACCACTTTTGTGGCCAAACACAGATTTACCAGGGAAAGAAGGAGAGACCTCTGCATGCCACTGCAACCCTCTACCTTCTGCCAGTGACCACCCACAAAATGCTACAGCTCTGGTTCATCCAGAGGGCCACCAAGACTAAGGTGGCACTGCTGTACGTGGTGGTTCTAGCCACCCTAGTGTGGTGCTGAGGTGCGGCAAGCCCAGTACAGCTCCTGCTGCTGCCTTTATTTTCCCCCTTTCTAGAGGTAGTGTTGGGGGAAAAACTCCAGGAAAAAAGAGTTAAGGTCTTGTTATCACTCACTCATACAATATGAGTCTGTAGTGCATTACTGAAAAGAGTGCCAGTTTAGGACATGCTAATCCAAGCATACTCAACTTAAAGTGAGCAGAAATAATGAAACTCTGCATCAAATAAAACGCCAGTTCTGTTTTTCAGCATTTTCTAACACCTAAAAATTAAAGGCCATTGTCCTACATATAAGCCTGCCTTAAATTTCTCTTTGAAGTCCTCTATCATTTCTTACCTGCTTTGATATAACTTACCCTGCTTCATAAAGCACTTCCATATAACCGTTGTAGCAGTTTAGGTTTCTAGTCCGAGGGAAAGAATTACACCCTGTTCATTTATGAAACAGGGCATAATTATTCAGGTTACCAAGGGTTTCCTTCACAGTTGAATTCTCTCATCAGTACTCCCCGAGCACACCAAACCTTTTTAGCACTGGTATCTATGCATGCACCACAACTGAGAACCTGTACACTGATGCCATCTTTTCAATTTCAGCTCATTTTCTTTTCTTGCTTTCAGATGACCTATTGAGTTGTCCTGTTCCCAAGTATTCTTAGCTTGCAAATACTGCATAGGAATGAATTGAACACTGTAGTTCAGCTAGCTACAGTATAACTTTTTGCCACTTCTGCATACCATTCAACATTTAGTTTCTCGGTGTACTTAACATGGACCAACAACAAAAGGAAGAAAGAAGCAGACAGATCAGAGAAGGTCCAAAGGAGTACCACAAAGATAATCAGAGGGCTGGAGAGCCTAGCCTATGAGGAAAGACTGCAGGAGTTAAGTCTTTTCTTCCTAGAGAAGAGAAAGCTCAGGAGGACCTCACCACAGTATTCCAGTAGCTAAAGGGCAGCTATAAAGAGGACGGAGGCTCTCTCTTCACAAGGAGCCACATGGAGAGAAGAAGGGGAAAGAGGTACATGTTGCACCAGGAGATACCTCGATAGAACACTTTTGTAATGAGGACAATCATTCACCACAACAATCTCCCCAAGGGCATGGTATAGCCCATATCACTGGAGACTTTCAAGATGTGATTGGACAGTGTGTTAGATAAATTCACCTAGGCTCCCTTTCCCACAGAACGTTGGGCCATGTGATCTTTCAGGCCCCTTCCAACCTGGGCTGCTCTACGATCTGATGATTCTGAGCCTAAGAACACCTCATTTGCATCCTTGTAGCAACATACCTTAGAAAACTTATCTCCTTTGTTTTCCATCAGTTTTACTGCAGTAGGATTATTTCAACTTTCGGCATAATCTGAAAATCAGTGTCTTAATACCAACCTCTACAGAAGATACAACAGTTCTGGTTATTTCCCATATCTTTATCACTCAGTTTGATACAACTATTAGAACCCATTATAAGTACAGCATCTTCCTGCAGTGCTTATACCTGCTTTTTCCTGAGCACTCCTGAAGAATTTTCCTCTTTTCCTTGAGGTCTACTTGATCATTTATATTATAAAGATTTCAATCTTGGCAAATTGAAATTACTTGATAGCTATAAGTTACGGACGGATCTACTGTAAAAAAGTTATTTTCCTAAGAAAATTAAACTAGCTTAAACAAATCAAGTTGCTGATATCTCAGTGAATTCCATGCTCCATTTCTCAGCTCAAAAGCAAAATTGTCATCCCCCACCACCAAGGTCTGAAGCAACTGTCATATCCCAGTACGTATAATATGGTCACTGAACAGTTCAAAGACCAACAGATAAAACAGCAAGAAAAGCTCCTGTATCATTAGTTCACTGGTCAGTGCTCTGACACCCTGGCCAGACTCCATGTGCAGGAATTCTCTTACCAAGACCTGAGTGATCTTCAAGTATAATGGACAAAAGTGAAACTTTCTAAACTTTGTCTGAATATTCACACACCCTGCCTTCAGTTCTGTACATCAAGAAATAGATATTAAAGACCTAGGACTAGTGCAATTAAGACATTTAAATCTACCTTCCAAGTGCAAAATTGCAGGCTTGGTGTACTCATTTTGACATAAATCACAGAAATAATTATTGAAGTTTACAGCCTTGTTAATATACAGGGACACTTCATAATGAGTCTAAATATTTCCTCCTCTCACCAAGGATCTCTTGTATCTTCCCCCTATTCTTTACACACAAAAAATGGATTACAGATGAAAGCAGATATCATTATAGATGAAAGCAGATCAGAAATATCAAGATCAGTTATACATATTTGACATAAATAGCATGCTGCATGGTACATCATTACTGAAGTTAAAAGCTCTTACATGGCATTTCTTCTGTTTCTAGAAAACACAAACGCATTATCTTCTATTTACAGATGGAAAACAAATTCCTTTTCTTAAAGGAATCTTCAGCCACTGACAGTAAGACTCAACAGGCATACCTACAGTGCAAAATAGCTAAGAAATTGTTCTATTAAGGTCAGATATTCTACAGCAAGGACAGTATTACATACCTTGTGCGAGCATGTTAAACTCCAAGAACAGTGCTATGTGATAAAGCTCCATAGCTTCTTCAGCCCTAGTCATGTTTAGTTTTCCTGCTACAAGAGCCTGAACTTCACTTAAACTGCCCACTGAGGGGCTGGAGTGCAAAACTGAGAGGTCCACCACGTCTGTATACATACAGTTCAAAATGACCTTAGCGTATTTTTTTGGTATGATAGATTCATCCAATATAATTCTAGTTGGAGTTCGTAGAGTTCGATCTGTGATTTCTTCGCCAGTTCGTATCCTCCTCTGCAGCAAGTGACGAAAAAATGGAGATCGTGACGAAATAATAGCTTTGTGAGCTCTGAGCTCTTCATCTAGACAGTTCTGACTTCCACCAAAAGTTTCAACTAAGTCAGAGTTGGATGAAAAGCTAAGAACCACATCATAGTAGCACATGTAATCAAACAGTGCGCGCATGTCAACATCTAAGGAATTTGGTGTTCCGAATTCCTCGCTAAGCTGCACAAGGATATCAACATTTTGGAATCTTGAATCCTCCATTCCAAACTCTCCTGTGTAAAGGTAGTGTAACAAAGCAGAAAACATAGGCATATCTATGCCAGCTGTGTTAATATCCATTATTATTTCTGCCCCATACTCTGGTGAGGAAGAAAGCAGCGTCTTAAAAAACGGACATCTTGCCGCCAGTATCGCACGATGCACAGGGAAACAGGTTTCTTGAAATATTAAGTCTACATCAGTACAATATTTGTACTGATAAAGTTCAGCCATGTCTTTTTGTAGCGTCCTGGCTTCTGGTCTTGCCAAATTAGCTTGTAGGTAAAGTTCCTTTAAGGCTGACGTCCCTTCGTACTCTTCTACTAATGCGTTAACATCTCTGACATCCCAGCCTGAGAGGAGTTCACGCATCTGCTTGGCGTGATCAGCAGACCGGCTAGATTTCCGACGTTTAATGAATTTCTTTTTGAGGGTGGCAAGGCCAGAGGTTTTCTTTTTTTTGTCTTGGGGTTTCTCATGGCCATGGTCAAGGCTATACAGCTTTGACTCACAGCCATAACCTTGATGAGAGTAGGATGATGTCCCTGAAGGCAAAAAGGAAAAGGGAACACATTTATTCTTTGAATTTAAAAAGAAGGTCCATACCACCTAAACAGTCCATCAATGTCTCTGCAAGTTACACAGGCTTTTTCTCCTCAGATCAGATAATTCAACAAGTTGTAAACCTGACTGAAGCCTTTGCTAGCCATTAAGTACAAAAATGTATTTTTTTGGCATCTACAAAGTTTATACTTTAAGAAAAAAAAATATACTCAATTTGAAGAACCCAGCAATGCCAGTTGGTGCAGCTCTGTAGCACATGGCACACTTACCTAAGCAGGAAAACTGCTCATAACTTTACAAGTGTCACTGCATTAACTACAGGAAGTAAAAAAATATAGTCTTTTAAAAAAATTGCATGATCTTAGTGAAATAATAGCACCTTCTCCTTCCAAGTCTTCTTCCAATTCTGATTTTCTAGCATTAAGTGTCTTTGATCAAGAAAAGCATACCTGGCATCAGATAGTTACAAAAAGAAAGGATAAAGAGAACATAGTACCAAAACATTCAGGGAAATGGAAGACGATTGATTCATTTTCAATGCAAATTTAACAGGCAAGTAAAAGTTCTGTCAGGTAATAAGTAATGCCCAAAGTCAAATGCATAAAATGGGCTCCTTTCTACAGTACTATAGCTGCTAACTTGTGCATACACCCCATTTAAAAGGATATGGAAAATGTAACTTTTACTGTATTATTATATATGTGCTTAGAACAGAGCATTATACAACTGAAGTATACATGATTTTTCCCCTCAAAGATAATTTATAGGTAAGTTATGAACCAAATGCCATGAAAGGAAAAATGGATTCCCTTCAACATGATTTGTCTTATATACCTGTTCTGCTAAACGAACCTTTGCCCATTGTCAGTTTGAGCCTGGCTGCATAGATGGTAACACTGAAAGCAATTCAGTAAGTAAAAGAGGAATTAGAAGCTGCATCTCAAGTAGTAACGGAAAACTGAAGTAATGCTTTAGTAAAAAAAAGTAGTTTAAAACTACAGCTTAAGCAGAAGCATGACTCACACTAAAGGGTTACTTTCTAATTTAATTTCATGAACAGAATTTCACTGAGTGAGATGGTGAAAAACCTCAGATGCAACAGGAATAAAAAGACCAAAAATAAATACACATAAACCCAAGTACTACTTCCAGATAACAGAAGAAACCAGAAGAAAACATTTGCAAGTGGTCTACAAATTAATAGCAGTCACAGGTTCATCTGAAATAGTATCTGTCCATTTTCTTTTAAGAATACTTAACACGTTTCCATTGGTACACCAGTGTAGCTTCGCTACTTGTCACCTTTTTAGGATCTTCAAGCTCAAAGCACATCCAACCACCAGTTTTTGGGGGCTTTTGTAACTTGTTCTATCATTGCTCTCTCAAAGTTCCATTTGTTTTGGGTAGATTTGATGGGATGTTATTTTGCTACGCAATTTTGACAGTGATGTTATGGGCCAGTCTGTCAAAACACAGCGCTTTTAGTTACCATGTTATCTCAGGGAAGTATTTCTTGAACTTTGAAAGACCCAGGAGCGATTCAAAGTAAGGCAATTGTAGCCATCTAAGATTTCTGTAAATTGTTTTATTACTTAATCCTCAAAGTAACCTTATATATTGGCTTTTATGCCAAGCTAATTAAAACTCTCCTAAATCATACGACACAATGGTTTTACAATTCCTCTGTTAGTAAAAGCATTGTGAAGGAACTTTTCTTTCCTACAATAAAGACCTCTAACCATTTTATCCATGCTATATTAAATTTTGCTTGATCAGGCAATATGTTATTAATCATATTTTTTTTAACGTTCTGAAATCTCAATATCAGTTTAAATGAAGAGAACACCAGTAACTGAAGAAGTTGTGCTGCAAAATGCACCATAAAAATTCCTTCCACGTGCTATACTAGGCATTACAATAGGAAAGGACAGATTCAGATTCAGTCTCCTGCTGAAAGAGACAAGCCTAAAATTTATGCTCCATTTTTAGAGTATCAATTACATTTCACAATAAAAAGTAGAACTACACTTTGGTCACTATAATGATAGATTCTGCTTCAGGAGAACACGCCAGCTCATTTCTATTTGAAGTATTTTGGATTCTAATGGCAACTTTGAGTATGCTGAATACTCTCTTGCATTCCGCTAAAGAAAAAGTAGGACACCACTAGTCTCAATTTCTTTCTTCCCCGAAGGCTGCTGTGGGCTATTACTTGCACATGAATCACCACAAGATACTAAAACACCATTCAAACCTTTGTGTTCCCGGAGCGCCTTACAAGATTTAACTTCAGAAGGACAGCAAACAGTGCTATTAACCCTTACGAATGGATAAAACACCACTATAGAAGTGCCACCAGACAACTGGTTGTTGCTAGAGGCAGAAGCAGAGATGCACCAGCATGGCCTCTCTAGATTAACAGCTGGTGGCTCCATATCCCTCAAAGAAAGCATGCTGAAGACCCCCTTTCTGACCTGCCCGTATTCCTTCATAAGGCAGCAGCATTAGAAGTAGGAAACAAATTTATTCGCTATTTCTACACTAAAATGACCCAATCTATTAAACGCTGTTAAAAAGTAATAGCTACTTCATGCCCCTAGACCATATCTAGCCTTGAACAGATAAATATTTACAAGAAACAGATGGCTGCCAAGAGAAACTACTTGGGATCTGTCTAGTCCTCTGCATGCCTACGCATTTTAAAATTTAATTATACAGGGCTATTTAAAAAGTAAACATCTTGAACAGATGTAACACCCTAGAAAATGGTGTGAAATCCTCCTCCTGAATGCTGTAGACAAAACAGCAAGGAGATGACTAGTTAAGCCTTTGCTACAACAGAAGTATTTTTTACAGTAAGAGCACTGCATTATTTTTACTGATTTATGTCCTCTTCATAAACTGTAAGCAAATTCAGCATTAAATAACTATCAACGGGAGCTCATTCTACACAACTGCGGTGCTTTGCCAGATCATTTCTCAGCTTTTAACATCCATCCTGCATTTACAGTGTGACACGGTGCAGGGCTTCAGTGGTAAAGCAGCATATCTATAACAAACCTGCAAGCCTGAATCCAGTCGCAGGGAATAAGGCAACTAATGCCTATTATGCAGCTATTATAACTCTAGTCCCCATATTTCCAGTTCTACTTCAGGGCAGCAAATAGATCCAATGCCTTCTACATTAAAAAAAATTAAAAAAAAAATCTGTAACAGTTGATTTAACATTAAAGCATCATTATTCTGACAAGTATGAAAAGATCATCTATTGATTTTAGGATGTATCTATTTTCTACTGAGACAGTTCCACAAACCTATCATTCAAACAAGAATCAAGATGAAAAAGAGATGAACTCTGCAAAGGAGGAAGAGATGTAAGCCTGTGATGTAGATTGTATGCTCACTCCCCTAGTACACTCATGAAAACGGCACCGTATCAGAAGATTTCAGCAAGATCTTTTAACCAGAACACTCCTTTGCCTTGCCTAAGATGAGAGATCCACATGCTTTTAAGACTTCCCTCAAAAAAGTCTCAACCACAATTTTCAATAGGTAATGGGGATCAGTAAATCTATCATGACATCCTACATAATGGGTTTCTACTTCAAATTTACTAACGAACAGCACCAACAAAACCTTCCACAGACCAAGCAGAAAGCTTCTGGGGAGTTTATTGAAGGCTTTGGAACTCTCCCCTCTTTGAATCTGCTCAACAGGAGTTTCTGCATACAGAGCTGCCTATTCTCAGGTCTGTAAGGGTTTCTCTTCATTCAGTACAGAGACAGATAAAAATACACCAGGACATGTAATAAAAATGTTTTGGCTGTGATTTTTAGAATGTACATATAAACAAACTGGGGTAAACCTTTTACTACTGTTATTTATGATACGCTGAAAATAAGTAAAGCCTTAAGTGTCCTTTACAGCATGGATATCCAAGATGTTAGTACTAAAAGTTCTTCCTTGACTTGCTACAACAGCACACACAGAATTTAGCCCAGAGAACAGGTCTTTTTACACATAGGATTTTGTGTCCTGGCCTCTACTCAGGTCTCCAAAAGACAGCAAAAGTTGAGACAAGGAATAAAATCACAAAGCAAGCCAGTTTCTCCTCTGCTAAGGATATCACTGTGCTTCCAGTGATGATTAAGAAAAGAAATAGCACTGAATATCAATAACTACTTATTCAGTGTCACAAGCCAAGGCATAAAACAGAAAAATGTTTATAAAGTATTTATGTTATTTACTGCCAAGATTGTTCTTCAGGCTGTCAGGGTTGGGGTTTTTTTAAGCAAGATTTATCTTCTCAAAAACTGCCTTATTTAGATTCATCACATAACTATTTATTATTTATAGTGTGACAGTACTTAGATCTACCACTGAGGCCTTTTTGCACTAGACTGAAAAGCACATGAAGGTAATACCTGCCCCACTTATTACGGGGATAAGAAAATTATTTCTTAAGAGGGCTTCAACTCGTGTTTCCAGTTAAACAAGGTTCTTGCTTGTAAAAACAGTTGGGACAGTAAGTACCCCCATTCCCCACTTACAGGAACAGAAAAAGGACAGGAAAAAAAGTTGTCTTCAACACAGCTTGCTACTTGAACAGGAGTATTGTCAGAGATATCCCTCCTAGCAATAAGGAATTAATTCACTCAGACACAATGCCAGAACTACAATGAATCACGATGATCAAGAGTTTTATATGCTCCAACAGTTTCACAGAAAATGGTAGATAGTATTTACAGACAGCAACCGCTCTTGAACTGGGAATACAAGCATGTGCATGGTTTAATTATCAAAAAAACTCCACTTCATTTTATTTAAATAACCTGGCATCTGTTTACTAGCAAATGGCAGATCAACTCATTGCATACATGGGCCAAACAGATACTGGACAGTACTGAATTTCATGCACGATTGAGCTTGAATGAATTCAAACTTGTGACCTAGAAAATAAAAGCTCTGCATAACATTACTGCAAGCAAATCAAATCCGGTGCGCACACAATCCAGCAAGAGATTTATATAAGTGACAAGATAACTGAAAACAGTTACCTATGAATGTCTGTTGTGCCTGGGAATTTCCCCCTACCCTTGGGGAACACGAGTGAGGGTAGTTAGATGCATTAGCACCCATTTTCTTCAGTCACTCAGGCATGCCGCCTGCTGGCTCTTCAATCTATAATCCCATAATCCTTTATATATCTTCAATCGCAGGTCCAGCATTCTGTTTCTCCATTTCTGAAGAACAAAAACACCAATAAATTACTTCATTATTTTTTTCAGTATGTATTAGGTGATTCAGATAAAATAAATACAGCCTCCAGCACATTTTTTTTTCATAAATTGAAACAAACATTTCCAAGATAATTTTTATTTGAAGGATTAGACAAATATCAAAAATACTTCCCCCCCCCCCCCCCAAAATAAAAGAATTTGTAATTTTTCCAAACCATTCACAAATCAATATGATAAACTGAAACAAGGAACTACCAAACTTCCAGGCTTTAAAAATGCTAAGAAATCTTCAAGCAGGAGCTGGTCCAGACTAGACATGCTCCTTTAACTATACCAAGAAAGAAAGAATTTTCTTATGTGCTGATACATTTACACATTGTTACAGAAATCCCAAATTGAACCATACTGCCTCAGAAAGAAGAATAAGCCCATCACATCAAAGGTTACACCATCATCACCACTTTCAGCTGCATTCTGATTTCATACCATTTATGTAGTTTTCATTCAATCCTACTTGTCACGTTTAGACTAGGACCTAGAATTAGGTTTCTAATAGTACAAACAGACATTTAAGCATTCATCTACTGTTTCATTTCACATTTTAAAGCATTTTAGGAAGTCAGTTCTGAGGAAATTTGAACAAGAATGCACTGCTAAAACTACAAGCACATTCTAATTTATTAGCAGTGTAAAAATACAAATAGCAAAAAATGAAAGTTACCACAACGAAGAAGTGCCTCCTGTCAACTGAACTTGCGTGCCCTCATCCCAAACACAAACGTGCAGGTAAGAAAAAAGCCACACAAAGGTCAAGTGCACTCTAAGAATTCAATATTCTGAACATGTAGCTAAATTCCACCACATTGTCACAGGTGTACCTTTATTTGCTGTAAGCTCCCAACTTTACCTCCTTTTTTCATAAACCTCTATAATGTTAAATGGAACAAGCACATGCCATGCAAGAATATGTACTTCAAGGAAGCTGAAGCACTGTTCCAGTCTCTTCACCCTGCTTTAATCATCTGTTTATTTCTGGCATGAGTAGCTTGGGTGAGGGAGTTACTGTGACACTGGGGAGAGAGGATTCTAAGTGGAGAGGCACACCTGGCCCCTTCCTCACAAATGCAGTATGAAAAGCAGATCCTGGGAAGCGGAAAGTCAGAGAAAAGCCATGAAGGAGAAGGCTGTGCATTGCTGTAAGCACAGGGGAGGGGAACAAGTACCCCAGGATTCAAGGGTTAGCTACATGAGGAGGAAGAGTAGAGAAGGGTTTGGAAGCCTGGCTTATGCACAGCTACATGAAAAGGCGAGACACAGGCACAGGACTGAAGCCTTGCAAAAGCAAGAGTGCATGATTTCCAGCCATCTGGTGCCTTAGAACAAGGTTCCTAAAAAAATCAGGCATTTTGGCATTTGTGGTCCAAATGTTTTCAAAAAGAAACCATACCACCTCACACTAGACATGACGTACAGGCAGAATTGCTGCTCTAGACAGCACATACCCCCGGGCTGCCCCACAACTGCAGCCTGATGGTCACTGCCTGAATTCTGCTAAGGTACGAGCCACAACCATAAAAATGCAGCAGGTTTCCTGGTATTATAGAAGCCAACTTGAGCCAATCTACAAGCTTGCAAATAGAGGGAGGTCCCACAGCTGCCCTCCCTACCTAGGTGGCAATGTCTCCTGAAATTGCATATAATCTGATGCTTTTCCTGAACTCGTGCCCATGCAGATTCAGCTTGTTGCACATCAGGAAACAGAAAAATAACTTCCTACATGAGCAGTGAAACTGCTCAGGCTAAAGTTAGAACCAGACCACACGTGATATGTGCAACATCACATCAGGAAACACCAGTAAAACATCTTGCCAAATACAAGCTGTTGGATCACTTCAGTCTTCGCCAGTTCCTGTACTCATTTTCTTCCTTGTGCAGAAATAAACCAGCTATTCTAAGATAACTAAACATATATAGATGCAGAACTCTTCGCCATGCATGAAAATCTCCACTTATTTAAGAAAAAACACTTAAAAAATAATTTCGTTCAAACCATGACACTCCAGTGATCTATGTACACATTCAGACAGAATATGTTGCTTAAATGTGCTGTTTCCAGATGGAATTAGTTACATTCAGTACAAGATTTGTGGAGGTAAGTCACCCTTCAACTTTCAGAAATAAAGGCCAGCATCCTGAGCAGATATTCTAAAAAATTCCCTTTTGTCAGCTGAGAATGAACTTGGTTCATTTGGACACAGTCCTGGAATAATGCCACTGCTCTTCCACTTTTCTGCATTCAGCTCTGGCGTGGTAACTTGTCTATTAGATGTCTACTAATACTTTTTAGTTCTTCCTCACAAGGGAAAGAGACCACAAGTAAAAGAGGAAAAAAAAGAAGAAAACCCATTCATTTGTTTTGTTATTGGGTTTTTTTTTTGATAGCAAGTACTAAATACACATAACGAGCTCTCAAGTTTCAAGTTAATACCTTCCACCTCCTTCCCCTTGGCAACAAGCCTGCCCCAGAAGATAAAACGAATGTGATCGAGGAATATATGCAACTGTTCAATACCATTAGCATTCAGTGCTTGAATTTGCAAAACAGGATTTAAATTAACTGAAAAATGTGAACACTATAAAAAGTTCCTAAAATAATAATTTTATTCAGAGGCTTACCACAAGAACATTTTCACACATTAAGCCCAAGTGAGTATCGTGCAGAATGAATTCACTCACTAAATGTAAAATATGTAACAAGACGAGACAGTGTAAAAATAGTGCCACTGAATCTGTATACATAAATATATTCATTTATATAAACTATATGTACATATTAAATAAATATATAAATGTATATAAGCAAAACCAAACATGCCAAGTTTCAGTGCAGGAGGAATTCAATGCAGAGTAGACACTGTGCTCAGACATTTACAGATGCCAAAACTTCCCGTGTCTCCTTTCAAATTTAACCATGTCCTGCTTGGTCATGTGTAAGCTGGCTGACTTCTTGAGAGCATTTTGCAGCTTGAATTCAAACACTCTGTAGTTCATAACAAAGCGTGTTGTGCCCCATGCCTCAAAACCAACTACAGCTTTAGTCCCACTACTGTCCTTAACCTAACGTACCAACTAAAAGTGCAATCTTTTTATTACATCGCTAAATTTTGCAAGGTAATATTGTATATAACCCATGCTGTATTTCCCAAACAACTTAAGCTGTCAGCAGCGATGAACTCCGTTATGCAGGCAGCCCTCCCTTCCTCTCTTCATTCTCAGATCCACTTTCCTTACCTTCTTTGTTCTGGCTCAAGCATTCCATGAGCCAGACAAACCGACCCACGTTAAAACCAACCTAGACAAGAAGTTTAAATGGCATCAGTTACCCAATTGGTTTGTTATGGCATCACACGAATACCTGCACCAGTACGGGTGGAAAAAAGAAAGAGGAATATGGCAATAAGCTGCTAAAACCAGGACTGCATCCTTTGACAGCAAGGTGTACCTGAACCATCCAGGGATTCAGGTGCCTTTTTTTGTTTGGTCCCATTTATTTTGCTAGTGACCACTTCGGCCTCCACACTAAACCTAGCCTACCTGCACAGAAGTCAGTCTTGCACAGAACCTGCTGAGCCTAGTACAAATGTAAACGCATCTCCATTACCACATAAAGTGCCAAATGAAGGATACTGTTTCCCATGGTGAAATCTGTAGAAGATGAACATAAAAATGAAGAAACAACTCCAAGCCACAAGCAATTAGATCTTCAGCTGCAAAAGGAAAGATTTCATCTTCCCTTGCAGAAGTTATCCTGCATACCAACGGCTTTATTTCAGCTCAGTTGAAGTTTCTTAGATCTCATTTTAGCATCAGAATACAGTCATAGAATTTTTGTTTCTTTTAAAAACAAGCATCGAGTGAAGATTTTCTTGCCTTTCTGCTAAGAGTTCACACGTATCCACGTAAGCAGTATCAAAAAGAAACTAAAGTCAACTTCTGCTGACCCAATGAAACAGGATCTCCTGTTGAGAGCAGCGAGGCACACAGAGATGTGTGTTAGGTATATATACACGTACACAGAAAAAAAAACCTAAACTTTTTCAAAGCTTGTTTATAAAAAGCCTGCACTGAAGAAATGGGATATAAAGTGTGTTATGTGAAACCTTTTTATTAATATGAAGGGCAAGGTGGGGAGCATTACATATTTTATAACCAAAAACATTTGCATCTTTCCCCTCTGAAATTTTAAGAGCTTTTTGTATGTCTTCTAAAGTTGTTGCCACAGCAATATGAAACAGCAGAATACAAAGACCAAAGTAGAAAATCCTATCATGTACATGCACGTACTTGTACCAACATGATTTTACATTTTACTCAACACATTTTAAATTCACTATGAGCAAATGACAATGCAACTTCCATAAACACATTCAAATTTGCTTAGATTATCTAGATGAAAATGCTATGCTATTTTGCCCTAACAATTCCTTTCAAAAAGGAAGTGGAACTGCAACACAAGCTGAAACGACAACATCCAGCAGTAAACTGATACATTCAGGAGAAGAAAAAAAAAAAAAGCCTGTTCTCACAGCGTCTGCTTCTAGCAGTGATAACACCCCATGTTTAGAGCTACTACCAAGGTTTGGTGTGCAGACCAAGGCCACTGCTGGATCTTGGGTACCACATTGGGGGGTGCAGAAAGTGAAAGGCCACAACTGCAGGGAGGAGAGGAGAGGAGAGGACAGGACACCCTAAACTGACCAATGAGGGATTCCAGCACATATGAGCCATATTCAGCTTAGAGCTGAGGGATCCAAGGCGTCTGTGGTTCTTATTCCCTCTTGGCCCACTTTGCCATCCTTGCTTGGCTTGGCTCAGGTCCTCTTTCAATTCTTTCCTCGGAGCAACCAAGGAGGACTCTGTCTGTTCTGCCTTCGATCTGATCTGCGTGTTCCTGAACCTGGTACCAGAATCCAGCTCCTGAACACAGCTCCCGTCTGCTGCGGGGCCCAGTCTGGGACTCCCCTGGTGCCTGCTCCACAGCATCAGTGGTGATGGTGATGTAACTGCCATCAGGAGGGTTGGGTTCAATACTGGTTTTGTATATATCTGTATATATTCCATTTTTATAATTATTATTTTCCTTTTCATTAAAGCTGTTGTAGTTTCCTTTTCTAATCGCTAAGTCTCTCTCCCTTATTCCCTTTCTCTTCCCCTCTGGGGAGGGAGGGGGGTTAACAGAGAGCGTCTGTTACAGGTCTGAGGGGCTGCCCTGACCCTAAACCGTGACAGTGGACGAGGCACTCAAGAGAAGTACTGGCACATTCACAGACTTTGCTGAGGCTAGAACTCCCCATCTCAAGTGCATACACACTAAAGGGCTAAATACATATGGGACAGTATCTTGAAACTGGGCAAGTAATTATTTGTTGAAAGGAAAACCAAAAATTTTGAAGGACCAGCTGATACTGTACCCTGACATATACGCAAGTCAACACAAAGTCTATTTTGACTCTCTTTTTAAAATCTAGTCAAGCAATCAACTTTTATCATTATTCAAAATTACCTGGATGATACAACAGTAAGATGTAGCTGATAGAGCTGAAAGGTTCTGGTTTGGATTAGTATTGTACAAAAATGAGGAACAGACCATGTTCTTCATGATTTGGGTTTATGAATCTGTATTATTTCATGATTTACTGCTCTGGAAAGAAAGGAAATCCAATAAGCAAAATACCAGAATTTAAGCCACATCAGCAGTTACAGGCACAAGAGGGCAAGAAAAAGCAGATATAATTAGATTACAGAAGCGACTGTATTGCTTCGTGTTTTGCTGAGAATCATGTATTCCAGCTATCACAAAGAATCCTTTCTTAAGCATTAATTTTAAAGCACTTTTTCACGCAGTAGTACACTTCTCCATTAACAAGATCTTTTTAAACGGAAGCATCAAAATCACCACAGTAGTCCTGGCTTTTTATTTCTAGATTTGTTGAGAATCTTAGGACTGAGCTTTAGAAGGGAGGAAAAACAAAACAAAAACAAAACGTATACCAATTTTCAATATGTCTCCTGGGGAATCAGAGCAGAAGTTAAAAGAACTGTATTCAAATAGAGTATAAAGGTGTGCAGTCTCGCAGATAGGTACACTTCAGAAAGTGAAAACATTGAGAAACATTCTGGCAGCTGAAAAGGCACAGAATAAATAGGAAAAAATCCTGTTTTCAATGCTGCCTTCGCAAATAGTGTTCAAAGCAGGATTTTTGATGATCAGCAAACCAACTGAGAGTATGATGTGAATGTACCACATGCCAGAAGCAATTAACTAGTGTCATCAGCAGGAAGCAACAGGTCAAATCACAAACAGCACTGCAGAAGCACAGGACATCAACATACTTATGTTCCCCTGCATATTAAAAAAAAGCAAATTCAAAACTTCCAGCAATCAAAAAAACCACCAAACACACAAAGTACACACAAACTAACTGAATTACATCAGTACAATCCTGCACAGAATAGGAAGTTTGTCCTGAGCAACTTACATGTTTTCATATACTGGTAAATGAATCTTGATCTCTACCTCACTGATCTTTCCAGATGGTTGCAAGCACCCACTAATTTACCAGAAGTCCATTCTGATTGATGATACCCACGTGAAAGACCTAACTAATGTTCCCGAAGCTGGATTCAAAACACTTCTTTCAGCAAAATCAGCAAGAACTCATTTATTGCCCTCCAGGACTCTCCTGAAGTGAGATGACAGCATGCAATTGCCAACAACTTTCCATTTTTTTGTAGTTCACTTGAAAGAAGCATTATATGATTCAGGCACAAAATGTTATTAAATCTACTTTGTAAGAAAAGCAGAGAAATCCTACCCACCAACTCTTTATCAATATTACTGAATAAAGTCATTAGGTTATGAACACATCTATTTAAAGGGAAAATGAGGATAATTCATGTTAGACAATCTAGAATAATTTCAAGACATTCTGACATTTTGAGGCATCTAAAGGTTTTTCAAAAGACCTCTTCTGAGCAAACAAAGCCACGCTTTTGTTTTTTAAGAAAGGCAAATCCTCTTTGGTATAAAAAATGCAAACACATCCGTTAGCTAAGACTGTGGCGTGGTTTAACCCCAGCCTGCAACTAAGCCCCACACAGTCACTTGCTCACTCCCCCCGTCGGGAAAGGGAAGGGAATCAAAAGGGCAAAAGTGAAAAATCTCATGGTTGAGATAAAGACAGCTTAATAGGTAAGGGAAAAGCTGCGCGCACAAGCAAAACAAAACCAGAACTGCATTCGCCACTTCCCATCAGCAGGCAGGTGTCCTGCCATCCCCAGGACAGCAGGGCTCCATAGCACTTAACCATTACTTGGGAGGACAAACACCATCACTCCAAATGTCCTCCCCTTCCTCCTTCTTCCCCCAGCTTTATCTGCTGAGCATGACATCATGCGGTATGGAACATCCCTTTGGTCAGTTGGGGTCAGCTGTCCCAGCTGTGTCCCCTCCCAGCTTCTTGGGCACCCTCACCGGTGGGGTGGGAAGCAGAAAAGGCCTGGAGTCTGTGTGAGAACTGCCCAGCAGTAATTAAAACACCCCTGAATTATCAATGTTGTTTTCAGCACAAATCCAAAACACAGCCCCATACTAACTACCATGGAGAAAACTAACTCTACCCCAGCCAAGACCAGCACAGACAGAAAAGGGAATCTCCAAATTACATTAGAAGTACCTCCAAAAAAGGATCAGACCTTTTTTTCAAGTAGTCTGGTTTTCCCCCCCCCCCCCTCTATCAAAGTTCTGGACAACAATTGTCCTGTCAGACAGCAACTTAATTCAGTCAAATTTCAGATAAATTCAGCTTCAGATACTGGCATTGAATACTGGTCTGGTAAGAGCGCTGTCCTCTCTCTGTCTCCAGACACCGCCTGTCCTTTATTGCAGCAGTATGCTCACTCATCTCTTCCTTTCTTCATCCCTGGAAAAGGCCATGAGTGGAGCAAAAGTAAGAGTTCTTCACATGAAGTTGTCCTACCTTCACACACATTTCCTGAGCTGCTTCTTTAAGTACTACCCATCTGGCAGCAGGATTGCTGTGTTTTTCGTGGAGCAGGGCAGGTAGTCTGTCCTCTCTGCAGTTGTCACAATTCACATGACTTTAGTCTATTTTCTAGACTTAAAATCTTGGACCCATGTACTTATCAGTCTTCCCATATGGGTCAATTCCGTTCATAAATCAGTTTACTGATTACCTTTATCATCTTATTTTGGCTGCAATTAACTCCTCATCCTGCCAGCCAGCAATTGTATCAGTAACATCATCATCTTGTGGTATTAATGTTGCTTGGAACCTTTACCAACATGATTCCTCATTATTACAGTGATTCTGCATAATTCTCTTCCTTTCTGCATGAGATTCTGAGATGCTTATTGACAGAATAATATGCATCTCATCTACTTCCACTGAAAACCTCTGCCTGTGGCTAAAATACATATTACCAATATTGCCATATATTCAAGCAATTCTCCTTAGTATACCATTCATTCTGTTCTGTACACCATCCTCTCCATGGATTCTTTTGTCATAACACAACAGCACATTTCACTCATGTAGTCCTTTCTCTTTGAAGTATCAGTTGCTAGCATCATCTCTTATACGTTTAAGCCTAATGGATTCATCTGTTTACAATAGAAAAACTGGGAGGTGGAACATAGAAAGGCATGCTAAAGAACTCAAAAAGTAACATAGTCCATTTCATGAAACATAAGGCATTTTATTAAAGAAACACTGATTTTCCTCCTTCAAGTCACAGCCATAAAACTAACACATTTCAGCTACAGTTTACACAGAATTTCTACAATAATAGTCACAAGCTACCACAAGTCTCAGATCCAACCAAAACACAGTTGCAATCTGGATTCAAAAGATGTTATTTGGTGTATGCCAAACCAAGCTGGTTCACTGACACTATTGTTCCACAAGCTTTTCTTCAGCACCAATGTTCATCTCTGCTACTATCACCATCTTTACAAGGCTCCTCCGTTGTGTCAGACAGCAGATCAGAGTATTCTCTTCCACAGGATTTTTCTCTCCAGGGTAAATAGCTCCCTGCACCGGTTTACCAAAGGACCTAAGGAATGTCATCAGAGGAGAGAAAAACAGCAAAAAAAGGCTGCCTGTTCCCCATGGTCCAACACAACATGCAGGTCTGACATACTCCATTGGCAGAGTCTTCAAGAATTAAAACATTCCTAGTCCCATATGCTCATTCCCATAGCAGAGCTGTACCTTTTCATTCTAGCAAACATTTCTGAAGCCACACAAATCTTATCAGGGACCCAACTGGACCATGCTTGTTTTCAGCTGATCCTCTGGTGTGGCTGCAATAGCCCCTGGCCTCAAGTACAGCATTGCCTCTAACTTCATTGAGTCAACTATCACTTCCAATATAAACATCTTCATGTAAGTGGGTAGCTATAAGACCACTCTTGCAACACACTATTTCTCCTACATAGCTCTTAAAAATTAGCAGTAGGAAAAGGATAACATTCAAATTGTAAAGCAAAGGCAACCCTAGCAGAAACACATTATTTACACAGCAGTACCCAACTACTAAGGCAATGATCAGCTAGCTGAGCTGCTGCTTCTTCTTTAGCATGTACTTCTTTTGCTCTGTATTTGTGCAGTTCGTTTCTCCCTTCACCTAGACCCTCGTTAACCCTTCAGATAGCAGCCGTTGCTATTAAAAAGGTCAACAGAAGTTGATGCTTTTTTGAAAATTTGGAATATTTTAAGTTTACAATGACAGAATATATGCACCCAGGTATTAGTCATGTGAAGAAAAATTACAAAGCCAAGGCTATGTACATTTTAATATATTCCCCTCGACCCAGCAAATTCCTCCACCAATAGAGAGAAGCTAACTACCTACATAGAGGACTCCCTGCTTGTCAGTTCTTCAGTACATCAGGGTGATCAGACAGTATTACTGTCAAACTAGCAGGGAGCTGTACCCCTCACTCTGCAGCGCCAGCCACGGGGGTTTCCTGCTTGCCCTCACACTACATAGAGATTACATGATCACAGAACAAGTCGTTTCAGATGGCTGATCCATCACCCCACTGCTGGAGGGAGTGACAGGTAACCGACAGGAAAAAAAAAGGCATTCTTCCAGGTTGGTCTTGCAGCTACAACTGGAACAGGAACCCACAGCTGTCAACTACTGCTATTAAATGGCCTCATGATTCCACAAAACTATACCCTTGTCATCATCTTTTTCATTCCCTCAGAGCTGGGCTCAGCCTGAGTAAGTCACTCTAGCCTGGCCCCAGGCAGAGCCTTCCTCTGCAGCAGGTGCTTCTGAGGCTCAGGTTGCAGAGTTGACACTCCTCTACCTATTCCTCGTCTCCCACTCCCACCTCTACTCTGCTCACCAAAGCAGGCAGCAATACAAAAATCAAACTGGAAAATTCATCATACTCGGTATTTATACAACAATCAACTCATTTGAAAGCTCGTAAACCAGTTATGGACCCCTGCCACCCTGAGTAAGTCTGAAATTTAGTCAATTGAGTCAGGCTGTTTTCCTTTTATTTAGATACTTTCAGTGTACAAAACCACAACTAACACGCTGATTTTACGCCTGTTTGTATAAATCAGTTATCTCTGCACACACTAAGATTTTAATAGTTATTTAAAAGCTCACACATTTAAAAGACTTCTGCTTTGGCTGGGCTCTGCTGTGTGGTCAATTTAAATTGCTTTAACTTCAGCAGAAAATTTTAAAAGCCACACTGACTTCATCAAATAACATTTATAACATCTGAGGCCAAGAAATCTTTCTATGCCATACAATTCCAAGATTTCAGCCATTTTTAAGATAGATATTTTAGTACACGCACATGAGAGCAGCAAAATACATCAGTATTGCAATGCTTCCCCTCATGAGCAAACTTCACATACTTCCACAAACTATTGGAACCCTCCAAAGTTACACCAATAACTTTTAACTTCTGCAGTCACCTTCACTGACTCCTATCCCACACAAGCATGAGGGGTGTCCTCCCCAAAAATGCAGAAATCCATTTCAAATGAAACAGAAAATATACTTTCCCAGTGACAAAAGCAATCAATTAAGGAAGGAAAGGCTTAGTCAGAAAACCAGGCTAGTAGTTCTCCTACAATTAAGTTGGAGCTTTGTTTACATTTTCCCCTTGGCAAGAAAAGGAAGTTATGTCTTCCAGATTTCCTGCAGCAAGTTTTCTCTGCATTTCTAAAGCATTTCTTTTTTGTCCTGGAACATGAACATGCAAGTTTTACAGGAGAGTCAAAGGAGCATCACACATGTTGACATAACATGTTGCTCCTAAAAACAGAGGTACTGATCATTTATGCACTTAACTAATTCAGCAGCATCTACACATACCTCATGTATGCAGACTTTCAGATTGCACATTTTGAGATCTTCTGGGGTGTTTTGTTTAACTATTTGCTAAAGCAAACCTGCCCTTTGAGCAGACTGATGACATGCCTTAACTCTTAACTCTTCCCTCTCCCTCTGCAAGACCTGAAGCTTTTCCGCTACCCCAGAACATCAGAAAAAACAGATTTTCCAAAGAAATCAAAAGAAAGTTTTAGAAGGAAAGCAAAAGTCTGATGGATTGTACTAATTAGAGGAGATACTCCAAGCAATCTATTGCTCTCTCTCATTTTAGACCAAATTTTGTTCATCTTTCTCTCTTATCCACAACTGTCCTCGATACTACTACACTTTCACATTCAAAGCAAGGACAAAATGCAGAAAGGGAAGCCTTTCTCAGCGTGCATTACACTTGACAAACTTCCTTTGATTCTTCCACTATTTGAGAAGTTCACCAATATAGGGAAAAAAAGTCAACATTGCTACCAAAAAAAACAATCTCACTTGCCTCTCTACCCAGATGATCAACCCCACTCAATTCTCCGTTCTCCACTTGCACATTCATAGTCAATGAACAGGAACAGTTTCTAACTGGATCAGTTTTCAGATTAACAAAAATAAAAGGTCCATTTTAACTTAAAGGAAACAAGTTAATCTTGATTATGGGGAATAAAAAAAGAATAGGCAAGTTCCACTTCCTTCTAAGTTTAAAACAAGGATGAAACTCAGATTCACAAGATGTTTCAATAAGCACTCCTTGCTGTTGAAAATTGTTTAATACAATTCAGCCTTGATGCAGGTAAAACCCAGTCACAAAAGGTGACATTTTCCAATTTAATTATCCACAAAAATAAGTTGGCAGCTAAAAACAGAACGACAGGAGAAGGGAAGAAGGAGAAAAAGTAATAGATCCCCAAGATGGTGGTGAAAAAAATAACTATATTGACACAAGTCTGTCAAACCAAACTGGCAAATTTTGAGCCAATAATCAACTGAGGAACTACACAGCGATAGAATTACTTTAGATATTCTCTGCAGAGAAACTCAAATGAATTAAGAAACCTACAGCAAGGCAAAACAAATTTTATTTTCCTTAAAATGGAAAAGCCCTGAGCAGTATGGACAGATGTTTTTGAAAGTTTGCTTTAGGACTGTACTTCTGAGAAACATAATTTTCAGAAGCTTTGTAATTTAAGCCTGAAAACCAACTTCAAATAGTAAATGCCCAGGTTACAGCATTAAAGGTCTTGGTTAAATGTAGTTAAAGCCAAGCAGCTTTAATTCAGTGCAGAAATACATACAAGAGTCAATTTACCAGGGGTACCAAGTCTCCAGGTTTGTGTCTAGAACTGAAGTACTATTAGAGAGGGGATACTCTTACACTGTACAACAACCTTTCTGTGCTAGAGTGGAAATTTTGCCATTTCAAGTCCAAATGCACATTTTCAGCAGTGTTTGATGAAGGACTAAACTCTGCAGAGATTTTAATGTCCAAGTAAGAAGCAGGAGGTACTTTCTGGTTCAAATAATGTAACTTTTTATAAAAAGAAGAGACTGAAAATGATTCTCTTAAATATCTTTGGCTATAACAAAAGTCAAAGAAGCTAGGATTTAAAAAAATCTGAGGCAATAAATACACATTCTTATCCAAAACTTAGATAAGCTACTTCCCCAAATTACTCAAGAAAATAAACCACAGAGAAGACAGAGATACTTAGTATATCAGGAGGCTGGGGGGGCTCACAACAACACTCACCAGCAGCTCCTCATGCTATTATATACGGCCCTTTGTGGGAATGATGGTGCTTACATTCAGCTCACCACTAACAACTGGTGCCTCTCAGGACCTGAAAAAGTACTGACACAGATTCTTCTTCATTCGGTATCAAGGCCACCACTACACTGAATAATACAAAACTTCCCATCTCAAATGTGTGTTTTGTCAAATCAGCGTTCTTCTACCATGCTAGTGTCTGAAGTACAATAAACAACCATTTCAAAAGCTTTCCAGAAGTACCTCATTACAGACTGACAAAGGTATCTTCAACCTAAAATGTCAGCATAAGCAAGTAGATAGTAGTGACTACAGCTTGCTGAAATACAAAACTGACTGTAAAGATATCTATGAACCCATTAACATTATCTTTTCCTCCTGCATTCCAAAGATTTTTTTATGTATTTCATTTCACCTCTCAAGGCATCTAAAATGGAGATGCCCATTACAGAATGAGCCAAGGTAGAGGACATCAGCCTTTAATGTACTCCCATGCTTCATTAGTCTGTGACTGGGGGGATTGTTTTACTGAGCAATAAAATATTCCACTATGTATATGCCTACACTCCTCCCTCATCCAAGACAAAATCTTCTGGTCATTCAGTTAAATATCACAAGCAGCTTCAGAGGTTGTTAACCTTCAACGTAGTGCAAGAAACAGACATCTGGGTACATCACAGAAAACCTCTAAATGCCTCCCTTTATACAAAGTACTACAGCACAGCCTCATACTTAGCACTACAGAATTCACATGGATGAGTATTACAATTACCACAGCAGCAGAAAGGCTTCAAACAGGACTTTTATCTTACCTAGCTGAAGATCACCAAATCCATAGAAAACCCAATTCCTCAGTTTCCAGTAGTCAAAGAGACACCTTCCCCCACCTTTACATTAAGAATCATCAGGAGAAGACAGCTCAATGCTTTCTGATTGGACTTGTTATCTGATTTTTTTTTTTTTTCTGATTGTCTCACTGCATTCTGATGGGATTTGTTATTTAGAAGGCTTTTTAGACATTTTTCAAGCAGCATTTCCAATATTAGGGTCAGGAGAAAGAGTACAAAAAGGATTTTTTGTCACTCATACTGATAACTTTTAAAGCAATTAGAATAACCTACCCATAGCAGAAGTGTTTTACATCCTTCACAGCAGTACAGAGACCTGGAGCAGCAGATTATCATAAAGTAGTATTCCAGTGTCTCACCAATGCAATCTACCTGGTCACTCAAAAAACACTCCACTTTGCATATAAATAGGTATAATTTTACTAAGGTTTGATGCCTTCGCAAGGCTTTGGTATTGTTGCTCTTTGTATTCCAAGCCTTGATTCAAATTTCTGTGCTGGACTGTACGACATAAAAGTCTTCTCTGACCCAAACTGAAGCCTGAAACACACACATGAGCACACAAAGATAAATTCTGCAGCTCTACTGATCACACAGAGCTTCTTTGAGTACTGGGTAACAAAACACGCCCAACTAAAACACGAAGCAGCAGTCATTTATTGTACTGCTGCTTCAACCAAGTCCTTTGAGTTCAGCCACCATTACCATCAGTAAAAGTGCTAAATGGCTTGACAGTTATCCTGAAACAGAGTTCTAACAGATCTTGGACAAGGCTTACAAATTAGAGAGGAATGCTGCATACCAGTAACTAGTTTGGTATATCCTGTACCTGGGTCAGGACAATCCTAAGCATAAATACAGGCTGGGCAAGGAGTGGATTGAGAGCAGCCCTGGGGAGAAGGACTTGCAGGCATTGGTGGATGAAAAACTGAACATGAACCAGCAATGTGAGCTCACAGCCCAGAAAGCCAATTGTATCCTGGACTGCATCCAAAGCAGCATGGCTAACAGGTTGAAGGAGGTGATTCTGCTCCTCTATTCCACTCTGGTGACACCCCACCTGTAGTGCTGTGTTCAGCTCTAGGGACCCCAGCATAAGACAGACATGGACCTGCTGGGGTGGGTCCAGAGAAGGACCACAAAGACAATGAAGCAGCTGCAGCATCTCTCCTATGAAGGCAAGCTGGGAGGTTTGGGGCTGTCCAGCCTGGAGAGAAGACAGCTCAGGGGAGACCTTATAGCACCCTTCCAGTACTTAAAGGGGGCCTACAAGAAGGATGGGAAGGGACTCTCTATCAGAGAGTGTAGTGATAGGACAAGGAGTAATGGTTTCAAGCTGAAAGCAGGAAGATTTAGATTAGAAGTTCTCTACTGTGAGGGTGGTGAGACACTGGAATATGTTGACCAGAGAGGCTGCGGATGCCCCCTTGATGGAAGTGTTCAAGGACAGGCTGGATGGGGCTTTGTGCAACCCGGTCTAATGGAAAGTGTCCCTGCCCATGGTAGAGGGGTTGGAACTAGATGATCTTTCAGGTCTCTTCTAAGCCAAACTATTCAATGAAATGATTGCTAAGACAGTTCACACTAGATAACATTGAAGATGTGAAATGATGAAGAATTCCAGGAAGAAGAGATTAATGTTAAAAGCTGCAAGTTAGCATACTGAAATAATCTTACATCAAAGAGGACAGAGTAGAAATAAAAAGGCTCTTTAAGAAGATGGAGAATGGCAGTAATAGCCACAATAGAAAGATATTCTTTAAGAGAGACTTTTAAAAAAAAGTGAAAATTCTACCCTTTACAATTTACTATAGTGGAAATGGGATATGCTAGGTAAGAAAAGCAAAGGCTGATAGAAAAAATACCCAGTCTTTCCTAATACAGGAAGAACTGAAGTTTTGTGTGTTGTACACAACATACAGTATGACCACTGAATTCAGACAAGATTTCAGAACAAAGATCGAATAGGATTTACAAAATGAGCAGACATTTATACAGATAACAGCTAGTGTTAGAATTACAAGTTTGAAAAAATAAAAGACCATCTCCAAAACATACTTCTGAAACTTAGAAACTGATTTAAGATGTTACTTTCAGATGTCACACCTCCACATCGTACTGAAAGTTTAATTAGTTTTGACTGCTATTAATTTTTTTCCATGTTTTATCACTCTGATTTTTCATTTAGGAGAAATAGTTTAAACACACCGATGACAGAAAATCTCCCACAGTCCGAATGCATCTTCAAGCCCACCCATTGTTAAACTACACACTCAGTAGTGTTTGGTGTAACCTTGCACAACAATTACACCCAATGAAGCAAACAGATCAGATTTAAATTTAACTAAGTATATAGTTATGTACATATTTCAAACCAACACACTTTAGGCAACACAGTCCCAAAGCCAGCTGCCCTTTACTTCCCTGACCTCGCCTCTACACTGTGCAGCAGACAAACTTTCCCTAGCAATGCGATGACCCAAACTGGGGGCCTGATCTGAAGTTATTTTGTGTTTTAGCCATTTATTTTTCAGATAGATCAGTTTCCTGCAACAGTTCAGAGTGAAGCCACTTAAACAGCTCTACCAACACAGCCGAGGGAACTGTGCACACAGCAGGAAGAAGCATCTGCGGACACTGTTTAAGTCAGTTTTGCCACAAAACATCTATCAAGAACCTCATGGGCATCCTTATAAAGGAAGAAAGTTATCTGCCATAGTCCCAAGGACAGAAAAATGAGACCTTTTTAGTTTCAGGTGAACTTCTGATGTGATCTGATCTCTTTAGCTTGAACGCTGGCAACTATTAACACCACATTCAGAGACTAAGGTGAAAAAAAAATGCTAGGACTTGACAGAAATTCAGACAGCAAGGTATGAAGCAAGTGCTGCATATGCTATCACTGATATTCAACTCCTCCCTACCCATTTTTTCCTCTTGCACATTTCTACTCTCCCCAATACACAATTTTCACTGTTTCTACATAAAACACACAAGGATTTCAGTTCTCCTAGCGTCCATTCATTATACAGAAAAAATCATTACAATTGACATCCTTTGGAGACGTGCAGGACAGACTGGCCAGGCACAAAATGCAAGACCAGTGTCAAACTCTACACCTGCAGTCCCTTCTTGTTATACTTTAAGCATAACAGTAAGTCAGTATATCAAAGGGCATTCTAAAAATCCACAATAGCTTCTCTTTAAAGATTCAAAGATGCATTGACAAGCTTTATTCTTCAAAGAACATGGGTAACAAAACAGATCAGTAACTACATGACTCACTGGAAGCTCATCTAACATTCATATCTGAACCAGGACCCCAGTCTCCAGTGTGTGCACAATGCAGTTTATGCATCCGTTTTTCAGATGTGAAAAAATGATTACCAGAGCACTGGCTTCTACCAAAACTCACATAAATATGTTCAGAAAAAAAAAAAAAGTATAGTTAAGACTGGAACTCACAGTTTTCTACCAAGATCTGCCATAAGAGCAGTCGGATTCTCAGTATTATTAAGAACATAGTTCTTTCTTCTTAAGAGCAATATAGCTTTTTATCTATAGATCTTTCATCTGATGAATATGAGCTACATGAAGTCCATGCAAGATGCCCACAGGATGTTTTGATTCATCTTAATTTTTGTCCCTGAAAAGCAGACAGTCACAACTATCTTGGTCATCAGCCAAAGATGCGGAGCCAAGACATCAGAATACACTCTCCTTTGCTTTCTTGTGGTCTGGCATATCAAGACCAAACCAGTATCAAGGTGGAGGAGGAGCAGCGTTAGTGTCACTCTTTCTCCTACGGCCACATGTAGAACCACAAGATACCAATGCAGCCTGCAAAGCAGGACAGAGGAAGACATTGTCCAAGCCCAGAAGTCATTCCCTATAAGTCTCTAGGTTAATTGTCATCAGTGACAGCTGTAAACTTGACATCATGCCTGCAGCAACTTGAAAGGCCTCTTTCAAAATGAAGACTCAATATTTTGTTAGTCTATTCACCGAACTCTGACAGTCCCACTGAATTAAATTCAAAGAACAGGCTGTGAAGACAGCACATTCTACTATAATTTAACAATGAGCAACATACCTTCACAACACAAAGTTTTGAGCTTCTCAGACAAACTTGAAAACCAAGAGGGGAAAAAAAATTAATAAAAGATCACCATGACAAGTCCATGCAAGTCTTCCAGGAGATCTTATAAAAATAATTCTATTCTTTCATGCATGACTCTTGGCAAATCAGTCAATGCCAGCTATTACACCACTACTGTATCTATGACTCAGCAAGGGAATCTGGACATAGGAAGAAAATTCACTTACATTAGTAAGAGGCAAGGATTTTTAAAAAGCCAGCAATTACAGCAATGCCACAGAAAACGATCCAAGATGACTTGTGCCTGTGCTCCTTGTATGTTTAAACATACAAAATCAGATTAGAGTGTCAAACTCGTTTATGTATTGGCTAAAGTTATAAAGCAAGTAAAACAATGGTTAGTGCAGCTGAGCTGAAATACAAAGGATTCAATAGCTTTTTTTTTGTCTCCAACAAACAAAAACAAACACTGGCCGTACATTCTACACAAAATATGAACTCTATTTCCAGGATTACCTGTATGGAGTGTAATTATGTAAGTCTAACTTTAAATCTGAATAAGAACCATAAAGCAATCAGCAGCTTCATGTTTTAACTTAAGATACAAACTGTATTCGCTAAGACAGTCATCAGAGGTTACATATAAGCATGAACAAACACTACTGTTTACACAACATTGTCTGATGCAACAAAGTTGCAAATTCTTAAAGCTCAATTATGTTTTGGTCCATCAACTACGACCAGTTAGAACTAAATTATTCCACAAAGGGAGAAAGAGTCACAAGCCATACTCTTCCAATAAATTATCTTCATCAAAGTAGTCTACAAAATAAGCACCTTGCCTTTTAAACACCATGATCCACAGAGTCTGTACATTACTAAATAACACTTGTTCCACAGCCTCAAAAATAATCTCTACAGAATTAACTTTGTTATGTTGGCAGCAGACTCATAGTCAACAAGGGGAGGAGAGGAGAAAGGATGAAGAAATATTTTCACTGATTTCTTAACCAAAGGTTCAAATAGAGAGGGATCTAAATTCCCCAGATCTAAAAGGAACTCTTCTCCGCACACCTCCTCACGTAAAGAAGCATAGCAATAGAGAACTAAGATAAAAACTGTCTATAGTCTACATCTGAAACAATAAAGAAGAATCTCAGAAGATTAATCGTCCTCCCTAAAATCTTTCAGACAAAGAGGGTAAAAGCTGTAACTCATCAAGCTTCTCAGTACCTAAAAAAAATATAAAAGACTAAAAGGTATGCACACTAGAAATTTTGTTTGAGTTTGTATGGTTTTTTTTTTCTCCATTTATAAACAAAACCAGAGCTTACAACATGTGGTAAAACCTGAAGTGACCACATCCCAGTGGTCTATCTGCCAAACACTTTAGACTTGTGTATTATGTTACACTGGTTTGGAGCAAAGCCTCAGGCGATGCTACATTCCCTAGGCTAAATTCTCACACAAATAAAGTATCATTGCATCAGCGCGCATTTTATCATCTTACTATAATGTTTTATGTTAGCACTTGACATGCGACATCTTTCACACAATGGCCTCAAATGGGATGGCAGGGGGAGCAAGCAGAAGAACGAAGCAATTGCAAAGGACTATCCCACCGGCAGCAAGAATATTCCAGAGGCAGAAGGACGCCCATCATCTCTAAAGCTCTCCGAGCTTCTCCAGGAACACCACAGTCACACCTGTGTGATGAGGAACACGACGAAACCCCTCACCCCAGCCCTCCCCGGCCCGCAGGACCTGCCAAGGGACGTGCTGAGCGGCCGGGCGTACAAGCGAGAGCCCTGCAGCCCAGAGCACCGGCCGGACGCGAGGGGGGTACCGCAGCAGGGGAACACAAGCCCCGCTCCGGCTTCTCCGTGAGGCGACTCCCACAAACCCCCGAGGGCTCCGCGGGGAGCGGCGCCGGGGCCGCTGCCGCCCAGCGCCAGAGAGCCACGCCGCCCCGGGCGGGCAGCGCTCCGCAGGGTAGGGGGCGTTAAGGCGGGACCCGGCGGCGAGAAAAGGCCGGGCCGCTGCCCGCGCTCCAGAGCGGGCACCCTGCGGCTGGGCCCGCCCGCCCCCGGCAGCGGCATGAGAAGGGACGCTCCCCATGGCGGGAGGCCTTACAAGGCGGCGGGGGCCCGCACCCCAGACCCTGCGGCGGAGCTGCGGGCTGGGAGGGGCGAGACGGGCGCGGGAGAAGCCCGCCGGCGCCGGGCACCGCTGGGCCGGCGAGACGCGGACCCAGCTCGCGGACCCCCGCCACGGGGGCGTCGGCGCTCTCGCCCCGTCCCGTCCCCTTCCCTCTGCGGCCGTGACACCGAGCCCGGCCCTCCTCCCGGCCCACGCTCCCTGCGCGGCTGCTCCGTGAGCGCGGACGCCTCACCTCCGGCAGCCGCACGCCGCCGCCATGCTCGCCGCTCAGCACCGCCCGCTCCCTCCCGGTCCCCCTCCGGCCGCCGCCATTTTGATCCAGAGACCCAGACTCGGCCGGGCACGGGGAGCGGGCGCGGCGCCTGCGCACTGACGCTGCGGCGCCCGGGCCACGTGGTCCTCGGGGGCGGGGCGGGGCGGGGGGGCCCCGCCGTCAGGGGGCGGGGCGGGGGCGGGCTGCGTCCGAGGGGGCGCACGAGGGGGCGCACGAGGGGGCGTCCGAGGGGGCGTCCGAGGGGGCGGGTGGGCTGGGCCTGGGCGGCACCTTCCTCTCACCGCTCTGTCGTGGGAGGCGGAGGGTGCCTGCGCCCGAGGGTAGCGCACGCCTCGGGAGCGGGGACCCTCGGCAGAGCGGCCAGAAGGCGTTACTCTTAAGAGCCTTCGCGGTGTAGAGTCAGCCCGGGCTACCGGGGGGACCTTGCCCGCCACCCAGCACAGTGAGGGACGGGCGGGCAGGGCGCCGTGGGGCTGCCCGGTCGCGGAGAGGCGCTGTCCCTCAGGCCTGGTGTCGGAGGGGGAGCTGAGGCCGGGCCTGAGGAGGCCGCTCGGCAGCTGAGCCCCTGGCACGGGGCCCCGGCCCACACGCGCGCGTTCTGCCTTCGCCAGTGTGACAGACCCAACAGGCTTGTTACACCCAGGTGCGGAGGCATCTTCGATTGTCCCTGAGACTCGCTTAAGCCGCTCGTATTAAACATATGTTTAGCTCCTTGCTTTGACAAACGGAGCTTGTTATACGTAGGCCACAGTCAGATTCCAGTTCTGTTGCTTGTGCTAGGAATATCTACTGTTCAGCTGGAAAAAAGCTCCCACCACCTTTCTCAACCTCAGCATCAGAAACCAGTATTTCACACATCCAGGTGTAAATAAGTGCTAGCAGTAAAAATGCCTGTAGCTTTTCCCACCACCACTGCTATCACTCCTGCTACATTCTCTTCAAAGACAGGTGCATTTAGATACAGGCAGGATCAGAACATACCTGCCACCACGTCTAAGATTGCTACTTCCTAAAGCAGAGAAAGCAAGCAAACATACACATCAAAGTCTTATTAGAACAATAAAACTACTTACATAAACCAAACTACTTGTGTTCTCTTAAAGACCTAAGCACCATGTGTCTATATATGACAGAATCCAGGATCAGAGTTTCATGCAAAGACCAAAAGTCTGACGAATTCTCACGGCAGATAATATTCAGCAAGCTGAAAGGCACATCTGTGATCATTCTTCGTTGGTAAAGGCAAACTATGACTGAGTATATCCCTTCCTGACTTTGCTGGCATTCCATTTCTGGAGGGGAGCCTTCCTCCCACTTGGCCTTGTGCTTTACATCTCTGTAATTACTGTTCCGGAATGCAGCAGATCTCCCTAACTACACCTGGTAGTTAGCACATCTCATAATGCTGAGCAGCTTACCAAGAAGGTGGGAAAAACAACTTCTAATAAATTTCACCATGCTGTAGACTGTTTTCTTACTGGTTTCAGCCTAAAAATGGAGGAGAAACACAGTTGGGCTGATGGACAGTATCTTGCACTCCTTGGGGGTTTAACCATCTTTGTTACTTACATGGTCTTCAATACTGTAGTATCTGAGAGAACCACAACCTTTGGCTTCCATATCCCCACAGTACCAGAATGAGATGAGGGAATTTTTATAATTGTAATTTAATAGATAAAGTTTATGCTGTCAGGGTTATGCTTGTATCTGTTCAAGGGGAACTCTGCTCTGTAAATATTATGTCTTTGCCAGCTGTTGTTGCTGTTGTCAGGAGAATGAATAAAACTGACTGGCAGGCAGAGCTCAGCTTCTTTGAGCTATTGACTGCTAAAGCCTTCCCATCTTCTGTTCCTGTCTTTTTTCTTGTGCCTGCCCTAACCTGCTATTAGGAACCACAGTCATGGAATACCATATCCACAATGCTCAGTTTAGTTTTATTTTACCCCATTCTTGTCTAAATGCTGTATATGTCATCATATTGCCTGCCTGTGCTTATATAGTTTTAGATCTCTGACTGCTGTGCAAAGATTGTTTTAACTCATTGATCCTAAACCATTCTATGATTCTATAATCCATTTCTCACTTGGGTCTGTAACTACATGATGTAGTTGCTGTAGTAGATGCTGTAACTACAGAAAAGGCTTTGCTTGTCATACCCATCAAAGTCAAGCAACCAACAGACACAAACCTATAGGAAACTAAACTGCAGTATCTTCAATGCACATGGAACTGGCAATTTCAATGTATCTGTTAGGAGAAATGGTTGCAGGCAAGGTGCTTAGATATCAATTGTGTGAGACACGTGTCATTCATGATTTATAATATCGTTACAATTTTAGCAGTGGCTTGCTGAGACCAGCATAGAAATAAGAAGCAGTTCAAGTTCAGTAAGTAAGATTCAGTCACAGAGCTTTTAGAATGAGGGGAAATGGTATACCAGCTTGGTTTGCAGCTGACAGGAACCAGTTAGGAATTTGTTGCCAAAGTTTTGTAGGTAGGTGAAAAAATCCATTCTTCTCTCCAGCAAGCCTGGCTTATAGTCATACAGGTAGTGAAAATTAGGAGGAGGGAAAAATAGTCTTTCAGGCTGGATGTTTGCTTTGTTAGGGTGTTTTAATATTCTAATGTAACGAACCAGAATGGAGTCAGAATGGATGGTGAGATTGAGGCACCAAGATCTTGCTCTGCAATAGTAATCTTTTTAGTAGCTAAAATAAACCTTTTTTCTTACGACTCAGAGACAAACGGTGTGTTGGGTAAGAACATGGGGAGGTAGCTGGCAAGTTGGAAGCAAGAAAGGCTACCGTGTGCTTTCACTTTACACCTTTAAAAGCATAGAGGTCACCCCTTGACTGCAGTGCAGGGTCGTTATGTCAGAGGACTGTGTGGTTTTATGGGCTAGACAGCTGGGGAGTGCACCATAAGTAAAGTGACCAGCTCCTTTTGCCACATGGGACCTTGGTGCAGGAGACGGGTTATAAAACACTTGCTGTGGAGGAGTGGGAAATGGAAACTAATTGCATTTACATGCAGGTGAATATGTTTTCGGAGATGAGAGGATAGGAGATTCTCACCATCTGACAAACACCCCCAGAGCATGTGCACACACATCACTTCCCTGATCGCCTAATTATAATCCTCACACCACACTCTCGGAAACAAATCCATATTTAGCAGGTTTTATATGTTTGGTTTGATTGATTTTGAAAAATCTCTTGATATCCTAGTGAGCAAAATCTTACATATGCCTCAGATATTGTAAAATGTCATCTCCTCTTTAGAGCAAACAAAGTGCAGAATGAGATACCGTCTGAGACACACAACGGTTCTTGGTACTTCTACTCATACAGAATGATGTAATGCTTTATTCATGGTTTTGCAGGAACTTCTGTGAAAAACTAATAATCACTGTACCATATGCATTGCATTTTATCTCTAGATTCAAGAGTATTAGTAGGAAAAATTGATTACGTGCCACCACTTATTAAAAACAAAACCAACCTAGATGTCTATTACACTTCGTTTACCCTTACTTCGTATCGTTTACCCTTAGTTCATACTAGAAAGCTCAAGCTCTGAAATGCCTTCTATTTATCATAGTTTATTGAAGAGAAAGTACACTTGGGGGAAAAAACCCAACTTCTATTGATTCATTTTTTTTGTCCATGATTCATTTCTTAGACTTTTGGATGTTTCATTTGGTTTTCATTCCAAATATGTACTGTTTATTATTATTAACTGTGTATTCATACTGCTGTGTCGCGTGGAGGACCTAATCAAAACTGAGGTCCTGATGTGCTGGGAGGTTGCCAAACTCAGATTACAGTACAATAAACTCTTTAGATAACTTACGAATGAACTGGCAGGTGTGATCATGCAAGCCTGTTGCAAACCAGTGAGAAAACTGTCTGCGTGTAATATCCGGTGTGAGTGCCAGTCACACCACATGTTGTAGAAGGTTACTTCTGAGTGCCTACTACAGAAATAATGTCAGCTGCCTTCCTTAGAGAATGCAATTCTATTTTGCTGTAAGCAACATCTTTTTATTCATGACCATCTGAAGTGTGACTTTCTAGCATTACAAATGAAATCCTTAAAGTCCAATTTATCCTGAGTTTTTTCTGGTGTGTGCATTTTGGTTCAATTTTATGGCACTTACGGCAGTAAATCACTGCTAAAGAAAAGCACAGAATAAAGCATTATCTCCTTATTGGTAACCAATCCACAATAACTGAATCCTCAAGGGCTGAAAAGTAGGTTGAAGACAGATGCTTATTAAGCTAAACAGGCTTCATTTTTATCAGTTATAATTATAAGATTCTGCAAATATAGAGATCTGGGTTATTACTATCTCTTTAATTTTATTCTTTGTTTGTTGTCTTTTTCACTATCTGAGCTTGTCTTGCTACCTAAAGCTACTATAACATTTCATAGAAGGATATTTGCGATATGCATATACACATTGCTTGTTATACACCATCCAACAGCCCCTCAAAGAACAGACAGAAGCTGATAGACAAGCCACAACAATTGGTTTTCTATAATCAGGATAGCAGAGCAAGAGACGTGCTTCCTTGCATGAAATAGGTGACATGGAAGCACAGCAATGACAGCAACATGCTATTTCTGCTCTCAATTTTGCTTGTTCCTCGAGTCACCAGATCTTCCTGCAGACATGGGGAAAGCCCTGTGTTCTGACAAGAGAGGAAGGGAGGTGAGGGTAGAGGATTTTGTTTGCTGCTAGCAGGAGAAAAGGAGGCTGCCCCTGGGACAGCTACGATGGGGACTGCCACATAACTGGCTTCTGTGGCATCTCTGCCTGTTCTGCAATGAAGCAAATTCCCCACCAGCACATGTGGGGGAAAGCTAAGGGGCACACGGCCACCCTGCACTTCTGGAAGCCTGGTGAGTTTGGTGAGATGAAATAGTCACATCCAGCAGGAACAAAGTACAAACTGCGACCTTGAAGGAGGTAGAAGTGACATTATACTCCCAGGTAAGGTGGAGAGGCCTGGGAACAGACACCTGTTTGTGGGACAAATGGGCACTTCGGAAATGAAGACAAGGTTGTTGGTGATTTATGCCAGGAGGTTAGACTTCCATGAAACTAACAGCCTGTGAAGCCCATGTGCTGACAATGCTAGGCATAATATTTAGACAAGCTTACATTGGGAGACACAATTAAGATCTCAAATTTAAACACACAAAATAAATTGTTTTGCCTTTGTGACCTTTATGTAGCTAACTTGTACCCATCCACAGGGAAAATAGCTCACTCTGGTCACCAAGGCATATCCTAAAAGGAATATTACCTCCTTGTAAATCAAATGTCACTTGTATTAACCTTTAGTTGGATCCTTAAAAGGGGTTTGTTATGTGTACAGTTTGTTTGCTGTTACTGACGGTATTGTGTCGTGCATTTGGTGAAGGTATAATCACCATTCCTTGGTAAATGCTCTTTGTAATTTGGCAGTGTAGAGGAAGATGACAGAACCTAGACCCAACTGATGATGGCAATTGCTTGTCTTGGGTGTGGATACCTGCACTGCTGGTCTTTTCCTACCACTTAGAACTTTATCAAATGATCCTTTTTAATTTTTTTTTTTTCCCACAGGATCATTTCTGTGAGCGATGTGCACAACATGAGCTGGTCACTGAATGAGCAGTTACTAATATATTGATCCCTCCTCGCAGTTCAGAACAGCACCACACCTACTTTGCTGCACGCTTCAACCTCTAAATGCACAGCTATTAACTTCCTAATGCCCTTTCTGTGGAATCTGAAAGCTTCACAAATTCTAATGAATTTTCAAAAAACATTTCTATCCACCCTGTAGATTACAGTGTGAGGCACAGAATTATTCAGGTGGAGAACCTGCATGTTGTGGGAACTCAGTTAGGGTATGGCTCTTATGATTACTTACTATTGCATAGCACTTGCTGAGTTCACTGCATGTTTCCTGTTCAGTTCATTTGCAGCTGTGAGTCTGCCCTTTTGCAAATTTGGCACCGAGATTTCAAGTGAAGCATCCAGACCGTGAAGAGCAAACAGCTAACCACCACAATTTATGAAAAGTTGAAGTGATCAGCTGATTATTACATTGTAATTCTTTGGCAGAGGCAAGGTTGGATTCCCAGGAGAGAGCTTAGGTGTGCTTTCTCTTCCTTTCTCTTAGCAGTCCTTTCTCTTCCTGGAATTTCTTGCCTCATGCCATCTGCACCTTCCAAGTTCTGCAACATACTGAGGAAAGGGCAACATATGTCCATACAGTGTATTTTTTTTAATGTACATCCCTGATTTATAACCAGAACAGGTCGATCCTATAAGTTATCTATCTGGTTAGACCCTGCTATGACCCACTTGGATCTGGATGTTATAAAGTGCAGTTATTGATGTTAAAAATAGTTATCAGTTGGAATCTAGACACAGCTTCAGAAATTATATACTGTCAGCTGAATTCGTAGCACTGAGTGGAATTTGTTGGTGCTCTTAATGTATGGATAAACTAACTAACTAACTTACTGATTAGGAAGTTCATGTTACAAAGATGATAGTAGATGATCAGTGGGAGAATACATGAAACAAGAACCAGTGACATGCATATGAAGCCTGTTCTTTGTATTCAAGATGCTGAACTGGTAAACCTCCTGAGGTATTGCTTGATCAAAGGTGGATGAATCTTGCAATGTTATTACTGCTGCTTGCTGTACTGTGTTAATAAAGAAATATGGATGATGAAGCTCTTGTCAAGCTGAGTAGTGTCTGGGCAAGACTGAGTGAGTCTGGTTTCTGAAAGAGGCAAGGTTGGAAACAAATTGAAGCAATCAATCACTGTCAGTGAAAGAGCGATGCTAACAACACTTTTAGATGTTGAAAGCTTTTGGAGTGCCAAGTAAGAGCAACAGTCAGAGTAGCCAGCGGTCAGAGGGAGAAGCAACCCAGAAAGAAGCAATCAACATGGTGGAGATCTCCTAACCTACCTAAAGGGAGCTGAGCACTGTAAAGGATTGCTCACAATCAGCTACATTTTCCTAATGTCAAATCTAAATCTCCCTTACTGCAATTTAAGACCTCTACGTTTTGTCCTGTCAGCGGCAGACACAAAGAACAGCTTATTCTCTTAGTCTTTGCAACTACTTTTTTAGAACAAGTCTGGAAGACCAGTCAGTCACCTTCTCCCCTACTTCTTTTTAGACCAAACAATTCCAGTTTCTTCAGTGTTCCCTGTGAACGTGTTTTGTAGTTCTTGATCATTCTCCTCACACTCCTTGTCTCTGATTAGTTTACATCTTTCTTGAAGTACAGGTCCCAAACTGGAAGTCACATTGCAGCACAGGTTTTACCAGTAGCATGTGCTCAAGGGGACTCCTTCAAATACTTCATAGATGATGCTTTTGTCTGTATCTCCCAATACAAGCCTTTTTCTCAGCAGTGTAATATCGAACCAGGTTTAATTTGTCATTTAGTGCATCTCTAACATTGTCTTCTGCAAAAATGATTGGGTAAGCCAATTTTTTATTGTCTTGTGTTTTGTACTATCAGTTATCCTAGGTGCAGAATATTCTGTCCGGTTACTTGTCTAAATTTCTCCTCTTTTATGCTGAATTGCCTGTGGTTGAGACCAGTAGGCTTCTTGTTACACACATCTCCTGTTCTATCTTCACTTTGGGTTACTTTGCAGCTGTGCCATTCATATTTTTCTAAGGAAGTACTGATTTTCTGAGACTCCTTTTCCCCTTGGGCATATTTTCCTCAGGATCTATGAGTTTACTGAATTTCATAGAAAGCAAAGTTCATCTTTATTTTACTATTGTTCCTCACTCCCTTGATGAAAATAAGGAAGACTGTTACTGCATATTCTCAGCTACCTTTCCTCTCTACATTCTCAATCAGTTCCTCCCTACTTCTTGCAATCAAATGGAAAGTGAGCTCCCTTCTATCTGTAATATGAACAAACACATCACCAATGCCTCTCAAGAGTTTGCTGGACAATCTCTTCTGTATTTTTTTTTTTTTTTTGCCTAATATATGTGCAGATGACAAAGTCTCCCTTATTTCCAAATCAGAAGCTTTGGCTGCTTCTGCTAGCTGCTCTCAAAAGGCCTTGTCTGCATGATCTGCCCTGTGACACCACCATTGTGCATTTCCTTCTTTATACTTATACATATTTTAATATTATAGTAACTTAGATTATCCCCCTCTCAGTTGTGCAAATTTAGTTGTAGCTGGGTTATTATATATAAAATTCTCAGTACTTCTTCTTTATTTCCCATGTTTCTTGCATTAATATACAGATATCAGAGATGTTCAGGGAATTGACTCATCATCCTTCACGGCCTCATTATGACCCTTATGAACACGAGGCAGAGATACTGTTTCCACTTCTTGACAAGGTGGACTGAACATGTACCCAGTACTTAGTACCACAGTGTTTCAGAGAACCCATGTCGTTCCACTACTACCACTTATGTCAGATGCTCATTTCCCAGATGTGTCTCTCACTTTCTTACCCTTAATTCATAACAGGAAGAAGGAAAAAGGACAAGCTGAATCTCCTGCTGCCTCACCCTTGCTCTTTACACCTTGCAGTTACTTCTGATCCCTTTTGGCTGCCTCCTAGCTGTATCACAGAATCATAGAATCATAGAATGGTAGGGGTTGGAAGGGACCTCTGGAGATCATCGAGTCCAACCCCCCTGCCAGAGCAGGAACACCCAGGGCAGGCCACACAGGAACAGATACCCACAGGTTTTGAAAGTCTCTAGAGAAGGAGATTCCACAACCTCTCTGGGCAGCCCGTTCCAGTGCTCTGTCACTCTCACAGTAAAGAAGTTTTTCCTCATGTTGAGGTGGAACTTCCTGTGTTTCACCTTGCTACCATTATTCTTGTCCTATCACAGGGCACCACTGAAAAGAGATTGGCCCCTTCTACTTGACACCCACCCTTCAGATATTTGTAAACATTCATAAGATCCCCTCTCAGTCTTCTCTTTTCCAGGCTAAACAGCCCCAGTCTCTCAGCCTTTCCTTGTAAGAGAGATGTTCCAGTCCCTTCATCATCTTTGTAGCTCTCCATTGTACTCTCTCTAGTATTTCTCTGTCCTGCTTGAACTGGAGAGACCAGATGTGGTCTCATTAGTGCAGAGTAGAGGGGGAGGAGAACCTCCCTCGACCTGCTGGCCACACTCTTCTTTATACACCCCAAGATACCATTGGCCTTCCTGGCCACAAGGGCACATTGCTGTTCCATGGATAACTTATTGTCCACCAGCATGCCAAGGTCCCTCTCCATGAGGCTTCTTTCCAGTGGGTCTACCCCTAACCTGTACTGGGCCATGGTGGTTTTTCTCCCCAGGTGTGGGACTCTACATTTACCCTTGCTGAACTTCATTAGATTTGCTTTTGCCCAGCTCTTCAGTCTGTCCAGATCTTGCTGGTTGGCAGCACAGCCTTCTGGTGTATCAGCCACTCCTCCCAGTTTAGTATCGTCAGCAAACTTGCTGAGGGTGCACTCTGTGCCTTTATCCAGGTCATTGATGAAGATGTTGAATAAGACTGGGCCCAGAACTGCCCTCTGGGTAACACCACTACTTACAGGTCTCCATCTGGACTCTGGACTACTGATCACAACCGTCTGAGCTCTGTTTTTCAGCCAATTCTCAACCCATGTCACTGTCCACTCTTCTAAACCACACTTCCTGAGCTTTCACATGAGGATGTTATGGGAGACAGTGTCAAAAGCCTTGCTGAAGTCAAGGTAGACAACATCCACTGCTCTCCCTGCACCTACCCATTCAGTCACACGATCACAGAGGGCTATCAGATTAGTCAGACATGACTTCCCTTTAGTGAATCCATGTTGGCTACTCTTGATAACCTTAATCCTTGGCACTCACAAGGTTGAGGAGCATGAGGAAATAATCAGAGAGCTGGTGAGGCTTCCTATTCTCTTTCCAGGAGTTTGAATGCACTTTTCTTGGAACAGCAGGACAGAGTATTGTATGGGTCTGCCCAGTTCAGGAAAGCTTGATGTCACTTTTTGTTCCCTCCATGGAGGCTGTGTGTCTTAGGTCTTTTGGGGAATGTAACTTCCCTTCCTTCACCCGCAGTGCTGAATCCTTGCTTGCTGCCTGGACCCTGGCTCTTTGCCTTACTTGCCCCCAGCTGCTGATGTTTCTGTAGACTACTCCAGCTGGCTAGCTTTCCTCCTCTGCAAGCTGACCTTAGTAATGCTTTGAGAGGCAAAATAAGATAATTAGAAGCTCCTGTACTGATGTACTCTCAGACTATGCATGAAGACCCAAGTCCTGGAAAGGAGGAAACTGTGAAACATTGATTGAGGTTGGGTTTTTTTTTTTTACATTAGAAGGACTCTCAGACAGAGGTGCATGAGAGATAAGCCTTGGCTGTACAACAGCTGGGATTGACCCATGTCTTGCTTCCTGACAGTAGTGGTGCTGATCGTGTCAGGTAGATCTGCAATTCCACACCAAGCTACAAGGCATTTGAGGGATAAATGAAATGTTATTAACAGGTTTTGGTTAATAAGTAATGGTTAACAAAAGCTTATGACTCCTACCATGAGCTCCGAGATGACATTAAGAGTGTTAGCAAAGTTTCCTCTTAAGAGAGAAAAAGGAGGAAAAGTGAATGTAAAATCACGCACATATTGATGGTCGGATTCTGATGGGTTTTAAGTATGAAGGCAAGGTCTGAGGAGGTCATGTATGAACTATTATACACTGTAGTGGGTTCCTATTATTTTCACAGGATAACTGCTGGGGCTGAGGGACTGTGTCCCCAGGTTGCCAAAACAAAGGATTAGAATTCGCTGCACTGTCTTGCCACATATGTATAGAATGTATAGTATGCAAATATCCTATGCAAAGCACTCGGAAGGAGTAAACAGCAATTACCCGAATGAGACAGTTGCCTTGGAAGCACCTTTTAAATAGAAGTAGGTTTAAGCTGTGTCAGATGTAGTTCTATGTTGACTGATGATTCAAGGGTTTTTGGATGCAGAGTATACGTGTAGATCTTAATAGATAAAGTCAACCCTGAATGCAGTAAACTGAAATGGATAGGACATCACAGTGGTTTAAGTGAAAAATTTGTTGAAAGTCTGGTTTTGATTATGTTTCACGCTTTTGACTCTGCATCCCTTTTTGCCTTTGAAGTTAACATTCATTGTACACTGATATTTGTTTTCTCCCACGCACTTTCATCCCCTGCCTCAGGCTATCCCTTGTACATGGGAGCAGATCTGTGAAAAAGGCTTTTTTTTCAAATTCCTCCTTAAAATTCACTTCTGCTATGAATCTTAGGAGAGACGGTATGTTGCTACCACTTGCCGTGCTGCATATGGCATCCGCCTTGTTACTCCTCGCTATGCCCACCACATGTACATTTATTTTTGGCTCAGGCTCTGCCCTTTAAAAATAAAGGAGCCTGATGTGCCAGAAGGTGTTATCTTGGTAAGACCAGCTTTTCTTCTGTAGACCTTTGCAGCTGCCTGAGGATGTCAAAGCAGAGGCTGCTTGTGAAAGTGGTGTCTCAGGGTAAAAATGGCCTCTGAGGCTTTGTTGGGACAGTCACAAAACCAAACTTATGTCAAATCCTGATAGTTTTCCCCCTTGGTGTCTGATTCTCTCTGCACTTTACTTTCTGGAGAGTTGGGTTTTTTGGCCAGTTTAGACTATAGCATAGCCCATGTGGTAGTTTGTACGTGAGTACATGGATAGCATATAGTCTTGTGGTATAGTATCTATTGGCAGTCCTTGCCTGCTGAATTAAACCTGTGCTCTGGAGAAACCAATCGAGGATTAGGCACTCTGAGCAAAAGTCTTTTTTCAGAGCAGTGGAGCTAGTGCAACTGAGCTGTTACATCCACACATCACTGCTTGGGGATATCCAAGAGTAGTACAGATATTTAGCAAGGTGTTGGTCATTTCTTTGTTGCACAACACAGATGTACTCTTAGATTCCTACGGGCAGAATTCACTTTCAGTCTGTAATTCTCTGTGAGCAAACTTTGTACATAAATTAAATGAACATTGCAGGCAAAGCAAAGATGAAGATGTCAAAGATCACCCACTGAAATGAATGACCTGGCTCTGGACTGGGCTCTAGAATTACATCATCCTCCAGAGCTGAACATGGCAATTACTTTGTGATGCCTACCCACAACAAAAGAAAAAGCCAAAAGGTTATGTGTTCTTGGGATCTGGTGAGAAATAGAAGTGCAGTGATTTTTAAAGTAGGCATGGTGTATTTATCAAACTTGGACAAATGAGGGTACTAAGACTTGCTTGCTTTGGCAAGAATGCCTCCAGCTAATGACTACCAGCTGTTAGGATCAGTTTTGTGTCTTGTCCAAAACACAACGCATTGAACAATCATACCATGGGCTGTCTCCTCCCTCTTTCTGGGCTGGCCCAGTGCCACTGTCTTCAGTTGTACAGTGCCAGCTCATACCAGCTGGGACTCTATAATTTGCTTGTGCATCAGATTCCAAGGGAAAAATATAAATAGTACTTATCTCTCTTACTGCTCCCTACAGAAAAACTAAGGAGTCTCATCTGCATTTAAACAGAAGGGAAAAGTCAAATTTTGATAAAGTCTTGAAATTTTGGTGTTTCGAGTAAAAGGACAAAAAGCTGATGTTGTCCCACTAGAACTGCTAGGAATATTATCACTGACTGGTGGATGTAGGATGAATCCCCAAATTCAAATAAAGGCCCTTTATGAAAGTAGAATAATTTTCAGAGGAATTAATCATTTCATTGCTTCTACCAGTGTTAGCAATACATTAATTATTTTTGTGATTGTAAATAAAGGCAGCAACCAGTTTGGGTCCTTACCATATATAGACATATCTGTTGAAAGAACTTGCAAAATGCTCGGACTTTCCCAAAAGCAACTGCTTTGTACTGGAACAGCTGTGGCCAGAAACAGAAAGCCGTGTCCTCTACTATTGCCCTAGCACTGCCAAGGAAGCCACATTCGGTCTCGTCAGTTAGACTGCCTGCCAGGTCCCAAACATGCCTAAGAGCAAGCTTACAGCCCTGTACCATGCAAAGGTTCAGACTCTGAACTGGGACTTTGCTGGCATTTAGCTGTGCCAGGACAGCTGGAGGAGTCCTAGCATAGAGTCCCTTCAAGTAATCTCTGAATTTCAGCATTTCCACCAGTTGACTCTCTCATTTGAGTTTACAGAACAAAAATGTTGCACACTGTATACATCGGTCAACAGCACAGTGGAGAATGTCCCAGGTTGCTAGCAAGTTTTAAGCTGTTTTTCATGCTACTTACTTAGATGGATCAAAATCTTACCCTTAAGGAGAACAAGATCAGAGGAAAGTCGCTGTATATCCAAACAGATGTAGATAACCTCGAGTCTGCTTTGTGTTTCACGATGATTTAGTGCCATCTACAGTCTGAAATGGGTCTCGAAGACGAAAAGCTGTAAGAGGTTTAAATTGCCTGCAAAGCAGAACAACGTGCACAAAAAATTACTTTAGGATTTTAAAAGAAATAAAGACACGATAGGAAGTCAGGAGAAATTAAATTAAAAGCTTGGTATGTATTAAAATAGCACCAGAAGATTAAAGGTTGCTTAATAAGATTAGTGCTTTTGAATATATTTGATTCCAACATAGATCAATGTATTCATATATTACGGGATTTTTTATTTTTTTCTGAGCTCGTGTATTTTTTACTGCTGTTGATTAAACTGAGCCTGAAATAAATGACAGATTTAAAAGCCACCTGGTGCTCTTCTTTGTAAGGTTTATGCAACAGCAAACCAAACCTTCTCTGTGTCCTCTGATGTCATCAATATGAGTTAGACTTCAGGAGGAGAGAGCCAGGCCTCTGTCAAGTAAATCACATTTTGTGGAGTTTTCCTTGTTAGTGCAGTCATTCAAAACCCAGGAGCACATCGTCCTTTTTGGAGTGCTGTGCTCTTGACCAAAGTACATGAACATTTTATTGCCCTTAAATTGTTCACCTAGGAAATTCTCCCCGTTATCTTTTCTCTTACATGCTCTGTTCAAACAGTAAACCAAAACTTTGGTTTTTTCCCCACATGATGATAAACTGAATCATTCACTTCTTTCTCCCCTTGTACAGTCTCACTGTGAGAGTGCTGAACCTAGTTGTTCTTCAGTCTTTATATGTCATAAATACAATTTGGGATGGAAAATGAGTTTCTGACAATTAGATGTGGACCCATCCTAAACTCTTACACAAATTGGCATTTGGTCTCTGAATGATTGCAAGGACATCTTCCCAGTTTCCACAGCACCTGAGGCCCAAATGAAACCTCTAATAGTGATCTCTGAGAGACGCTGAGAGAGAGTAACTACTCCATCTACCATTAATGATATTTCTGAAATTAAATAGGAACTGAATAAATAGGAGCTGAAGCAGCAGCTCTGACCTCAAGATCCCTCACAACCTTCCTTACTGTTCTCTTCTCTCTCCCTTCCTCTTCTTTGCTTGTATTCCTCCTCAGTATTTATGTCTTTGCAATTAGAACCACTGTTTTCTTATGTCAGTGATACTATATTTATTATTCTTAAGGTAATGCACTGAAAAAATCAAGAACATTTTTTCTCCCTGTATATACACACTATGCAGATCAGGCTTGTTAAATGTTGAAGCAATACTTGCAGCAACATAATGTGCCAGCCTTTCTTTCTGGTAAATTCATAAATATGAATACCAGTTTTCATGTATTAGTAGAGACATTGCTAGGTCCATGCAGAGAGCCCACACCAACTGTGAAAGCCTCATTGATTTTCTGAGCCTGGCAGCAGTCAGGCATGGATCCTTCCCAGCAAACTTCAGTACTTAACCAAGGTACCTTTGTTAGGAGCACACTCTTCGAGTCAGTAGTGGAAGACAGGTATCTGCATAGTAGACTCACGTCTTAGGTGCACATTGGTAGGAATGGAAGATCTATACAACAAAGAAATCAAAAACAGCTGCAGAAGGAATCTATCAAGTCCACTCTCCTAACATAGATACCTCAATGAAGTCTGGGGGATGAATTCACCGGAGTTGAGGGGAAGGACACTTCCCCCCCCCCCAGATAACGAGTTGTAGAATTATGAAGAAGAAATTTGTTATGTCTGTGTTCAAAGACACAGGAATTATTCTGCTGCTTTTCTTAACAAAAGGATTATGTTAAAGAAGTACCTGCCTTCAGTTTTATTTCTGCACAAGAACAACCTGTAGAATATCAAATACTGAGTAAGAGCTGAAGGCAAAACTACCTATAATTAGCTTGTATAACGTTTTGTTTATTCAAAATGCAACAATGACCCAAGTGGTATGAAGCTTTTTTTGGCAATGCTCTGGAGCAACATATATTCTGGATTAGAAACAGGCAGCATCTGATTGCAGTGTTTGGTTCCTTTCCCTGTTATACTCTTAGAATTCAGGAGCAACTTTGCTGAAGTTACGGAGCTTTTCCACTTTAAATTCGACATCAGACACAGCTCTGCAGTCCCCAGATGGCAGTGTTTGCTCTGTCAAGATACAGAAAGCCCAGGTCGTGGCTCGAAGAGAGCCGGGTTACCCTGGGTGTAGGGACTGTGCTCATGTTTAGGGTTACATGGGGTGTCAGTTTGGCCAAGTCCTGTTGCTGCCTTCAGAAATACCGCTTCCAGCCTTTTTCACTCAACTGCTTCTAAGGGGCTGTGCATCTTAAAAAAGCATTCCAATGAGGTTCAGAATAAAAAGATCAGGATTTTATGTTAAAACACATCTAGATTTAGTCTATCCTAGAAACAGACATTAGAACAGTTTCTATTTGCAAAATTGGAAAGTGTGTTGGTTTATATCTGAAGAAGTGGCTAAGAGAAGAATGATCACAAAATCCTCCATATTCTACTATACTTACTGCAATATCAAATATTCCTCATATCAGGCACATTTAGAATCATAAATCAGAAGGGACCTTTAAAGGTCATCTAGTCCAGCTCCCATTTTTAATATGAAGTATATTTCATTTTATGGTAGGCAGATTTTTCTGATGTTTCCAAGCAGTAGAAATAGAATTGATTTTCTTCCCAATATAAAACCTATGACAAGAAAGTTACAACAGTAGAAATTGGCACTGTTCATTTTTCTCATTAAAATTAAAAAAAGAAAAAAGAAAAAAACCTGACAAAAAACCAAAGTAATTGTGGTTACTTCTTTTTCAAATTAGGTACTTACATTTCCACCATCAGTGCAACTGTCCTAAATTTACATTGGTATAAGACATCTGTTTTGAATTTCTCTGTATCTCGATGTATCTTTAATCTGACAGTGATAGTTCAGAAACTAGTTCACTCCTACTGAAATGTTTTCATCTGTAAAAAAGCAAAGACAATCAGAAACAGTCTTTCAAAAATAATATCAGGAGTTTTATTTGTGGGAGTATTACTAAAGATAGATAGATTAGAAGAAAAAAAGTGATTAAAATGCTATCTCCAATGATGTCAGTGGAATAATTTTATCAGGACTTCAAAGACTGCAGATCTGTAGTGATAATGAGTGATAAATTTCAAAGAAGTTTCAACATGTGCTGTAGATCTGTACGTTCAGTTCTCTTTAAAATAAGGACTTCAATTTCAACGTCCAAGGAAAGTAATGATTCTCTGTGCAGCAGGCTTGGTTTCCTCAGGTGATTTCTGAAACTGAGTACCATGGAAAACATGGACCAGCATAAACTTCCTGCACACCCGCTTCAACTTTTAAAATAAAATAAACAAGCAGTCTCATGTTGAAGTAGAACTCCTGAAATGGCCTTATACTCTTATCTGCAATTGCTCCCCAGAAGCAGATGAGGAAGAAAATGAACTATAACATCAGAGGGCTGGTGCTGTCTCTGTGTACTTTAATTGAAAGTGCTTTGCTCTGGCACTAATGGGGATGTTATAACCTGTATCACTGCAGCAGTGACTAGAGAATCTGTGCTCTCAGCTAAGATGTGAGGAAATGGTACTAGCTAATGAACATATAAGAGGGGACCTCAGTAACTTGAGAAGAAATTATTCCAGTGGTATCAGTCTGAAGAGCAAGTACTTCTAAAAGCAGGGCTCTGAAAGAGAGAAAGAGCAAGAAACCAACCTATGGGATCAGGTATGTTGGCAAAATACAGCATGTATTTTTAAGTAAGCAAAGAAGATGAAAGCTGCTGGATAAGCTGTGACAGGAGAGCTTTTAAGTCCCCCTGACACCCTAAGGGGACCATCAACAAACCTAGCGACAGCAAAAGGCTTTTCAAATATAAATTTAATGTGAGAAAACTCCTAGTGTTCAGAAGAAGTATGTAAGTAGTGTCAGGAGGGTAGGCAACACAAGTATAGGTGAGGCTGGAGCAGACTGAACATCCCCAGGCACTAAATGAGTGAGACACAGACTGAGCAAGGAACAAAAGAGCCAATGCTGAGCCAAGAACAGCTGAGCCTTTTGGGGGAGATTCTGACAAATACCAGTCACTGCTATGTATAAAGGCCAGGGTGCAGCACTGCTGTGAGCAGAGGGCTATGACTATGGCCAAGAATGGTTTGGATTTTACAGCTGTATAGTTGGAAGGTTTGCTAGAAAAATAAAATGATGTCTCATTTTCTAGTGAATGTGCAGAAATCTGGAAAATAATTAGTTAAAAGTATTAGTTAAATTAATGAGAGCCATTGTTGTTGTTGTAGGACAGAGTTTGATTTCATTTTAATAGAGGAATTAATGCTAATGAGGTCCGTGCAGTAGATAGCTGGAAGGTGAAAGGAGTAGTATCCTAGTATAAAAAAAACCCTTGTCTTGTCTCCATAAAATTGAACAAGCAAATTTACCAAGATAGCAAACCCACAGAACTGGTAAAATTTATGCCAGACATGTCTGTTTAATCACTGTTCCACTATTGCTTGTTTGTGTAGACTGCTAACTCCTCACTCTTCACACCTTGCTAACATATTCTGCACATTGTCAAAAAACCTCAAGCTGAGGTTCTCACCGCCACCACTGCGTTGCAGACTGTCTTGAAAGTGAGTTTGGAGGATGTACTCTGATGAGAAGTCTAGAGAAGGATGCCATAGCTATCTGCTTCAGGCTTTTGACAATTAAAGGCAGAAGAAAGCACAGAAGAAATAATAAAATGACTGCCAGATGTCTGATTGCTATTGGTGAAAGCTGACTAGCTACAAACCAGCCCCAGTTTGCAAGTTAAGTTGCCAAGTTAGCATGGTGCTCCTGGGGTAATGGCTAATAGCTCCTAAGTTTGTGCTTAGTGCCGTGGTATTGTAAATCTCCAGCATCCAGCCAGCTCTGCATGTGGAGGAGTAGATACATTGCCCTCTGTGTCTGTACACCTACTGCTGGTCTTAAATAATCTCCTACCAGTAATGCTGATAACATTTTTCTGCTTTTGTCTGTAACCCTGTCACATATTTTGCTTTGATGCTGGACCCAGGCAGGTGGCTTGACCTTATCTGATCCTCTGTCTCTGCTGTGGGTGGCTGCTTTCCTAGCAAGATGCTTCACAGCTTCTTTGTACACCTGGATTAGTCATGTTTTGGGTAAGATGTGGAGGAAGGAGATACTCTCTGCAGTGAGGAGCAGGAAGTATTTTGTTTGAGGTACTGATCATTTACTCATCAGATCATTTTGGGGATGAAGGTGGTAAGTGAACAGCAAGTATGGGCAAATGGGAATTTCAGACTGTAAGCGAGGATGCAAATAATGAGTGTGGAGAGCACATGAGTATGAATATAGGGGAAAAAAAGACTGTTAAAGGTCTGTTAGATGGGAGGACAGTTTTCTCCATTTTGCCTTACAGCATCATCAGCAGAGACAGACTCCTCCCATCTGCTGGGCTCAGCAGCATCATTCAGTGAGCCCTGTGAGGCTGTGAGGTGGCTGCATCATCCTAAGGTGCTCCTTCCCCAGAGAACAGGCACATACACATTCTTGCTGGTGGTATCTAAGGATGGCAGCAACCCAGAGTATTTTGGTTTGTCCAGGTGCTTCTTTCACCTAACATAAAAATGAAGGGACTTGACTGTCAAGAAGGACTCCTTGGCTTCACTGAAAAGAGCTCAACATCCTACAGGCTTTGAGCACTTGAACATAGAAAAGGACTGGGAAGCTCCTGGCAGCAGTAGTTACTGGCTGGTCAGGATAGCCCAGCCGTGCTCTCCCCTCGCTGGGATAAAGCGATGGGCCCTATAATGCACCACGGATCCCGACTCTTCCGCTTCAGGTCTGCCAGTTGGAGCAGCCGCTGCATCCACAGCTCTCCACCTGAGGAAAAAGTAGGACTGGTGGTGAGTTGTATCTTTGTGCCTTCACTTTTCCTCTCCTCACTCACAGGCTGGGCATAGGGCCCAGTCTTCTCAGTCTTCTCCTCTTGCTATTCTTTCTTGTATAGACAATATAGGTTTTCTTCACCCCACTTAGAAGCCAGTTTTCTCCAGGAACCCCCCTCCACTCTTCGCAGAACATGACAAATTTGTTCTTGAGAGGCAATGCTCTCACAGCATGCTATAGAGACATGCGTCACAAATTCCTATTTCTGTGGAGTGCCCTTTTAATGAGCTTTGATTATACTCCCCAGCACAGCTACTCTAATATGTGATTATAGAAAACATATGACTCAATTTTTAGCTGCAACTCTCTCCCCTATAATAGCTGATATAAAATATCAACTCCTAGTGTCAGTTAGAGACCCGAAGTTCTTGTATATGATTAGTGGTGAGCTGCGCTACTGTACCTATTAAGCCAATAATACTTTCTGTAAAGATTTTATTCATAAAAAGCTTAAGAAATAAGCACAAAATGTGCTGACTGTAGGAAAATAAATTTTTTTCCACCTCTTTTAATGTGCCTTTTATACTTTTAAAGATGTCTGTGCATGGCATGGAGTAAGATAATTTTTTTCCCCACCTGCCATGGATTACTAATGCTTCTATTCCAAACATAAAATAATCCTCTCTGGATTATTTTTCCTTTAGAATCTGTCATGTTTCTGGGATTATAGCTACAGGAGTTCAACAAGATCACATAATTTGGTTGGCAATAGACTGCTTACCCTGGGAGCATTCCAGTTTGTTTAGTTTTATTTAACCTTATTTCCTCTAATTTAGGAGACAATCATTGGATTCTCAGCATTTTCACTGGCAGTTCTTGGACCGGCTGGATGGTTCCTGTGCCACCTTACAAGCTATAAAAAGAAATAGAAAACATCCCTTCAAAATTAAGATCTGGAGGCTGCAGTAAGCTGTAATACCCCTAACCTGGATTCTATTGAAAGGGAGAACACAGGGGCTTGAGTGCCAATTTAAAACAAAATGTTTGGAACATGAGTTTAGGTTTTATGTATGTTAAATTGCTTCCTCGTGGAAAAAACCGAAAGTCCTGGTGGAGAATATGACTAACTAAAGGCTCAGTTCACACACTTTCACCAGTCCTGTGGGACAGGTCCCAGGTCAGAAAGCTTTTGCAGATGTTGTAGCACTGGACACAGATGTAAAATGGTGTAGCAAGGCAAAATAATAGTAGGTCTACTCTTCTGTCTTCTGCTGCAGTTGGACCAGTATGCACGGACCAGTTCGAATCTGTCAACAGGTACCATCAAAACTTTAAACAAATGGGAGATAAATTATTTTGATAGTACTTTGATTTATACTGGTCTCAGGAAACAACTCTGTGAATTCAAGATGATTTTCTGGAAAGTTTATCTTTAACCTTTATATGTGTCCTTTTGGTGTATTACCCCAACAAATCTACTTTTCAACCAGAATAAATGTTTTTCTGCAGGTCGTGATTGTCAGATACTTCAATTTATTTTCAATGTTTAGATTAAAGTTTGTGACATTTGAGAGCTTTTCCATGGTTGTCGTTTATAATGAATGCTATGATAAATACTTTGAAGTCTAGACTATATCTGAAATAAGTGCAATAAATAATACTTGTTATGCCATGTTATATGTGTTATAAAAGAATGTCTTCTAACAATTTCATGTCTGTCTTGCAAAAAAATACAGAATAATAACCTCTTGTGATGCTTAAATATTAGTAGAATATCATTTATAATTCCATTAAGACATTTATAATGTAGAGTATAAAACCAGATTTTGAAGGTAGAACTATGAATGTATAAAACTATACATTCCTGCTGTGGTTCTAAAGAATGATTTTCAGATAAATTGTCTAAGTTCCACAACTGAAGTTTTTCGAGTGAGAACAGAGATGCTCTGATTGTTTAAAGAAAGTAGTATTGGTTTATTTTTTCAGGTTTGTCAGTGAATCAAGCAGCCTGATCTGAAAACCAGTTGTATGTATGGAAAGTTTCCCACAGATTTTTATGATTTTTGGATAGGCGCCTACATTCCTGGGATCCAGAGAAAAACCCATGCCAGTACCTGAAATATAGCTGGGCAAGTACTCTGTGATCTGCTCCTGCATACCATGAGCGTACCCACTGAAATCAGTAAGGCTATTTTGCAGAATCTCTACAAAGAACTTTTCTGAACATTTCAGTGTGTCTGTTTGTGATGCATCTGATTTTGTCATCCATCTCTTACCTAGTAATAAATAAATAAATCAGTAAGATGTGACGTTTCAGTTGTTGTACTTGTCCTTTAGAATTATAGTAATTAATAATAAGATTGCTTGGTTATGATGCGTACTCAGAGTATGTGAGCGAAGCACTGAGAGTTGTACTAAATGAAACGCAGTAAAAAAGTAAACTGGTGTTAAATATCTGGCAATATAGATATATACTGAAGTTTATACTGAAGCAGGGATAATTTTTAGAAACTACTTACCTAGAGGACTATTTAAAACATAAGCATTTTAAGTTTTTTTTTTTTAGATTTGCTGTCCACTTCAAGCATTTCCTAAAAGTAATATGGATTACATTTTACAAATGTTTTAAAATACCACTGTTTTTATGTAGCCCTCCTTACTGATGGATTTCAAATGGATCTTTAACCCTGAGACTGGAAGCTCTGAGGAATGTGGTACACAGAAAACCAAGATGAAAAGCAAGGAAGCCAGGTCATTGCAGGCACCCTTATTGCTGTTAGTATGGTATGAGTGAGCTAATAAGCTTTACCCAGTGCAAGTGTTTTTATTTTCTGGCCTAAACCAGACAGAGTTCAGCCAGGATTGGTCTGATAAAAGCAGCCAGTGGTGCCTGGGGCTTCATCTCCACAAACCGGCTTCCTGTAGCTCCCAGAGCCGTTTGGTCAAAATGGTTAGTGAGTTTTGCATTTCAGCAGCAATGACCCTACCTGCAGCCTGATGGGTACCTTATTGCCAGCTCCCTGCTAGCTCAGGGCTCCCTGAGCAGTGCTGAGCTTTGCATGTGTACATCAGTGAAGTGCTTTGCAAAGGCAGGCAAGAGCCACGCTCCTGGAATTCTACAGGTGGGCAGCACCAAACATGAAGCACCTGCCCAAGATCAAGCAGCAGGTTAGGAGGAGGTGGAAACAGACAGTTGGAGGAAGGTTCCCTGCTGTGCTTCATCATATATCTTCATTTCTGCATTTCTGGCAGATGTGCCAAAGCTGGCTTTAAGCTGTCTGCAGTTAGTAGCACAGCTAACACATATATGCCTAAGGATAAGAGGCTGAAGCCTGTCCTTGAATAGGAACATGAATAACAGTGTTCCAGCTAAGACAAAAAGTCTTGTATTTAATTAAACTTTGGAATATTTACAGAGCTTGTGATTATAGTTATGTGCTGCACTATATGCTAAAATACTCATTATAGTTCTGAGTAAGTAGAAGGAGAATTGATCATGGTGCTTTTCAGCCACTATATTGCCTCTTCTCAAGAATGGATGCTCTGGATGAGCTCACATTTAAATTAAGAGACCTGATAGTATTCAGCTTATGGTCCACACACACACTGAGTCTGCAAAAGTAGCTGGGTGTACTAAACAACTGTCAGTAGGCTTAAATTTTCTATAAATAGGGCAACACCTCCACTTGACAATTTGTAAGGGTCTGGAGGTGAGAAATATATCCATATTCTCATGTAAAGTGCAGCAGCTTTCTTACAGACTGCTCTAAGAGTGCCCCAGTTTTGTCAATTCAGTTCACTGTGTTTTGCATCAATACTGTAGTCTCTGATAGCTCACCCTTCTGTTCATCTTACGTAGCTCCTGGACACATAGGTACATGGATTAATCAAATGGGAGGAGAGATTAGATAGTTTACTGGCTGCTAGGGAGGTAGCCGTCAAACACATGAGCAAGGTCAACTTTAGCTGTTACTGAGCTGCACCCTGGAATGGAGCACAAACATGGTATACACAGAATAAAACGCCAAGGACCTTAGCACCTTTGAATGTCGCATGCTTTCTCCTCCTGGAACATCTCACACCTTCTTTTCCTCTCTGTCACTGTTTTTGTCCAACACAGGCCTTTCTCAAACATTATTACTTCCATGTAGAAATACTAAATAAAATAAAAAATTCTGGGTTTCTTGTCTTCCATGTTCACGTCTTAGCCTTTGGGCGATGATGCTGTAATAGGTTTAAGAGGGTAGTTTTTTGACATGTCATTCTAATTGGTAAAGCATTACTAACACTTCAGTGTGCTTTTACTTTAGCCATATAGATAGGTGGTATAGTCAATTCTGCACAAGTCTGAGATTAAAGGTAAGAAAAAAAAGTCAGTTTACTAGGGGGAGATCTAATTCAGCCAAGGTGATGCTAATTTTCAGAAACTCAGCATGGTAGATGAAGTCACAAACACTGTGTTTCTCAGAGCTAGTAAAGCCAGCCTGATTTTATAATAGTCCTAGTTACATGCTCTTCAGGGTTGTGCTAGTTCTCTATGCAGGTCACCATGTTATTCCTCAAAAATCCACTGCTATGGAAACAAATTAAGTATTTTGTTCACCGAGAAGCTAATGAGATTACTTTAGAAGAAAAAATGAGGGCATTTATCAGAGATTTTCTTTTACAGTGACAGATACTGACAAATGTAATAATAAAGCTAACATCCGCACAGTTAGTTGAAGTAATTGTCAGAATAAGAAAATTACAGATTTGTAAACACAACCAAACAACCAAATGCCAACTTCTATTATTCTCCTCCCCTCCAAAATAGGAAGTTTTCCTTGCATTTTTGAGTCTCAGCAGAGAGGCTAAAAAACTGGGTATCTCCTCCTCAGAAGATATTATTTTCCTGCACAAGAATATACAAGCTGTCTGTAACATTGTGTTCTTTTGTGTATAGACATGATTCCTGTGAGCAAGAAGAGGTGCCTTTCCTGTTCACTGTTTCTTGACTGACGCTGGTTAACCCAGGTTTCTCAGCCCTGAGGAAAAGCTCCAGAAGTCATACTGTGTCAACCAGGATATGTGTTGTAGCCTGAGTTGAGCCTAATGGTTCAGTTTAATCTCAGATAGACCTTTCCCTCAAGGAATTACCTATTTTACCATCATTCATGAGGATTAATGCTTATGGAGAGCAAAGCTTTAGGGACAAATTAAATGTAATGGGGTCTAACTATTACTGTCAAATGCACACGTCTGAGCCTGAGGGACTCCATCTGCTGTTTGAATCTGACATGGAGGAGGTGGGTCCCTACACAGGAGCTGTTCAGGGGCTCCGGTCCTGTACCAAGCACCTTGCATCTGAGTTGGGTTAGCCTGGAAAATACCCAGAGAGCACCAGGTGGGTTGAAATGTTCTCAGTGCAAGAGGTGCTTGCCCTCTCCTGTTTCAGTTGATTCTTTATGTTTGGCTTTTCTCATTGGGATTACCACTGGCTCAACAGCCAGACTCTGCTCTCCCTTGCTTCCTTTCTCTCACGGAAGAGGCTTCAATTGAGATAGCCCTGTAGTGATTAAACCAAGAGTGTGAGACTTTCCAAACATTTCCTCACCTCTGTGGTGGGTTTTAATATCCCTATCACAATGCAGTTAATGATAACCTCCTGCCAGAAATTGTGACCAAGTTTCAAAAAACTGATACATTGGCTTAAAAAATTAAATTGGAATTTGGCTATCTTTGTTTTGTGGTGTTTGATAAAAATTGCAAAGCATTTAGATCCTTGCCTCTCGTTTAGGCATCGAAATCCTCATTTGTTTCAAACATTGTTTACATAATATTTGAATCTCTGAATGTGTCAGGCAAGAACTAACTTTTATTTAAAATTCAAGTACAGATTCATGTAAATACCTGACTGTGGAAGCTGAGCCTTTAAGGAAAACACAATGAGAATGTATCAAGAGTTAGTAGCAGTGAACATCTTGATATACACATGTGTACATATATACCCGTAAACAGAAGCATAGATGTATTTTTTACGTATGCATACATTGACTTCAATTTATGAACAAGGTAAGATATTTTCTGAACATGATTCAAGAGAGGAGAGTAGGGTTTTGTATTTTTCAGAAAGGATTACCTTTCTAAAAGTAGATTTGTTCATGCTTGGAGATTAAAAACAAATGAACACTACTAGATTTTGTGTCTCTTCTCAGAGCTAATACTTGAAATTGTAATTGGAAGTGACAACAGTCACATAAATAGTGAGTTCAGCTCTGGACAACTTCTTCTTACGGTATATTGCCTTATTTTTGAATTATGTTGCAACTGCAATGCAGTTAAAAATCAGCACAAAGCACACAAACAGTGTGCTCCCCATCCCTTCCATATATTATCTACCTTATCATGCAAAAGCCACAGTAGAAGGAAATAAGAAAATTAAGTTTCTTCAGTGAGTGAAACAGAGAATGTGGTTTAGAACTAATTCCACTGTAAGAGGTAGGTATATTTCGTATCTCTCTTGAATACAGCTTTTCACCTTAATATTCAGACACCCCGCTGACTGATTTTCAAGAATCACCTTGTTCAAGCACCAGAAGCGTTCCTCCCAACATGGAGGATGTCAAACACAGGTCACAGGAGGTTTGCATGAACAAGGTGTTCCTGATGAAAGTTAAACATAAAAATGAAGAGTACAAGAGGTGAAAGCGGGAGCAGGCCTGCTCACAGTTCACTGTGAGGAACACAGAAACACTGTCTGAGTATGCAGGGATGGAGTTAGGAAAAACAAGGCCTACCAGGAATTGATTCTGTTGAGGGAACATGATGAGCAATGAGAAGGGCTTCTACTGGGGACACCAGTGGCAAAAGGAAGGCTAGGGAAAATGTGGGTCCACTGATGAATGGGGCAGAGGACCTGCTGATGAATGAAATGAAAAAGGCCAAAGTACGCAATGTCTTCTTTACTTTAGTCTTTTCTGGAAGTAGCTGCCTTCAGGAAGCCCCGGCCCCTGCAGTCGGTGGATATTCTGGAACAAGGAAGACTTAGCCATCAGTAGAAGACAACCAGGTAACGGCACATTTGAAAAAAACCTAGACATACAGAAGTCCACAGGACATGATAGGATGCACACACAATTACTGAGGGACTTGCCCAATGTCACTGTAAGGCTGCTTCTGATTAAAAGGCCAAGACAAGTGGGAGAAAGTCCTGAGAAATAGAGGGAAGGAAATGTCACTCCTATTTTCAAGAAGAAAAAGCAGGATGATCCAGGAAACTATAGGCCATTTAGCTTTACCTTGATCCCTGGGAAGATGATGGAGCAAATAATCCCGGAAACAAGTTCCAAACACATTAAGGACAAAAAGTGATTGGGAGTAGTCAGTGTGGATTTACAAGGGGAAAATCATCCCTGACCAACCTGAAATGATTAGCTTGGTGATTGAGGGTAGATCAGTGGATGTTTATCTTCACCGTAGCAAGACTTTCATAACTGTGTCCCATAACATCAGCATTGACAAACTGATGAAGTATGGACTAGATAAGTTGGCAATGATGTGAATTGAAAAGTGGCCAAACAAACTGCCAGGTTCAAATGGTTGTGATCAGTGGCACAAAATCCAGATGGAAACAAATCACTAGCGCTGTACTGCAGGGGTCAGTACTGGGCCAGTACTGTTTCACATCTTTGTCAGGGATGCAGATGATGGAACACCGTCTACAAATACGCAGATGACACAAAACTGGGAGGAGTGGTCGATACACCACGTGGTTGTGCTGCCATTCAGACGGATCTTGAGAGGTTGGAGAAATGAGCCAACAGAAGTCTCATGAAGTTCAACAGATGAAAATTTGAGACCTGCACCTCAGGAGGAATAACCTAAGCATCAGTACAGGTTAGGGGTTGACCATCTGAAAAGCAGCTCTACCGAGAAGGACCTGGGGGTCCTTGGTAGACACCAAGGTACTGTGAGTCAGTAAATGAGCTTTAATAGTAAGAAGGCCAAGAAGATCTTGGGCTGCATTAAGAAGAGCATGACCAGCTGGTAAATGGAAGTGACTGTTTCCTTCTACTTAGCACTGGTGAGAGCCCATCTGGAGTGCTGTGTCTTGTTCTGGGCTCACCAGTACAAGAAAGACACAAACATACTGCAGTCAGCCAAGGGAAGGGCTAGATGATGAAGAGACCGGAGCACCTGTCATATGAGGAGAGGCTGAGAGAGCTGTGATCATTTAGCCTCAAGAGAAGGGGCTTGGGTGTGATGTCTTGTCTATGTGTAAAAATACCTGAGGTGAGGGAGTAAAAAGATGGAGACAGACTTTTTTATTGATAGGACCAGAGGCAATGGACACAAACTGAAATACAGGAAATTCCACTTAAATATAAGAAAAAAAAATTCTACTGTGAGGATGGTCAAACCTTGAAATGGGTTGCTGAGAGTGGCTGTAGGGTCCCCATCCTTGCAGATACTCAAAATCTGACTGGACACGGCCCTGAGCAGTCTGCTCTGGTTGACCTCTAGTTGCTCCTTCATGACATTTCATGTTCACAATATCAAGCATGAGTCTCTATACTTGTGTTAACAAACTAGGCAAATGTGTCAAATGAGTTGACCAAATTAACAGATTCCTTGTATCAGGAATTGGGGGGTGGGGGTTAGGGGGGCGGGGCTTAGGCACAGTTTAGGTGTGCAGAAGGACTCATAAGCATTGCTTTCCATATACCTGAACTATGTGCTGAACTGTATAGGACCTTGTTCAGTAAATGCAGGGGTAGCTGCTATTTTCAGGCACTTAAACCAAGGAAGAAATTTTACGTGAGAAATGGAATTCATATCTTCTCAATGTATTCCTGCTTTATCAACCTAAGTGTTTTTAATAGGCTCACCACTGCAGTATGTGAGTATCTGGTATGTTTCAAAGGACAGCTATGGGAGCTCAGTTCCTCTCAGAGCAGAGAGTTCCCTATTGTTCTGTAATGAGCAATAAAGCAGTTCAGATTGATTTGTTGCATCAACAGAGAGAGATTCGAGCTAAAAATGAAACCCGCCTTCAACAGCCTGTTTCAATGAAGTCTGAAAGACATTTGTCTGTGTTTTCATCACTTATCTTCTGAGAGGTAGGGCTTGGGGAAGCAGGGCTTGTAGCACCATGTGTCCTCCCTGGGCACTTCTTGAAATGAAAATAAATAGAAAACCTCTCATTGACTTCAGTATCACATGGTAGCTTCTCATAAAAGAATAAACTCAAATGTGTACTCTTAAATGCTTAAATGGAAGAGAGAAAACTTAAATGTTCACCCACACGATGCTGCCATGAGCTCAACAGGAAGAAGGAGTAAACCACATATGAGAATGCACTAGTGCTCTTTGCTTTTGTGGAATGCTGCTTAGTGGAAGGGAGGAGATTCCTCTCACAGTTCACTCATGCCATTCAGTTGCTGATCAGTCCCCCTACAGTCATGGCAGCTTGTTCATACTAGCCCATGGCAGTGGTTTAAGTTGGCTCCACTCTTCAGTTCGGAGCTTGCAAGCAGCAGGGAGTGTGGAAAGAACTATGGCCTTAAGAAAATGCAGTAAGAGCTCTATTTTGGCCCTGATTAAGTGATGTTGAAAAAGCATTGCACGTGCAATATTTGTAGAAGATTGCTTTGAGAAAAAAAGCCAGCTTGTTAAATGCCAGTGAATGGCATCTGCCCCTTCACTGCAGTTCCAGGCACAGAACATGCATCGTCCGCAGATCAGGGCAGCAGTAATTTGGAGGCACTGCTGTGCATGATGAATAATAAAAGGTACCTGTTTTCCTCCACAGCACAGTCCTCTTTGGCTGTCTCTGCCCTACTCATCTTACACAGCCCACTGTTTGGGAGACGATATGCTGCAACTGGATTTTTATCTAGAAACATCAGTGTTCCCATGTCCTGGATGATGAAATACTACTGCTTCCACATTCCTTTCTCAGAGGTGTGAGGACCTGAAAAACTGTTTTGGAAAGTTTCAGAGAAGAAACTGATAGCTAGCAATTAATTTCTGAGAGCTGGTAAGGCCAAGTCAGGATGCTGGGGAAGCTGATGGGACACACACTGGTGAACTAATTTCTCTTGGAATGAACAAATTATATCATTGTTACTGTACTGCCACTACTGTTCTTTCCATCCCACCTTGGTCCTGCCTTCTCCCTATAGCTGGGATCTGGTGAAGGAGAGGAGATGCAGTCAGAGCTGAGCTCAGCTCTTGTCTCCTCAGGAAGGCATGGTGGCCCGCAGTGCTTGGCACACTATGGAACCAAGTGGAGAAACCTGGCCAGAGGCGCCTGACCAAGCACCCTCCTGAGATACACAGCTGGAGCCCGGGGGGTCTAGGGGAGGAGAAGCACGCAAAGGAACAACATTCCTGTTTAAGCAAATAATAAAACGTAGCAGACAGACACAACCCCCTGAGCAAGCCCTGACAATAGCATTGCAGTCCCTGACCTAGCGCAGTGCTCCTCCCCTGTCAGCTGCCCATAGAAGAGGGGTCCGGGCCGGGAGGTGCGCACCGCCAGCCCCCCCCCAGCCCTCCCAAACACCCGCGAAGCGCCGCCGAGGCTCGGGGAGGGGGGGAGCTCGTCAAGGTGTCCTGGCCCGGCAGCTCCTGGCCCAGGGCTGCGGCAAGCTCGGCACCTCGGCGGGGTAACGTCCCCACCTGGGGCGGGGGCAGGCCTGTCCGACCCGGGGCAGCGCGGAACCACCCGCACCCTCCTTTGCGAGGTCTCCCTTACGAACCGCCCCCGCTCCGCGGCCAGACGCGCTTTCCCTTTAAGAGTCCGTTCCCACGCGGCCCCGCCCGCCCGCCGCTCCGCGGCCCGCAGCCCTGCGGCACCGGCACCGCTGCTCAGGAGAAGCTGTCGCCGTCACCGCGGACCGGGGCAGGCTCATCTCGGCGGCTGAGGGGCAGAGCGGGCCTGCAGCATGTCCACGAAAGCGGAGCAGTGTGAGTGGAGCGGGCGGCGCGGGCCGGGACCTGCCGGAGGGGCGCGGGGGGCGGGCGGCCGGGGGCTGCCTCCCGGCGATGGCGGTGCCTGGCCGCCGGCTGTCAGTCGCCCCGGCGGGGCAGCGCTGCCCGGCCTTCTGCCGCGCTCTGCGGCGTCCGCGTAGCAGCGAGTGCAAGGGGAGGGGGGGGCTGCCGTCATTCTGGCTCTTTCTGTCTCAGCCGCCGCCGAGTGCTTGTTGGCGGCGGCCTCGGGAGCATCTCCCCTCCCGCGGGTACCCGCGCGGCTGGCGAGGGAGGCGGCGTGTTGGTGCGAGGCAGCGCCCGAGGGCTAGCGAAGCGGGGATCCAGGAGTGGGAGTTAAGGCTGAGACCGTCGACTTGGCTGCGGCCCCGCGGCGGGAAGGGTCCATCCTGTCTTCTTTGCCGGTGCTGTGCCCTGTCCCGAAGGACGTAGCCACCTGAGAAACCGGGGATCCAACTCCGGAGACCAGGAGTGACCCATGCATTGCCATCTCGGAGGTGGTCTCGCTGTGAGATGGAGCGACAAGGCAGATGTGCTGTCATTCTTGCCCACACTGTTCACCCAACGGGTGAGCGTAGACTGGGTGTTACAGTTTTGCCAACATGCTGCCTGCCGCAGCCCCCAGGGTCTCCCAGCAGGACCACCCCCAGGTGCTGACGTCCCCCGCTCGGGGCCTGGTGCACTGCCTCACAGCCACTGCTGGCTTAACCGCCCTGTCGGCTGGGTCCGACTGGCGGGTGGTGGTGGGGATGTCAGCAGCTGGGCCATGTAGGTGTTCCCCTCTCTTGTTACTGGTGTGTCTGCAAGGAGCGATGCTGTGAAGTTTAAAGAAAAACACTAGGGTTGTTGTGCTTGTTACCCATATCAAAGCTACTTTGTCTCCTGGTACAGGGTTATGGTTGGGAGCCAGAAAGGCTGTGACACGTAAGTTGGATTGATATTTGTCATGATGATGGGATGTGATCTGACACCTCACACGCTGAGACTTGCCATCTCCTTCCTCCAGGGCACTAAGAAGGAGTCTTGTATTTATGTGTGCCTGAGCTGAACTGATCTAAGGAAAACAATATTTGCATTTTTTTTCCTTTAGGGTTTATTGCTTATTTACAGCGGTGGATGATGCTGCTGTTAAAGTATTATGTGGGTGCTAATTTGTTGCTGTAGGGATGTACTTCTGGGCTCACAAGTAGAGACACAATGTTCTGACAGGGCAGCAGCCCTGAAGTGTGCAGTGTTCAAATCTGTACCATTCTGTTCTTTCTGCCTTCCCCACCCACACCTGAGTTTTGTAATTGTTTCTTCTTTCTTGTGATACTCACACATTAATTATGCTTCTTTCACACTTGGATGTGGACGGATTTCTGCCGCCTTTTGTCCCAACACTGCCTTTGACATTTTCTTCCTTTTCTCTTCTCCCTTTTCTGTTCCTCCATTCCTAATGCTTTTGGTCTGCTCTGTTCGAGCCTCTCTTTTGTATTGGCTGTTTTTTCTTTTCATCCTCTTGTACTGTTCAAGACACTTCATCTTAGCCTGCCATGTCCCTGTTGCTCTCTATTTTAAGATTTACTTGGGGTCCAGGTTTCAGATCTTTATGCCTTCTAATGTTCTTTTTCACAATGCTCCAGGCAGAGTATTCGGTTAATGGATATATCTTGTATGTTCTAACTTACGGAATGCATTCTGTTTACCAAGGCTGCTCTCTGACTAGTTCTTATGTCATTACCAAATGTCTTTCTATCTGCATAACTTCAAGATTTCCTCACCTGCAATTTTTGACAAATGGTAATGGACTCCGACAAGGAATATATTGATGTGCATACATCACTACCAGCCAGACCTTCAAACCCCAGCTGTTGCTGTTGTTGCTTCTGCCCTCACTGACTGACAGGGAAGAACCAGAATGCCTTGGGAAGGAGTCAAGTCACAAGTCATAGTGAATCTCAGTTTACCGAGAACAACAGCAGAACGCTACAAATGAGGAAACAGAGTGATAGAATAGAAGAGGCGCTGGTCTAAACATGAATCTGTGGCCACCCCACAGCTCTTTGGCAAGTTGTATGAACAACAGGTACAATGGTGGCAATCTGGGAAATCATCTTGAGAAGAATCCCTTTTTTGTGACCACATGCATCTCGTCTCTCATAGCAGTGGCATTGACAATGACTTTCATCATTTGACTCATCATGGCATGCTTGAGGTGTTCTATTGTATTCAAAGAAAATTAGTTCTTTTTTACCTTAAATACCAGTAACTGGTGTTTAGTTGTGGTAAGTAATGTCCTGGGAATGCCTGATGACCACTCTGTCTTCTCCAGTACAATGGAGCAGTCAGAACCATCTTTAAAGACTTCTAATTGTTTCTCTCTTGATTCAGTAAATGTTTACAAGGGGGCTAGGGAGTTTAGTTAGGTCTGTGTAGATCCTAAAGAGATGCCTAGCAAAGTCTCCTGTGATATGTTATCCCCTTGCCCCCCCCCCCCCCCCCCCCCCCCCGGCCCCCTGCTGCTATTGTTTTTTTATTATTATTTATTTTATGTGATGGTTTTTTTTTTTTTTTTTTTTTTTTTCACAGAGTGACATCACTTTTTGAAGTATATCTCTGGATACTCAGAAACTCAGAACACTGGGTCATTCACACACTTCTGTATCTTGGAGCTGGCAAAATTTTGCTCTAGGTCTTTCCTTCAGAAGGTTCTTTGTGTTCTGGGAGGCTGTACTTGTCAGTATTCTGGGAAATAGAACTGCGAGGTGAGATTAAAACCTTTAGCCTAAAAGTAATGTTAATATTTGGGCTTTATAAATAAGTTTTCTGTTTTGGTATTTTGCTTGAAATAATTGTGTGACAATGCTGATTAATAAAAATAAATGGATTTCCTTCTTTATAAAAAAACCCCACAAAAATGTGTTTCTAGATACCTTAGTGTATCTAGATACCCTTTATTGAAAGTGAGTAGCTGTAGAGAGGCAGACAGTTCTCTGAAATCCATCTAGACCCGAGTTAATCCAATTCACTTACAGATACCTGACAGCAAACCATGGCAGCCATTGTAAACTGCATCCTGTTGTGAACTGTTCTTTGCTGGGCACTGTGAAATGTGGTCTGCTTTCTTTGCTTGTCTTCAGACTCTTTTTCCCCTGGCAAGAGAAAGTAGTGTCACAAGATACATTTATGAAGTAATTCCTTTCTTGATCTAACCTGATCTAGGTTAGTTTTTATAGAGGTCTTTGTGACAGTTTAAAAAAGATAAAAATGTCTCCCTTTAAATAATCTAGTAAACGAACCTGCGAATCTGGGACTAAAGCTGAGATAGTGGGCAGAAAGAACGAGGTGTGGGTTGAGGAGAGGAAAACAGGTCTTGGACTGATAAAATAAACTTCTGTAACTTGGAGTGAAACACATCATGACCCAATGTTACTATCCCAGTGGTTCTGGGAGTGTGGAGGAAGCTAGTTATGTCTGGTCTCACAGAGACAGGAATAACCTGCAATGCATAGTTCCTGTGCCATGGGCCTGTAGGGTGGCCTGGAGGGCTCTAGTGTTGCTCCTGGGTATACTGAGGCAGTCTGAGTCCACATGATAAAACTTCTGTTTTCAAGTTGTTTGTTTTTTTTTTTTTTAAAAAAAAAGGTAGTGATTGATTTTAATTATTCATTAATGTCACTTTAAAATAAATCTGTGAAGTAAGACAATTAAAAATGAGAAAATGTAATTAAAGTTGCTTATGCATCCTTAATTAATTACTTTGCATGTGCATTATGACAGTGACCCTAGTAGCCTTTTTACTTGCTTTTTTCCATACTCAGTTACATGATGGGCTTTCTCCCTGGGTGCTATCATGAGGGAGGCTTTTGTCTGTAGAAGTGTCACTTGCGGCAGAAATTGGGAGGGTACAGCAGGATATGGAAGAAAGCATGATCATGATGAGGGCAGGTTGGTTCTGGAAGACTGGGTCTCTTGTCATGCAATTCAAGCAAATAGTATTCTTTGCTTCTTTGCTTGATGACTACTTGAGTGTTCCTCATTTTATGGGTAGCTGTCTTTAAACTGTCAAACCTCATTTGTTGTGTGATGTGAAAGTCCAGTACATACTGCTACCTGTACTGGCAAAATGTCTCTCAGTGTCTCGAGCTGAGCCTCGAACAGCAGTTGCAGACAGTTTGCAATTTGTGTCTGTTCTTCAGTCTTTTTCTGTAATATGGATACAATGTCATCTCTTCTCATTCAACTTGTCAAGGGAACATGAACAAGTAAGAATGCTCATGAGATGGCGAGAGATGTAGCGATGTCTCAGGAAGTTAGTTCCCTTTCTGTTTAACAGATGGTATTCATTCTTTAATAAATTCCATTTGACAAGGGGAATAAAACAAAGTATTGACTAATTGCTTTTTTAGGAAGCATGATTTATCTTCCACGATGAAGGAGCCCTGTAGCGGAACAAGGTATAGCTTGAGTAGTAAAAGGCTGTCATAATCTATATGCTCAGGGGCTGAAGTCTTTCAGAAGCATCTCCCCTTTTAAGGGCCTATTACACAGCCTTGGTGCACTTTTAACATGATTGAGTTCCCAGCCAGCTCTGCTTTCATTGAAGCTGTGTTTGCACAGAGTGATGCTATGAAAAACTGCTGAGCAGTGTAGCTGGAAGCACAGATGAGCTGGGACATCCCTCTGCCACAGCCAGTACTGTTTCTCAGCAGAGTTAAGTAGTCTGAGAAGAGCAGAAAGGAGTGTGCTCGTGTATTTCTACATGAGGCTGTTTTGTGCCCTATAGGCAATGTAAGACACTGCAGCTATGGGGGGTACTTTTTTCCAGTACTGAGCAAGGATCTCTATTAGAAACTCAACCCACTTTTATTGATAAAACAGCAAAAAAATGGTTTCAGTAAAGGTGTAGAGCTCCTACTGCTCTTTGAAATCCCCTCAACTGCTTGATCAGACTTACCTAAGACACTTAAACAACACAGATCTTTTCGTATCTTTAGTGTTCTCTCTGTCTTAGCTTGTATCTCTGCTTTGGCTTTAGAAATATTTTTTCTGTCTCACATGAATCTCCTGTGATCCAAATGACTCATTCATTTTAAAGTAATATTGAGATGCTTGGAGACACAAAAGAAGTGCAGGCTTGTTTTTGTGTGGGTTTTTGTTGTTGTTGTTATTATTATTGTTGTTTTACTGGTGTGTTTTTGGTGTGGTTTTATTTTTTTGTTACTGCTTTTTAAAATTTGCTAGCATTGTTTGTCTAATACAGATGCAGGCATTTGCTTCTATGCTTTCCTCTTGGCACTCTTGCACTGGAGTGTTCAATTTATTCAAAGTGGAAGGAATGGAGAGATTTTCCTAGGTTTTACAGTTTAATTCTTAAATTAAAAAAAAAAAAATCAGAAATGGTAGGAACAGATGTGATTCTGTCTGGAAAAAAAAAAAATCCCTAAATTAAAGTTTCTGTGTTTGTTTCTTGCCTTTTATGTAGTTGCTTCAAAAATACGTTACCTTCAAGAATACCACAACCGAGTTCTCCACAACATTTACCCTGTGCCCTCTGGAACTGACATTGCAAATACTCTGAAATACTTTTCTCAGACGTTATTGAGGTAAGTTTTATCTAATGCTCTTGAAGAAAAAAAAGAGCTAAATAACTGTAAGGGGCATTGATTGACTTTTATTTGGTTGCAAGATTTAATGGGTCAATGCTCAGCCAAAAAGAGTCAGAGCATAATTTAAGAAAAGAATGGTATGAAGTAATCTCTTCCATGGCTGTTGCCCAATTTGCCCAGTTGAGCTACTTGTTGAGTGGCTGATTCTAAAATAAACTTGGTTGATTATACATTTGCTTCACCCTTTTAAGACTTAGTTGAATGCACAAACATGCTGAACTTGTGAAGAAAGGCGTTTGTGACCTATAGAGTTTTAGATGTGTATACTCATGACCTCCGTGACAGTCCTAGTGCCTCAGGATGTGAGAGCGATGAGCCAGATGAGCAGAACTAGGTTCTTACTGTGCCACAGCTCAGCTGACTGTCAGGTCTGGATTCTGGTTCGGTCCCTTATAACAATACAAGTAGAAGCAAAGTTTGAATACAGATCTGGATTTGAATGGCAATGACAGGTCAGGATTGTTCTGACCCAGGGTTTTGATTTAGTCCAATATTTAGTAATAGTATATAGTACTAAATGCCATATGATTACAGAATACATTTTGAATAGGTATACTACCTCTTGTCTCACTAAAAATATAGGAGAAATTCTGAGCCTTAATTAGGAATGACATACGTTCCACAGTGGTTCCACGTTACTAAAATGGCTTTTGACAGTGAAAAAGTGATTTTTGTCTGCCTGGGTTCTGGCTGGCACTATTTTTCACATCCAGAAAAATGCAATTAAAGCTGCATTTCTAGGCTTAGTTTCCTGATTTATACCTGGAAATCTTGTCCCTTCTATCAGAAGATAGTTTGGAAATACAGCTGTTTGCCTTATTTGATGAACCCATACCACTGTGATGTATACAAGCTGAGAAGCAAGAATTTAAACTTGAAAGAATGACAATATTTGGTTCTAAAATTCCTTTAAAGTACATGGAATGTATCAAAATTCTTGACTCCATTTACAAGAAAGAAAGATACTAGACTGAAATACTCATGATCAGTGGAACGCCTCCTTGCTGCAAACTTAAAAACCTGTTTACTTCTCAGAATTTCAAATACAAAATTATTTTACCACTGTGAAATTAGTTTTCCTCACCATTTAGAGTGTTGAAGAAATTGTGGCAACCAGCGGTGCTTTTTTAAAGATTAATAATTATATTTTGTCTCATTATATTGCAGCAGTGGGAAAAAATGTTTGAGTCACTAAAGGTACATCTGAAATGTGTCTCTCTTCCCACATCAGGCTGTTTTGATGGAGTAGTTGCACAAAACACACACTTAAATCACATTTAAATAAGGTTCTGAATGACAAAGTAGCCTCTGCTTAAATATGTGTAACTACCAAGTGCTATAATGAGATCTGTTTCTTTTGAGGCACAAGTTCATTGGACAGCATGGATTTACAGTCTGCTGCTTAATTAAAGTGTCCTTATATGACTTTGTTGTCTTCATCTTTCTAAGCAGTACAGCTGACATGTCCTGCATGACAAATTCTTCACACTCCATGAGCAGTGATGTTTCTGGGCTATCTAAAGAAGCTTTAAACTCAGTGACTATGAGAGCAGATTTGAAATCAGGGCATCAATTACACAATTGAGCAACTCCGTTTCTTTATTTCATGGTCAGAATGGGACTGAACCAAAATCCTGTTGTTGATAATGCTGAACCTCATGGGACAGAAGCGATACTCACACCTGATATGCAGGTCTATGGCTTTGTCCTTCATGATCTGGGATCTGATAGTCCTCAGAGCTAAAAGGGCACCAGAAATTCAAGCCGGGACTCGGACCTAAATTTAAGTGGTCTGAGTTCTGATACTCAGCAAGGTCAAACTGATATTCTAAATTCCTGTAAGTGGGGAATTTAAACTGTGGGTCAAAGTCTGAGTGCTGTGGTTGAACTGGTGGAAGTTTATACGCTTGCTGATACTAAGAAGCTGGATAAAAAAGCCAATCAAAACACACCCTGTATTTAGTGTGGCAGATGGAAAGAAGCAAACTCCCACCCAGTGTGTGCAGGTCTCTGCAAGATTTACCGTAAAACTAAACAGACTGATTAAGAACCTTTCTTAAGAGCCTGTTCAGAAATTTCTTTGAATGTTCTGCATGCTGAGTCTTCTTTCTGCCTCCTACACAGAGACTCCATTGTGCAATGTTCAACATCAGTGGTAGAAGTACATGATAGAGAATAATGTTTGTAGCTTGACACAGCTTATGCAATGAATTTGGGCTGCTAAGAGAATACCGATCAAACAGTAGCAAAAATGCCCGTTGATTTCTGGAGATTTTGGGTCTTGTCTTTAGAATAGGATGCGAGCGATCATCCACTACTTTACAATAAATTAAAATATTTCCCAGTTTGATGTGTTTTCTCCTTGCAGCTGAAGTTTTTAGGGCAAACATTTGATGAACATGTGTAGGCGTAGAAATACTGGAGGAATAGTGATTAGTCGGAGAAATATCATATGATGATTGGGTTTCATGGGTATAGCTTTTACCGTTTAATATAGTTTTTTACCTTTCCATGTTATGGACACATTGACTGTGTTCTCTTCAGTGGGCTATGCCCACTGTTTTGGATCACATTCATATCTGGTATCATTCTGCTAGCTATAGTCGGATTGCACAAGGGATTAATTTTCTCCTTTGCTCTGTACATAGCCTTAATAAATCGCAAGCTCAGGGGTGGGGGGAACAGATGTGGAATGTCTGAAAAAATTAAATTCCTTATATCTATGATAAACATCACATAAAATCACCATACACAATGCATAGCACATTGATTCATTTAGTTCCTCTTTAGTTTTCTCTTTGGGCAAAAGCATTTCTTTACATTACAGCATGAATTTGTTTCATGCCCTGCTCATTTTCAATGTTTTCTCCCTCATTTGAGGAATGATCTAAGACTTAAACATCTTACAGAAAGAACAGCTCATTCTTTCACATTTTCTTGGAGAAAATCCTCCATATGTATTTCTAAGTTAAATATTTTACTAAGAAATAGTTATAAATTCCCAGTGGGTAATTAATGGTCAAGCTTGTTTTGCTGCCTTGGTGAGATTCAATTCTCTTGTAGGCATCTAAGGAATCTTTTCCTGGAAGGCAGTAATTTTGGGATAGATTTGCAGCAAGGATGTACTAATATTGAAACAGGCCCTGGAAGCTTTGTTGCTTGTCATGAAGCAAGTTCAGTATGGAGCTATGATCTGTAGACACTCCCAAGTTCCCAGTACTTGGTTTGAATTGGAATGGGAGCAAACTGCAATCATTGTAGCTCGGTCTTAGGGGACTTCCTAGATTTTCAGTTTTGACTTTTCTGTTTATTGCTTGTAAAACATAAAGGTCAGGCAAAAAAGCCTTGGTCTGAAAGTTGTGGGGTTTTATTTTGTTGTTGTTTTTGTTTTTTCCCCTAAACTTGACATAGTTGCAGTTGGAATTTAGATACAATCTCATTGCTGTTCCTGAAGTGAACAGGGAGTTGCCCTGATCAAGATACAAGATGGTGTGTTTTGGCCTCTAATCCATAGATGGGCCATAGCTCCATGTTTAAAGTAAGGGAAGCCTGTAGAGTAAGCTCTCGACCGTTGCCTTTAAGGATTAATTAATGCAGTAATATCCCGTCTGGAAATAAGTGGGCCTGAAGCGATGTCTTGGCAAGTAAAGGGATGGGTTGTTGTCATGGTTTGTTGGTAGACAGGGAAGGAATATAATGGAGTAACAATATCTCTAAACATGAGCTGCAAAGTATGGCAAATGAACATCAAGCAAATTAAAAGGAATCAGCACTCTTATCATTTGTTTTAAAAGTCATACTAGGTCTTAGGTGATTTTCTGATATGATTTTGTAAACACTATGACGACAGTCACTGTGTTTCTTGTACTGGACATTGGGTAACAGAAACCAAAATAACCTGCCAAATATGTAAGGCACAATAAAAAAGGGTGGGTGGGGGGAAGTATGTAGTTTCTTAAAACAGACTATGTCTGTTATCTCTGACTGCAGGTGTGATGTGGTAGTAGCCACTTGGCCTAGAACTGTTCTTGTAGAAGTGTTTTATATATATATATGGCAAATGAATGACACTTTCTCTTATAAGTACCTTAGCAAGAGTTTAACTTACTTGTGTAAATTGTTGAATTGACTTGTGAGGTAAGATACACCTTTGCTAAGGTGATTACATGATAGGGATTTCTGTACAGTTAAAAGAGGACATGGGTTTCCAGAAGTGCTCCCTCTTGACATAACTCTGCTCTTCATTAGTCAGTGGAAATATTAATGCAACTGACTTGTCTTTTAAAAGTTTTAACACTGGCTTTGGGAACAGAGTTAAGCCAACAGCTACTGCTTTTGGAAATCCCAACAGCTGAGAGGTGAAAAATGTGCTTAAAAATAAAAAAAAGCATTGTGTGTGGTTTGATATATTTAAAAGGTGTATTGTACTTTATAGGCACATATGAAGATTATGAACTAACCCTATAATTGCCTGATAACTAAAATATAACACTGCTTAAGTGACAATTTGTTTCTATTTAAAATAGTGGGGTTTATTTTTTTTTTAATAAATTAAATTGTCTACAACCATGTTTAAAACATTCTTAAAAAGACATAACAAGCTGGTTGACGTATAGCCTCTATTCTGATTCCCACTAAATCCTTTGTATTTTTTGAAATTATCTCTCCTTTAGTTTATAGTGAGTTTTGTTGAATAATAACGTAAGTAACAGCAGGAATGTATGGTAACATACTGTCTGATCTGCAGTTACCTAATTGGTCTTGCTTGCTTAGCCCTTAGATTTTTTTGAAGGTAACTATTTACCCGAGGAGTGTTTGTATTCATAAAGTAAAATGTTTCCTCCCTAAACATGGGCAAAATTAAAAAAAAACATAAACAACCATTATCATTAGCTCACAAACATATGCTAAAGACCATCTACTATATATTATTTTACAACTTTTCCAGATGTAGTTTAGTTAACATTTTAGAAATATTATATTATTTCTAAATCCATGTGCCTGTTTAAACTTCATTATCTCAAATGATACTGAGTGAGTGGTCATGAAACAGTATCATAAAATGCATACAGACATTATTTTAATGTAATAAACATGTGATTTTTAAGACTATCTTAACAAACACACATGTTTATTCTTTGCTAAAACATGTTTCTGCGAGTGCCACACCTATATTTTGCATGTTTTCAGTCAGTTTGTTCAAAAGATTATTGGGGGGGAGGATGGGGGGGTGGGTGTGTGTGGATAATTCTCTCAAAATCTCAGAGCAAAATACCAGCCTGTTTTGACACAGCTATTTTTCCGTAGCAAACACTTTTAATTCTCAGAATTTTTCTTAACTGTGAAACATGGGTAGGGCACTGAAACATGCATTTTTATATTTTTGCTCCTTATGAACCAGATAACACATGAGATGCAATGAAATTTTCCTAGATGTCAATTTTTAATTCTCTTATCTTGAAGCATGAAAGTTAATGGTTGTTAGATTTGTAGACACACTGGTTTTGGTAGCGATTGCATCTTATGTGGGATGTATCTGGTCTTTTATTATTTGTTTTATAGTGTCATTTCAATGTAATGTGCTGTTCTTTGTGTCTTTGTTGTCTCTTTTTTTTCTTTGTCCCCCCAACAGCATTTTGTCCCGCACAGGGAAGAAGGAGAATCAAGATGCCTCCAATTTGACAGTGCCCATGACCATGTGTCTTTTTCCTGTGCCATTCCCACTCACCCCATCTCTAAGACCACAGGTCAGTTCCATCAACCCTACTGTTACTCGCTCCCTCCTTTACAGCGTCCTGCGAGATGCTCCATCTGAACGTGGCCAGCAAAGTCGTGATGCTCAGTTATCAGACTACCCATCTTTGGACTATCAAGGACTTTACGTGACACTGGTGACACTGCTGGATCTAGTTCCCTTGCTACAACATGGTCAACATGGTAAGCAGGCCCTTGAACCATTCCAGTACGCTTAACGTCACTGCTGTGAATCCATGAATGATGCATAAATGCAGTGGAAGAGATGGGCCTAAACTGACCTGGATCTGGAATTCAAATCTCCTGGGATGTGTTTATATCCAAGTGGTTGGTTTGACTTAATTAAATAAATATTTTTTTAATTTTTTTGCTAACTGTGGATTTGGGTTTCAATTCTGAGGTTGTCTGGTTTTTAGTGTTACACTAGTGGTGTGTAACTAAAATACAATAGTATTTAACATAAATCATACATATGGTCTAAAAAAAATCTGGATTTTGAACTTCAGTCTGTTGGGATATCTTCAGACTGGCCTTTTTTTGGGGTGGCTCCATTAAAAAGGAGTAAATTGCTTGCAAATGTGTACCTGGCCGATAATGAATATGCAGATTGAGTGTTTTGGTGAGGGTCCATCTCTGATTAGAATACAGTATACATTTAATGGAATAAAAAACATGATAATGGTTATATGAGATGGCTTAAAAATATTCTTGGGTAAAAAGAGCACTCTCTCTGTCTGACTTACAGAGAAGACATTTTCTTGTGATTTGGATTAGTTAATCACAGGATTGTTGTGTATTGGTTTTGGTGGGGTTTTTTGGTTCGTCGTTTTTTGTTTGGGTTTTTTGGGGTTTTTTTTTTGTTTGGTTTGGGTTTTTCTTTTTTGTTTAGTTTTACTTTGTTTTCTTTTTGTTTGTTTTGTTTTGGATTTTTTGTGTGTGTGTGTTTTTTGTTTGTTTTTTTGAGACCGTGTTGTATTTATATTGTTTCCCCTCAAGTTCTGCATATGCCTGGCTTGTTAGTCTGTGTCTTTCCATCCTGGGATTCATGAGCCCAGTGTTCTCTCTCTGTTACATAAGCCCAATATTAATTTTCACCATGGTATCAAGGTGTATTACTTGCATAGATCAGTATAGCAAGATTATTGTCAGTCTGATACACTGCTGAAATTCTTCTGGAGGAGAGTTGTTTCTCTTAAATGCTGAATTCATTTTTCGAATCAAAGACTACTGCCCTAGGATATGATATGATCTTGCAAAAGAGGGGCTCCTAGCAAATTACAGACTTGTCAACTTGACTTCAATTTTTAGAAATAGAGTTAATTCTCAGAACTTTCTTCTAAATAGATAGCATGGTGATAATTAACAACCAATGAGGACCTTTAAAGAACAAATAACACTGAGCAAATGTAATTTATTTTTATGGTAGCACAATGGCTCTCCTGGCAGGGTTTTCCTGTCCTCAGTCAGGCTTTTGTTGCTGTGTCATTTGACATCCTAATAGGCAATCTGAAACATATGGTCCCTACTTGAGTTAGGAAAACACTCCAGGAGTGATTACCAGTGGCTCTTATCAGCTGGAAGGGTATACCAAGTGGGAATCTTACAGGAGTCTGTGCTGGGTCTAGTGTTATTAAATATGTTAATTTTTTTACTTGACTGGTGGAAATGAGAGAGCGCTTTTATTTGCAGGAGTTATCAAGATGGCTAATAGCATGTCCTTTTTGTGATAAATATCAGATTAAAAGCAATCTTGTCAAATTGCATTCTGTTTTAAAACACTTGGAAAGGAGAAATGTAAAATACTATGTTTAAGGAAGAGAAATCAAAGGCAGAAATGAAATGGGGGAAATACTAACTTGAAAGCCACACTGCAGAGTGTGGCTCAGAGGCAGACCATCAGTCACTAATACGATAATAGTACTCTAGCAATTTGTAAACAGGAGTTTGGTGTATGAGACACCCCAAACATTGTGTTTATCATTCTAATAGTCCCAGCAAGGCCTCAGCTGGAGTAGAATTTTCAGATTTGTCCATCTGCTTTCAAGAAAGACATGGGCCATTTGAGAAGAGTCCGGGAAAAGAAACAAGAATGATTTGAAGTCTAGAAAATGTGGAAAGTAATGAAAAGCAGAAAGAACTATGTTTGTCTAGCAGAAAGGGGACATTATTATAGTGTACAGATATGTAAAGGTTGCTGTGAGGAGAAATAAACAATTTGTGGTTATAGTTGATGAGGATAAGAAATTACAGGCTCAAACTGCAGCAATGGAAGTTGGGTTTTTTATGTGGTTTGGTTTTCTTTTCATTTGGTTGTTTTTTCATAAGTCCTTTTTTATGATAGTGATGTTTAAGCACTTGGAAATATTGCCAAGAGGAGCAGTGAACTGTCTTGCAGATTTTTAAGAACAGTTTAGATAAATATCTGCCAGGAATAATTTGGTCAACTCATGCTTGGGGCAAGGGGAGTTCACTTGCTATTTTTTATGGATCTGTGTATGGAGAATTAAATTTTGCAATAAAACTTGTTATTTATTTTTCCCTCAGCATAGCATGTGACTAAAAGAGAGCTTTTAACTTTTTTTTTTTTTTTAATCAGAGCAATCAGTGTTTGGGTAAGTACAAGTGATGCGCTAGGTGGTCCCAAGCTTTGGTCCAGTCAGATCATACAAAACTCTGAGTGCTTAGCTGGTAAATAGTATTGCAAGAAACACTCTCTGTCCTTAAGAACCTGGTTAGACCCTTGCATTGAAGACTTGCCAGAACCACTGAAATGGAGTGCTAATTTTAAAATCTTACTGTGACTCATAATGTTTACAGCTACAGATCTCCGAGTGCTTTACAGAGGCAGTTTTGCATCATACAAATTGTACAGATAAGACTGAAGGCCTGTGTAACATACTTAACATATGTAAGATTACAGAGAGTAATACAAGGAATTCCTCTCATGCAGGGGAAATGCCTTCTGATATACTGGGATCATCATACAGGTTCAAACTTGTGTGCTGTAACCTTTCTTGAAGGGTTATTGCCCCCAACTCAATTCCTCATTTGTAAGAGGATATGAAGATTCCACAGTGCCCAGATACACAATAACCTATCCCTTCCCTTGGCATCTTGAGATGTTGCATGTTTCTTAAGTATCCCTTCCAAAGAGTTATCATAGAATTAATTAGAATAAGTATAGAAAGACTTGATAAATATTCCTTTCATTTTAAGCCTTGGCCATTTTTGGCCTCGATGGCTTCCTAGGGAAGCAAGATCCATAGTTTAACCACATGCTGTTTGAAAAATACAGTGAAGCTTCCTGTAGTCACTGCATGTGGGGTACTTTGCAGCTTTCTTGAGGGTAGTTAAGATCAAAATCTTACTTTTCAATGACAGATAAAGACTAGAATGATTTTTGCAAAGGCAGGCCTTTTGATACCAAAGTGCATATCAAGTTCTTATTCTAATATCTCTGCTTAAATACAGGCCATTGTACGTTAACCAATGTATGAATAAAACCAACATTGATTTTAATAAATTATTTTACTGGCTGTAGTATTCATATTCACTTCAAACTCTTCTAAGTACTGTTCAACTGCTGTTTTCCTGTATTGTAGAAGGGACTTTGAAATGGTGGGTGGAATCTCTTGTCTATAGTTATTAACTTCCCAAATTACTTTGAGGGGAAGACTTGGATTTAAGTGTGATTTTTAAAATATAGTTTTGTAAACTAAAAACTACACAGTCATAATTATTTTTTCATCATGATGATTCTGTATTTCATTTTATTCAACAGATCTTGGGCAATCAATTTTTTACACTACTACATGCTTACTTCCTTTTCTCAGTGATGATATTTTGAGTACTTTACCCTATACAATGATTTCAACACTAGCTACCTTTCCTCCATTTCTGCACAAGGATATTATAGAGTATCTCAGCACATCTTTTCTGCCTATGGCTATATGTAAGTAAAACTCATTTTACTATTGCTGTGTCTCAGAAAACAGTATCAGACTGTAGGAGTCAAAAGTTCGATCTGTTGTCGAATTGTAGTGGGACATACTGTATGTATATATGTAAAATAATTCCATGTAACTATTTTTCCAAGGGAAATATTTACATTCCTATTTATTTATTTATTTATTTATTTATTGTATTACTGTGTGAATTCTTCCTTCATTTAAAGGATGAAGTTTAGTTTATTTAAGAAATACACTGTTCATACATGGAACTTCCAGTGCCTTCAGTGGGAGTTTTGAATACTGAAAAATGGGCAAACTGCTCCTGAAGCTATAGATGCAATAGCAACATGCACAATCTTTGCATGTGGACTATATCAGGATATACAAGAACGTTACATTGAGAAGATTCATTGCTGTGATGCCGTTCTCATTTTTCTCCCTCCCACTCTTCTTGCCATTTTCTCTTTATGTTCTGTGCTAAATAGCTGTGACTGTAATGTTTTCTATCCAGAATTGTTAAAGACTGAATCTGACAGTGCCTGCCTTTTTTATTTCTTTCTTTTTTCTTCCCTTCCTCAAAGGTGTCACAATGACATAATTTCATAATCCACATACAATGTGAATCCTGAGGTGTATTCTGAATGCTTATCTATGTACCTGATAAAAAGCTTGTTGGGATTTCAGTAGTAGGGAGAAATTTAACCATGTTCTGCAGATGGAAGCATTAGGATCAATATTAAAAGTCAATTTTAACCAACAAGCCTCTCACTGTGTGGGTGATGAAACTGCCAGAGAGGCTGAAGATTCTCCATCCTAGCAGGTCCACAACTGGTCCTGAGTACCCTCTCTAGCTGACCTTATCTTTGAGCAGAGGGGTTGGACAATACAGTCTCCAGAGGTCCCTTCTAATATCAACCATCCTGTGATTCTGTGAGAATGTCTCCTCCTTATCTGTATTCCAGACCTTTACGGAAAAACATGAACAACTTTTGTACAGAGATCAACATTGATGTCACTTAAGCATGTAGAAGATGCTCTTTTCATACATATATGTGTTAGGTCCTCTTTGTGTTAAAAACAGAATGTTGTGTTAAATTCCTTTTTCTTCCATTACTGTTACCTGTTAAAGAACAGCTGATGTAGGTAACTTATCCTGACCTGTCTCTCTACAGATCTGTAAAACTATTCTTCAAAACAGCTGTTTGAGCCAAATCCTTGGTTGACAAATAGATACTATTACCCAGCTGCCCTTGGCAGGGAATGTATACATATAGAGCATGGGAGCAACCTTTGTCATGGTTCCTGTCCTCAGCTGGTTGTATCTCTGTATGAAACTAGTCTGCTGCTCTTTAAATTTGGCTTCTAGTGCTGCGTTCCACTTTTGTCCTGATGGCCACATTTTAATTGCCACGGTAGAGCTGCTGAGTATTTTGTAATTTAAATCCTTACAGACCTTGCTGTAATAATTTGGGAGCTCTTATGTGTATGGATAAGATTCAAAAAAGAATGAAAGAAGTGCAGTGAAGAGAGTCATAACAATGTTGTGTTATTTGAAGAAGTATCAGATAGAAGAGGAAAAATTCTCCATTTTCCCTTCCCTTCTCCTTTTCTTCTCCAGTTGAGCTCTTATAATTAGTGTCCTAGTCTTTCCCCACTGGGAATATGCCCCTGAATCAAACTGAAAGGGAGGATGCAAGAGAATTGTGTAAGCAGCTGGAGAGCCAGATGGGAGGGATGGAAGCATCTCACTGAACTGGAAGCTACATTTCTTTGCTTCTATCCCAAATGATTGGTATTTGGGTCCTGGCAGATGGGCTTGGGCAAGTGCTGAGAGTAAGGATGGAAAGATTCAGGTCACATCTCCACATGGAAGGCTGCCTTCAAAGCCATACTCTGCCCTAGTGAGGCCACATCTGGAATACTGTGTCCAGTTCTGGGTCCCCCATCTTAAGAAGGACATGGAACTGCTGGAGAGGGTCCAGTGCAGGGCTACAAAGATGATTAAGGGAGTGGAACGTCTCTCTTATGAGGATAGACTGACGGAGTTTGGGCTTTTTAGCTTAGAGAAAAGAAGACTAAGGGGTGATTTAATCAATGTTATAAATATATGAAGGGTGAGTGCTGGGAAGATGGAGCCAGGCTCTTCTCGGTGATGCCCAATGATAGGACAAGGGGTAATGGGTTGAAGCTGAGGCACAAGAAGTTTCATGTAAACATAAGGAAAAATTTTTTCACAGTGAGGGTGACAGAACACTGGAACAGGTTGCCCGGGGGGGTTGTGGAGTCTCCCTCTCTGGAGATATTCAAGACCCGCCTGGACGCGTTCCTGTGTGACCTGGTCTAGGTGATCCTGCTCTGGCAGGGGGG
>JANVCC010000043.1:16959409-17187384 GCA_025345505.1 Todiramphus chloris collaris | reverse complement strand
GCGTTCCTGTGTGACCTGGTCTAGGTGATCCTGCTCTGGCAGGGGGGTTGGACTAGATGATCTCTCGAGGTCCCTTCCAGCCCTTGACATTCTATGATTCTATGATACTGCCATGTTATAGTTCAGCAAATAAACACCTACACTCTGCAGGGTTTTTCCAAGTATACCATTTAGTAGTAACCTCTTTGTAGGAGACCAGAAGGAACTCTAGCCACTTTATGCATAATGTCAATGTTACAACAGCTTAACTACAATTCGGTGGTTCTGTTTATCATTATCATGACACAGTTCACGTAACAAGGGGGCCTAATTTTTCTGGTACATAGTTATAAACTGAACTCATACAGTGTGCTCCCTGAGAAGTAATCTGTGCCATACATCATTAGCCAGCAGCTAACACCAGCACCAACCCTTCATCAATATACCTCAACAGCAGGCTTTCCATTTTTTCTTGTTTCTTCACCATCCACTTCCTCCTTACCTTTCATACAATCCGAGCCCTAGGTGCACTTGACTATACAAGTGACATCATTTTGACCAGTCTGTGTGCTCTGAAGGAGAGTGCCTGAGAAGATCACTGTCTCTGGTAATGCAGCTCTGAGACTGAAATCTTACTGATCTTGAAAACTAGATGTGTGCTCTGTGAAGCAATACTATATCCTTAGTCATCTTTCTCTTCCAGTAGAAACGAGGTTTCACCCCCTTCAGTAGAGAATGTTTCTAGGTTTATTTACCTTTTTCTCTTTTTTGTTTGTTCCTTTTTCTTTTACTCACATGGCCCCTTAGGAGTTTTATTTGCATAAATTGTAATTGCATGTGCCTACTTGCCTAATTTTCCTTCTTCCTAATTTTTTCTTCCCTTTCTTTTAAGTGGGATCCTCAAAAAGAGAAGGTGTTCCAGCACACGTCAATCTGTCTGCATCATCAATGCTAATGATTGCAATGCAGTACACATCAAACCCAGGTATGTGTAAACGTGCAAAATTGTATCATTCTCTCTAAAACCATGAGTCATGAATTGCTGTTCAGGTGCAATCGGGAAAGTTCAGATGATAGGGAAGATCTGTCTCGTCATCCAACACAGAATGAAAAATAAGTAATTTAGTTAAAACTGTAATTTCTGAGCGTCATGCTTAAAGTAATCATTATATGTAGATAAGAGATCTCATTCTGATGAAGAAATAGGATTTTACCCAGGATTAGAGACTCTGATCTACTCTTGCAGGAAATAGTGTGGATATATAACAGTGTTAGAGAGAAATCACCACTTTGACTGTAGACATTCATAGTAGCAGTCTTATACTAGGATTCATAGCCCACCAAATTCACAACTGATAACTATTTTTAGAGAAGACAGGTAATTCTGGCTTCAGGCTCAATAGAACTATAATGAATTTAAATGTAATTATAAGGATCTGAACACAAGGCTATTCTCTCTCACTGTGATGCAGTCCCAGTTAAATCAGTGGGATCACATAACCAAATGGAAACAGTATTTAACTTGAGGGAGCTGTTACATTGCTTGATAGCCAGCTATCTCCCCTTGCATGTAGATGGGTAGGTGGTGTGTTTGCAGGAACCCCATGCTGTGGTATGTATGTGAAAAGTGTCACATCATGCTAACATAGTTCATGGTGGTGAATAAAAGCAGCACACTTTTAAAAGCTCCTTGCACAAGTCAGGATTTTTTTCATGAAATGTTCTGTTTTTCTTTGTCAATTCCATGTTCTAGCTATCTGAGGAAAATGTTTGGGAAGTCAAACACATAAAGTAGTTCATTTGGCTCTCATTTATTTGATGCAGAGTGGCTCCTATAGCCTTTAGTATACATGGAAATAATATATTGTTACTTGTGACTTCCATTGACACCTCCAGATGAATGACGAGATACCCATTTACAGCTTTACATTGTGCTAATTAAGTTAATTAGCAGGTATTCTTAAACCAGATGAAAACAATCTCCATTGCTGTGCAAAAGCTGCACACTTCTAATACTCATTATCTTACTGCATTCCTTGACTGAAACAAGTTAATAATACTTAGTTTTTAAACTTTAGTGATGATACTCAGAGCGATGATTCTCAGAGCAATGGTTCTTCAGGAAACCCTTTAAAATACAAAGTAATTAATGGAGGTATAGAGTTTTGAATGGACAAAGCAAAGCCCATCAGCTAATTATGTCACTTCTGTAACTTGAGTTTCCATTTCAGTATTATGCCTATACTGTCTTTTTCTCTTAGTGTATCACTGCCAATTATTGGAGTGCCTCATGAAATATAAGCAAGAAGTATGGAAAGTAAGTTTATGGTTATGTATGCTTTGTGGAAATGACTGCATTTGGACAGTAATGAAAACCAGATGGCTTGAAAAATGAACTGACTGCGTGCCAAGAAGTTATAAATGATCTTTATATCCAGTCCTCGTTCTGGATTATGGAGACAAAGGTCCCTTTGATTTTAGTTTACAGAAGCAGCTTCCTGTTTTGTAGACCAGAGCTCATTTCCTCAGTACTGTGTGGCAGTGGCTTCAGTTAGCAGGAATTTTAATAATGACCAATCTCTCAGTTCATGTGGGATCAAACATTTATAAGGATTATTTGTAAGTGTTGCCTTAGCCTGAATCTTATCTGGATCCAGTTATTTATCTATATTGCACCTTTTGCTCCATGGCTAGACAGAGGCTTCATTTGCTGTATGTTAGTACACTGTGTACAGTGGTGGTAGCTGTTGGATGCTCTGATCAAACTCAGAAGCCAGTTGTAACCATACTGAAATTAGTAATCTAATCTATTTGTAAAGGCATACAAAAGATGTTTGATAGGGCATGCATTTTTTGTATTCAGGTCTCTTTGAATACAGGTAATATGTACTGAACTGTGTTTTTTACCTTGCAAAATAAATTTTTTTTTCCATGTCTTTCCTTAGGATTTGCTATATGTGATAGCCTATGGACCATCTCAAGTTAAACCTCCAGCAGTACAAATGTTATTTCACTATTGGCCTAATTTAAAACCCCCTGGGGCAATCAGTGAGTACAGAGGATTACAATACACAGGTCAGTGCAGCTGGTTTTGTATAGTCCAGAATAAATATAAAGGAAATGATCAGAAGTGTATTAATGTCACATGTTTACAGTTTTACAATACATTTTGAAATCTTTTTTTTTCTGTAAGTTGGTACTTTCATAAGTGTATACAATATCCATTTCTCTGTGTTTTTAAAATGTGTTATGAAAAATAAAAATTGTGATCGTGACTAATAAATATATTGTGTTATTCCTGATACTAACTAGACCAGAACAGAAGTAGTACAGTGTTCCACATGGATGTGAAACTGCCTTTTTGGCCTCATAAGGGTTCTGGCTTATGTTCCTTTCAATTATTGCTTGGGTTGTTTTGTTGTGCAAGCTGCTATCACTCCTGCTGTTGCTAAGACTCCTTATCTGGCTGTTACTGTCAAAAAAAGTCAGGTGGTGTCAAGTGCAGTCAGTATAATGGATAAGATCTCAAGGTTGACTGTAGGGTGAAAATGAGAGAGACAAAGTCAGCAGTGCAGCTGGAGCTGAATAGGTGGATGGTACAAAGTCCTCTGTCCAACAGACTCCCCTGTGATACAGATGGGATTGTGCTTCTGCAGTGGGGAAGCAATTCATGACTTGCTTTTCCTGCTTTCCTGTCTCAACCATTTCAAATAATCTTTGCCATGTGAGACATGTTTTATTCACTTTCAAAATTTCTGAACCAGACTGTGACACTTTAAATGATAAAAATGAAGGATGGGAAGAGACCTTAGAAGACCCTATAGATCAGCTCAAGTATGTGGATGCTGAAAAGCTGCTAGCAGAGGGATTTTCTCAGGTTCTCACAATATTCGGTGAGAATCCTGCCTTTCTCACATGTGTTATGAGAAACAGTAGGATGGTTTTGTAAACTAGACTAGCACATGGTGTTTTGCTAAGTTCTGCTTATGGTACCTTGGAAAAATATTTTGAAATAGGTGTTGTAGGACTTTAGCCAATCACCCTAGGAGATGGGTGATCACTGACCAATCGCCCTATGGGGCTAGGGTATATAAAATGGGGTTGTAAATTAATAAAGTTGCTTCTTTTGCCTGCTCTTGCTGAATTTATATGTTGCTGCATCTCTCTGCTCCCGGCATAAACAGCGACACAAGTACATCCTGAATGTTCTTTATACGTGCTTGTCTGATCTGTTCTAAAGCCTTCCCTTCAAGGGCTGATAAATTTTCTTGACTTCTCCAAAAGAAATCATTCTTCTTGTACTGCTCTGCATCACTTTTTTCATGCAACCAGGTCGGTAAAGTAAGCATGATATTCCATCTGAACCATTACTAGCACTGGGTAGACTGGAATAATTTCCTGTCTATAAATCTTTTATTGTATCCCAGAATGGTATGAGTATTATCTTAAGTTGCATGGCATTTTGACCTGGCGGCATCCTGTGTAACATCCAGGTGATGCCACTTGAACATACCTTTGTTGTTTACCACTTGTCATTACAAAGCTAAGGCTGCTTCTGTGGCTGGACAACTTTTCCTTTATCATAACTATGTATTCATTTTGCCTGGGAAAGTTACAGAATACAGCTACTGCTACCATCCTGTTCTTGGAGTGGAAGAATAATTAATTCAGGGTGTTCGTGAGATCAGGAAGGTTCTACAACAGGGATATCAGTGTCTTATTTTTTCCATTTTTTCACTGAGTTCAGGGTTCATTTTATAATTATATCCCAAACAAGTCATTAGGCAAGTACATAATAGGTTTTTTATTGTAATTATTAGGCTTCCCGAGGAATAGCTAGGTCTTCTCTCACATTTGTATAGTACTTAATACAAGAGAATCTTGTTCTCAATTGGTACTACTAGACACAAGAATATAAATATATGTTCTCCATGTATTAATCACCTGTATTTTGGTTTTGCAGCCTGGAATCCTATTCATTGCCAGCACATTGAATGTCATAATGCGATTAACAAACCAGCTGTAAAGGTATTGCTGTTTCTTCAGGGGTCAAAACCAACTATGTGGGGGATGGGAAGTTGCACTTTGACCCCAGCCATATGCTCTGGTTGTGTGCAGGTGACCTAGAGCTAAGGGTCAAATCAAAGCCTGTCAAGACCAAGGGGGCAGAACTTTGTGAATATGTTCTTTGTCTGTCTAAAGCAAGATCAGATATCTTCTCCAACTACTGTGGGAGAAGTCTTGATACTGTACTAATCATGAGGGTTTTTGCAGAGCACTTTACAATTCTGAGCTGGTTCCTGGCTAACCCATAAATGTATTTTCCTGAACACACGTACGTGTGTAAATAGCTGCACAAGTGGAAACTTTATGTCAATGACAGAGGTACTTGGTATCTTGATGAAGGTCCTACAATGCACCTACTCTGATTGTGATCCTTTGCTTGAAGTGTCCTAAAGCACATAGCAACAAAGCTTTACTTACCTCTTCTGCAGCCCTCTTTGATGGAGATGAATGGTATTTTTCCTGTTTATAGGCAGGGTAACAAAGCAAAGTGGCTTGACCGGGATAGTAGCGCAATTTGATGGCAGAGGCAAGAAGAGCATCCCAAGTCCAGAGCATACTACAGTTAGATACAAACCTAATTAATTAGTATACCTAATTAAATATGTGGATACAACCAATTTTCCTAGCATCAATTCATATATTAATACAATTATGTTAGTCAAACAGTTCTTCAGTGAGCCTTTTCCACAGTCTGTGACACTGATGGCCTAACGCTGACACCTGTCTCACATGTCTTGCCAGGGACCACTTTTCTGCCCACTCCAGACATTCTCCCTTATCCCTTTTCATAGGAAAGGAAGTTGGAAAAAGCTGGAAAAAAGGTGTTGTTTCATGTTGTTGTGATTACCATATTCAGACTAATCACTGAGTAGAGCAAATGATCAATGAAATTTACAGTTCCAAGCTTTGCAGATGAAATGCCTGAATGTTTTTGAATCATCTCCTAACTTAACTTTGACAGACTTGGTCTTGATCAGTCGTCACTCAGAAAAATGCAGCCTGTTGTCTCTTGTATAGATGAATGTAAATTTGGTTAAGAAAGATGAGAAACATTCAAAGAGGCATTTGTCTTTATAAATAAGATCTTTCGCTTGAATAGAGTAAGAAATGTTTTGTTTTAAATGGTTTAAGTATTGTGTATGCAAGCTACTGTTCAGGTTTTCCTTAAAAAGTACAAAACACTTAAAAAAATGTATGTAACTGACTGTTAAATGTAGCTGTTTTCTGTAACTGGCTAGTGTGGAGGGATAAAAGCTAATGCACGACAGTTTTGACCTATGCTGCCAGTGGAACTGTGAGTCCACAATCTTCATTCCGTCACTAGAATTATGCTGTATAGTTAACAACTATGATGACTGAAAATTTGCTAGAAGAGGTATTACTGAGAGAGAAAAACCTGGACTTTTACATTATCTTGTTCTAAGCAATGGAATCTCTAAGTCTCTGTTTCTTTGGAACACAAAAAAAGTCAGTCATGACAATGCAATGTAAATGTGTAACATAAAATACGCTTGTCTTTCAGAGTGATATTGAAATATGTCCTCTTCTCTTCCCATAGGCTCTTATTTTCAGTTACATCCCTCACTTTCTTAGAAATAATTTGTGATCCTGTACTTCCAGATGCTGAGTACTATCTTTCAGAATGCAGAATGCCCTCAACACATATCAAAGCTGTGCTGTATTGTATGTCCAAGCATTAATGTGTTGAACTTCTTCAATGAGCTTCAATGAACGGATATGTTCTCTATGTTTCAGATGTGCATTGACCCATCCTTGTCTGTGGCTTTGGGTGATAAGCCACCTCCCCTATATCTTTGTGAGGAATGCAGCCAGAGAATTGCAGGGTAAGTAAACTAAGAGCTGGAAAATGTTCAGGTCGAGTCAGACTCTGGAGTTATGTTTTATTTCAGTATGATTAGCATGTAATGTATATAGATAACCCTGTTAAAATATATGGAGCACACTGCCACTCAGTATGAATAAGCACTATAGAAATTTACTCCACATTATGAAAAATTGCATCTAGCTTAAACAGTAGTGAGCTGTAAAGTTGAGATCTCTGAATGAATAGATAATGTGGGATGCATTGACTACGATAGGGGAACCTCATTAATGCACAAATTTTTGCTTATGAAACATTTTTTGTCCTCATCCTTTAGTTGCTGTTAAAAGCAAGACAATGAAAACTCTTTCACAGATACTTCATTACTTTTCTGTAGCATGTATTTTAGATTAGTCTCTAGGATATACTGGAAGCAGCTGAGTAAAGAATTGAATTTGGTCGAGGCTTATCCAGTACCTGGAAGAAATATAGCCTTAATGAATTAACCTCACTTCTTTTTTTTTTTTTTTTTAAATTCTTTCTTTTTAAATTGCATTACTTTTCAAGATCCACTAAGACTTATCAGGAGTTCTAATCATTATTTCAAATGGAAAAGTTTACAGGTAGTTCAGAAGCTACTTGGGTTGTTTTGTCCCCAGTTTAAGACACCTTTATATCACACCTGCTGTAGAAAAAGCAATTACATCTCACTTCAGACTTTTAACTCATCATTGATTTAAAGCTGCAGGAAAAAGTAATTGATTTTGGTAGAAGCATAGCCTCTAAGGAGACTCACAGAAAACAATACTGGTAATTTTTTTTTTTTTTTTCCCCCCTGTTCATCTGTTGTTCTTCCTTATCATTTCTTAGCCATCAGATCTGCAGAGCACACAATATTTTAATTTGATAACTGTATGCATTAGAGGTAAGTTTTTTAGAGCCTTCAACATGTTGAACCAACATCAGCGAAGTGGTAATTTACATTAAGACAGGCACAATAAAGAGAAGTAATATAAAGCAGCCTGTAATTTATAAAACTACAATTGTAAAAGAGCAGCTTCAGAATAGTATCAGTCTTACCATGTTAATTTAGATAAATTTTCTCTTTGCAAAAATAAATGCATACATAAATAAAAAGTGGAAAGCTAATTAGATATACAATTTTTATAGGGATCACAGTGAATGGCTGATTGATGTTCTTCTACCACAAGGTAAGAGGTATTTTAAGGGTAGGTACAAACTGATGATAATTGTACAACCCTGTGCTTACTGATATTTCTGCATACGGCATTACTTGAAATGCTGCATTCTGTTCTAAAGGATTTTAAAAGAATTTTCAAGTAGTGTGTACTTAATATGGCTTAATGTTCTTCAAGTACTGTGAAAAATTCACTAATCCTCTATCTGAAATAGTACAAAACTCTTTATGCCTGAGGAAACAGAGACAATTGAACAAATTTTCAAAACCTGAAGCATCCATAGTTGGGGCCAAGATTTTTAAAAGTATTTGTCCCACACTGGTGTCCAAAAAACGGTACTTTTAGTAACCTGGGTCTGGTTTGAAAGATCTTAAAGCTTCTGAAAATTTATACTATGAACAGAAGGCTGTAAAGAATATCAGAACAGATCATTTTTCGATGATCTGGTCATTGATCCAGTCATTGTCCTTTGGCCAGTGAGAGAGCCTAATATTCTGTTATCTGACAGAATGCAGACAAAGCTTCTTGACAGACTAATCAGAATTTCCTGAGCTTACAAGGACAGTCACATACTCTCTAAAGTAACCCTTTCAAGGACAGAATAAAGATACTTCCTCTCTTTGTTCTGCAAACTGAAAATTCTTAGGCAGTGGAGATTTTTTTTAGCTGTTTGATTTTAATTGAATTTTATTCCAGATTGACTGTTTTATTCGCTTAAGGGAAAAACCAGTTCTTTTTATTCAACCACATACATACATTTACTGAATCAGATGTAGCCGAGGCAACTGACTGAATAGCTACTGCTTACAGGTTGAATCTGCAAACATTTCACTACGGAGCTATGTGCCAGAGACATAGTGGCTGCTTCTACATTGTTCATTCATATTCACTAATCTGTCATCCTGTGCGCTTTCACAGGCAATGTAGGCACATCTGAGCCATGCCTTCTACAGCAGGCCACAGGAGTGTGCCTACAGCTGCACTTTTTGCAGGCCTGTCCATGAGGCAGAAGCACAGGCAGAAGGTGGGTGGGATGCAGAGCACACCACACTTAATGCACCAAGGCTGTTTTTTTCATTTCAGTGTAGAAATAGACAGTAGGCCTAAGTATACAATGTCCTACCTTGTGCAGTCCAACAGGCTTAGGGGTTTCATTAGTGTCTGGAAACACAAGTTTAGCCTCCGAGACTTCCTTGCAGCAAATCCATTTTCCCATGGCTGCCATAGTAAAACTGAAGGATCATCATTCTGTGTTGATATTTTGTATGCCTTCCCCTTACAGCTGAAATTTCTGCTATATGTCAGAAGAAGGTAAGAGCGAGTCATTTTTGTGATGGGGCATGATTTGATGTTGTGTGTAGTGTCATTCCATTACGGTGTGGTACGTTCTTTTTTGTATCGTTCCAAGTTTTCACAATTTATCCATGAATGCATTTGTTGGTCGATGGGGATGATTCAACAGCAAGGTTTCTTTTTGTTAAAACTGCTGATGTTTGATTCGAGTTGTAGGTTTTTGTTGAAGTGGCTATTAGTAAAGCAATTCAATTATGCAGTCAAGCTCTGTTTTTGTTCTATAACTGCATATGAAGAGGATAGAGCAGCAGATTAATTTTTAGTCTAAGTGTTTATATCTTCTCATCTCTTTGAAAGCCTGATTAATCCTAAATTGGACAAAAATCCTACTGTAAACTGCATATCTTTAAAAATACATGGAGCAAATATGTGCAGTGCTTGGCTCTGGAAAGATTGCTGACAAAAAGAATCTGCTTGCAATACATACCAAGTAGTGTGATTTCATAACATTTTAATAATGAGGAATATAGTGTATAACATGTTCTAGATCTTATATGATAAAGAAAGCTTTTATGTTGGGCCAGGTTGACAGGTGGCAAAAATAAAGGTAGCACATATTTTGCAGGCTTGAATGAGGCAGATCCTTACACAGCATAAACTGATGTGACACCATTGATACCCTCGTAAGGATCTGCCTGTTGCTACACATAACTTAAAAGACATCCTGAAGTATAAGCAGTGTGTGTATATATATATATATAAATATATATATGAGAACTACTGTAAATTTTAGAGATTGCTCCAAGCCAGAAAGTTGAGATTGATGACTTAAATGTTGGTATGGTCTGCTCCAAAAGAAGAGCAACTTTGACATTTAAGTCTAAGCCTAGCATTTAGGCCTGAGCTCATCTTTCTGGAACTGCAGTGACACTTCATATCAGGAATTTGCACACAGTTGTGCTTATATATTCTGATTTTCAAAATGAACAACATTTGAGCCAGTTGTCCAGTGCTAACTTTCATCCATGTTTTCAGTTCCACTTCCTGATACTTGTGGCCTGATAAAATCTCTTTTATTTTCCAGAACTGTAGTTCACATGTCAGAAGAGCTGTTGTGACGTGCTTCTCAGCAGGCTGCTGTGGCCGCCATGGCAATAGGCCAGTGCGCTATTGCAAAAGATGCCACTCAAATCATCACAGCAGTGAAGTTGGGGCGGCTGCAGAAACCCATCTTTATCAGACCTCACCACCCCCTATCAACACCCGGGAGTGTGGGGCAGAAGAACTTGTGTGTACTGTGGAAGCTGTGATCAGGTAATATGGCAGCTGAGGAGGCATCAGTTTGTAAAGCAGGATCAGGCTTTCATGTAAATTTGCTTGCAAATCTTGTGCAAGTTCAGAGCAGGGGTGCTGGACTCCTGCTGCTACAGCAGTGTATCGATGCGCTGTGAGTGTCCTCCTGGAGGAAGTCAGCCTTGACTCCTAGAATTTGATGTTACTTTATTACTGCTCTTAGGAAAATTATGACATCAGATGCCTTAACCTGTAGTTATTCTTCATCGGACACCTGTGTCCAATGCAGGAAAACTGCATTCACTGACCATAAGCTTGTTTTATAGCTTGCTGAAGGAAGCAGAGTTTCATGCTGAGCAGAGGGAGTATGAACTCAACCGCAGGAGACAGATGGGCCTCTCTTCTTCCCATCACTCCTTGGACAACACAGACTTTGATAATAAAGATGATGACAAGCATGACCAACGCCTCTTGAGCCAGTTTGGAATCTGGTTCTTGGTGAGAAATTCTTGCTTTCTTACACCTCTGACCTTCTTCTCCTTTTCTTTCTGAAGCCTCAATTTTGTCTCTTTTTTTTTTTCCCCACTTCTTGGCTTCAGTTGGATACTTAACTGATTTGTAAGCAAAAAGGAGTTCTGTGCAGCTGTCAGACTTTGAGATTTCAGAATGAGTTTGGATGGAGCTGCTGACTGCCTCTGAGTCCTGTATAGAGTGTATAACAGAATTACTCATTCTCTCAGGCTTTTTATTGACCTTCTATGTGCCATGGTCTTCTGCTTACAGGTGCCCCCTGCTGAGTGCCATTATTTTAACCTTAAAAGGCAACCCCTAAAGATCCATTTTTCACCTTCCGTCTTTGAACATCACTGTCTGGAAACTCAGCTTCCTCTCTTACCTCTGAATAGGCTGGAGGAGTTTTAGTGGGCTGCTTTGCCTTCTTGCCTTCAGATTGGTCTATGTGACTCACTCCCAGTCATTGCACTCCAGCTAATTGATCCAGTGAGGGTTGACAGATTGAAGCCCTGCTTGTTCTACCCCTCACAGTAGTTAGCAGAGATTATTCAAAAATAGCAGGGCTGCTGCTGTCTAGTTCATGAGTGAGCCAGGCTAGAGCCTGATAGATCCTCAGAAATTGGATTCTGCAATTCTCCTTCTTTGGATCTTTCCAATTCACCTGGAGCTCTCAGGCTCTCTCCTCCTCAGTCACCCAATGGCAAGTGGGAAATAGTAGGACCCCTCATCTGTTGTCTAAACAGAGATAGGGACAGCAGGGTGGCAAGTCTAGAATCCCGTAATGACAACAAAGTTGCTCTGTTGTTCCAGTGACTGTGTGAATAAACTTCATATTCTGTTGATATCTTGTGGGTTTTGTTGTTTAACATTGTTTTAGACTTAAAGGCTTTTCTGTATTTTCATTGCTCCATGCTCATCTATTCTGTTTCAAATGAGGTTTTGTAAAGACTGAAGGCCTACATTTCCAGAAGTAGAATTGAAATGAGAACAGGAAGGTTATGTTATACCATATATGCCTCATCCTTGACATTGAAAGTCTTACCTTTCTGTGCTAGGGAGGAGGAGCTCACTGGCTTCATTCTGTTCTTACAAAATCTCTTGATCTCTCTGTAGTGAGTATTGGCAGAGATGACAGCACAGACTGTGAGATATAGAGGGTTGCTGTTTTCTTTCATAAAACAAATAGCTTTCATCTAGAAACTGTACAGAGCTCAAGAGTTCCTATTAAAAAGTTTGCCATCTGATGCTGCCTTTAACACTCAACTGAGACAAGCAGTAGGAGGCAAACACCTTAACTTCAACCTGCAATGATGTACAACAATGAAGACTACTTTGAATAGGCAAGGGTGTCATTAGCTGCCTCATCCCAAGAAAAAACATGGAGGAAAACCACTTGTAAGATGAGTTCTGGTCTTCTCTGGGAGGCAATACTGTCAGTTGTCTGTCCAAAAATGGCATGAAATAGCTTTTGAAATGAAAAGTAATTTTAAAGCTCAAACCAAAATGTTTCAGTTTGTCAAAGCCTTCTGTGTTGACATTTTCAGCGTTGAAACTAAGAAACAAGAAATTCAGTGCTTTCTACACACACACACACACACACACACACCCCCCTACCTTATTGTTGTTTTCTGGTTTGGAATTGCTTTATCAATTGTCCTGTGCCAAACTGTACTTAAAACCACGTGGCATATTTGTCTTCTATGTAATCTGCATCATCGTATTTCTCAGAATATGCAAATATAGTAGACAATTTACCACCTTTAATTCTAGAAATGAAACTTGATTTGTGTTTGTCTTCCAGGTGAGCCTTTGCACTCCCAGTGAAAATACACCCACGGAGAGTTTAGCAAGGCTGGTTAGCATGGTATTCCAGTGGTTTCATTCTACAGCTTACATGGTGGATGATGAAGTCGGTAGCCTCGTTGAAAAGCTCAAACCACAGTTTGTTACTAAGTGGTTGAAGACTGTTTGCGATGTCCGGTTTGATGTCATGGTTATGTGCCTCCTTCCTAAACCAATGGAGTTTGCCAGGGTAAGAATAATTTATCTGAAGTTTCCACAGCCAAGTATACCACATGTGCTTGTTGTAAGACTCATTTTGTGACTCTTATATAAAATGCCCAGAGGACATGTTGGTTTTGTTTCCTAAAATTAAGTGGCTAGACTAGGAAGGTCCATAAAGGCTTGATGTTATATATTACATCACTAGGGATGAAGTGTGCATCCATGAATTTTTCCTAATCTGTTATATGGGATTTGCTGTATGTGTGCAATCCAGCACGTGTATGTGTCTTTCTCTGAACCGTCACTGTGAAGATACACCTGGCTGTGGGAGGACTTCAGTGCGGTGGAGGGCATTTGAGAGGTGGATGGCCGCATTGAATATTAGAACTGAAGAAAAGAGATTAGGGCTTTGAGACTAAAGGGGAAAGGAAAGACTGACCCACATGCTGTAATCTGTTATGAATCTTCTTCTTGTCTTGGATCCAGACCCTTTTTTCAGTTTTATTACCCTCACTGCAGTACTTGAGACTAGACTGACCCTTTGCAAGGGTTTGCTAGAACATGAAGACAAACAGCCGTGAAATTAGCTGTGATGAATGGAGAAAAAATAGTTTGTTGGCTGAGATTATCAGTAGCTGCTGCCAAAACAGCAGTCATCTCTAGAGCCATTAGTCAGGAACAGCAGATGTGAGCCAAGGTCAGTTAGAATAATTAATCTCTGTAGGCCAGTTACTTATTTACTTAGAAGTATATTTTTTGGCTTCCATCACTTAGAACCTTCCCTCAAAAAAAACCAAACCAGACACAAAATAACACCTGCCACAGACCAAAATTTTCAAAATAAGGACCCAGTACTATACAAGTTTCCCGGAGCAAATAATTGAAGGTGCAAGTTTGACCAAACAAATCTGTCCCTTGTTGAGCATTGTAAACAATGAGAGATTACTCTGCATCATGGCCTGGAAGTGAGCGAACTTCATCTAACTCTTGGATAATGCTTTTGTACAGTGTGGATTAAAATGAGAGAGATAAAAATGAGTGCAGTCCCCATGACTGAATTCTAAACCCAGGTTGGAAGACACTGATCATCACCCCCCACAATCTCCTGGCAGCAACACACTGAGCAAATTTATGGTGCTGAGTAAGTTACACTAGAAGTTCATCAGTATGATTCCTGGAAATGCCCACAGGTTGGTGGATACTGGGACAAATCGTGTAGTGCTGTGACCCAATTAAAAGAAGGGCTGAATCGGATCCTTTGCTTGATTCCATACAATGTGATAAACCAGCCAGTGTGGGAATGTATCATGCCAGAGTGGTTGGAAGCTATAAGAACAGAAGTGCCTGATAATCAACTGAAAGAGTTCCGGGAAGTGTTGAGGTATGTATAACCATTCTATTATTGCATGTGTTAATTGTTGACAGTTTTAGCACAGTAAGATGGTGACAACAAATAAAAATGCCTGTGTGCAATAGACAGGAGTGAGTGAATGCTTCTGAATTTTTCATATAGCTTATGTTTATACTAAAGCACTTAAGCTTTGGGAAGTTTCCTTTTATTGCTCCTGGTATCCTCTAAGTTTAATTAAGCACCCACTACATGGATGTGGGTAAGGCACATATTCAGTGATTTCCTGCAGCGTGGTGTCCTCCTCCTCGCCAGCTGTTGATGAGAAGTGGTGGGGATCAGTAGAGTTGGCATTGGAAGTGTGAAGATTTGTATTGATTTAGCCAGTATCTTCCCCTGTTGAGCAAAGAAAACACCAGAATAAGAACAGTGTCTGGCTGAGTCATAATTTCATGTGTGGTGTATGATTTGACAATAGAATCTCACATTTTAACTGATGAAGAGGCTCTGAAACTGACTGTAAACTTCTATATGTAGGTATTGATCTAACCTTCTTAATGTAAACATGTAATGGAGGAGTGGTAAGATGAGAAATTTTCCAATTTATACATTGGATTTTGAAAAAGATATTGCTATCAAATAAAATTGGGCATGATAGGAGATGTGATGTAAATTCGTAAGGTGCATCACCAAATTCAGAGATGACCTTGTGCAGTCAGGAAAGGTGGTATCAGCAACTTAGCTCAGCTCCCATTGAGGATGAGGATGCAGGTAAGATTACAGAAGCATCATCAGTGCTGGTAGTGAGATTGCATTCCTACCAGTTTTCTGTTATATCTCACACAGTGTATGCCATGGTAACTCAGTGATGCTATATTTTTGTTCTACTTTTCAGCAAAATGTTTGACACTGAACTTTGCCCTCTCCCTTTCTCCATGGAGGAGATGTTTGGCTTCATTAGCTGTCGATTCACAGGGTATCCATCCTCTGTGCAAGAGCAAGCATTGCTTTGGCTACATGTAAGTGTCCTCTCCTGACAAGTTGTGCTGAAGCACCTTATGATTTTGGGGGGAAAAAAAAAAAAAAAAAAAAGAAAAAAAAAAAGAAAAAAAAAAAGAGAGAGAGAGAAATAAAAAAAACATAAGACACTTTTCCAAGGATCAGGGAGCCTTTTCTGCCCTTTGCTTAGCTCCAGTGCAAGGATGGTTGTTAGACAGATCTTGGGAAGCTTTATGTTACTAGGCTGTCATGGGCAGTATAATAATGGCCTGGAAATTCCTGTTACCTTTGAATGTCAGTTCTGTCTTTAGGGACGTTCAACTGTCCAACCATTCACCAGCAATAGTTTTTAGTCCTTGCAGAATTTGGTCTGTAGATCCCAAAATTAATTCCAGACTCCAGAAGCAGCTGTAGTTGTTTCTGCATATGAAGAACTAGGTTTGACTAGCTCTGTACCCATCAAGCTTTCTGCTACTCTACCCCTTTTGTGCTGTATTTGTCCACAAAGCTTGCATTCACTCAGTGTTCATATTCAAAAACTACAGGGGCAATCATGTCAGTTGAGGACAGTGAATTCAAAAGGGTATAAAATTTTCCACAGCACCTCAGAATAATACCCGTACTCATCATTATCACTTCTTTTCTGCTGAGGGTTATTTTCATTATGCCTCTGCAAAGACCAATTTACCTGATGACTGTAGCATTTTTCAGGTATGCAGAGTTTTCAAGTAAGGTATGATTTTTTTTAGATTTTTCTTGACCTAATAGTAGTTAGTGACAAGTACAAATGGACTAACATTTGTCTGAGTGTTGGTGAAAAAACAGATGATGAATTTTCCCTTGGTGATTTGCATATAACCATCACTGTCACTGGTACGCTACCATTCTGACTGGATTCTTAGAATAAATACAAGAATTCAGTTTTAAGTAATAATAAATACAATAAATAGCTATTCATCCAAGTGTTGGTAATACTTCTGGTTTACAGAAATGTTTTTGTGGAACAACGTCACACTCCTGTGTGTTTGTGCTTAAAAGTGATGTCAAGGCACACCAAGCAGATGCCAACAAATATTTTGTACTATTTTTATATATATATATTTATTCCCGCCCCCCACCCCAGTTCTCTTTTGCCTTGATTTTGACAGAAATCTAAGCTTGCAGCTCACCTCATTGAATCCCAGAATTAAATGCATGGAACTTACTGTACTGAGGATTATATGATAAAGGTTCTTATAAAGTAGCTGGCATTTTTGATCAAACTTGAAACTCATGCTTTTTTCTTCATTGTCTTTCTTCAGGTGTTATCTGAACTGGATATTGTTGTTCCTCTTCAGTTACTAATCAGCATGTTTTCTGATGGAGTTAATTCTGTAAAAGAGTTAGCAAATCAAAGAAAATCAAGAGTCAGTGAACTGTCGGGAAATCTTGCAGCTCGGAGGGTAACTGTTATTTATCCTGCCTATTTTATTGCATAGAACAGTTCTAATAGAATGCTTGTAAAGAATTAAAAAGTCATCTTTTGATATAGCAGCATTTGATTGGAAACATTGTAGATTTTTGAAAATGGAAGAAAATTGGCATGGCTTCTTCAGTTAATACTACTCTATCACATGGTCGGTGTAAAGTTTGGAGTGTTCTTGGTATCTTTTCCAATCATTTTCATTCTCTGCGTCTTCTATTGATAACTGTCAACAACAAGTTGGACACTGCAAAAATGTGCCATTAATTTCAGAAAGTGCAGTTAGCTAGAAGAGACTTAGCTGAAAAGTTAAATCACTGAACAGAATTAGTTCTGTTCTAGCTCAAACCAGTACATAAACTAAGCAGAAAGAATGGATAAACTTACTGTCTGGTCTTTCAGGCCATAGCTGGCCTAAAAATAGTCATCATGTGTCATCTAACTGTGTATCTATCTCCCTGCAGCTGGTTTAGTTGGCCTGCTGTGGTGTGGACATAAATGAATGCAGACATACCCATTGCATTACTTTTGTGTCTATTTCATTTCCAGCTGCCTTTATCCTTGGTTAGCCTTAGTTACACTGTTGTCTTGAAACAGCCTCCTTTATTAGCCTTCTATTATTGAAGTTCATGTCCCTGGATCGTGGAGCACATCGTTGTAACCTGCTGGCCACTTTACTGCCTGCACCAATTTTCTGTTTAGTTTATGATGTTAAAATTCCTCCTTAGGAATAAGATAATGGAGTCAGCCACTTAGCTTAAGAGAATGTATGCATCTCTGCAGAGTATGACTCCTGTACTTCTGTTACATTTATCATTTAATATTAAGGGACATGTGTAGGTTTTGCAGAAATGCTACAGAAGGGAATAGTAAGGCTGTCAAAGTTCTTGCCATTTTCTGCAGTTTCATTTAGAATAAGATTGCTTAAATGTGTAGCAATCATTTGGGCATGTTGATATTTTTATGTCTTCAGGTAAGCGTTGCTTCTGACCCTGGACGCAGAGTTCAGCACAACATGCTAAGTCCTTTCCCAAGCCCCTTCCAGAGCCCATTTCGGAGTCCAATACGTAGTCCTTTTCACAGCCCTTTCAAGAACTTTGGGCAGACCAGTGGAAAGACAATTGATTTTGACTGTGAAGATGATGAAATGAATCTTAATTGCTTCATTTTGATGTTTGATCTCATCTTGAAGCAGGTACTTACAGAAGAAAACCACTCACATTGAGGGGACACTAAAGTTCTGTAGTAATTTTTGACTCTTCTTTAATCCTCTATTGAATCCCTTTCTGCTAAGGGACATGAGGTATAAGACGTTTAAATTGCTCCACAGCTATCATCTGCCTTCACCTATATAGGTGTTCATGTTCAATGAAGAGAAGTTAGATACCTTCACATTCATGTTAGATAGCTCAAATGAGTGAAAGGAACTTCTCCTTGGAGATCTGTTTATTTCTGCAGACTAGATGCAGAGGCTTATTGATAGGCTTAGATTAGATGCATAATATTTGGATAGCTAAATTCATACATTGTAAATTGAAGGCCAGGTGTTTTAGATAGCTATCTCCAGGTAAAAATCATGGGTCCTGTGCTTGAAATTGTTTACTCTGTTTAAGCTTGTGCTTCCACACCAGTGGCAATTTAGAATTGTGAATTCCAATTTATCTCAAACTCTTCCCAGTATTGTAATATAACACTAGCAGAAATGTAGGAAGAGGCAGAATAGTTAGTCCTCTGGCTTTTAAATAAGTAATAAATCTTTATTCTCTTTTCTCTCTTACAGATGGAACTCCAGGATGATGGTGTCACTTCGGGCTTAGAGAACAGCATTTCGAAAGATATAATATCCATCATAAACAATGTGTTCCAGGCACCCTGGGGTGGTTCTCACACCTGTCAGAAAGATGAAAAAGCAGTTGAATGTGGTCTGTGTCAGTCTAGCATTCTGTGTTACCAGCTGGGTTTTGAGCTGCTGGAACAGCTTGCTCCAAAAGAAGAAATCAGGCTTGTTGTAAGTAGAGCAGGAAAGGGCCTCTATTATTGGTGTGCTGAACCTTTTCTTCATTGTTCTCTTTACTTTGTGCACAAGGGAGCAAAGCTGTGCTGAATTTTGTCATGGAGGATTTGGGAGGTTAAAGCAAAATGCCATTGAACTGTAAAATTCTTTGAGTTTGAAAAGAATCCAGGGAAGATGACAATATTATCGAACAGAATAACAGAACATTAGGGGTTGGAAGGGACCTTGAAAGATCATCTAGTCCAACCCAATATTCATCCAGTATGAACTCTTGATCAACACTGAAGTGCTGTTTCACTTTGGAAGGACACTTCCATGATACTGCGCCTTAAATTTCATCTTCTTTTAAAAGCTAAAAGTGGATATTTTGAAATGATTAATGATTTTAAATGAAGCAGTTGTTAAGCGAGCAAGACTTGGCGCTTCAATATTGAAAATGCTGAGCACTGTTGAAAAACAGAACATACTTCAAGTTGCACATCCAACTTTATCAAACATAGATATGTACTCCCAAGCACTAGTCATCATTAAAGCCTTCTGTAGCGTTGCAGAAGAATTGAAGCATTACCTATCATGCTATGAATTTATTTTAATCTGTATGCCTATTATGTCTAACTGTTTCGTCTGGTAGATCAGAAAACAGCATTGTTCCCCTTATTCTGAGTGCTTATTTGCTGTGACATGGTAGTAACAGGATATTTATTAGGATTTTTTTTTTCCAATGGTGGTCACAATCATGCCTTTTGATGTGTAAAAGCTTCAGAATTCCATGTATATGTGTATGCTAATAGTAGGTCTTGTGCATGTTCAGTAACATGCTAGAAAAATCATCTTAGGCCCTTTCAGTTCAGATTCTCACCTCAACTGAAAAGTAGCAAGTGATGCAATCTTTTGAGTTCTAGGGCTCGGTACCATTTCTAGGATCTACCATGTGATTTATAACATAATGGTCACAATGGCAACCTGCAATCCTGAGCTCCTGGCCACAAGCAGAAGTAACTCCACCTGGTCGTTCTTTCAATGTGACAATGATTGAGGTAGCTCCTGACTCTAGGCCTGGAAGTCTACAGTAGTGTAGGAAACACACCCTGCTCCTGTTTGGTGAAACTACAGCCCTGTGATTGGATCTGCCTGAGCTCCAATATGGATATGCAGCTTGTTAAGTGTTGCTACTTAAAAACGTGCTTTGAAACATAGTCTTCTTATTGGCATGCGTTTGCTGATGAAGAATTTTAGATATGTAAGTGATTTGAATGCACAAGTGTACATGGAACTAGACAGTGTCTGCCTCATTTGAGCTCAGCTTATCACACCAAATGTAACTTAAACGGCAAGATACGACTTTTTGTATGTAGATGTAGATAACATCAACAAATGAATTTAATTTATTATATTCTTCAAGGAACCCACAGATAACCTCGAGGATAGTCTTCTGTATACTAGACCTGAGTTTATTATAGGAACTGAAGGAGAAGAGGAAGACAAATTGGCACCAAAACATGGACAAAACCCAGGAAATCACACAGAGACCACAGAAAATGCTGGTAGGTGCAGGGTGAGAAGGCTGAGTATTTCAGTAAAGCTTTAGATGAAACGCTTCTACTCATACAGAATACAAGGTTCTGAAACAGTCTTTCAAGTCCAACAATGCACAGTCACTTCTTTCTCATGCATTTAATTCTTTCAATGTATACAGGAAAGCTGTATTTATGTTAATAGCAACTGTGACTGTTTCTCAAAGAAATCTTAGAAGAAATCTTGTGGGTTTTTTTTAATATAAAATAGCAAGAACATGACATGCTGAATTCCATGCTATTGTAACTTTCCTGACTGCAGCATTGCTGTGGCTAGAAATAATTTCTCTCTTAATACTTTTGACATTCTTTAGTTTCATTTTTGAATCCACAGATGAGAGAATTTTAATAACATTTTATGTAACTTATGTTTTTAACAGCGATAAAGAATGACACAGAAAGAAAATTTTCTTATCAGCAACTTCCAGTTACCTTGAAGCTCATATACACTATATTGCAGGTAACATTGATTACTTGTTTGTTTAGTTTGAATTTTTGGTGAAGTGGTGTCATTATGTTGAGAGTACTATATCTTCTTACACAGGAAATGTCAAGGTTTGAAGAACCAGACATTCTTTTTAACATGCTGAACTGTCTGAAGATCCTGTGCCTTCATGGGGAGTGCCTGTATATAGCAAAAAAGGACCATCCACAATTCCTTGCCTATATTCAAGATCACATGCTGATTGCAAGGTAGTTTTTTATCGCACATTTTGTCTTCACATTTTGTTGGTTCTCCAGCTATACATTCATTGTTGGCATCAAAGAATTTGCAGGTTTAGTATGAAAATTAACAAAGGGTGATAGGGAAGTGTGGAAAGTTTACGTAACTGTAATACAGGTACCCTGCATTGTCCATCATGGCTACTCTGTCATGCACCACTTGTTTTGCAGTGAGTCAGAGTTTCTCATATTGAATAATAGCATTGTCAGAGTGAATTGGATTGAAATCTCTGCATTTTAAGATTTTCTTTGGATAAAGGGACTTGTCAGAAAACTCACTGAATAAACATCAGCATCTGATGTTTGAAACACAGTGTGTTCGTGAGTGCTTACAACTGCTCAGTATCAGTTTCATGGAGCATCTCTGGAGGGTTTTAGCAGACTGAAGAATCTGTCCTCAATCTAAATACCAGCGAATTGTGAACACCCAACATCTTAGTTATTCGTGAATGCACATGATCCATGGTGCCACCACAGTTCATGTGGCTTACACGCTGAAGCTGGTCATGCTGAAACTACTGATTTACAGCATAGATTATGTTCCATGACAACTCTGCCTTCAATTTGGTGAACTCTTGTTAATTCTGAAGTGAGGAATATTTGAACCTGAGTTTTCAAGAAAAACTGCTGTAGTTGAAGATTTGCAAGTAGCTCTGTTCTACCTGCCACTCTGTAGTATTCACATAAATGCCCAGGGCAGTGGATAGAGATTTTAATGAAAAGTGCATTCCCACCAACAGTACACTAGATGTTTAGAAGAAATTAAGTCAAGAGAGTTTTTTTTATAAACAGGCTTACTCTTTTTGGTCCTTCCAGCTTATGGGGAGTTGTAAAGTCTGAGTTCTCTCAGCTTTCTTCCCTGGCAGTCCCGCTTCTTCTTCATGCACTTTCACTTCCCCATGGAGCTGACATTTTCTGGACAATCATAAACAGCAATTTCAACAGCAAAGATTGGAAGATGAGATTTGAAGCAGGTAAGTCTAAGAAATATACGCTATTTGCACTTTGTTGCTTCACTGAAGAGGTAGAGCTTTCTCTGCATTAAGTGAGGAGACCTATAATAGATGCATTTATTTATTTATTTATTTCTCTCTCTCCGTCTTTTTTTTTTTTTCCCCTGCTTTGGGGAGTTTTGGAGATAGTCTGGTGCAAAACTATGGCACAAGAATGCAGGAAAATAGAGGAGAACATGAGATATTTTGGATAGTAAAAATCAACACTTGGCAGCTATGTTTTGTTGTTACTTTCTCAGATGTGCAGGAGAGGTATATTAATCAGGAGCTAAAGAAACCATTGCCTGAATTAATATTTATATTTTCTTTCTTTGGGGGCATGGCTGCTACAGTGGAGAAGGTGGCTGTGTTGTGCAGATTTTTGGATATTCACTCTGTGACAAAAAACCACCTGCTGAAGTACTCTTTGGCTCATGCATTCTGCTGTTTCCTGACTGCTGTGGAAGATGTCAACCCAGCAGTAGCTACAAGAGCTGGGCTATTACTTGACACCATAAAGAGGCCAGCTTTACAGGTAGGTTCACTGTATGGGAAAAAATACATTCAAACAGGAATCTGGCTTTTCACCCAAACTTGAAAGCTGTTCAGACATACAGCATCACAGTTGCTGCTAACACCTCTTTAGGTGTTAGGCAAGCCTAGTGGGTCTTGGTAATCGCCATGCACAAAATAGCCAAGGGAAATGGTACTGCCCTAGTCCTAGCTTAGAATCATAGTATCATGCAGGTTGACAAAGATGGAGTCCAACTACAAAAAACTTGATAACTGCAAAGGATTACTTATGCATTTGAACTGCTATCATAAGGCTGTGTTTTTAAGTATTATTTTAAAGTTTATTGACATTTTTCAATTTGTAAAAAAAATACATTTGTAATTGTTATGGCACCCTGATGAACAGTTAGTGAGAAAGTATATTCAAGCAAAACCAAACATGGTCTTGATCTTCAAGATTTACTTAGTTGTGTAATTTTAAGCATGTGAGAGACCCTGCCAATCAGAATTGTCATTATTAAAACTAAGCAGATAGGAAAGTGAATCAGAGCCTACATCTACAAGCAAGATAAAAAAACAAAAACAAACAAACAAACCCCCCCCCCCCCCCCAAAAAAAAAATATTAAAATCTCATGGTACACAATTCAGTTCTAGTTCTCTGAAGAATAGAATGAATATGTATTTTTTGTACAAAGTTCAGTGTTTCTGCCTATGAAAAGCTGTTGATACTTGCTAGTTTTATTCCATATAATGACTTATCAAAATAGTTTTCAGAGAAATTTAATCCACTGCGTTTACTGAGACAGTTGCCAGTATACTGCACTTTCATATTTAACCTGTGGGTTTTCTTCTCAAACATAAGTCCTGACAATACATGCAAATTTTTAGTGCAGATAAAATACAGAAGCATTTTGAGGCAATGTGCTTCTGATACACATCACCACATAATCTTTCTTCCTTTGTTTGGGCTTGGTGATTCATTCTTTCTATAATTAAGCACTTGGTTCAGTTGCTTAAATATAATCTTTTTCTCAGGCAGAGGTGTGTGAAGAGAATACTTTGATTGTGTAACAAATGTGCAGTAGGGCAGAACTTTGTATTCCTAAGAACCTTAGCAAATTCTATATTCTAAATATGATGTTCATTTACCTCCTTCCTTACCTTACTTTTCCATTGATACCAGTAGCATTAGTTCTGATTTAAAGGATTTGGTAGGAAAAAGGAGCTAAACCTGTTAACAGGAGAAGTTGTGAGCTTTGCTTTAAAAAATGCTTCAAGTTTTCACATCTCAGTTCTGTGGTGTGTTTTGTTTTTTGTTTTTTTCCCTTTACAGGGTCTCTGTCTCTGCCTTGATTTCCAGTTTGACACAGTTGTCAAGGACAGACCCACAATTCTTAGTAAGCTTTTGCTACTTCATTTTCTAAAAGCGGATATTCCAGCTTTGAGCTGGGAGTTCTTTGTGAATCGCTTTGAGACCCTATCTCTGGAAGCACAGCTTCATCTGGACTGCAACAAAGAATTCCCTTTCCCAACAAGTAAGCAGAGTCCCAGTCAATCCTATTACCTTTTATCAGCTTCTGGAATTTCAGCTGCCTGCAAGGGTCTGAGAGAGATGTAGGTCTCACCTGTATAAATTCTCTGAAACTGAGTAATCTTTCAGGCCAAAAGAGAATAATTTGAAGTGAGCATTTTTTAATTGTGCAAATACGGCTTAGACTATATTCTGTTGAACCTTTGGGTGTCATGTTTCATTCTCACTAGGAGGTGATTCCCAGCCTTGGTTCAAATGCAGTCTGGTTCTATGAGCAGTTGCAACCTGCATTAACCCACTTGTTCTTTTGTAGATGTTCTTATGCTATCACCACTGCTATTGTCAAAGGTCTAGGTCATCACAGAATCACAGAATGTTAAGGATTGGAAGGGACCTTGAAAGATCACCTAGTCCAACCCCCCTGCCAGAGCAGGACCACCTAGAGCAGGTCACATAGGAACACATCCAGGCAGGTTTTAAATGTCTTCAGAGAAAGAGACTCCACAATCCCTCTGGTCAGGCAGTCATGCATGACTCCATTATGTAGTGGTCTGTACAAACAGAGCCCTAGGTGTATGACTTTTAACAAACAAACATTATGTGTGGGGTGCAGCATAAGAGGCACAGGGACAATTAGAGATGGTGCTCAGTTAACTATTCCTGCAGTGACACATGTTTGTAAATGTTAGTCCTGTTCATACGTTGTTTTTTGATGAGATAGGATGTCTTCTTCCACTCACTAAAGGGGGCTAAAGAATAATTTTTGTGTGGTTGTTTAACATGCTGAGTAATCGCAAACTTCCTTACCCAAGTGGTGGCTCACGAGGCAGATCTATTTCCACCTGATTTGCTTGGAGAAGGTGGGGACAGTGTGTATTCCCTCAGCAGCCTAATGCCTCCTCCTACACTTGCATGTAGCCCAGTTCCTAAAAAAGCAAAATGCCCAGGTCCTGCTCCTGCATCCATAGGGGAGATGGGTGGAACTGCTAACACTTTCTCCTCCATATGTGAGTAGCTTGTCCCAAAGCTGGCAACTGCTGCTGTGGCCTGAGGAAGGAATTTCAATGCTAGTTACTGGCACCTCTGTCTGCAAATGTATGGTCACATCTTTAAATGTGAATATTTGGGGGTGATTTAAAATTATAATATGCAAAAGATTCTTTTCAAGTCTCTTTTTAACCTTTCTCTTTGCCTTCTCAAAGACATAAGTGGTGCAAAATGGGCTCAGCAGCTTTAGTCGCTCAGATAACTATACTCAAAGGGCTTGAATGCACCATAAACATGGCTCCAGAAAATACTGGTGACCCCATTAAGACATGCAGTGATACTGCTGGTAACACCCCTGTAAATGCATAATCACACTCTCAGATTTTTGGAGGCGCTGTTCAAATCCAGAATGATAGATGTAGGCAGGACAGTAGCTCAGTGAGGCAAAGCTAGGGGTCACATTTGGGTGTGGGTGCACAAAACATGATGTGTACTCCTAAGATTTCTGCCACTTGAAATAGAGGGCATCTCATATTCCCTTAGCCTGAAATTCAGGTTTTGGTTTCAAGAACCTGTTTTTGTCCAATCTCTAAAGAAAGAAGTAACAGCCTAATTTTTTAAACACAGTTATGCCATTTGGGGTTTTATGGATTTTGGAATGAGAGCATGCAAATGAGTACCTTGCAGATGGACCCCTTGAGCCCATATGAAGCTTTCTTGACTTGAGTGGGATCTGGGGCCCAGTTGCATGTGGCACTTGGCAGCATTAGGGCCTCACCATGCTGTGGAATGAATCCTAACTTGGTCAATTGCATTTGCAAAGCTATCACTGCTGTCCGGACAAATGTCGCCAACCTCAGTGATGCAGCAATGTGGAAGATCAAGAGGGCTCGTTTCGCACGTAATCGTCAGAAGAGTGTGCGTTCCCTGAGGGACAGTGTGAAGGGACCAGTGGAGTCAAAGAGAGCGCTCTCCCTTCCAGAAACCTTAACCACCAAAATTCGTTGAGTATCTGTTTATATTTTTGTGACGCACCTGTATCTTCTCCCTTAGGGTCGTATCCTATTGCTGGGTACACATCATATTTATCAATATTTATCCAGTTGGGATAGCAAATTTAGTTTTCTGATTGACCTGGGCATTGTTCAGTTGATGACAGTTACTGAGTTTGACAAAGAACATAGACAAACATTATGCCTGTGCTGCATTTGTTTCAAAGGCCAGAACTAATGCTCCAAGACCAGATCTTTATTTTCATTTGTGGCTAATACACAGTAGTTATGTCTAAGATAAATTCAGTGTTTACAGAAAAGTTCCTCTATTACTGATTTAGTAGTTGTAATTATTAATCAGTGTATGCAGCATATGTTAGACACCATAAAAACAACTGTTAATGTCTCAAATGAGCTTTGGATATCTTCAGAATTCCTTTTTTAAGAAGACAATATCCACTCAGCATGTCGTTCCTGCCAGCTTGTATAGGAGGACCTAGGTGCTGGACAACCATAGGCCTGTATGGAGCACTGTACAGATATCTTCCCAAGGAGAAATAAAGCTTACCCATTCCTACTTAGAGAATTTTACAAACACAGATTAGTCTTTATGTTCACATTAGACATCTCACGTTGCTCCTAGCAATATAATAGGAATGGATAAAATGTTCAAACCTGGGTGCTGGTGAACTGTTAAAAGGTAATTTCTTTTCTCCAAAAGAAACACCACCATATTTTGGGACTCTTAGGTAATCCTTCTTGACCAGTTTCTGATCCTGCATAGGGGCTCCTGTCTGGTGACTCTTGTACCAGCAAAACTGAAAGATGGAGAAAGCTAGAATTATAGAACACGGTGCACAAAATCTGTAGGGCACAGAAGTGACGTGTCAAACAGTTAAACTCACTGCCTGACAACACTGCATGAGTAAGTGAACATAAATATGCTAGCAGTGAATATATCCTGAAATATGACAGTGCTGCCTTTTTAAACAGAGTTGCTCTTGTTGTTTTTATTCTTTTTTTAAGCCGTGAGCTTGACCAGACATGAGCAGTCTGCTCCAGCACTTGGAGGAACGCCAGAGCAAACACCAGGTGCGTTTGACTGGGAGGGTGTATTTTGATGGAACAGGAAGGCCCTAGTGCTGCCTTTCTTGCTGACTCATGAGATAAACTTAGGCAAGATGGAAATTAGCTAAAAGGCACAGTGAATCCGTCTCAGGATGGTTCCAAAAGGTGTAAATAGAAGATTTGCTCTTGTTCAGTGCTGAAAACTGCCCCCAGTTGTAAATAGTACCTCAGGGCTGGGAAGAGTTTATTCAGAGTCAGTCAGTGGGGCTGGCAGTGCCTCACCCTCCTACGTTTTCATTGCCCACAGGAACAAGTAAATCTTTAGTAGGCTGGCCCCATGGGTTGCCTATGTTCAGCCTGGTCTTTCACCTTCATATTTTAGAGACAGCACACAGAATGCTTTTTGTCAGTACTGTAAATTACACTTGTCTCCTCCAAGTCCCTTATTTTATATTTACTGACATTCTGTGAAGATGTCACCATTCTGTCAGGCATTTGTAGAATACCTATCTCAGCAGGGTCCAAGTAATCTCTAAATAATTCTGACTACTGACAGCTCTTGCTCTGAGTGAAGGTGTGAAGCTCTGTTCACTGTGTCCTGCTGTATTGTTTTCAGAGAGGGTGAAGTATGAGAAGTGAGATTTTAATGCTTTTGAAAGTGTAGTAATATTTCTGGAAAGTAAAATATCAGGAAAAGTCCTTGGAAGTGGCTGTTAACTAGCGTTAGTATGAAAAAATACTGTCAAAATTGAGCATTTTATCACTGAGCTTCTAAACTATATTGTTCAGCAAGTAAAATAGGTTAATCTTTTCAGATTTATTACTTATTGAGTTCTGTTTTTTCAAACAGGATTTTACACACCTCTCATTTCCCCCTACTTTGACTCATTTCATTTTATTGCCTTTGTTTTGTTGAAAATTTCACACCACATAATAGACATGAAAATAAGTAGGGCTGAAGAAAAGAGTCTAATATCATCCTTATGAATATGGTGTCTTTTTGATACAATTTCATGGACAGTTTTAACCCAGGTATATGTAGGTTGATTATTTGTCGGGTGATGTCCACAAAGCTAAAGTTATTTTCTATATACATTTTTACTGTACTTTTGAAAATGGTACTTGCTATATTTTTGATTGTAATTAATTCAGAATTTATTGTTTTCTCTTTGCGTCTGCAAATCTAGGTCCAGCAAAAGTTTGGATAGAGAATTTTCATTTTGAAGGAAAGTTACTGTACATAAAAAATCTCAGTGAGAACTCTTTGGAATAAAAAACATTCTATAATATGAAGTTCATCGTTTATTTTGACCAAAATGAGACCAGTAAAGAGAAGTTATTCTTATTAGAAGTGATTCTGAAAGTTTCCCCCCACTAGTGATTCATTTTCACCTGTCATAGAAATAGCAAACTTCTCCCATGCTCAGCAGAACAGACAACTGAACAAAACCTGTTGCTCACCCACCAAAGTTTTCCTGGTGAAAAACCTAAGACAGATGCAGTTGTACCAGCAAGGGAGTCCCTTGTCAGAATAGCATATTATATTGAGAATATAAGTAAATTAGAATATTAAAATAATTCTTTTGCATTTGTTATGTAGCTATGAATTTACATAAAGCCTAAGGTGTGTGAGAAGTTCTGTGAGACTAAGTGGATGTTGGTTGCTGGCTCATAACCCTAACACAGAAATGCAGGAGCAATTTTAAGATTATTCTTTGAGCTAATCTTGCTTGTAATGTCTGTCCTGTGAACTTCAACTTAAACTGTTCTTGCAAAAGTAAGGACTGTGTCCAATAGTTGACAGGATTTATCTTTGAAATAAAATCAAGCAGTTCTATAATTTTTCTTCATACCAGCTTGCTTTATCTTAATTATTTTCTGTTAGATTTTTTTTTAGCCAAGGATCAGAAAATACATCAGAATAATTTTTAGTAGCAATTAATTTTAATTGTTATCATTTTTAATGTACAAACTAAAATTAATTGTGTAATAAAACCTTAAGTTTCAATTATTGCCTCATTTGCCTTCATTCTTCGTTAATCATTATTTGGTAACATTTTCTCTGTCTCCTACCTTTGCTGTTTTGTACATCCTCCCCTGTCGAAGACTCAAGTCTGCTAACATTTGCTGACAAAAGACTGAAAACTATGCCAGATGAGAATTTGGTGGCAATGGGATTTGATTCTTCTTTAGTGCACAGATGTGAAGCAATAATAACACTGAATTTGGCAGAAATACACTGGGATAGGTAGAAAAGCAACTCTGTTAAACATTGGAAAGCTGAGAAATGCAGTTTGGTGTACACAAGTGTTATTGTGCTCTTGAACCTGAGGCAACAGAGGAACAATGCCCTCAGAAATGTGTGCCTATCTCCTGTGATTTCATTGTGTGACTTTGGTCAGAAATGGAGCAATGAACTCTGGAAAAAAATCTGATGTATTCTGTAACCTGTTTACAGTCTAATCCAGTGTCTGATACCAATGTGTCTCTTGTACCAATAGGACAACCCTCTCCAGAGAATGATAATACAATAAAAGACTTGCTGCCAGAGGATGCTGGGATTGATCACCAGACTGTCCACCAGCTCATTACTGTGCTAATGAAGTTCATGGCAAAGGATGAGAGCAGCGCTGAGTCGGACATCAGCAGTGCTAAAGCTTTCAACACAGTCAAGCGCCATCTGTATGTCCTGCTTGGTTATGATCAGCAGGAAGGATGCTTCATGATTGCACCACAAAAAATGCGTGTTTCCACCTGCTTCAATGCCTTTATTGCTGGAATAGCACAAGTAGGTGAAGGCACTTACTGTTTGCAGCTATGTGTCGTATGTTGTTGAAATGGTGGTAGCACGGCCTTCTTTGTACCAAAATAATGGCTGACTGTGGTTGTCCTACTTAAAACTCTTTAATACCTCTTCAGTTGTTGAAAGAGCTTGGGAACAAGGATAGCTGCTTGCTCTTGATCCTCAGAAGACTGTGTAGCCTATTCAAGTGCTTTCTGTAGGTCTTTGCTTTACATTTAAAAAGTAAATAGTTAAATAGAAATTGTAACTTCCTACTAGTACTCTAAACATGCTGCATCATTGGCATAGAGATAATCGGTTTGTATGCATGCAAATACTACCACTGTATGAAAAATTGGACATTGCTCCAAACCTCTTTGCCTTCTTTCTCTAGTCTTGAATGCCTGCCTTTCCTCATGTGTCATTTCCTTCTTTCCCATTCAGGAAGACCTGGGATCCATGTGTTCTTGCTTGTTTCCTTGTGTGAATGGTCTGTAAGCTCTTCAACATTGCTCACTTTGCAGGAGACTCATTTTCCTTCTTCCTTAGAGTGCACCAGGAATTTTTATTTTCCCTTTCCTAGGGAGTGGTGCCACCTTGATGAACTTCTGCCTATATTGCTGTGATAAATGACTGAGCACATCCTTGCCTTGTTACTTCCTTCTCCATCTTATGAAGACTGTAATTTCTTACCTCACAATGCTTGTCTAAGGCTGAAATAATTCTTACTAACGGAGGAGATGGTGATGCTAGGCTGGAAAACATTTCACTCTTGCAGAATATACTTCTTATTTGCAATGAAACACCATCATCACTTCCACATTTTTTCCTCATCCCAGTCTGTTGTAAAGGATTACCTTAGGGGAGAGAGAGGAGCTGTGACTTCAGATTTCCCCCTCTCCCCGTTCTTAAAATGCCCACTGTAACCTCCAAACATTGCTCAAATTGCCTGGCGTCTCCTATATATGCAGTACTTACCAGGACTTTCTGGTTTGTACACTGGAATCGGTCATATTTTGGAGACAATTGTAATGTAGATATTTGAATAAACTTTCACAGTCATGGAGAGGTCAATGTATCCATATTTCAGCAGGCAAAATATAAGGAGTTAATGCAAAGCAGGCAGCTGCAGATGTGTCCTGATCCATTATCTTGGAGCATCACTGCAATCTGTTAATCATCTTTCATTTGTACAAGTTTAAGCTGAAGCGTGTAAAAGGCTATTCAGGCCTCTTGCTGTTGCATTTGGATTCTGGAAGTGTCAGTTTAGATCACAGGGCAGTAACTTCCCCATTTACATTTCTACATGGTTTCCAAGTTTGGATTCCCATAATTGACCTGATCTTCAAAAGTACTACTTAATGCAACTCTAAGTATCAGCCCCTGTCGTTCCTCTTCTGTCTTTAAAATGTCTTATGATAGCTAAATTCGCCATTCTGTTTGAAAAGCTTCGCAGTTGAATCCTGGCTCCCCTGACATTAAATGGAGTTTCATAACTTCAGTAGGCTTGGATTCTTCTCCATGTTAACACACGTCAAAACTTTAGTTTGTATTTTTTGGGGGATTTTTGCTTTCTTAGCTGAAAGGCTGCTTTGTGTTGGGAATCCTCTTTGCAGCAAGAGGAATGCTATTTGCAATCTGAAGTTGCATTTACAGAGTGAAAACTCGTTATGGAGATCTTAAAAGATCTATTTCAGTTACACTCCCTTCCCTAATCATAAATATTTGCATTCCCCAATCAGCCACGAAGGTTGGGACTGGGCTGACTTGCTGGTTCGTTGATTTTGATGCCAAGCTTTGTTGGAATGGAAAGTTCAAGGAAAAAAAAAACAACCAAATGACTGTTAGTATTTTGCATCATAAAATCTCGTTTTCAAATTCTTGAACGCATAATATGCCTTTTTCTCTCCCCAGCAGCAGAAGTGCCCAAATTTTGGTGTTTGCAGTCACTGCAGTGTTTCCCCGCATGGTGGCAATGTTGTCCAAGCCTCTCCTAGTAGGGAAACCAGCAACGCTGGGCTCTGTTCAGCATCCCAGGCTGGGCTCTGCTCAGCATTTGCAACATCACTTATTCCAGATCTTCCTGCGACAATTTAAAATATGGGTCTGCTGAGCTTAAGACATGTCTGCATTACAGTATGCACTGTGTTTAAGGCAGGGCTCTGTCTTCCTTCTACGGATGAGGTTTTTTCCCCTAGCCATGCTATATAACTGCATCACAACCCGAGGGGGCAAGGCATTTTAGGGTAGGACCATATTTGGTGCTTATATATCATCTGTTTGACAGGCTAACCCTACATGGATAGACATGGGCTTCATCTATTTAGCTCTGTGCATGCAGCACAAAAATGTGAGACAGCTGCACATCAAACTGGAGGATTTTACAGGGAAAAACTTCTAGTCAGCTTGTTCTGGAGGGAACTTGAGATAAGCTCTGTGTTTGTAAATTAGACTCATCCCCTTATTCTAATAAAAACAAAACTGAAAAAAGAAATACAAACCTGAAATAAATGGATGATGTGGGTAAAACTGATGTTTATGTCTGTTTAGATGTACAGGGCTCCTGATAAATTATACTAAGTCCACTGAAACTGCAGAGACATCTTCGATCTCAGGGGTTGTGCTGGCATTTACTTGGCCTTCTGCTATACCTTCCTGGGTGTCAACCAGTATTGGGCAGCCTCAGAGACAAAGGCATTGTGGATCTCTGTTATGAACTAGTTTAGATGCTGATTCAAGACATGTGGCTTGAAATAAAAATAGCTAATGTTGCAAGACTGATGGGAAGATAATGAATAATAGCAATGCAGTTTCAACTGACAACACAGTTGTGTCAGTGGGAATACATGGCCACACAGCACCTAATCATCAGGATTCAAACCTTTATTCTTGGATCCTTTAGGATTTGCATGCTTAGACTTTTTGCCTAACACTGCAGACACGCTTACCTTTGCTATAGTGAAGAGTGAGATTCTTGTCTCATTACTTGATTGCAGAACATGGGCCTTAGAAAACTTTCAATAGCTACTGTTGCAAGCCTGATGAGAAAATAATGACTAGTGGCAAGGCAGCGTTAATACAGGACCCCCAGATAACCACCTCCCCAAACCCACAATTGCATACTAGCTATTAGATATGGGATATACTGGATATGGTTTTGTCTGGTGAAGCATGATCAACTTGTGCTATAATACAAGGCTATCCCAACATATTTTATGAACTTGCCAACGTATGTTAAAATTTAGACTGTGCAGGATGAAAGGCATATCTTCTTTTGTTTCATTTTACCTATCTAGCTAAAATGAGAATGTGGCAAGCTGGCAGAAGGTTTCTAATTGCTCATGAGACTTACTTAAAAATGCCTGTTTCTTTTCACTTAACTAATATCTCAACTGTAGTAGTTATTTTGCTTTTCCACATCTGTGGATTTGATTTTGATGAGCTAACTCCTGTGCTAATATTCTTTTCAGGTAATGGACTATAACATCAACCTGGGAAAACACCTTCTTCCCTTGGTGGTTCAGGTGTTAAAATATTGCTCTTGTCCCCAGCTAAGGCATTACTTTCAGCAGCCTCCTCGCTGCTCCCTCTGGTCCCTCAAACCTCACATTCGGCAGATGTGGTTAAAGGCATTGCTTGTCATTCTCTATAAGGTGAGTGGTCTTAAAAAGATGCTGTCCACGGTAAAATTTACACCTTGATTTGGAATTTATTACAGGGAACATCTAACTGTAAAGAGCACTTTTCTTTGATTTGCTTACTCACTGCATTTAATTTCCGTGTCTGAAGTAGTTAGACTTTCATCTGTGCTACTGACCTATTAGTTCTGCTGTCTGTATTGTCTTTGACATGATTACCTGAGAAAGAAAAATAGGGATTTGAAAATAGGAAAATACTATATAAAGTTCCAGTGAAAAGTATTTCAAGTAACTTAGAATCAGGTTAGTTTTTTTTTTTTTAAAAGAATAATTTTAAATGGGGAGGATCAGCTTGACAGCTTTTATTCTTTAGTTGAGTGCTGCTTTTTAAGAAGTGTTTTTCAGTTGTAACATGTTTACGTGGTACAGTGGATCTGTGAATACTTTTGGTATTCTTAACGAATTTCTAGCAGGACTATAAAGCATACAAGGAGGTGGAGACACTAGAAATGAATGATAACGTGCTGATTGAAATATTTGGAGAACAATTCTGATGAGAGACCTTTTGCATTATTATTAATAGTTAGGCTTTGTCATATATAAGTCAAGAAATCAATATATTAGATGTTAATAATAGAGATTTCTTGAATTTAGAAAAATAACTCTGTGTGCAAACCTGAAAACAGTCCTGCTTCTCATGATGTGCTTAGAAATGTATGATGAAAGAAAGGCAAAGGGTATTCAGCTGACAATATTCTTGCCATTTTTCTCTTTTACTGCCTAAATGTTTATCCAAGGAGAAGAGTTAGTTTATAAGCTGGAGTTTTTTTCTCTTTCACTGCACAGTACCCCTACAGAGACTGTGAAATCAGCAAGATTGTACTTCACCTAATCCACATCACAGTCAATACCCTCAACGCCCAGTATCACAGCTGCAAGCCCCATGCAACTGCTGGTCCTTTGTATAGTGACAACAGTAACATAAGCCGATACAGTGAAAAGGAAAAAGGTATTTATAACACTCGCCTTTAGATTACAGTCATTGATTTAAATCCTTAAGTCTTGCAGGTGTTGTAGAAATGGGTAAATATGGTCTGAATTTTAGAACATAATACTCAGAATTAAGTCCAAGGTGTGACTTATCTGACCAACTGTAGCCATCTATAGTGAAATAAATTGACAGTTTCTCTGTAGGTTAAGCAGAGCACAGCAGCGTAACATCGCTCAGAGGGAGCGTAGTTTAGATTTAGTAGTTCAGTCACCATGCTTGGATAGTCCTTGGCCTTTTCTATGACAGCATTAACTGTACACAAGGTGTGCAACCAGCCTGACACCACATTCTGATTATACTGTATAATAAATGGCATAGTAGCAAATATTTGATGCTGAAAAGAATATGATGAATTCAGTCTATAGTTTGCTTTTCATTGTAAAAGGAGCTGAAGTTGAGTAGCTTACAAGGAGAGATATATATGTGGATTTCTAAGGTTCAACCCTTCAAGTCTCTCTCTGATTGTATGTGCTTGCTATCTGTGGCAGAGGTACTGTGATGGTGTGAACTGGTGTGAGATTCAGGCTTGAAATAGCATCGTGTCACCGAGTGTAGTTTCTTACAACTGTGAAGTTTATTACATTATAAGTATTTATGATCCAAGTTTAACAGGTTCTTTTGATGTTAATCTGTAGCTGCCTTTCAGCTATTTTGCCTTTTAGCTGCTTATTTCTATTTATATCCTTCTTCTCAAATGTTCTTTCTAGTGTGCAGCAAACTCTTCTGAAGAATACAAGAAACACTCTTTTTATACATGTCAGTATCTTTTCCTCTTTTGCTGCTTGTTGCACGTGAAAAGAGATCCAGCAGAACAAGGACACAATTTTGTTTACCTGAACATCCTATTACTCAGCTCTAGCAAATTAAAGCAACCTTCAACTGGATGTAAATGTTGTATTGCATATTCTCACTCACTTGGATGTTTTGTATTGCTAGAGGAGGGCTAAGAGGGTTAAGATAACTGTGGGCTTACTATAAATTTGTCTTTTTTTTTTTCTGAGTTAATGATGTAACTCATAATGACTTAAGGGTAGTAATAATACATTTACAATGTATTCAGTTTCTGGATTGATTGAGATGTCCCTAAGACAAAGCAAGGTGCCCAAGTACCCAGCTTGCATTTCACAGTAAGTGCCAAGATATGTTTACAAAACTCGATGTTCCAATCACGTGTCCAATATTGATTCCCAGGGTGGCCTTCTGTCTCACTTCATCATTGTTTCCTTATGTTTGAAGTAAGGAGAATAATATTTACTTGCTTTCCAAAGCTGTTGTGAAAGGCTTTGGGCTGCTCAGAGGTAAAGGACCATAAATGGGCAATTTTTACTCTCCACATGCTGACGTAATCATAGGGCTGATACTCCTCTATTGCTGAAGTGTTGCAGAAAAAAAGAGGATGTAGAAAAATTTTCTTCCAACTATAAGAAGCAGCCAATATAATTCAACAGGACTTGGAAGGTTGAAGCCTCTTGCACCTTTTTTAAGGAGGCTTGTTTAATCTCTGCTCAGGTAGTGTGTGTGCTGCTGTCATTAGCAAAGGTGATGCTTAGAAGATCAACACATCAGGGGTTCATTGTTGTGCAGCAAGAATCCCTATGCTAAAGATGGATTTTCCCACTATTGAACCTTTTTCCTAATTCTTCTGCCAAACTTTGTTGTGGAGATCATGGCAAGTGTACAGACTATTGTAGAGATGGTGATAAATCTTGTGAGAAAAAAAATCTGTTTCCAAGGAGAAGTTAGACACATAGGACATGATGTTGAAAGTGATCTCCTAACTTCTGAAAATCAATCCCTGTAGAAATTCTTACTATCAGCTTTGAATGATTTTTCTGGATTCATCATATCAATTATGCCTGATGCTTTTAGGTGGTAGGTCCATAGCTGCGCATGTAGTAGAAACTTCCTAACGATTTCAAAGCTAAAGATGTTAATGTCCAGTTTAAATCTTCAGTTTTGGCCATTATAACTCTTTGTTTTACTTGCCTCTTCACTCCTAGACACCAAATGCATTTCCTCTCCATGTTTGCTTCCTATAATAAACACGGGAAACTTTTTTCCTTCTCTTGAGTGCTCTGTTTTCTTTATTGTCCCAGTAGTGCTTCTTATTTCCTTGGAGATGAATCACTAGGCATGGTAGATATGGATTTTCTCTTTTCTTCTTTTTTTTAATAGCCATTTCATACAGATGATGCCATTATTTTTTGATGGATAAATATGTTTGTATCTTTCTTTGTCATTTGCAAAGGTCTTAAACTAGAGTGTAATGTTTTACTATTACTACTTAGATCAATACTTCGTAATTCATAGTCTTGGATCTTACTCTATTACTATTACTACCTTCCCGAGATTATCTGTTTCTTCCTTTTCACTTTCCTGTTCTGCTGGTTTGTTACTGACCCTGCAGATTTTGTGCTAATTTCAATCTTCTTCAATTTATTATTTTTCACTGAGCCCTACAGAAGTTATTTACTCAAGGTAGTGTTCAGCTCTATTATATTTCTTCCATCTAAAGAATCTGTATTACACTGTCAGTAGAAAAGATCAGCTTACAATGGTAAAAACTTGGTATACTTTCGTTGCATTGTAACCCATTTTTCATTTATCTCTGTCTTTTTTGACCTTAATTCAAGATGTAACAAGAATGAAAGAGTTATACCTGGGATGTAAATTTTCTTGAAAACTTCAGATGATTCTTCATTTTCCAATTCAAGTTTAATGAAACTAGCTGAGGTTCTGTTACATAGACAGCTTTTTATTCAAGGAATTGCACTCTCTTAAGAGTAATAAAGTTTTTTCTTTCTCCAGCAGAGGAAGACAGTGTTTTTGATGAATCTGATATTCATGATACACCAACTGGACCTTGCAATAAAGAATCTCAAACTTTCTTTGCAAGACTGAAAAGAATTGGTGGCAGCAAAATGGTGAAATATCAACCAGTTGAGATGAATGCTCAGAGAAGTATGAATTGTTTTGTTGGTATAAACTCATGCAGAAATACAATTTCCTACTCTTAGTTTGAAGCTACCACCTTTCTTTGTAGAGTTTGTTGCACTGCCTAATTTGAATACTAGTACTCTGGCTGGCTTTTGAGCAGCTACTCCCCATTTCCCTGAATGAATTCTCTTACAGGAACCTCAAAAGTAGTCACTCCACAATAAAAATACCTAAAATCAGCAGTTTATTTTTTAAACTTTAAGCTGTTTTGAATGTAAAAATGTTTAAGAGGATTTGTTGCAAATTTTTTCCACCATTGGGCTGAAGATTTTAACTAATTTTTTTTTTTCCTCCTGAAATTGATTTCTTTTCCTTTTTTTAAATGAGGTGTTTGAGTTTGTTGTTGCTGCTGCAAATATTACAGTTTTCCATTGGTGAAAGGTCATTTGGTGGTTTCAACAAATAAGAAAGTTTGTTTTCAAATGTAGGCTTCTGAAATTAATACCCTAAAAAAAAAAAAAAAAGGAGAGATTTTCTGAGCTACGCATATGCCTTTTTTTTCTTTCAGGTGTTTGCACAGGGGAGGGGGGGATGATTCTGACTACAGCAAACATCTACTTAACTTTTCTCATTGCATTTTTTTGTACAGTGATTCATATTTGGAGCATTTTGAAATATGGGGATAGTAATTACCATAAATAGTCTGTTTTATGTGAAAATACATCATTCATAATAACAACAGTGATAACCTTTTAAAATGTTCTCAATGAATGTTCACATAGCAAAATACCAATGCAGTGGTAGTATCAGCAGGCATGACTGTGTTCACTTCTACTCCTCCCTGGGGTGGGGAGGTAAGACTGTGTGGTGTGGTAGTTGCCAGGCTCTGCTGCCGTCTAGGAACACTGGGGGAAAAGTTCTCTGAACACCTGTCTGACGGTGGGCTTGTGCTCCTACTCCTTACTGCTATTGCTACCCTTGCTTCTGGAATTAGAAGCACCAATTTTAAGCCCACTTTGCTGCAGTAAATCACTTGTAAGTGTATTCTAATAGATGCTATAGTCCAAAATAATTTTGAAACCTTCTCAGAGTGGTCTGTGTAGATCATTTCTTCTTTAATCTTTTGTGACTAATGCAGCCATCCCAAGTGTCTGTAAACTTACTTGCCTGTGTCATCTTCTTTTCAATGCATAAGGTTACACAGTCTATCTTCAGAGTACATCTGTCAAGGATGAGTAGAATTCGGATAGAATTTGGATAAACCCTATTGTCCAAAGCGTACTTTTCTGTTGTTGTTGTTCATTGTAAAAATCTGTGTAATGTGGTTTTGAAGTTAAAACAAAATCTAGACAATTTTGACTAATACTGGTTTTGTATTTGAAATGCCAGTCATACTGAATTGAGAGATGACAATATCTGCCAGAAGTCTCCAACTGAGGTAGTATTAGCTCTTTCTGTTTTAATCAGGTGAAATAGAGCTGGCTGAATATAGAGAGACGGGGGCCTTACAAGACAGTATTCTACGCTGTGTGAGAGAAGAAAGCATTCAGAAAAAAAAACTGCGCTCTCTAAAACAAAAATCTCTTGATATAGGGAATGCAGACTCCCTGTTGTTTTCATTAGATGAACATCGCAGGAAGTCCTGCATAGACCGGTGTGACTTAGAAAAACCACCTGTCCCTGCTGCTTACGCCATACACAAGCAGAGTGATTATGGACGATCTCGTCAGAATTCTTCTACTAAAGCTGAAAATATAGAAACCCAAGAACATCTTCCTCGTACAGAGAGTTTCCAGGAAACAAGACGACCTGTCATACCAGAAGTTAGGCTAAACTGCATGGAAACCTATGAAGTTAAAGTGGACTCTCCAGTTAAACCTTCTGGTCCCAAGGAAGATTTAGATCTGATAGATTTGTCCTCTGACTCAACATCGGGTCCTGAAAAGCATTCAGTACTCTCCACCTCAGACAGTGACTCTTTAGTCTTTGAACCACTTCCTCCCCTAAGAATAGTGGAGAGCGATGAAGAAGAAGAAACAACAAACCAGCTGAATAATGAGGTCTCTGTCAAAACTGCTGCGTCGTCTCCCTCAACTCCTATCAATGTCTCTGCACTGAGCCTCAGCACAACTCCACTGGTCCAGTTCAGCATTGAAGATTGCTCCAAAGACTTTGGTTCTAAGGATACAAGCAACAATGTATCAGCAGGAATAGAGGAGATCCTTTCCACTTCTCCCAAAGATCAAAAGGACTCTTCAGATTTAGTTAAGCCAGAAGAACTTCAGGACATCTCCTGTGGGAACACACTAACACTGAAACAGAAAAGGGACCTGCTGCAGAAGTCATTTGCTCTTCCAGAAATGTCCCTCGATGATAACTCTGAGCTGAGTGTGGAGGAAATGAGACCTAGTGGAGTAATTCCAAGCCCAAATGTAAAAACAGTCCTTATTAAAGTCCCTGAAGATTCTGAAAACCAAACAGAAAGTGATAAACTCGATGCCAACACAGAGTCTGATGCTGAACAAAACATGGAGCACAAACAAGAAGAGGAGACTGAGGAGTCAGAATTTAAGATTCAGATTGTTCCTCGCCAGAGGAAGCAGAGGAAGATTGCTGTGAGTGCTATTCAGAGAGAATACCTGGACATTTCTTTTAACATCCTTGACAAGCTGGGAGAGCAGAAGGAGGCAGGTGAGCTCAGTCACTGACTCAATCAAAAGTCTTATTACTGCATGAAGGTTTCTGTTAACAGACCAGTGTAAGGAGAGATGTGTAGATGCACAGGGAGAGATGTGTATATGTAGCATCTGCTGTGCTCTGAACTAGCTGAATGTTTTCAGGGTGTTTGTTTCTTACAAGAAATGTACTAACCATACGGGTATTGTGCAGGTCTGAGGACCCGTTGGAAAAGGAAGTGGAGCTCATTGACAAAAATACTGATTCTGACATCCAAGTTAGGGATTGAAACTCCATGGTCTCTTTACGCAAGGTATCAGAACACTTGTGCTTCTGTGCCTTTTGTCCTGCTAATCTAGTCCATGCTATGCTCATTCTCTTCTATGTGAGGTGATTTTTGGCCTTATTTCTTCTGCAAGCTTAAGGCAGTGGAAAGCGGACTGGTCATGAAGTGTAAAGCTGAGCAGGCTGTAGAATCCAGAACTAAGAGCACTTGGTATTAACAGCAGTTTGCATTTAGGATCAGACATTCACACATACTTTGGTTTTATACACTAAAAACTTTTTGTAGTCTTCTTTGTATTGAGTATCTACAAAGTGGTTGTTAAAGATTTAATGTTCAAGCATGGGGAAAGCTGTACAGTATTTCTGTGTATCCTGTGTTTTCAGGTCATTTAGTGCAGGGTTTTGCTACTAAGTTTGTCAGATGGAGAGAAAGTGTGTTAGCTGTTTCCTGACTTTCCAGTTGGATGTGTCAAACAGCTTTAAAAACTGTATGCAGCTGCCTCTCTACTTCTGTGGCTGGTTTGTTCATTTGTTCATTTGTTTTCAGGATTTTTCAGTTATTATGATTTTACCAGACTTTTTTTTTAACATATTAATTAAAGAAAGAAAGAATCCTTTAGGCCACGGTTCCTTGTTGCCAGTGAAGTGAGGGGGAATATTTATGCGTTCCTGACCTCAAGTCTTAATTGCTTCAGGGGGAACCATAGTATAATTTCCTATTACAGTATTCCACTTTTACAAGAAGTCATTCAGTGCGATCATAGTAATGCTGTTCCCTTTATGCTTCAGGCCTGTTGTCCCATTTATGATTCCAGTAAGCTGTAGAACCAGTGGAGCTTTGTAAAAACAAAAGAGTGCTTTTGAACCTTTCCCATAGATTCTTAGAGAAGAATGGTCATGAAAGAACTGTGTGGTTAGACTTAAATGTTTTTTTGTGACTATTAGTAAGGGCCGGTTTTCATGCAGTAACTAACACTGTTATTTTTGGAACTGCTTGCAAGGATTGTCCCAGTTCTGAAACACCACATGGAACCTAAGATTATAATGTATGTGATGGTTATTTGGCTGCATGCATCTAAGTATGTCATCCAAGGGGAGCATAAAACATTCATAATAACTCATTAAGTGCTCACATAGCAGGTTGAAACAGACAATTCAGATAACTAGATAATCTAGTGACTTAGGTAGTTTAATGTGTCTCTTCTGTTGTACTTTGTTTAGCCTTATTGATTAGTTTATCTGAGAACATATGTGTTGTAATTCATTTAAGTAGATTTAATATCATCATCATAATGGGCTGGTTATAATTTCAAAGTTGTTCAAGCTTTTTTGGCCTTTTATACTTCCATGTTTTTTAGAAGGGCTTCTGAGATAACTGATCTCTGAATTAAATATCCAAATGGATTGTTTCTTCAAGTGCACCATGCTGGGCTACAGAGTCTTTGCTTTGTTTTTCCCATATTGACAATATCAGTCATCATGAAATAAAAACATTCATTTTAATGGCTTATTTTTCTTTTTAATTGTAGAATCTTAAGCTCTTTGAATCTTTAGGATCAACTAAGGGATCAGCAGCCTTTTGAATGGAAATTGATAACATGCTTTTAAAAGATGCTAAGTTGTTGCTTAAAATAGGTTTACATCAGTGGTGCCTTCCTTATTTCCATGTTGCTGGTTCTGATAATCACTCTGAGTGGTGTCAGAATCAAAGGCTGTGTGCATTTATTAGTTCTGAGCTTTAAAAAGCATAGGTTGAAATCTCCTTGAAAAAATAATTTTAAGCAGTAGATTCCTGTGCCTCTTTAAAAATTCTTATGACACACACACTGAATCCTTTAAAAATTGCTGGGAATGCCAGATGGTGAATGGATCACTGAAAAGATGTGAAAAGCCACCCGGGGGAAAAAGAGGATGGAAAACAATAATTTATTTTAAATACTGAGAATTTAAGCACAATTTTCACATGCAGATCCTGCTGCCAAAGGACTTTCAACGCTGGAAATGCCAAGAGAGTCATCATCTGCACCAACCCTTGAAGCAGGTGTCCCGGAGACAAGTAGTCACTCTTCCATATCAAGTAAGTTTGCCTCGGATTTGTGGATTAAATCTAAGGGACTGTATTTGTGTGTCAGATGCATATGGTAAATGCCTTCTCCTGAGTTTCCTTGATTCTTGGAAGTACAGCTGTGTTGGGTATCATTAGATCTGTTGAATCTCTGTTGGTCAGCAGGCAGTGACTGCAAGATCTGTTGTGAGATGGCAAATTTGACAAATGTGCTTTTCTTGGATTAGAGTAGGTTGCAGCTGAAAGCAGTATTTCACTAGAGTTGTTTATTTTCCAGGGAGAGAAAGCATTATCAGCAGGCAGTGAACAGGAGCAGAGGATGAGAGCTCCGTCCACAGGGCTGTTACTATGGTCTTGAGTACATTTCTTGCTGTACCTTAGGAATTGTTGTAACTATTTATCTGAGGCTTTCATACCCATTTCAGTGGAAAGTGAACATGATTGGTTTAATTAGAACATTGACCCATGGCTTAACAGAGCAGATGTAGGTAACATTGGAAGGTAGAGGCATCTTAGAACACTAACAAAATTCGTAATGGCTTGTCCCTCTAGGTTGTGCTAGGTAACACATCCAAAGGTTGATGGGGCAGAACTCTTGACTAGCAGAAAAGGGAGGGGAAATTATGACTTGCTTTGATACCAGTGAGCTGCTAGATCAGCTCAACCACCTTGTTGAACTGCAATTTCAGATTGCTGTAGAAAAGGCAAATTTTAATTTCTGAAATTCAGCATCTGGTGATTTGATTGGAAGGAGTGTCTGGCCCATTAAGAGAAGATATTATTTTAGACATGCCAGACGAGTACGGCAAAGTAGAGGGTTCCTCTCCAGTTTTACTACACGTGTCTTGTGGCATGTGCATCTTGTAGTCAGAGTACATTTATTGGCCACCTAATGATACAGATGACACTAAAGCATCTGAAGAGGTGCTAGTTAAGACCTACCTCTCTCTGGCTTCACCGGGTGCTAGGTGTTCCTCTAAATTCTAGTATATGAAATTGAGAATAGCATCTATATGATATTGAGCCTGACAGGAAGATTTTGCCTTTGAACCTCTCTTCTTGAGTAGAGGACTCCAGAGCAATGGAGGGATGATTGACTAGATCACTAGCTAACATGTGAAAGACTCACCAGCTACTATATGGAAGTTACATATCTTTTCATGATTGTTTGTTTTTTGTTGTTTTTTTTCCTTAGAAAACCTAGTCAAGGAAAACTTCCCTCCCTATGCCACTAGTCAGTCATCGGCATGAGAGGTCACATGCTGGTCTACAGCTATCAGCCTGGCTCCAGCACTGTTCAAGGGGTGACAGCTCTCTGGGGTTTTTTTTTTGTTTTCATTTTTTTTGTCTTAACTTATCAATATTTTCAATCATGTCTGTCCTTGAAAAATCAGGTAAATAACCCTGTAAATCCAAACCTGCCCAACAATAGCCTGGTTATGTGAAATATGCATGAATTTTTTTTTTAATTACAATCGCAAAAGCTGTTAAGAAAATTCAAAGAGGTCATTTTCTATATTTTGACAGTCATCTGTACTTCAAGCAGTCTTGTCAGTTCTAACATTAATTACTGTTCTTTCATCAGGAAATTCTATGCTTGATAAAGTGATAAAGCATCTATTTAAAATCCTTGCCCTGGAAACTATGGAAATTCTATTTTTCTCCTAATTTGCTGTGAAAGGCAGCTGCAATATAACTTTTAAAAGTGAAACATGGAATGGGCTCTTGGTCTGGTTCAATTCCAGAAGTTCAGTTATACAAGGACTTCTTTGCAGCAGTGCTGGAGAAGTTTGTACTTGCACACTGACACATTGAAAGGATATAATGAGGGAAAACAAAATGCTTCACCTAATAAAATAATTTCAGTGTGCAGATTCCTTCTGAAGTTATCATTGTGTTTATTATTACTCAGGGCCTATATTGACTTTCTCTGGATTTGAAACTTTCATATAGAAACTGAGTAGAGCAAGTTTAGGAGAAAGCACTCAACCCCTCAGAGCCTTCTGAAAGTTGTATTTTATACTTTGTCACAGTTAATGGGAAATGCTGGCTTTATTTGCAGAGCTTACCTAGGTATGGTTTGGAATTTTAGAACGGAACTACCTGATGCTGTGTTAATTAATGCTCTTTAACAGTGTTGAATGTAGTTCAGGTGAAAATAATTGTTAGGAGAAGATTTTGTTTTGTTGCCCTTGCTTTAAAGCCCTGTTGAGGAAAGCACTTAAGCATATACTTAAGGCTATGTTTTAAAAGCATGGAGATGCATGTCCGCAGTCTCACGTGCCTTGTTGAAGCTTCATACTGTGAACACTGCTTTTGGTTTCAGTGATGGAATTGTATTGCTCAGACTCAACTGTCAAAGCAAATGTATTATGCTTGTTCAGTTTGAATTCTCTTATGAAGGGAGAAAAAAGTAAGAAATTCAGGAGTTGCAGATGATTGTTTCTTCCTCCAGTTAGGCACTGAGAAAATACATCACCAAAAAAGTCTTAAATTTTATATCCACATTTGTGGGGTTTCTTTTTTTGTATGTGAGCATTATCCAGTGAGACATACCTCTTAAAGCAAATAGTAATAGCTGTTTAAAGAAGTATTGCAAATAGTTGCATGAGGAAAAATTGGGTGCTTATTGCTTAATAGCTTCACATAAGAAGATGGCAGTGAAGTTACAGAAGAGCCCCGTCTTCAAGGGCACGCTGGCTTCATGCTTTAGGAGAGTGTGCAGGTGTTATGCCTGAGTGATGGGCATTTAGGAGGCCTGTTCTGCTGGCATAGCCCATGAAGGGGGCTGATGGTGCACAGCCAGTGAATTTGTTTTCCTGTGGTGAGCATGGACAGAGCAGTCCTGCACACTTTGCAGGGAGGAGACTGAGTTTCCTTCCTTGGGACATTGTATTTGAGTGAGATTCAAGTGTGCATTTATCACCTGTCAGCATGGTAATTTTGGGATGGTCTCTTACACTCCACAGACACCAAGTGTTTTGAAGAGCTTTCAGGATATTTGGAGACAAAATGCACTGACAGTTGATGTAGCGGATGACATCCTGAATCGAAGTCACTTATGACCGATGTCATTGGGGCCAGAATTGTACCCTGTGTAGTTGTGTGAAAAGTGCACATTGACTTGATCAGGATCCTTAGAGCAAGCAGTCTTTGTTGTTTCAGTATTTATCTCATGCTGGCTTGTAAGATCAGGAAATAAAAGTAGTTTTACATGTTGTCTGAGCCCCTGAAATCCTTTTGCATTTCTGACTTGCAGCTCAGTTCAGACAAATGAAAAGAGGGTCTTTGGGAGCTCTGACAATGAACCAGCTAATGAAGAGACAGCTGGAACACCAGTCTAGTGCTCCCCACAATATCAGCACTTGGGATACTGGTGAGCTGCATTTATTGTTCTTTATTTCTGTTTCCTAAACCAATTACTTTTTGTATCAATCCACTAAATAAGTGAGTATTTCTATTCTGCCACTGGAGAGGAGTAATCCATTCTCAAGTCTAAAGTGAAACTTTATAGCGAATACCAGATTCTCACCTGCTATGATTTGGACTAGTTACATATTTAGGAGGTAGTCCCTCTGAACAGTGGTGTCCCTACAATTTTGTATATTACTTTCATTGTTTCCTGGCCTCAATGAATGAAATGGAAGTATCACTGTTAGTTTTATTAGATATAGGATTTCTTCCCTAGTGCATGGAATAGTTTCTTTGCATGTATGCTTACAATGGTGTTGACACACTGAGGGGTTATGCCTTATACCAGCCAGTTTTATTCGTCTTTAGAGAAGTTTTGGCCACCTCATGATGAATACCTGAAGTTTCTGTTCACTCAATGACCTGTTTTTTCTCAGTTCAAGATGAATACAAAGCAATGAAAACTTATTTAAGCACATGATTTCCTCACTACTCAAATGTTTTTTTTGGTTTTTTTTTTTGGTTTTTTTCTTATATAAAATATTTTCTGTTACGACCAAATTGATAGCAGATGTCACTAAGCAAAGAATTAATTCTGGTTTATCATAAATGCTAGACATTTTATTGTCCCCCTTTATGTTAGTGACATTATGGAATCATACTTCTTAGGAATGTATTGGCAGATCCAGATGCATGTAGGGAAAAGAATGCTTAACATGTTACGTGGAATTGAGTGTGCTTAATGAATGTCTAACCACCAGTTCTAGACAACTTAGTTTTTTTGCTTAATTCAGGCTTCAGTGTCAAATTCCATCAAACTAAATCTTGTAGCTGAAGAATGTCTAAAGGTATGGTATATGGTACAGAATTATCCTTTCTACTCTAGTCTGCTGAGCAGCATGCTCAGCGTGAGATCCTTAAATCATAAAGGTCAGAATTTGTCAATGATAACAGTGGGGTTTTTTGTCCTATCAGCAGGTATGTTTATTTACTGAAGAGACTTAGCTAGTATAATCTAGTTTCTCGGTCAGGGGTTTAGAAATGAAAAACTTACTGCTTTCATTCTGCAAGTAGTTAGCCTGTATTCAAGAGAAACAAATCAGTGCTCAAAACCACTTAGGAACACTGTCTTGTTAATCTCTTTCCAAGTCCGACCGGCTTTCTTCAAAGCATCTATGACTTTCACTCCAACATTCATCCCAGGACTCCAAGTATGGGGATACAAAGTAAAATGTTCTTTTCTGGAAAGCTTTGCATCTCTTAGTCTCTTTATCATCCACAAGCTTTGAAGTAAAATTATTATTTGGACAGAAAATAGTTTTAGGGTCTGTTTCCAGGACAAATGGTCAGTGGGACTATTGTCATTTCAATGTCACACCACAAATTTAAGACTCATTATGCTCAGGTGTAAGAACCAGGAAATAGTCTTATTCCACATAAGTATTGCATGCCTGGTTCATGTATGCTTTATTTATTCATTTATTTCATTGGTAATTAGTATGTGTCTCTTTCATTTCTTATTTCAAATCACTCTTTTTCCAAGCTTGTTATCTGTATAATAAAAGAATTTTGTGTCTAGCTTCTGACAGCTTGAACTATACCTGACTTCTAGTCTCTTGGTATTTCTAAACACTGCCTTTCTCTTTTTGTGACTCATATATTCCATCTCTTGTTGAATCTTTACAGCTAGCACTTCCTTCCTTTTTAACAACATTTACTTTTTTAAAATGCCTTCTTTGGTATTAGGTTATCTGTGTCCTTTTTCCTTTGTGGACTTCTTTCATATCTCTCTGTCCCTCACCCTCCTTTTCTATGCTTAGAAAAACAACTCTTTTGTCTTTTTTCAACAGCTATTGTATTTTTCTTTCTCTTGTTTTAACTGTGTAAGACTTGTGCTAGTGACAGATGCTGAATTAGTAGTTCTGGAGACTGAAGTTCTATATTTATTCACAGAGCAGATACAGCATGGAAAGCGGCTGTGCAATGTCCCTGTTTGCCTAAATCCTGACTTGGAGGGACCACCACTAAGAATCAGAGGTTAGTTCAGTGTCTGTTTGACCAGATGTCTCTGCTAAGACTTCCAGAGAGGCTTTTGTTAGTACCAAATGGTGCTGAATTTTATTTTTCGTTCAGCTATATTAAAGCCCTCAACTGTCCTGCAGAATGTAGGTTATTAAAAAATTATTAGACAAGACATTTTATTCAAGACAGGGACAGCTGATAAGAAGTACTGATCTTCTGCTAGTATGTGTTTTGGCTGTCAACCTGGAAATGAAAGATTCTGTGGACCACTGAGTGGTTGAATCTCATTTCTTTATGAACTCTCCTCCCTCACAGCTGAAATATATCCAGAGTTTTTTACAGCCTTTCAATAGGGCAGTGACCTACCCTCTTTGCCTAAATCATGTTTTTATTTCTTCTGAGTAGGGTATGTGAGAGGGTATTTTTATTTAGAGTAATAAGTCATACTGCAACATTGTAACTTGCTTTATGACAGCTCTTAGCATTTGTGTACTGCAATGGGACTTAACATCTAGAGAACATGACATTGAAACTTCCCAAGTCATGGTTAGTTGGATCTTCATTCATTTGTTAGAGGGGAAAAAAAACGGCTAGAAATATCTCACAATCTACTCCTATTCCTTGCATTCTGGATGGTGTCCTACATTACTGAAGAGTATTCTGGACTTCCTGGAGTGTCTGTTCATATCCAACAAAATTTTAGGGTACAATTACAAAGTACTGAACTCTGTATGTAAAAGAAATCTTTTCTTCCGTACTTAGTAAAATGATAGTTTAAAACATGTCTTACTCTTGTGAAAGAAGACCTTATCATTCCACATATTTTGAGTTCAGAAACTGTGGGAGCTTCTGAGATTATTTTGCCTGACAGCTAATATTAAATTTGCTTTTCCTGCCGTAATTAGCATTATCTCATCAGAAATTCCATCTGTAAGTAGCTTAGGTGGAGAAGTTCCCTTCTGTTTCAATAGTTAAATATTACCAGAACTGGCTAATATTAACATTAAATCTGAATCCGCAGATTGAAACAACCAGCAAGAAAGTAGCCAGTTCCACCACAGGTTACGTAATCCATTGTCATCAAAAGGGCATTGGTGTTGTTCTGAAAACTGGCTCACAAAATGAGCTTTGCATAGATTGGTCTAGAAAGAGATGCCCTTGGAGAGTTTATATACATAATGATGGTGTCTACCAGCTGAGCTCCCTGGATTCATTATTGGAGCTGAACCGTATGGGAACAGGTGTAACACTGTCTCTATCATGACAGCAACATGTGGCAACCAAAATAGATATTTTTCTTTAAGAATTGAATCTTTCTGTCTTTGTGTCCTGCAGAATGAAGTTGCTAACGATATATAAATGATCATCACAAGGCATCTCAGATGAATGGCCTAGCTTGTACATCACAGTCACTTTGATCCAAGTTTCTGATGGCTCATGAATGAGTCTGATTATTCTTGAGATTTTCTTAGCAACCAGAGTAGCTGGAGAGTTGCCTCTTCCCTATGCTTATTTCTGCCATTGCTGTTGTCAGCTTAATGAAAACAAAGGGACTAAGAGAGGAAAACCACCGTACTGGAGAGATATTGAACTATCAGACTACTCTGTATTGCAGTAATTGTAGAAAGCGGAGCTCAGAGAACTCAAGAGTTTGACTCTTCCATTATACATAACTTTTCCCATTAAAACAAGCATCTATCAGAAATTAGGTGCACAAAAAATGGCAAAGGGAACCGCATATGTTGGTGTGATCACAGTGGCTGTGATCTGAACAGCTCAGCTTTGGAGAATAAAGATGCTTATGAAGACTTTCATTGGCAAGCATTTCTGACCATTAGCCCTGCAATGTTCTCCGTGCTTCTCAACTCCCTATGATTTTTTTCTTCTAGCAGTCCTTCTCTGATTTGTTTCCTATGCCATTGTTAGAGATGTTAGGACTAGATTGATGACCTGGTATTAAGACATATGAACTTATTTCCTTCTTCATTCACTTAATTTCCAACTATTGGAAAGTAATTCCCCAGAAGTATGAAGACTGAGAATCTTCTGATGATGAATCTCATAACAACCGTAGAATCATCCTCTCTCCCTAAAAATTGCAAAGATTTTTTGTCTCTTAAGGTTTTGTTGGTTTATTTTTGTTTGTTTGGTTGGTGTGGTTTGTTTTTTTTGTTTTGTTTTTGTTTTTTTAATTGATAGTTTTAGGTAATTAGAATGATCTGGCAGAAGCAAGGAATATTCTATGTATGCTTTTGTAGACACACTTTGTTTCTTATTTCTATGTACAGCAAAGCCATTATTGTTTTTTGTTAGAAGTCTGCTCTTCAAACAGTTTGGATTTCTGTTTAGTGATTTTCTTGACTTTTTTTTTCTTTTTGTTTAATTCCCGCCCCCCCAACTGCCTTAAGGTGCCACAAAATCTAGCTTGCTGTCAGCACCCAGTATAGTCAGTATGTTTGTACCTGCACCAGAAGAATTTGCCGATGACCAGCCCATTGTGATGACTGACAAGTAAGTTATTTTTCTGTTCTTTTCAAAGAACTAGTTGAACTTCAAATAGATCAAGTAAAATATAGATATGCTTAATGGAACTATAAAGTCCATTATCTAATTTATCTCTATGCTAAGGTGGTTTTTTTGTTTGTTTTTTTTTTTTTTCCGCAAGGTAAACATTTTCTAAACACTGCCAGCAAGATGTACTTTTAATTCAGTAGAACATGTGTGAGTTTGTGCAGGGAAATGATGACTCAGGCTACTGCATGTGCACGGAGGGCAGGGGAAGCACTGTCACCCTATTTTAAATCAAGAGTTCCTTGTGATCCATCAGAAACCACTTTTGCCTTAGGAAAAAAAAACAACAGAAAGCTCTTTGGAAAAATTCCTTCTGATTTCTGTTGAGATTGGTAACTGTTGATGTGTAATAAACATAGCATTTTTAATGCTGATACTCACTAGTCCTGAAATCTTTTGCAAACTATAACTGCTTGGTTAAAATGCCTCTAAAGGAAACGTTAAACATAAGGGTACTCATTTAATGCAGAAGTAAAGCAGTCAGCACACAGTCCAAGGGATGGACATGACAATGATCACCAGGGAAATACAAGGCCATTGTGCAGGCCGTGACTGGAAGTGGATCTTAATGTGTGACAAACTGAAGCACCCCAAAAGTCACACTTACCTTCGGTACTTCCTTTGGCCATTTCACCAAAGCTCTAGCACCACCTATTAACATACAGACCAGCTGAGCTTAACTTTCATTACTTTGTTGGCGTATTTTCTTTCTGTTCAGTAACAAAGGCAAGAAGATTGCCTGTACAATTCCATTAAATTAAAACTTCACAATTTGTTGGAGTCATTAGCAACCGATTGATCAAATTGAGCAAGCCTTCCTACTGGGCTGAGATAAGCCAGTTTCCCACACTGGTTTGCCTTTTTCGTATGTTGTGAAAGCCTGTCTCATCTCCTAAATCTGACATCCTCTTTATAATTAGACATTATGGAGCCCTTTCAGAACTAGATCAGTTGTCTTTGAGCATTTCATGAAGGATAAGTGACTAAGCAGTAAATCTGCTCTGGGAAAGGAGACTTCTCTGAAATCTAAGGTTCTGTGCCCCTGAGAGGTTTTCTAATTTCTTTCTTAATAGCTATAACTGCGGTGGGACCCAATCATGTCATTGTTTCCTTATTGCATAATTTGTTATTTGTAATTCATGAGTGACAGGAAGGACAATCTGAGATTCTTCCATCTCTTTAAGATCATGCATGGGTGTCATTGTTTGTATCTATGCTGCTAAACAGAAGAATGCCAGGGGCTTGAGCCCTCACCTGAGACAAGTCATGCAAACTGGCTGGTGTTCATGTTGCTGAGGGCTAGTCTTCACGGTTGCAGATTTCTCCTGGATAGCACAAACCTAAGCAGCCCCATGCAATACAGTGGGGGAATTGGCTAACAATTACAGTGAAGGGCCCAAAACAAGGCCTGCCCTGTGGCACACTTTCCTTTGTCATTGAAGAAACAGCCACTGCAGCTAGTGAGAGGCTTTAATAACGTTTGGAAGCCATGGACTGTTACTAGTTATAGAAAGACCACAGTTACATTACCTTTCTGAATAAATTTTGAATAGCATGTACTAAATAATAGTACTTTAAGAAGACATAGTTATACATGTATGTATATATATAAATACTTCATTTTAAATTTGTTAATGCCAGTTTAAAAAAATGTTCTTTGCAGGTGCCATGACTGTGGGGCGATTCTTGAAGAATATGATGAAGAAACGCTAGGCCTGGCCATAGTTGTTCTTTCAACCTTCATTCACCTTAGTCCAGACTTGGCTGCTCCCTTGCTGTTGGACATCATGCAGTCTGTAGGAAGGTAAATTCAGGACTCTCCTCTCTCCCTTATGACTGAAAGAATTTTGTGTCTGGAATTGGTTTTACTTAAACTTCACTATGTGAAGTAATGTATTTTAGAATTCATAAGTGAATAACATCTGGTTCTGCCTACTTCTTTGTTACTCATCGTTTTATCAATTTCTTGTATAACTTCTTCCACTGTCACTTCAATTTTGGATAGCTCCTTTTATGTCCCCCCTTTTATCCTCCAAGGGGAGATTCCAGCTCGGGAATCTTGCCAGCTTGTCCCACTGTAAGCAGTGATTTAAAGAATTAATTCCGTTTTTTTGCAGTACCCTTATCTTCCTTGAGTGCCCTTATCTTCCTTGAGTGCCCTGTTTACTACCTGAGCAGCAATTGATGCAGCATACTCTCTGGCGTGCTTCTTGATCCTGCTTTATTTGAAGAAAAACTTACTGTTGTTTTTGATGCCCTCTGCTATTGCTCCTTGAACCATTTTGGGTTTTTTTTGTCCTGACTTTTTGTGGTTTTTACACTGGATTTGTGCTCTTTTCTGCTTTCATTTGAGACATGACTTCAGCTTTTTTGAAAGAAGTCTTCTTTTTTCTGATAAACCTTCTTCACCTTTCCTTTCTTCTGCTCTCCAAGTTGTTCTTAACAAGTGCAGTACCTTGGCCCTGTGCTTCCGTAGTAAAATTCTGGAACAGCTTCTGTGCTTCTTGTCAAGAATGAATTCTCTTGGCTGCCCCTTTTTGCTGCTTTCACAGAATTTTTTACTTTAGAAGCTTTTTGCTTTAGAAGCTATGCACAAATGTGGTCAGCTTTTCTGAATTTTGTTCCTCCTGGAGGACTGTTGAGCATTCATTAGCATGCCTGAAGCTCTTCAGGCTTTTTTCAGCTATATTTTATATGCTATGTAAGGCTAAGTAAAGAGCTGCATCTCCTTATGGGGCTTCCTAACCAGCTGCTGCATGAGGTTTTCTCTTGATCGGGTCTTAAAAATTCAGTGTCTACTGTTTTTCTCTTTTAACTTTTACCCATGCATATGGGATAATTGAAGTGCACCATTACTATTGTATTACTTGTCCTTGCTGCATTGGCCACTTCCACTACTTCCTGCCTAGGAGGTGGGAGGGGAGGGGTGCATTGGGGGTGTTTCAGAATAAACTTCTGAGCAATGCTGGAAATGCAGAAATGATGCACAGCTCTCTTTTTCCATGTTCTTTTTGGTGACTCAGGTAAAATGTGCTTGACTGTGACTTCTGCAGGGGCACACCTCTTCACAACCCTGGCTCTCCACTGCCTCCCAAATCCATTTAAATACAAGCAGCTCTTCAAGGGCTCCATTTCCTTTAATTGCAAGGCTGCGGTTCCCTGCTGTCACTGCTAATGAACTCTGATGGAGGCAATGTTTCTAATCTAGACAAATGGTCTCCATTCTGTGTGATCCTTGTAAATACAGCAGTAATACAGGCACAGAGAGTTAATCATTTGCAAGATAAATTGTCGAGGGCTGAGGGGGCTACCTTCTTCTGTGCTTAGAGGAAGAAACGCTGCATCTTTGTAGTGAGACAGCTTATTATTTTAGAGAAGCAGATGGCATGCAACATGGGGTGTTCCTGGTAAATATCCTGTGCTGTTCTTACTGGCTGTCGTTTCTGACATTCTAAATACAGTAAGAGGCTCCCACAGAGGAATTATTTTCAATATGTGCAAAATAAGTGGCATATACAAGCAGAGAAGCTTTCAGGCACCTCATGTATATAACCTAAGTCTCTGTCTTTCATCAAGCCATGTCATATCATTACCTCCAAATATCCATCTGACAGTGGAGGTGAGAATGAAATAGATTTCTTGTATTTTTGTTCCAAGGACTTTCAGAATACCTGAGCAATACACAGAAAGATTTGAAAAATACATTTGGATACCCACAGGTATAGATAGGCATCTATTGGAATTTTCAGAAGAGAAAAAGTTCTGGATTCAAGTTACAGACAATTAGAGATAGACACATTTGTAAGACTCTGGAATGCACTTAACTTTATGCTCTACTTCCTGAATCAAGATTTTTGACTTGATTTCTTTGATTTCCAGTGAGATTTAGCTTTCCAAGCATCAAAACCCTTTCTGAAAATTACATGTAGGCTCCTGTATAGGTGAGGAGACTTAATTTCTGCTCTTATCATGTACATGTGCTTACTGTTCTGCATTGTGATCTGCAAAGTGGAGGTAACGATGGAGCTTCATGGCCTTTGCACAACAAAATATTTAGAGTAGTAATGATAAATATATACAAGCTGTACAGTTCAAAAAGTTTCAGATGTTCCCAAGTGTTTAGTGTCATTAATGTCTCACAAAGTTCTTCCAAAGTTAGAAACCAAATGTTTTGTTTATCATAAAAACCACACTTGCATTACTGTGTTTAAAAGGAAAAAAACCAATGTTGCAGGGGACTTTGGTTTAGAAGAAATATTTTATGCTGTTGTATTTTTATGCTTTGGTAGATTTTTGAAAATAAGTGTAATATCCATTGGGCATGTGATTAATCTCATTCTGTTCTGCTGCAATCCTCATGTGCTTTAATGTAAGCAGATGCTCCAGTTATTTCAGAATCAAGGTCTGTATTGCTCGAAGGTAGCTTCAGACCTGTTTTCACCCAGAATTAGCTTTGCACACCAGAATTGGTATATTGTGTTAGTGTGGACTCCTCTTAACAACAGTGGAATTGGGGATACAAATGGGTTTTTCTGATTTATGTTGGGACGATAGAAGAGAATATGATCTTCAATTCCCTGCACCATCCAGCTTGAGATTTTAGCACTTTTGAAAGTATGCTGTGTCCTCAGCTTGTCATGCATCATTAATGAAAATTACCATTTTGTTTTACACTGATGCATTCGACTGAGCTGCCTTAGGGTCCTCTGTGGATTTTGCAGAGGGTGACTAGGGAAGAAACTCTTCAGAACAGAGGCTGACAGAGGATTGAGCAACAGCTATATCCAGCCTAAAGTGATTGTGAATCAAACAGAAACATTGAAGGCCATTTCATCATCAGATGTAAATTAGCTTAGCTCTATGAACTTGCCATTTAGATACATCAACTTAAACCAACTGAAATACTGATATGCAGCAGATGAAAGTAAATATTGCATGGTATTTTATATCTAAAAGATACTTCCTGTGTGCATCTTTACAATTGCTTTTTAGTGGCTTTTAGTATTAAAGGTGTGTCTTGCTTTGGTGTTATAAGCCCCAATTCTGTTCATTTATGTTGTCCTGGATATTGAAGTGCATGATTTTGCTTTAAAAGTGTGTTCAGTATTCTCATCACTGAATGCCCATATTTGACCTTAAAGTCTATGTTCAGGTATAAAAATAAATGACCTGATTTTTCAGAACCCAGTATTTCTCATGTGACTTTTTAAGAGCTCATAGGTACTTAGTGTTTCTGAAATTAGACCAGTTATTTAGGTGCCAAAATCTGGAACTATAAGCCTCACTTCACACTGCCAAGTAGAGAATTTTGGCTTAGTCTATGTTGCTGTGTTAATCAGAAACAATTCAGCCAGTAGGCAACTTCTGGCAAACTATTTTATCTCCAAATCCCTCTAGGTTAGTAATTATCCGTTGTGTGCATATAAGGCAATAGCTTTACTTCATTATCTTCATGCTAGTACAATGAGGCAAGTAGACTTGTCCTTAGAACTGTTAAGTATTTGTGAGACTGCAAGACTGAATAGAGTTTATATGTTGTGCAAACAAGATTTGACTGAATTTATGTGCTCTTCAGAAGGCGTTTCTGGAGACTTTTAAAATGTTCTCTAAAATTCTTGTTTATTATTTAAATAAGTGATACTTTATTTGCTACTTTAAAATGAAACACAAAATAAAGCATGTGAGCTTCACTTGTTCTTTTATTTTTATTCCAGGTTGGCATCAAGTACCAGTTTTTCTAATCAAGCAGAAAGGTATGGTAGCAAATGACACATTGGACAAAATGAAAAAATTAATCTAAAGCATCATCCTCCCTGGCTCTGAAATCAAATAAATATAACTTAAACAAAAATTATTAAGGATTGGTAATAAGAGGAAAAACCTGACCTTTCTTACTTCAAATATCTTATCTGTTCTGAACCCATATTCATATGTACTGAACTTAAAATAACTCGGGTTCAGACATAGTTTAGAGATGCCTCCTGGTGTCCACAGTTTCAGTGCAATTTCTCCTAGCTTGTTCTGTGTTCAGTATTTGTCTTCAGTATATGTTTCCGTACATTCAGTCAAGTGAATTATCCTTCTCCATGGAGAACCCCTGGTAGTGATGTCTCATTATGTAAATCAGATACTGAATAGGATAAATTCATTTTTAGAGGTTGTAAAACGTGTTAAGTTGTGCAGTTTGAGTAAATCTGTAATACTTTTAGCTTTTTTAATGAAGCCATTTTATGAGTGATTAGGAAATACTTAATCTCTTGAAGGAAACCGAAAGAGGCAAATTAATATTACAATGTGTGTGTTTACCTGTTGTTCATGTGTTTTATGATAATGCCAGGAACCTCATCATGTATCACGGAAATACACAAGGTGAGAACAGGATTATTTTTCAAACTCAGATGACTCACAAATAAAACTGTGGAGAATCAGGAAAAATGCAACCACTGAGACTTAAATACTTTCAGTATGTGTACATAACATTTTAATCTCAGCGTAGTTGAGCTGAAGTCATAAAACCAACATGTTCAACTGTTTTGGGGCATCAGGACAGACTGAGCAGCTTTTTAATTGAACACTTTCATAACTAAAAAGAATAGGTTTATCTTTATTTTCTCCAGGTAATAAGCTTTGAGGAGTGTTTAATCTGCAATTCCATTTCTTCCTTCTTCCTTTTCCTTCTTTTCATTTCAGCATGATGATCCCTGGAAATGCTGCAGGTGTGGCCAAGCAGTTTCTCCGTTGTGTGTTCCATCAGCTGGCTCCCAATGGCATCTTCCCACAGCTCTTCCAGAGCAACATTAAAGGTAATGTGTGATACTTGAGTGTATTTCTGACCCTTTTCAGTTACCTCTGTACAGACAGCCAGTACAAAAAAGTTATTTGAATTTCAGATGGAAGCTTTTTACGGACCTTGGCCACATCTCTTATGGACTTCAGTGAGCTGAGTTCCATTGCTGCTCTGAGCCAGCTGTTAGAGGTATGTTGGAACTGGTGCTATGTTTATTAGCATTATAAGACAGATTGGATCATTTCTCCTCATTCATTAAGAGTTCCAAACTTGGATCAACCAAAGTAATGTGAATTTTTGTTTTGTCCTCTCTGGAAGCAGGATTAGACTGTCCTCACCATTTTCCTTCTGGGTTTTGCTCTCACTGATTTCTATTTCCTTTCTCATACCAGCTTCTGGAATTGTCCTAAACATTGGTAGTTTGGGCCGTCCCTGCCGTCTGATGGCAGTTTAAGTAGTGCAAAAATTTATTACCTGCCTTGCAGTGGCTGCCTTCCGTGCACTTGGCTTGTTTCTACTGTAGCTTTTATCCTCCCACTAGCACTAGTCATTTGCATGTATCCTGCTTTTCCAAGAACATGGTGGTTGCTTCATGCAAAGATTTTGACATCACTTTAAAACTGCTTATATCTTTCTGACCTTAGTACTCAAGCCAAAAAAACATATATGATGAGTTACGCTTTTTTTACTGACACGCCTGTCTAAGCAGGTTATGAGGTTATAACATTTTGGCTCAAAAATTTTTGGTCAATACTTTAGAAAGCAGAAGTATTCCTGTGGTTGTCAAAGTGCACAGCAGAAAAGGACCTGGGTGTGTTCAATAGCCAGCTGAATATGAGTTGTCAGTGTGCCCAGGTGGCCAAGAAGGCCAACAGCATCCTGGCTTGTATCAGAAATAGTTTGACCAGCAGGACTAGGGAAGTGATCATCCACCTGTATTTGACACTGCTAAGGCTGCACCTTGAATACTGTGTTCAGCTTCGGGCCCCTCACTACAAGAACAACAATGAGATGCTGGAGCATGTCCACAGAAGGACAATGAAGCTGGTGAAGGGTCTAGAGAACAAGTCTTATGAGGAGCAGCTGAGGAAACTAGGGTTGTTTAGCCTGGAGAAAAGGAGGCTCTCTACAACTACCTGAAAGGAGCTTGTAGTGAGCTGGGGGTTGGTCTCTTCTCCCAAGTAACAAGCATTGGGACAAGAGAAAACAGCCTGAAGTTGAGCCAGTGAAGGTTTAGGTTAGATATCGGGGAAAAATTTCTTCACCAAAAGGGTTGTTAAGCATTGGAACAAGCTGCCCATGGAAGTGATGGAGTCTCCATCCATGCAGGTATTTGAAACACATGTAGACGTGGTGCTTAGGAACATAGTTTAATGATGGACTTGGTAGTGTTAGGTTAACAGTTGGACTTGATGCCCTCTTAAAGGTGTTTTCCCAACCTAAACAACAATTCTATGATCGTGAACTGAACTAAATTTAACTGTCACATACACGGTTTGAATTCCTGGCACAACGTTTTCTCATTAGTATTGTAGAAGAGGTAAGTAGGATTTGGTCTGAAGAAATTAACCTCAACATTTCCAAATACTGTTTAAGGGACCACTTCTTCATGTGTATATTTGTTTACAGTTCTCATTTTATTTCTCAGGGTTTAAACAACAAAAAGAATTTACCAGCAGGGGGTGCAATGCTACGCTGTTTGGAAAATATTGCTACTTTTATGGAAGCCCTGCCGATGGATTCACCAAGCAACCTGTGGACCACAATTAGTAATCAGTTTCAGACCTTCCTTACTAAACTCCCTTGTGTTTTGCCACTTAAGGTATGTGTGGACATCTGAAACGAGCTATAGTGCCATTGGTCAGGATGTACTGGAACAGTGGGAAGGCTGCGGATAAGAAATCTGAGTGGGTTGTTGTGAATATTTTCTAATGACTCAATGTTTCCAGAGGACTGGATTGATTGTATGTCTGAGCCATCCCTTTAATTATATTTTCCTTGGGTAACAAAAATTACTCTGACCAGTGCCCTCTTTACCTCCTTGTTGGCTTTTTTCCTCTACACTTTACATGCCCTCTCTTTGTCAGATTAGAATACCGCATTTGAGAGAATCATGATTTTGGCAATAAAAATCCATCTGTTTTTAACTGTTAAAACAAAATAAGAAGAGCAGCACCACCTAATTCATTTACCAAAGTACACAATAGTGAGATAGGCAGAGAACTGAGACTGCTGGGAGTTGAACCTAGCCTGTTTGGCTGACCAGGTTCTAGTTCTAGCTGTAATCAGAATACAGTTGCAGAACCTGAATCGGGAAGCTCTGGGCTCTGATTTCTGAGTAATCAGAGGACATACAGAGGTATCTTTTCTCCTAGTGTGTGTATTTCCAGATGTCTTTCCAGTAAACAAGGTACAAACTTTTCTGAGTCTTCCTAGTAAACACAGAATTCTGATGCCCTTATTCTGACTTTATTTCTTATGGTGTGAATGGTCCCAGTGGTAATTTCTTCTGTGCAAAGCTGTGTTGCTCAGCATGAGTGGAGAGATCCAAAATCTAATTTTGCAATTTATAACATTGTCTTTTAAATTGAGTATCACCACCAAATTACATGAATGATATTAAATTCCTTGGCATTATTTTGCGATAGTCAGATCTTGAAAGCTTTTCAGATTTTGGTAAATTTGGCACTATCCTACAGCACTTGCTATGCCAAACAGGCATATTCCCTTTGCATATTAGCCACCCCAATGTGTTGCATCTTGTCTAATTGAAATAAATAAAAAGAAATTCATTGGAACTTAATAGTTACAACAGCCTATCTGCCATTCACAGAACATTTAGATGGAGTGTTTACTCTGATTTCCCTTTTATTCATGGGAGGTATCCTTAGTGATACAAGTAAAACAATTTATTGATCCTGAACTTTCCATCTCCTGTTCCGTCCTTTAGGATTATAAATGACTCTGCTGCTCTAGATATTTGCAGCAGGGATAAGTTAAGACAATGGGTAGACCCTGAGAAGTCCATTTGCTGCTGCAACCTGTGTGAGTTACTCAGAAGAAAAATAAGCTACACCATAAGGAACAACTTCAAAGGGTGTTGCCAGGGTGCATTCTGATGTTATAAGGTGTGACATGTAGCCCCTTCTTGGGGTGTAGAGGAAAATGTCATAGCCCAGGGCAACTATGGAAATATAAAATGAGGTAGATGGTGCATATCTCCTGCTAACACACTGTTTTGTTGGGGTTTTTTCCCCAATCCATTTTTATTACAGTGGAAATATATTTCTAGGATTTTTTTTATCCTAAAAGAGATGTAGTTAACTATTCTAAACAGCCCTTCAGTGAAATTTTCTCATGTCAAGGCCCATGCTGTGGTATGTTACCATGGAAGGGTTATGATTGTGCGTTCAGGGATAAGGCAGTTTAGGCAAAGTAAGTAAAGATCATTCATCAGACATAATTTTTCAGACCTCACCTATAACTTACTCATAGCTGATAACCACTGAAAGCAAGACATGAAAGGTACTAATTCTGTTTTGTTTCCTTTGTTTTTCTTTCTTTTTTCTTTTTTTTTTTTTTTCCTTTCCTGCCTTCCAATATGTTTAGTGTTCTTTAGATTCTAGTTTAAGAATCATGATTTGCTTGCTGAAGATACCTACCACTAGTGCCACTAGGGTAAGTTGCAAGAAGACAAAACTCTGTTGTCTCAGATTTAGCCAGCCTCTCCTATTCTATGAACATGTTCTTATCCCCTAGCTAGAAAAGCATTATATAGAAGCATAAAATTGTGCAGTCCAATTCTCTTATTTTTTGATAAGGGCTTTGAAATCTAGGTTACAGTAAAGTGTGGGTGGGATTACATTCCTGTGTGGGTGTGAATGTTTAAAGATTTGATGTTCTCTCTCTCTTTCTTTTTTTTTTTTTATTTTTAAAAAAAAGGATATTAATGAGTTTCCTTAGAAGTTCTGCAGTACAATTCCACTTAGGTCAGTGAGGTTTTCCTGCATAAACACTGTAGAATCTTTTATATCTCAGAAACACTGTGTCAGACGTGAAACTCTTTTTCTAAGTTTTTTTTTCTTCTAATCTCTCATACAGGCACATAGGCAAATGCCTGATAGCTGTTTGACTGAAACAGTGTAAATCCAGCAAGACAGCCTCTGAGCTAAAAATAATGTTGTTCCATTCAGGCATTTCAGAGTTGGAATGCTTTCTGTTTTGCTGAGCAACCAGTTACTGATTTCTCTAAATCATGTCGTTGCAGAGTCTTCTGGAGCCTTTTTCAAAATTGCTAAGCTTTGTGATTCAGAATGCTGTCTTCACTCTGGCCTACCTGGTAGAACTGTGTGGTTTGTGCTACCGCGCCTTCACTAAGGTAACAGTGAGACTGTCTTCTTTTAGGGACAACTGAAAATAGGACAGACAGTCTTACATCCCTCAAGTAGTTTGTAAGTAAAGATGAAATCAGTGTCAAGTTTCAGACATTGCAACAGTTTTAATATAGTTTGGCTAATCAAGTAGTGATCATGATTCAGTGCCTTTTCATATTGAGTTTCACATTCACAGTATAGACACAGATAAAGAGAATCTGCTAAAACGTTGCTCAGAAAAGTAATTTGGTGTGATTTCATGACATGGTAATCTTTTTTCTAATGTAGAGTTGATATCTGGTATTCATGAATGCCTTAAAATGCCTGTACAGTTATAGTTTCCCTAGTGCACAAGTTTAGTCACTTACCTTGTGCAATAAATGCTTAAATATTCTTGGTAGTGCTTTTTGAGACCACAGCTGTAAGGGGAGGGAATAGAGAGCTAAGGCAAGTGGAAGACTCCAAGTTAGGAGCTTCCCAGCTTAGATCCTGTTTCATTCTGTTTTGGTGTCACGTGAAAAGGTAAAGTAATTTGGCAGAAAATAACCCCCCTTGTGTTCCAGCTGGTCCTCAGATATCAGAGGGGCTGGGGGCAGCTAGGTTTAGATTCTGAGTGATGTCCAATTTGGCACTATTAGTCTGGTGGCGTTCCGTGTCTGAACTCTCCCTGCTCCAGATTCACTTGTAGCACCCTGCACTCCCGCCTGGTCTCTCTCCACGGTCTCACGCAGCCAGGAAGGAGCTGGTGGCTCCCAGTGAGAGACTCTTGCAACTGTCAACGTGAATAGTGCAGTTTATTGAGAGCAGCAGAAGTACAGGTTCTTATAGATTGAAGGTGATAAATTCACTGTCTGCAGAGCATGTATAGGTATACCAAACATGCTAAATCAAAGAGCAGCTCAAGAACATTTCTAAGTTTAAGAATCCGGATCTTACCCAAAGGCGTCCTTAAAGTGGGGGAAGCGAGGCTCAGCCCATCAACTGATGCCAGGAGTCAGAGATGGTCAGCGATAGTATCCACCCTGACTTGCCCACGATGATGTCTTCCCCAACATCCCCCCTTTATATAATTTTTATAATAATTTTATAATATTTACAAATAAATTTTATAATAATTTTTACCTTTGAGATGGAGCTTGAGTGACTCTAGTCATAAATACCTTTGTTATGATTGGTGTAAATTTCTCTCGCTTTGCTTTTAAAGATATAGCTGAAGAAAATCCAGAGTGCAAGCTCAGTGAGGGGTGGTCTCACTTTGGAGGTGGGAAGCCTTTGGGGCAGAGGTGTGTTTTGGTACTATAATGAGATTATAATGAGCAAAGTTCGCACAAAGGATGGCACTTTGTCAAAAACCGACAGATTGTTGGCACAGGGTCGCAAGCAGGCAGCTTATCAGTCCTGTAGTACCATCAAGTTCCCATCTCTGCTGTGATTTCACAGAGCCTGGCCGTGGAATCTTCACTCCACTGCATCCCCTGTGCTGCTTGCAAGCAGTGTTGCTTCAGGAACTGTTGTGAAATGGATTCCTGGCATACCAGTTGTGCTCCACCCTGAAAGTTTCTCTGGTGTTATACCTTTCCTTAGTGTGTGAACAATGCTGCACCTTTAGTATGATTTTAATTTTTAAATCACCTCCAGTCATTATTTCACAATTGGGTATCTCACTTTAGCATGCAAGGTGGTAAGCTGCATAGGAAAGAGAGCAGTGCACTTTTAAAAAGATTTTAAGATTCTTGGATGAAAGCTGTGGTGTACAAATAACACTCAGTTATAACTTATCTTCATTTTTCTAGCTGTTGGTGAGAAGCTGAAGAACAAAATCTGCAATAACCAATCAAACCTTTTACCAAAGCTCTGTGCTCCATTATGTAAATAGTTAAGGTACTGAGGAAAAGTGTTGCTTCAACCGCTAAGTGCACAGTTTTCCACCCTTGATATATTTGTCAAAACAGTAATTAATCCTCAGGAAACATTCTCTCAGAAGTAGCTACATCATTTTTTACATTGATAATGTACAACTGGAATGTGTTTTTTCAGTCTTGATAAGACTTACTGGAGAAACAGTGAAGACAAAATGATAAAAGGAATCACTCTCCCACAGAAAAGCTGCACCATGAGAAAATCAGAAAAACTTTTAGGAGACGTAATGCTTTGAAGCATAAAATAGAAAATAGGAGTGTCTTTAATTACAGCAAGCAAATACTACCTTTTTTGTCTTATTTGAAAGGGAAGAATTTTGAAATGAAAAAGATTCTGAATAGAGAAGAGACTGTCCAGCTTTTGGAAGTAATTTGAGTTAGATCTGTAATTATGGCTTTGGGCAAGGCAAAGTGAGAAAAACTTAAAGTCCAGCAGTGGAGTTTTTCACTAAAACCAAAAGAGGCCCACTTAAAACTGAAGCAAAGACATTCCTCTTGCATTTGTGATATGGTTAAGACTATTCCATGTATTCCTGCTAATGCAAATTGTGAAATATAGGAAGTGTTTCACTTTTATGCTCTGCAGTTTTGGCTATTTCATGAAAATTTTATTAATAATGCAGTATTAAAAAACCCCATGTCTTTCCTATGTGCTTCCTTGTTCAATGTTCTGTTAATATTTTGAGTACTTAATTGCACACAAGAAGCATGGATTATAGAGCTTAGTAAAATCTCCTTCTTCATTTAGTTTAATGCAACCAGGTGACTCAGAAATGGAATCACTAGTGAATGGTCTCCTGCAATTTATAGCCAAAAAATGCTTAATTTAGTGGAACTCCACACTACATTATCTTCGTTATTTATGAACGCTTACCATGGTTTTGCATTAGAAATATCAAATTAATGACTGCTGTTAGGAAAAAAACCCCACAGATCAGTTGTGATGTCTGTGTTTTTCTGCAGTGGAAATCACTGTACCCAAGTAAGAGTGTTGCGATAGACTACCACATAGAAGTGAATTCCAGAAGGTGTGTAATTTGTGAATATTGAAACTATTCAAATTCAGTTACTTGTCTTGCAACTTCTAATGTGCTGGCTGGAAAAAAAAAGCCAACTTCCTGCTAAGCTGTGGAGAGTTCTTGTCTTTTCAACGACAACGCCACTCTGACATGCACTTTGTAGAGGTCAGTTCTGTACAACCACTCCAAATCTGTTTTTATCTCCAACATTTTACTGATACCCTGTGGCAGAAATATCTCAATTCCTCTTGTCTTGGAGCCTGAAGATTCACGTCAATCAGCTATTTCCTTGTTTGAGTTTCTGTTCTAGGTCAGCAATTTGATTTTTTTCAGTGCATTTGGACCTCTCAGTTGAGAGTACCATATCTTCTGTGGATTGTAATCTTCTTTAGTTTTCCTTTCAAGTGTCCTAAGGTCCTAAATGGGCACTTTTTGGCATTCTTATCTCTTACAGCTGCAGAAGCTTGAACCTGAACTTAACCTATTGCTGGCATTCTATTGACCCTTAATAAGTAAATGCAGAATTCCACTGAATTGGACATGACATGATTTTGCTGTTGAATTTTTTAAAGAATATTGAAGTGGCCTATCTTCAGTATTTCTAATTACTGTAGTAGCAACAGAAATAAAATAAAGAACTTTGCTTTATACTGGCTTAGAGGATAGCATACCCCATACCCACTCCATTAAAGAATCAAATTTATTATTCTTATTACTAAGTTTGGGCCCTGAAATACTGCTTGAAATAAACTTCAGTAGTTTCATGTTCTACACATAGACCTTCAGTAAGTCAGAGTTTGAAGGTTGCAAGGCATTTTTTAATAGAGATGCATAAACATTAGAGAGGGTTAATTTGTCTGAACAGAGGCTAAAGGGGTTGCATTGTCTCTTTGGTACCAGCTTTACACATTTGACCCCACTTGTCATTATTCTAATGGAACTGATACCCATTTACAGCTCTGTGGCAGAATATGAAGTCCTTAAAGTATGTATAAACTATTTTTATACCTATTTATTCCCAGCAGAATGATAGAATTAAGTAGACTTTGATAGGAAGGGTGCTCTGGGCTATTGACTTCAATGTTATCACTCCTAATTTACAGTGCAGGAAGCAAGAGGTCAGATGTCAAAAAACATTTTGCTTTATTTTGCTTCCTTTCTCAGCACTGCATGTTCTTAACAAATATTATGAGTTTAGACTGAGATAGGAGACCCTGAGAAAAAGGTAGCTTGCTGTTTTATTATCCTTAGAACCCAGGAAAGCTCAGAATCATGAAGCCTGTGCTTCCTTCCCAGTGTTCTAACAAAGTAATTTATTATAGCCCAGTTGTATCCTGTGTAGCTTACATGTTAGTCTGTAAAATACCTGAATGCTTTTGAAAGAATTTGACCTCTCTTCTTTCCCAGTATGTGCAGGCTACTGTACTGAGTTACTGATAGAATTTAAGTCTGGTGTTTTTGTAATTATCAACTGTCTGAGCATGGTACTGCATTATGTACATGTCTCAAGACTGTGAAGGCATATGATAGTGGGCAGGATCACTCTTGCTGGTGAATTCTAACAAGTAATCAGGGTCCGTTTGCACCTTGAGCATTGTGCACCATTCTGTTCCTCATTCCCAATTAGAATATAGTAGAACTGGAGAAGGTTCAGATAGTGGTAACGAACTATCAAATAGTGGGATGAGTTCCACACACAGAGCAACTAAGCAAGGGCTCTTCAATCTGAAAAACTGATGGGAATATGAGAGAGGTCTGTAGGGTCACAAGTGACTCAGACAGGGATGGGTAATTTTGTGCTTTTCTAGTACAAAAAGAACATACTAAGTTTGTAGGAACCAATATCAAAGCAAGGAAAGGAAAGTGGTTCTTCAACAGAGTGTGACTCCTCTCCAGGTACCATGGTTGCTAAAAGTTGAAATGGGTCTAAAAGGTCAATAGACACGTAAGTGCAAGAGAAATCCACTGAATTATAGAGAAACCATCCTGAGCTCAGAAGTTTCCTGAGCTGAAAATAGTGGCTAGGGGAGTAGTGGTGGGAATTATACATGCTTGCCTGGGTTTTATTCTCCCTTTTACATCTGCTTATGGCCTTGTTGAAGATAAGTTACTGAGGACATTTGTTCTGGTCTGAACTCTCCTGGATTTTCATGCATTGTATTATTTTTATCACAGCACCACACATGGGATGTGTGACTTGAGTACTTGTCCCCTCAAGTAATGGTTTCATAATAGAGCTGAACTGATCCAGTGTTTGCTGCTCTTATAAGGGAGTGATTGATTGATTGATTATTGTTAACTTCCTGTAAGTTTAGCTGCCTAGAATGCAGCAATGTATTCAGACAAGGACCACTGCAGTTTGGGGATGATTCCATCAGCTAATTGTGTTATCTGTCAGTATACTCCATGTAACTGAAGATCAAATGAGGAACTTGAAGTAACGTCTCTTGATTCACAGACTGGCGTTGTAACATCCATGAAAGACATACCATTCTTGCACCTTCTCTCAAATCAGGGGCTGATATTTAAAATGTATTTTCATTAAAAGATGTGTGGGTGCTGTGGGAGACACACAGCATTGCTGTAAACTTTGTTAGGCAGTATGCTGTGCAGATACAATTTGGTGACATTGGCTCTCTGAGGAGGAACACTAATGACTGGCTTAGTCTGTTGCAACCAAAGCTCCTCTCACTTCCAGCTATTCATCTCCCCCAATGTCTTCCCTTTTAGCTGCACTTGCTACTGTGTGCAGCTGGAGGCAGCCTTAACTGACCCTCACTAACTAAACCTCACAAGACTTTTCTGAGGAAGAGGCAAACATTATTATTTCATTTTACAGACGTCACAGAGGAATTGAGACTCTGACTGACTAAGTTCCACACATTTAACTTAGGTCAGCAAGTGCATGAGGATGGAAAATATTAGGCTTTAAATCTTAAGCACACTTTGGATATGCTCTCTTTATTAGACAACATTATTTCACTTGTAATGGTCATTTGAAAGAGAGCTCAGTGTAAGTCTTTGAGCTGATCAAAATTCTTGAGTTGTGGTCAGTAGCAGGTGATAGATTTGTTCTACATTTTTATCTTACCATCTAAAGTCAGAGAATGTCAAGAAGTGTAAGAGGCTCATCTTATCTCTTCTACCTCCTTGCTGTCTCAGCTCAACAACTCTATTCTTAGACTTCTGTGTTCTAATCTCCACTGGCTGATTTTCCCCTATGTTTTAAGATGTTTCTCTTGTAGCAGTGGTAGCCAAGACATTTTTTTATCTTGTAAGTGGAAAAGTACAGCTAGTCTAATATGAAAATAGGTGTCCAAGCTGCCTTCGTGCAGGCATCCTTGCTTTAAGGGGAATGACAATGAAGTGTGGTAAAATGTAGACCATCTCTGGCAAATTTAATGAAAGAATAATGCTAAATACTATTGCATTTTGTTCTCCTGTGTCAATCTTTACTGCTTTCCCCTTTTCCCTTTATATGGAGCTGCTTAGTGAAAGCTACACTGCATGCCAAGGCTTTATAACTGGTTTATAAAATCTGTGTGTGTTTCACATGTGAAATATTAAAATCTTGGACATAGAGCCTGATACATTGTCAAAGGAGAATCATTCTCATTGGTGTCTGTTCAGAACAATCAAATCTGTAGAACTGCGTAAATAATGAATGCTGTCTGCTTTTTGTAAGTCAGGAGAAACCAGTACACATTTGTAAATTCTTTTATTCTCAAACTTGGGTAAAAAGTGTCTTTATGTTTTACTTGTGGGTTTCAGTGAATTTCAGGACATTCATAACTCTGTATTCTTCTGTTGTAGGAAAGGGATAAATTCTACTTGACGCGCAGTGTCATATTGGAGTTGCTGCAGGCACTCAAGTTAAAGTCACCCTTACCAGACATGAATCTGCTGCTGTTGGTGCAGGTACAGGAGACTCTCATGTAATTCTCTTACTGTTTCTGTCTTGGCCAGATTCAGGGGTGGGAAAAGCAAGACCAATGTGCCTGCAGAAAGTACCAGCAATGTCAAGGGAAGTAAGAATTTTTTAAATTAAAACCCAGTTACATTTGTAACCATAGGTGCATACATTTAGAGTTTCACACTAAAATTTAACAAACTGAATTGGGAATTCACATTTCTCAGGATGTTAATGACCTGTGATTCATTGCTGATGAATTGAGCATCATAAAATATATCTCAAGTTGGAAGGTACCCATAAGGATTTAATCCCTTGAGCTTCATACCATGTCCTAGTGGAGCATCTGCCCCAGCTGCTGTCTTGTCCTTGAAACGTAGCCCTAAGACCAGTGAGCAGTTTGTGTGGGAAGGGGTGCTGATTGATCATGGGGCAAAACTCAGTTTCTGTCTATTCAGGAAGGCACTAAAGCTGTCTCCCATCCCTGAAGGCCCTTCTCTTTTAACATGGAATTTTCTAACAAAGAATACTTAGAAAATATTTCTGTTCCTTTCATACTCTGGATTGCTGAAGTAGGAGTTAAGATACCTTTTTCTTAGGAAAATCTGAGGAAGCAAGGTGCGAACTTGTGAAACATCTTTCTGCCTCCAGAATGCCAAGTGCAGCACTGTTTGGCACCACAGCCTTGTCCCACAAAAACAATTTGCTGAAGTCCACCAGTTTAATCACAGGTAGTAGGCTCTCACTGTTTGCAATGAGCTAAGCAGTATGTGGATTTAGTAACTTTAGATGATGGGATCAGCATAACAGCACTCCATAAGGTTCAAGCAAGGTGTTTGTTATATAGATTGTTCATAATGCTCCCAGCACCACAGCTTCATTCACTCTTTCCCCTCCCATTATGGGGTCAAAGCTTCATGTAGCTTACTGTGGGCTCGTTTGCTTTTGAGTACTGGTAGATTATTCATAGTAAATAAGTGGTTGTTAGTTGACAGAGAAATAAAGCTGACAAGTGAAATGATATCCCAGTTAGGATAACTCTAAAAACAATTATTATGCCATCAGTGATAGGGGAAGAAGTTGGGGTGGGGAAGAATAACACCTGTTTTGTGTTTTTTTTCCCCTTTCTGATGATAAAGGGTTTTTTTGGGGGTTTTTTTGGGTTTTTTCCTCTCAATTTTAATTTAAAAAGCAAAAATTTGCTGCTTTTTTTTTTTTTTAAGCCCAGAATTCTTTTCTCAGTCCCAGCCAAAACCATCAAATAACAACTACCAACCTTGTTCTGTCTTATGGATGAAGTAATGCAGCTGGATACCATTTGCATCTGTGTTTGTTGACTTGAACTGACTTTTCCTGTCTTACAGAATCAAGTAATTTTTCTGCATTGCTTCATTGTATGGCTCAGTCCAATGGCTACCCCAAAGGGTGACAGTCCCACAGTCTAGGCAATACTGAATTCCTTATTTGAGAATGCAAACAAGTCATCCTAGTTTTGTCAGTGGGATTTAACTGGTAAACACTTGTCCTTCACATTGAGTCAAGTATCTTGACAGACACAGTAAGGAAAACTCTCTTGCATTATTTTTATCTCATAAAGATAAAATGGTAATTGCCTGGGTTTTCCTCCTAGCACTGTTCCCATATGCTCTATTCACTTTGCAATGTATTCATACCTTACACAACAGCACTTAATGTGGATATAAACGTCTTTTATGATGTCTCTCTTTCAGAAGCTGATGAAGTGATTCATATTTCCTGCTATCCAAAGCAGTCAGCTTCTGTTTTTATGCAGTCAATGGTAAAGAATAGGGGTTGTATTCAGACCATCTGCCATAGCTGCCTACTGGAGGCATGATGACTACTTCTCCCATTGACTGTGCAAATTGGCAGCCCTCAGTAGTATGTGGTCTGAATCATTCAACAGCCTTTTGAATTTAAATACCATAGTAACCACTAAGGCCATCTTAAGCACCATTGTAATTTAAGAAGCCTACTAATAAAAACACATATGTATCTGATAATTAAATTTTCTTTAGTGTCATTAATAGAAGGAAGATATCACTTCACCTCTTTATCCCACAAAACCACTACAATATTAAAGCTAATTGTGTGGGTTTGAATCCATAAAGCTGTAGCAGAGTTAACACAGCACCAAACAGAAATGTTTTTAATTTCCAAGATGGTCATGTCCCCATGGACATGTTAGCCTATATACAAGATTTGATGCAGTGTGTACAGAAGAAAAATATTCAGTCAAATATTTGAGTTAACAAAGGAGATAGGAGCACTTTAATGATAGATCAGTTGTGGGGTCACTAACAAAGGAATTCCTGGGAGTGTACATTTGACACCCACATTCATCCAGTTTACATGGTGCAATCAGTGTCACTGGTGACAACAGTGCTAAGATGAGAGTTAACTTTATCCCTCTTTACAAAGAATGAGAATTTTAACCAGATCACCCCAATCATTGCATAGGTGTCCTGGATGATAATGGGTACATAAAGTCTGTCTCCCTGATTTATCCTAGCAATGACAGCTATCATGTACATGCTGCTGTTCCATGGGTTTCCATAGGAACTGCTGCTTCACCCAGCATTTTGTTTCGCAGTACTTTTCTCCCACTCACTAGCCCACATCTTCATGATTTCCATTGACTTCAAATTAGTGTCTCATTAAGATTTGCTTGTTCAGTCAGGCTCTAAGGTTCAGTGTATCTGATCTGTTTTCTTTAAGGGACTCCTATTTTGGACCAGACCTTCAGCTAATGTAAATTAGTGTCTATCTGGTGGTTCCAATAATGTTTCTGTGAAGATGTGATCTGCTAATTACTGAATGGAAGGATTTTTAGTTACATACAATATGTTTATAAGAATATATGTATTTAAAACTGGTTATGAATGGAGGTATAATATAGATTGATGGTATATGGTATATACATCACCACAGTCAGCAGACATTCCCACTTAGATATTATTCTGCAGCTGTATCTCAGCAGACAATGCTAGTAAGAAGAATGACAATTATTTGCCCATTTCTCATCTTTTTTCAGTGTGGGGGTATTTTTTTCTTTCTTTTTTTCTTTACATATGTCTGTCGTTAAATCTCTTGCCAGTGACGTCTTAATATATTACAATATTTGGAGAGAGAGACAAATTACAGTGAATTGGCCTGGAAACGTAAGAAATTTTTCAGTCTGTTTCCCCTCTCCTGTTTTGAGTGTGTTGCAACTTTAGAAAGGATCCTTGGAACTGGCAGTGTGATGATGAGAAAGAAAAGCTAAACAAGGCCTAATTATTCATTAGTAATGGGATGGAGTTTGTCAGATGTTTTTCACATATAAATTAATACCTGTTATTTAACCCAAACTCCTCTGCACAAAAGATGTAGAAAGCTTAGAGAGGCCTGTTAGAGATTGCTTTGGCTGCTGCTTATTATTATTATTCTTAAAATGTTGTCTGAAATAAATGACTTTTGGTTGGCAAGGGCTTTTGTTGACTTATATGGTGAGTACTGTACAGTGTCTGTAGCAGTGCATTGAACTTACTCTTGGATGCTAAATATACTCAGCCAGATTCTTCAGGGAATTACAGTCCTTTTTTGCAGCTGACATAGTACAAGGGAATCCTAATCTATGCACAAATCGTTGACTGAGAAATCCTTCACAAAGGAAACCAACATATCTGTTGTCCAGTAGGCTCAATGTCAGCATTGCTTTTTTCTGAGATAGGGTGCGTTAGGAGAAAATACCTCATCTGCTTGCCTAAGTTAATAAATAGTCTTTCTTTTAAAAGAGAAGTGCAGAGTCATGGTTGCTGTTTGGACTGAGACTCAACTGCCTTTACTGGGTTGATTCAGCCCATAACCCTATGGCTTTCCTCTGCTTCCATGTAATTATTAGAGCTGTGGTACAGAAGAGCATCAGGCCATTTCTCAACTGAAATATGAGTTAGATTCCTATTTTATTTCAATTTGGCTTATTCTGGTATAAAATAAATTAAAACCAGAAGAAGAGTCAACTGGAGCCAGGCCTATGTCTGAGGATACCTGAGTTCAGATTAATAATCTAATTAGGTATGTCTTTCTGATATTTATCCCAACGAACAGACTCTTCATCAAGACATAGGTTGAGTAGTTTCCAAGTGTTGGTAAGCAGTCTGAGTTCAGATTCAATATGTCATTGAAAGGTAAAGCTCATGGAAGTGTATGAGTAAATTCTAGGTCTGTAAATGATATTTGGAAATGTTTTCAAGACGAGTAGTCAGTCATTGACACTACTGCTAACACACGTGAATCAGTCAACTGTAAAATATATTGTCTCAGTTTGTGAAGGTAACACAGTATTAATTTTCAAGAAAAAAATATAGGCTTAGACCTCAGTCTGATAGTTCTTTTCTGTCTGCTCTTTCTTGAAAAGTCACATTGCATCACTATGGACAGAAATTGCTCAGGTGCAACTACAGTATTAGAACAACAAATTTTAGGAATAAGCAACTCATCTTCAGGGTGTCCAATGCATTATTGAAGCTTATAATGACTAAATAACAGTATTAGCAGGTCTAATGTATGAATGATATGGACATCAGAGGGTTTTGGTCAAGAGATTTGGAAATACAAAGAAGAAAAAGAATAAAAAAAGCCATTTTCAGCAACAGAATGATGCTGACTTTCTCTTGGAAACAGATTTTGCATTTTCGTGGTATTGTGGACTGTGTTACACAGAGTTTATACTGCACTGCACTGCACTCATATGTTCACAACCACAAAATTGTCCACATAATTCATCACTGTAGAACTGAAGTGCAAGTGTTGCAAAGTCACAGTGAAGAACATGGCATGCTGCCTTATCATCCACTGTCATGATTTACTCTATAATGAAAGAGGAACATCTGATAAATGCAAGGTATAGAAAAGATATATATTTTTGCTCATAAAGAAAGTCTGACTTATTGTATAATATTCTTCAGATTGCTCCTGCACAGCATATGTGTGCTAATTAAGCATATTAAAGTCAGATTTTTTTAAATTAAAATTAGCTCTTTTATAATGGTGAGTTAACTATGTTGTTTATAAAGAAAAAGAGCTCTAAAGGCAAATTACCATGAATAAAAGCAAGAAGAGATCTAAACTGATTTAACTAAGTCTTGAATAACTTATTAGTGTCTTCAGGTTCCTCCAAATAATTGAAAAATAACTTGTCTTTAATTTCTTCTAAGTTTGTTTGTGCAGATGCTGGAACAAAACTAGCTGAGTCAACAATCTTGCATAAGCAGATGATTGCCTCTCTGCCTGGAGTAAGTACTGAACCAAGCTCCATCTCTTTGTTTTGTTTTTTAAAAAATGTACCTTATTAAGCTTCTTTTGCTTCATTTTAATGTTCTTTTTATTTCTTTTCTGATTGGCAAGGTGTGTTGCAGGCAGAGTTTGAGATGCTTCTTTCTTTTTATTAATGTTGGAAAAGTTTTGAACTTGATGTTTCTTCCCTTACTATCATTGATGATCTTTAGTCATGTAACTGACTTAGCTGGAGCCTGCGCTCAAGAAGACATGTGAGGAACAGACCAGCTGAATGCCTTAAAACAGCAGTAGCAGGGAGGAAAGCTTCAAGGCACTGCCTGTATTCTCACAAAAGATTATCTGGTTAGAGAATTAACCTTATTTTTTTAGTAATGTACAAGGCATTCATCTGTATACTGCTGATGAGTGTAGCTAAATTACTCGTAATTGCCTAGGCATTGATTATGCGAGGAAGTAGCACAATTGGAGGTCTTGTTTCTTTCCGTGACACAGGTGACTGAGTACTCAAATAGATGGATGAGGCTTGGCCCAGGTCCGCTTCAGAAGCTGAGGAAAACTTGTTTCCCTATATATGTGTCTCTGTAAGCTTTAGGGTTGACCTAATAGGATCTTTCCCATGTATCTTCTGGAGTGTGTGATTATTTTTTTGGTTTAATTTTTTTTTTTTAATTGCAAATCTTTAATATTTCCTCCCAACAGAGTATTTTCATTTATACTTGTTTTAAATAAACTAGCATTGGTGTTACAAGGTGGAGTGGGTGCAGAGGAGGGCAACGAAGCTGGTCAAGGGATTGAAGAATAGATCATATGAGGACTGTTTGAAGGAGCTGGGCCTGTTTAGTTTGAGGAAGAGGAGGCTGAGCGGAGACCTCATCACTCTCTACAACTACCTGAAAGGACATTGTAGAGAGGATGGTGCTGGTCTCTTCTCTCAGGTAATTAGGGATAGAACCAGAGGGAATGGACAAAAGTGAAACAAAGTAGGTGTAGACTAGACACTAAGAAAAAATTCTTCATGGAAAGGGTAGTGAAATATTGGAATGGGCTGCCCAGGGAGGTGGTTGAGTCACCATCCCTGGATGTGTTTAAACATCTCTTGGATGTGGTGTTGGGGGATGTGGTCTAGGGGTGAGCTTGTAGAGGAGGGCTAATGGTTGGACATGATGATCCCAAGGGTCTTTTCTGACCTGAGTGATTCTGTGAAGGTATGGTAGGAAAGTGATCATTTCAGAAGAAATTATAGAGAATCAGGCTACCTGCTGCTAGAATGAAACAGAGTAGATGGTTGGAAGGAAATCTTTTGCAACGATTATTTTCAGAGGTCTGAGTATAGTACTTTTCTAACTATTATTCAATATTTCAGAACCCACATGGAATCCTTAGTCCACAAAAACTGTCTGGAGGATATTCTGACAGGGCTGCTAGTGACCTAGTTTTACTGTTTGTTCAAGGGAACTGACAGGCATAGCATTCGAAAAGCCAGAAGGTGGCACAGTTCAACATGGTGTAGAATGATATTAACATACAAAAATGAGAAGTGCCCAGGTCAGTTGCTTAAAAATAGAATGCTAGCAAGTTTTCAAATTTCAGCCACTAAAGCTCAATTATGGCTTAATAATTTTGCGATCAAAACTAAGTCTCATTCATTTGTATACACAGATAGGGTAATCAGCTTCTGTGCTTCAAAGTGTAGGTAATTAAATAGAGATCAAAGAAGATTGCATTGCTTTTACTTGGCCCCTGTGCTGGTTTTGGCTGGGGTAGAGTTTATTTTCTCCATGGTGATTAGCATGGGGCTGTGTTTTGGATCTGTGCGGAAAATGGTGTTGATAATTCAGGGGTGTTCTAGTTACTGCTGGGCAGTTCTTACGCAGAGTCAAGGGGTTTTCTGCTTCTCACCCCACCCCACCAGTGAGTAGGCTGAGGGAGTGCACAAGAATTTGGGTGGGAACACAGCTGGGACAGCTGGCCCCAACTGACCAAAGGGATATTCCATAGCATATGACGTCATGCTCAGTAGATAAAGCTGCGGGAAGAAGGAAAGGGGGGACACGTGGAGTGATGTTTTTCGCTGATGAGAAGTGGTGAATAAATTCCTTGTTTTGCTTTGATCATGTGTGTGGCTTTTTCTTTACCTCTTAAACTGACTTTCTCTCAACCCCAAGTTTTCTCACTTTTTACTCTTCCAATTCTCTCTTCGATCCCACTGCAGAGAATGAGTGAGTGACTATGAGCTGCTTAGTTACCGCTTGGAGTTAAGCTGTGACAGCCCCTAAGAATGAGGCATTCATAGTTCCCCTGTGTGTGTGCTAGCATTATCTTCACCTCAGACTGTTAATGTATAAACAGAAGTTTATATGATACCTAGTGGGTCAGCCGTATCATCTTATGAAAAGCTTCTCTCCAGGGTTCTCTGGTCCTTTCAAAGCCTTTATTTAATCTGACAGCATTGGTCTATTGACAGTTTTGCGCACCTTGGGGATATCTTGTACTAGCCAAAGGCCAGACTCACATTTCCCATTGTATTCTAGGAGAAGGAGTATGAAAATTTGTACTGTGAGAATACAACAAGCACTGCCTTGAGTCCTTTTGATTTCCCTTTGAGATTTTCCCTTTTTCCCTTTTTCTCTGGTGCAGGTTGCTTCTCAATGCTTACACCTTTATTGTAAAACTGGAGCAGTTCATGAAGGATTTAATTTATCCCTTCTAGTCCTTGCCTTCCCTTCTGAAAATTGCAACTAGCTTGAATGCCATTGTAATGCTTTATTTTGAAGGATTTTGCTTTAGGAATATCCTAGAAACATTTGCAAGTTAAAACCAAAAAAAAAAGTAGGGGGGGGGAGAAAAACAACACATTTCAGTGGTGTTTATTTTAGTGATGTTTACACATAAAATACATGTCATTTAAACTGTTTATTCCATCATGATTAGTATGACCATAAGGGCTTCTATGCTTTCAACTGAATTTTATTTTGGGGGATTGTATGTGATTGGTTCCACTTGCAGAAATGCTCAGCTGCTTGAAGAACTGAGTTATTAAACTCTCATTGACTTTTTAAGACTTTGATTCTCAACCACTGTAAATTTCAGGAGGCATGACAAGGATATTCTTGAAAGTTTAATCAGTTAATCTTTTATTGCTGACACAGGTAAGGGTATTTTATGATGCATGAAGAAGCTATAGTGACTGGGCTATCTTTTTATACTATCGTCAGATAAGAGGGCATACTACAGTGATAAGAAAAAAATCAAAGAATACCTATTCCTAATAAAAGTACTCTAAAAAGTAAAATAAAGAATTTTATACAGACAAATTGTGTTCTGGTGAACAAGAAACAAAGACAAAATCATGAACGTATACAAAAACTGATACTTAAAATTATTTCTTTTATGTTCTAGTGTGGAACAGCAGCAATGGAATGCATGAGGCAATATGTTGGGGAAGTCCTGGATTTCATTGCAGATATGCATACCTTAACCAAATTAAAGGTTGGTTCTGGTCATACATTGATCTAAAGTGTATGTGCTTTTTTAACAAAAAATGTTTTCTGTAATGAACCTGCCTGGGATAAATGGTTGGAAGTCTTTAAGAATAACTGGCAGGTTTTATTCTTTCTTTAGTAGTTAGTACTGTTATAGATTAGACACTTCTGGGTGATCAGTAAAAAGTGGTTTATGCAGTGTTGAAATGAATGTTGGTTCAAATATAGTGAGCACACAACAAAACTGCAGGCTTCATTTTTCTGAGATGTTGATGGTAAGCTAATGTCATACTGAAATCACTGTGAGAAGCACAACACTGAGCTGGAGGTGAAACTTCACTGGCTAAAATCCTCCTTTTTGTAGAGGAAAAACAGATTTTTTTTTTTTTTCTTATAGTGGAACCATCTGTTACTTCTCAATGCCAGGCAAAGTTAGAGCATAGTCTTCTGAACTACACGTCAGTATCCTGCAGAAGGGTGGATTTCCTTCAGCGCACAAAATGGAGGCTGTGGTGTCACTAGGCCTTGATGCTTCCAAGTTCCAGAAAGCTGGCAAGATGAATGAATGGTGTGGGAGTGTAGCAGAGGGACCATTACAGATGCAGTCTGTGAGAGAGTCTATGCCATCAAAGATGCAGCCAATTCTAAAACCTGGCAGTAGGGTTTTAGTCCTTGTACACCAGCAGCTCAGTGATAGAAAGGAGGTTCATCAGCTGCAAGAGGTAATTTCATCACTAGGCACAGTCAAGTAGCTGCTAAGCTGCTTTTTATGGCATCTAAAGCTCAGCTGGCAGATACAGAAAAACAGTGCTGTCCTGTTCCAGCTAGAATGAATCATATTGCCATTGCTTACGTGCCTGGGCTTTAGCATATGTGTTCTTCTAAGGACGTTCTTTGACCAAGGTCTTGCATTTGTTTCTAATCCCAAGAGCCACTGTGCTTCTGTAACATGTAGTGCATTTGCTAATAAAGGGTGTTGATGATTTGTTTTCCTGATAAATCAGTATGGTGTTTCCCTGAAAAAGCCCCTCTACTGCTGCACCAGTCCTCTGCTGAAAGTTACTGGAAATTCATTGGAGTGTTTCAGGCTACAATTTCATGCAAGCATTCTGTGGCAGGCAAGACAGTATAAATTTTAAGCTGTAGTGAATTTCAATACTGGAGTTTATTTATGAAGCAAAGAGATGAGAACTTTTACCTTTCTAGTTTCACACACACTCACTGTCCCGCTGTTCCCTCCACCACACCTCATGCCCCAGAGTGGACACCGTATTGCAAGTCAATAATACTTACCAGAGAGGAAGAAGATTCCAGACCAAACTGAAACTCGTATCTCTTGAAACTTGCAGTAACCTTGTTTTACTGCACAGAATATCCCTTTTGTTAAGTTCTTACCCTACTGGCCATAGGCCTTGAATCCCGTTGAGTTTTTTAAAACCCCACTCTAATAAGGGAAGCAGCCTTTTGTGCTGGAGTAGAAATTTACTTCAAAGCACAGACTAATTAATCATTTTCAGCTGAATTGGATTGCCTTCCCCTTCTATCCTTTATTCACCCATTTCTCTTACAGTTCAGAACTGCTTTCAGAATAGGCAGGCAAATGAATCATAAATGAGGGAGAGATATATCTGGTTTGCCAGTTCTACAGAAAACCATGAACTTAGCAGAAACCAGGATGGGGACAATATTTGCCGGTATCCTCTCTCCTGCATAAAATGTTTCTGTAGAAAGAAACACTGTTTTGCACTTTTCTTTCTGCCCCTTCTTCCTTGAACTGTAGTCTTAATTTTTAGAAATACTTCTACAATGCTTAAGTCTGATAAGATGATATTTTCTTATGCTCAGTAGGACTATTAATTTTTTAAATTTTTATACACAGATACAGATAGGACATGAACTTAAAACTTTACCCAAAGCTTCCCAAAGATGTAGTCTGGCCATTTAAAATACAGGATTCTGAGAAGAAGATTAACAAAGTAGGAAAATCAAATATCACCATAAGTTTATGATTGAAAAAAATAAGCTTTGACTCTCTTTGGAAAATGCAAAGGCAGTTATTATTTAACAAGGCCAGATAAACCTACTCTTTGGTTCCCACATAGTTGTGAAAATATTTGTAAGCATTTCTAAGTTTACAAATAGTCATAACTTTAAAACAATTCACAACATCTAGATTCAAATTCTTGTGAGATCATTTAATGTATTTACTTAGGTTGCTTTGTGTTTTATTAACAGATACATTCCCAGGAAGTGAGTCCTAAAATTATCCAATTGTACAGTTTCTTAATACGAGTACTTATTATCAACAGCATCTGGAGTACCAAACTACCACAAAGAATACTATATGATTTATGTGACCAGTAACAATCCCAGCACCAAAAGTTGAATCTTGGTTTTATAATTTTGAAATATCTACTCTCTGTAGAAATTCAGTGACCAGAAATAGTTAGTTTGTTTATTGATTTCTAATGTTTTATTTTGCATGTCTGCGAATAGTTTAATTGAAAGAGTTCAATTATTTTCAGTCCTGCATATTAGCAACTATTGCTTTATAAAAAAGGTATAAATGTTAATTCTCAGAGTTAATCACATTCCAGTTTATTGTTTCTGTTCAGGTAATTATCTTTTTTCCCTTTGGGATACATTTTAATTGGTAAAGCCAAACAAGGCTTAATCTAGAAAATTCCACCATTTTTGAAGAGGTATAATGTATCTACCTGCATACCTGTCCTTTTTACCTGGCTCAAGAATAAGGTCATTAAATATTAATGCTGGGTTGTTTGTTTGGTTTTTTTTTTCCTCTCTTTTCTTTTGAAGGAGACTTCAAGTACGTGATTTTTGAGAGTGTATGTTGCTAGGGTCAGATACTTATCCGTTATATTATTGCCCTGGTGGTTTTTATCCTGTTATAATAATTTAGTAACTGAAGATCTGGATTTTCTTGTGTAAAGAATGTGGCTCTCCTTTAAGTAAAAAAATGCACTCAGTATTTGTTCTGTTAGTCTTGTAACAGAAGATAATGCAAAGTTAGTTTAATTAGAAATACAGAAGTATCTCAAGAAGCACCAATGAAACAAGCTGCCTTACAGCTGACAAAGCAGGATAATAAATTATCTTTCCAGGCATAAATATTTGCATGTTTCTTGGTAAGAGGTTTAGCCCCATTATTTCCAGGACTCAAAGGCATTTGTAGCAGCTGCACGTGCAACGTGGTCATATTGCCCACAAATGAGTGACAGCTTATTTCTGTACATATAGATGAGATGTTGCACAGGGAAGGCATTTCCTGCCCAGATTCTTTCTTGTTAAATGGTTAGATTTTCTTCATCTTTACTTAAGCTGTCTAGGTGTGCAACCATTAGTTTGTATTTATCAGCTGTTGACTTTCCTGATACAAAAGGTGCCTACAGATTTTGCACAAATCATTTGTTGTGGGGGCTCTTGAAAATGTGTCCCTTTCTAGAAAGATCTGCATCATAAAGCTGTTACTAGAGAATATAAAAAAAATTTGTAATTCTGAATTTTATTCTGTAGCTTTGTAGACACAGATAAAGACCATGAGGAAGAAATTGAAGGGAAATTGAATAGAATATGCTGTTTCTTGGAAGAACTTAGTTCAAGTTAAATACTCTCTTTTTGGGTAGGAAATCAGATCTTTTCCTTGCAGAGTCACATGAAGACTTGTTCTCAGCCACTGCATGAAGACACATTTGGTGGACATCTGAAAGTTGGTTTAGCTCAGATTGCTGCTATGGAAATCACACGGGGAAACCACAGAGACAACAAAGCTGTGATCCGATATTTGCCTTGGCTTTACCATCCTCCTTCTGCAATGCAACAAGGGTGAGAATGCTTTTCCACAAAAAGGAATACTAAAACGTGTTAGAAAACTTCACAAAATTCTGTCTTTATTGCCACATTCTATAGATGAGACCCACGGTAGCGAATGGTGGTCATAGGACATTGAAACAGCTTTTCAGCAGCTCCCTGAACCTTAACTGAAGAGTTCATTAGTGCAATATTGAAAGTACATGCCAAAGGGACAGTGAGGGTCACTCCATTGGCTTGACTGGAGTTACCTTGGAACCGAACTTGATTCTCATTCTAAATACAGACAGTAAAAATGAACAGCACAAACCTGTATTCTTGTCCCAGCTTTGTCCTAGACTCCCTGCCTTGGGACTGTGGGGACTAAGCTGCTTAGGCTCCAGTCCTGTAGATACATCTGCATGTACTTTCATGTAGAGCATATCTAAGTTTTGGAAATACAGAGCTGTTATCTCCTTGTGCTTTAGTTTCTTACATGTGAAAAAAGGACTGTGTTCTGAGTTGAAGGTAGGGGATTCCCTTAAGACTCTATAGGTAGTTGAGGAAGAGCATCTACCAGAGTCTATTTAAAAAAAAATAAATTAATAAAATGCCTCTTTGATGCTACAAGTCCTTGACAATGACATCAAATGAGAAATTAAAAAGAGCAGTGAGAGTGGCCTAGTAAGTTATTGATCAAAACACAATTATTTTCAGTTCCTGTGAATTCAAATGAGTATGTAATCTGAATTTGGTAGCAGAAAGGAGACAGACAAGATGACACCAGAAAAGTGTTATTCCTTTTTAGATTATAGAAACACATTGCTTTACGATTAGAAAGTGCACTAGATGGTGGATAAATACTTAAGTGTCACAAAAAAGCATAGTCCCTTCCCTCAAAAGTCCAAATGTTGAAGGAGAGGCTAAGGAAAAGAGAAATTAACTCACTTTACCACTGGAGAAGTGGAACACAATAGAAGTAAGGCATGGTGCCTGTCTTGTAGCTTGCTGTGGAATAAAGAGTTTCCTGGCATCACCCTGTCAGGCATGTGCTGTCTCAGGAAGCTGAAAGGAGCATTTCCACTTGGGCAACCCTTCCCATCTGATGATTTCTGTGTAAAGAATCACTGTGTATGGAATCAGTGAATCTGTGAATTTTTTAGCCTCTTATAGAGACTGTTTCTTAGACCCACCAAATGTGTTCTGTTGGACTTGTTAATGACACATCACGTCCATTAAGTTCTGTGAAGTTCTAGTCTTCCAATAAGCTGTACCAATGATCTATGCCTCCAGCACACTGGGACTTCATCTGCCTAGTGTGCATAAGGAAACTCCGTATTTGGGGAAAACCAGAAAACTTAGCATCATTGTAAAATCCGCTCTTTCTTGACAGGCCCAAAGAGTTCATAGAATGTGTCTCACACATTCGTTTGCTGTCGTGGCTACTTCTGGGGTCTCTGACACACAATGTTGTCTGTCCAAATTCTCCATCATCTTGCATGCCTATTCCACTGGATGCAGGTTCACAAATTGCTGACCACCTTATTGTTATTCTGATTGGGTTTCCAGAGCAATCAAAGGTAAGGGATTCTGTGTTTTAAGTGGAGATGTGTTATATATTGATGTTATTATTGCAAAACCGTATTTTTTTTTTCATAAGAAAAAAGGAGGGAGCTGTAAAGCATTATTAAAACCTGGGATCTAGAGGAAGAAATCTCTGTATTTTTTCTTGCATAGCTGCCTCTTCATGTGTAGAAAACTGGTGACAAAATCACTACAATTAGTTTGAGATTCAGCTATTTCAATATATGTCAGCACAGCAGTGAGAAAGGAGAAACTTAATTCCTAATTGAAGCTTTAGCAATGTCCATCTCTGTAGCAAATCTCTCAGAAAGTTAATTATTCTAGTTGTACAGTAGAAATGGATATCCTGTAAATAATGTTATGATCAAAAGTTAATTGTCAACAGTGATGGTTCAAAACAACTTTTTTTTCAAGGTGCTCTGGACAAGAAGAGTTCTTGCAAATCATAAGCCATTTGTGACAGTAGTTTAACACAGATACAGCAGCTCTCTTTGACACCAAACATGTTTTTATTAGCAACAGAAGCAGAATGATCACACATTTATATGTAAAATCCCCCTTTCTTTCCCCTCATGCAGCCAAGACACTGATGCTTCCCATTCATTTCTTTGGCCTGTTTTTTGCTCATTCAAATATCTCTTTCCAGTTACCAAGCAACCATTGCAATGTTTGGGGCAGTCATACTGCCATAGGGCAGGAGTCACTTGCATTTGCAAACTGAGAAAACGGCTCTGAGTAGAAGCATCTTTCTCATAAGGAAGCAGTTATTGTCCAGCACTCCTAGAGGCTCAGACACTGTGGTATATAACATATATGAGCAAAGAGCCATGCTTTACTATGCAAAATGTATTCTCTGTTAGCTTTCCAAAACTTACTTTCCTTGACTGTGAGCAGTCCTGTCCCAGCAAGATATGGAAATGCCTTAACAGAACAGATGTAAGATGATGTATTTTGTATGATGGCCTTTCATTCATCTGGTCAGGATCTGAAGGACTTACCCTGGCAGCATTTTTGAAATGGAGACATATGTGCCAGAGCCGCTATACATTCTTCAGATTGCAGTGGAGTATTCCATTAAAAAAGTCTCAGAACTAGCCCTGAGTAGCAGTTCTATGAAATGACCTTTTCTTTAAAGGGATTGACCTTAATGCCATGCACTAAGATTGCATGGTAGCGTGTGTTTGCAAATGCTGGTTTTAGTCTAAAACACTTTTAAACACGGAGAAGGTGTTATCAAGTGTACTAGATTTACCGGTTACTGATGGGAGGGAAGTGTGTGAAAGTAAGGGGCAAGCCTGCACAGTGGGATACATGACAGAGGAGTGCTTTGATGAAAGCCTTTGCACTGTATCTCGATACACATTTAAATAAACGTTTCCCCTATTTTCTGTTTCTACAGACATCTGTTCTGCACATGTGTTCCCTCTTCCATGCATTTATATTTGCTCAGCTCTGGACAGTGTATTGTGAACAAACAGCAGTAGCTCCGACAGTCCAGAATCAGAATGAATTTAGCTTTACAGCAATCCTTACAGCCTTGGAGTTCTGGAGCCGAGTGACACCTAGCATCCTACAGCTAATGGCACATAACAAAGTGGTGAGTCAGGTGCTGTGTACAGATTTAGTATAAATTAAACTCAGAGGGCTTGGCTTTGTTTCAGTGGAATATATCAGATTATGAATAACATCATAAACCAACTTCGATGTTTTTGAAAAATTAAAGGGAAAGATAATTAGTAGTGGTTTAATCTTGTTGTGGGCCTGAAACAGGATCTAGCCAGGATCTACCTGAAATAGAATCAAGAGCTAGAGTTGCTGCTTGTTGGAATAAGGCTCCATGGCCTTAGGCTCCCTGTATTGGATCTCATTTTAGATATCTTTCTGCTCTTCACAGTGATCCTATAGTTTCATCTGACTGCCTTACAGGAGCAACTAAGTGTTTTAGGATAATTCTGTGAATATCCATTGGAGTATTTTTTTACCATGTGATAACAAAAAATTGCACAAGCAATAGTGAGAAAATACACAAGTGATGACACCTGAATACTCATAACCCTTTGGTTACTCATCAAAAAAATGCAAACATGTTTGAGTAATGAATGACTTGAAGGAGGTATCTCAACTACTCACTGGTGATGGAGCAGCTTTGCACAATAAGAAACCAGAGGGAGCCCAGCAGCCTTCTCATAGGTGCTACTTTCACTTCCCATTGACTGATGATTCTCTGTGCCTGCAGGCTTAGGGTTGAGAGCTTGTTTCTGAAAGGCAAGATGTATTGTGTTTCCCACTTCCCAGAAAGTCATAACAAACCTGTCATGACTTGTCAAAACTTCTTAACTTGAACTGATATAGTAACTAGTTGTTCTGGCTCTGGAGAACCTGATACTAGCTATGAATGAATAAGATACTTTATATGTGGCACAGTCCTCAAAGTCAGGTGCTCTTAAGGTTTGGGATTTTCATTCTTTGCTGGGTTTTCTTTCTCCACTTTTTAAAATGGAGAGCTGCTCTGTATATAGAAATAATTTTACGTAATTCCTCTTTCCCCATGTGAAAAATCTTCCACCCCAGGTTGGTATGGACCAACACTTGAATGTCTTTGAACTAGTTACTATTCCCTTGTGTCTTGTCCACTACCTAAGGCTGTCTTTAAATGATATTTTTTTATCCTCTGACATCTCGTGAGGTCTCTGGTTGACAAGCCGCTGTTGGGAACAGTAGTTCATTAAGCTCCATTTGAATGAACAGGAAATATGCATACTTCCGTCTAGCAGGTTGTTTAGTCAGACATGAGGGCTTTTTGTCAAGCCTTAGGATGAGAATATAACCTGGAAGTCCCAAGTTACAATCCTTATTCTAAAAGTAACTCATTATATAGCTTTAGTGCAAGCTATTATAGTCTTTCCCTCATCTGTTGCTCTGTTAAGTGTAGATAATAATATGTGCCTGTTTCACAGGGATGTTGTGAGGTTAATTAGTGTTTGTAAAGCACTTTGAAGCTGAAAAGTACTAAATAAAACCTAAGTTTATTATTATCAGGGTGAATATACACATAGTTCAGACAGCTGTTGTAAATACTCACTGCTTGCTCAGGGTATTTGTCTTGTAGCTGTGAATTTAAACAATGTAAAACATAAAATTCTGTCTACTACCAACTAACTGGTATTTGCATTTATGGTGCAAAATGGAAGAATTATGGACTAACTGCCAGTTCAGAACAATAAATTTTCTTTTGATGGGGGGAAAAAAAAAAAGATGGGTTCTGTGGGTATGTTAATTTTCAAAGATTCAGTAAATAAAAATATACAATTCTGACACACTGATTGATGGGAACTACACAGCAAAGGCATGTAAAAGATTTATGATGTCTGAAGAGAACAAAGCTGAAGGCAACTTGTTTTGATGTGTGATATGAATTAAAATACACCAAGCATTTTGAAATACTTAACAAATAGGTGTTGCTGCATCAGAGGAAAACTAAATAAAGAAAGATTTCCTTTATGTGCTTGTGTAATATTTAATCTTACATGTCAGTGGTTAATAAATGCACATTTAATGATTCAGTATATCTGCCAAGAAAATACAGGAAGATTCTTTTTAGAGGCTGTTGTCTTAGCTTACAGCACTGTTTTGCTGGACTAATTTGTTTTTTTTTGTTTTGTTTTGTTTTTCAAGATGGTGGAAATGGTGTGCCTGCATGTGATTAGTTTAATGGAGGCTTTACAGGAATGCAACTCTACTATCTTTGTAAAGGTAGGCATACCACACGATGGATACTTAGGTAATGATGTTGCCTGTCTATTGTGTTTTCTAGAAATACTGTCCTCTGCTTTCTCTCCCACTGAAAAAAAGAAAGTGGAGGAAGCTGAGGTTGAATGCAAATGCAGAACTAAAACCTACTAGAGCATAACAAAAAACAGAATCTCTAAGAATTAAGACCAGACCATAATCTCAAATCCAAGTTCTCCTGATTTTTATTTTTTTTTAATTAACTTCTGATCTACTTCTTCCATTATTGCAATGATCTTGTTCCTCTAATAGACCCAACTGGTGATATGACTTTGAGAACCTCTAGGTACTGTCTGAATTTTCACCCATTCTGTAACTTTTAACAATCATAGCTCCTTTGCAGATCACCTCTCTCTTCTGATCCTCACAATCTTTTAGGTTACTAAGAAAAACTTTGGCACAGTCATTTTCTTGTTGTTATGTGCCTATGTGTCCGACTAAGTCAAATATTACTTACTGTGAATCTTTCTTCCCTAGGGTGTGTAACACAGTGTTCTTTGGTTAGAGAATCAAATCCTGTGTGCTCCATTCACGTAAAATTCTTTTTTGTTGTTGTTTTTTGAGATCAGTGGTCAGTCTCCTGCGAGGCACCACAGCATTTTCAGAACAGGTTCCGAAAGGATTTGGAGTAACCTCACAAACATAATTTTACTAGCCTTTTTTACGTTTTCCCTTTGCATTATTCTGAAGGAAGTTTTCATGTAAAGTATCAACAAATCAAGTAGTAAAATACACTCTGAATCTCACTGAAATATGTTGGTTTATCTAGTTCTTCAGTTTCCATAAGGTAAACTTCTGACATTTTTTAATCCACTCTTTTACTGTCAAGCAGGAATTGAAAATAAAGCAGCTAAAATAGAAGGTCTTGATGTCAGTGGGCATGAAAGTATTCACGCTTATCGTGAAAATACGTATTTATAGTCAGTAATGATTCACTACTGAAATTCTGTCACTATGGGATGTTAAAGTGATCATGGCTGTCCCTGGAAGACATACAGGCTTCTCTTTCAGCCAGTCCAGGATCTCCAGAATTTGAGAAGGTTGAAAATAGAGGCCTGTGGGGCCAAATTTCTGTCACAATTCAAATTAATGCTTTTATGGGCCTATATTTGAGAGTACGTATCAATAATGTGCTACATCAGGTTAAAAGGACATTGCTGTTACTACAAAATGAAGCTCATAAACCTGTGAAATTCAGAGTTAAGATGCAAAGCTTTCTTTCATGTTCAGTGGATTGGAAATGGAAGAGAAGTACCTGAGTGACCAAATCCCCTTTATTTATCTCTAAAGTGAAATCCTGCAGGAACAATATATACATAATAGTATTGTAGGATTTGTAGTGCCAGGTTACTTACTGGTTTTCCAAACTAACTACTTGTAGAAATATTTATTGTAGATCTGAAAAGTGTCATGATTTGGGGAAAGACTGTATGTTTGAAGGCCTTAAAAGAGGCAGAAGTATAAAGCTTATTCACTAAGGAACCAGCAAGTGAGTGGCATCTCTATAATTTTTAAAAAGATCAATTTTGAGACTATCTTTTCCCCCGTGGCTGTGGAGATGTTCTGAACTTTGTTACTTATACTTCAGAAGTCTGCAAGGATGAGAATTCATTGAATATTAGTTGACCAGGCAGGTTTCTGGTAGCTTTTTTTATCCTAGACAATCTTTTTTTGTCCTGGCTTTCGTAATGGAACAATTTTACCATGTGCTCTAAAGGCTTGGGGTTTTTTCTTTTCAAATAAGGTTTAGTTTTCACTGAAAGAAAAGACATAGTGTAGTGATAGATACTGTTTTTTTTTAAACAGAACATCCTTAACACTCTTTCAGAGACTGAGTTGACAAAACTAATAATTCCCAGTGACTTCCTCTTAGAACCGAGCACAGTAGCACTGATAAATCCTGACCAGTTATCATTCATATAATTATATTTACTGCAGTGTCTTTTATTTCACGTAAGAAATCAGATGCTGCAAAAACTTCATTTGTTAATGAAGTAATTTCATGATTCAACACACAGATATTTTTAATGCACCACAAAGAGAAGTTAGTGCATGTCACATGATGCCAGGTGGTTTATGGGATAGCTATATTAGGTGGCCATTTTCTGCATGACAAGTGAGGGGAAAATATCTCCTGAAAGAGGGAAAGAGAAGACTTAAACAATCCAGCTCTCCACTGAAGGAAGAGTTTTCTTTATGCCTGAGATAAGCACTCCTTTATTTCCTCCTTGTGTTAGTGCTGTGAGGTTTCCTCCTCCTGGTACCGTGTTGGTCTTTGCTATTAAATTAAACTCACACTGATAGCACTGAGACATGTCTTGATTGCTTCCTATAGTCCTTGAGCCATTCCTTGTATTCTGAGGGGCTTCTTTTGTATCTAGTGTTAGACTATCTTTACCAATCTTATGTGGAAAACAAATTTTCTTTCCTGTAAAAATATGTCAACCATTATGTATTTATTTTTCTATCTAAGCTGGAATGATATACCTATGTGTATATATATACATACACACATACATATATTTACACAGATGAACACATATCCACATATATGTTTAATTCATTATATTTCCACTAAGGAAAATATAATGCTTTAGGATTCTATAATGCTTTAGCCCTCCTCTGCTTTAGAAGGGCTGAATCAAAGTGTTCAGCTTTCCTCCTGTTCTTCTGTGTCAAAGGAACTGGGAAAGTAGCCGTCCCAGCACAATTGTTGACGATGGAGACCATCCCCTTGCTGAACACAGCTCTCTATCTGATCATCAGATGTATGTCTGAAGAATTTGAGAGCCTACAGTAGAGAAGAGAGCGGCTCGTCTAACCACACCATCTTTTCCAGAGATCCAGGGGTTTTAGGCAGCTTCAGCAGCTGCTAGGTAGACTTTTAGAGAACTGGGCAGGCATCAGAGTTGAGGAGCCAGAAAAGCCGTCACAAACCTGTTCTCTAGCCTGGTTTCCATCAAAGCTTGCACTGGAATAAACATAATTCTGTTGAAAACATAAACTCCAAAAAGTTGTCAGTGTTTGACAGGAGTCTGTTCTTCCAGCTGTTATTTCTAACTAGCTTTGTGTGTTCTTCCTTTGTGAAGAAAAGGCTGACCAGGAATTAGGTAATAAAACTCAAGTGCTTCAATAAAATTGTATTCTTGACTCATTTATCTAGCTGACAGCCATAGGAGTGGATGGTTTTCTTTCTTATGCCTGCAGCAGAATGTTTCATTTCTGCACCTGTGTCCAGACCTTGCAAGACAGAAGTGGTGCTGGAGGACAATGATCTGTATCTAACCTTAGATCTCTCCAGCGTAGATATCAATATAAGCTAGTTTCCATGAGTGCCCTTTACAGTCAGTGGAGATAAACAGGTATTTCTGGACATGATTCATCTTGATCTATTTTAGATACCTGCTTTGGGATAAGATGAACTGGATGTGAAAAGTGCTTGCTTCTAACAGCTGCCTGCAAAAGAGGTCCAGTGAGTTGGTTCAGATGCGCAGAGAGTGTCATGTGAAAGAGTAAAGTAATTTGGCAGAAAATAACCCCCCTTGTGTTCCAGCTGGTCCTCAGATATCAGAGGGGCTGGGGGCAGCTAGGTTTAGATTCTGAGTGATGTCCAATTTGGCACTATTAGTCTGGTGGCGTTCCGTGTCTGAACTCTCCCTGCTCCGGATTCACTTGTAGCACCCTGCACTCCCGCCTGGTCTCTCTCCACGGTCTCACGCAGCCAGGAAGGAGCTGGTGGCTCCCAGTGAGAGACTCTTGCAACTGTCAACGTGAATAGTGCAGTTTATTGAGAGCAGCAGAAGTACAGGTTCTTATAGATTGAAGGTGATAAATTCACTGTCTGCAGAGCATGTATAGGTATACCAAACATGCTAAATCAAAGAGCAGCTCAAGAACATTTCTAAGTTTAAGAATCCGGATCTTACCCAAAAGCTTCCCTAAGGGAGGCAAGTGAAGTTCAGCCCATCGACTGATGCCAGGGGTCAGAGATGGTCAGCGATAGTATCCGCCCTGACTTGTCCACGATGATGTCTTCCCCAACATCCCCCCTTACTTAAACTATTTTTATAATAATTTTTACGTTTGAGATGGAGCTTGAGTGACTCTGGTCATAAATACCTTTGTTATGATTGGTGTAAATTTCTCTCGCTTTGCTTTTAAAGATATAGCTGAAGAAAATCCAGAGTGCAAGCTCAGTGAGGGGTGGTCGCACTTTGGAGGTGGGAAGCCTTTGGGGCAGAGGTGTGTTTTGGTATTATAATGAGATTATAATGAGCAAAGTTCGCACAAAGGATGGCACTTTGTCAAAAACCGACAGATTGTTGGCACAGGGTCGCAAGCAGGCAGCTTATCAGTCCTGTAGTACCATCAAGTTCCCATCTCTGCTGTGATTTCACAGAGCCTGGCCGTGGAATCTTCACTCCACTGCATCCCCTGTGCTGCTTGCAAGCAGTGTTGCTTCAGGAACTGTTGTGAAATGGATTCCTGGCACACCGATTGTGCTCTACCCTGAAAGTTTCTCTGGTTTTATACCTTTCCTTAGTGTGTGAACAATGCTGCACCTTTAGTATGATTTTAGTTTTTAAATCACCTCCAGTCATTATTCCACAGAAGAGTACCCTGAGTTCTTTGCCTACCTTCCCTCCTCATTTGACATACTTCTGGAACCACTTCTGTCACCAGTGGCCAGTTCCATAGGAATTTCATTAATGCTGAATAAAATTTTCAATGACATTTTGTTGATGGAGTGAGCCTTCTCAGTATGCTCACTTGTTCCCGCCTGTCCAAAAAAAACCATCAAGACTTGCAGTCATTTGGTCTTATTACACAGGATGTACAGAACTTGCACGTCTGCTGCATCTGGCTGCACTCCAGCTTCTTTTGGCATTCATCTGTTTGTAACTGCTGAGGTTTGAATTTGGTTCTTCGTGTGGTACACTAAGTAATCAGTCCTGACAGAGCTGCATGTGATTCTCCAGCAAAACAGCACTGAAACTGAAACAATTAGCATTCCTTGCACAAGGGAAGCAGCACTTTATCTCATGTTGTCAATAGTGATTAGGTTTAACTGGCAGCTCCCAGTAGCGTAATTGGCAAATTGCAAATTTTAATGCCATTTGGAGGAACATTTTAGAACAATAACCTCAGTGGTTAAATTAATACTGGAGAACATGAATGCTTTTGCTAGAAATGCCTGTCTTCCATAAGCTTCCCATGTTTTACTTATTAGAAATAAAAGTTCTCCAAAGAGCAGGAAACTGACCTACGTACGTATTGATCCATTCATGGGTGACAGATTTGCAGACCTCCTCGCCTTGTCATTCTGAATAGTTAAGAGTTTTTGCCAGTGCTCTCAGGCCTACAGGTCACATTCTGCAGGGAAGCACTGATGTAACTAGTGGCTCATAAAATGCTGGTTACCATTTAAATATCTGGCCTATTATTAGGAACTTCTGCTGCATGTTTTTTCAGTTCTTGATGTGTACCTCGCCATGCAGAATATTTACTGTATTTATTCCAGTATTCCTCACCTGCACATACAGAAACATCCTCGCAAGAAAAATAAGAAGTTATTTCCTTTAGCAAGTTTTTATTTTGTATTCTCCTAAAAACAGGCTACCAGTAATTACTACTGGTGATTCATCAAGCTACAAACAAGGGAAGCTGGCTTCTTTACCTCTCTTACCTGCCCCAAAACATATGCATCATTTAAAAATAATCACATTTTCAGGTCTATGGTTCAAGCTATGTCCATTTGAACTGCTAAATGTTTTAAATATACCTTTCTTTGTCTCACAGTAACTGGAGCATGTTTACAGTCACTTGCATAATTACAAAATATACCTCTCTTCTTACAGCTCATACCAATGTGGTTGCCGATGATACAGTCAAATCTGAAGGTAAGTTGTTTCTAATACCTTATCCTTTTATTGTTAGTGTTACACAGTTCTGTAAACTGTGGAAATGATCTCTTTGAAAAGACATCATTGTAGCATGTCCAGATGTATGGGATGGCTCAGCACTGAATGTCCTCAAGTCTGAGCATACACAGAGCATCATCAGCTAAGGTACTTGTCCTGCAATCAGTACTGCTCTCCCTTCTCTTCTGAAATACTTTCCTCTAACCAGGTTCGGCTCGAGGGCCTTTCCTCCCTGCTTACTGAGATTGCTTGTTCCCTGAGCTGTAGTTTTCTTGATGTCTTAGACTTGACAGTGCCCTGACAAACCAGGGCTGTGACTCTTGACTCAGGAGATGGATTTGGGTTCTATAATAGATATTGTGGGCCTGCTTGCTTAAAACTGTGCCAGCTGGCCCTATTTGTAGGGGAGGGCAAGGTGGATCAGTGTGGTTTGCCAGTCAAGGCAATTTTGGTGATGAGAATAAGTGTGTTGGAATTGGTCTCAGTATAGAGTTGTTTCTGTAAGCACATTTACCTTTCATGGCTATGCTGCAGTACAAGATGTGGAAGAAAGAAATGTGATGTTGGAACAGTAGAGGAAATTTCCCTGGCCAACAACCAGTACCTTTCATAGTGCTGTATTAATGTATGTATTAAAAGAAAGAAACTGAATGTTTTGTATTATTTCAACAGCACTTATCTGCTGGGCTCCAGCTACGCCTCCAAGCTATCCAGAGCAATGTCAACCATCACAGCCTAAGGATGTTGCAGGGGTCAGGACAAATGAACAATAGCTCATCTGTGCTCCGCAAATGGCTACAGTGTACCCAATTTAAAATGGCTCAAGTGGAAATTCAGTCGTCAGAAGCTGCATCTCAGTTTTATCCTTTATGATTCATGTAACTTGTTCCAAGTGTTCATTTTTAGCCTAGCAATAACAGGGTTAGAGCTGTAAAAGACCTTTTGTATAAATCAGTATACAGAGTATATGCTGTATCTATACTTTTTAGCTTAGGACAGACTGTGGAAAAGTTTATAATTGGTGAAGTGAAGATCCTGATCCTGACAGTCTTTAATGATGCTTACTCAGGATCAACAGGTTCTAAAGTCTGCATTCATGAATATCCCTTGCAGGACTGGACTCAAATCTATCATGTTGTACATATCTCTCTGATCACTGGAATCTCTTGTTCTTGAATGTTTTTTTACATTATTTTTGAAGCTAAGAAAAAATCCACTTTTCTTTAACTTATGGGGTTTTTTTCTAAATAGAATTGTGGGTATTCACAAACATATGGAAGTGCTATGTTGCTATTTTTTGACAATAACAAAAGAAAACAGGGTTTTTAGGAATTTTTTTTTTGAGGGGGTGTCTTTTTTTGTTTTGGTTTGGTTTTTTTTTTTAGATTCACAGCTGGCAATGCAATAAAACCTCTCACTATAAAACAGTGATATTCTAATGAGGCTTTTTGTCATAATCTTCTGGGAAAACAGCAGCTTGTAAGGAGAGTTATTATAAAGTGCACTTAGAAATTAGGTTGTTAAACTGTGCCAATTCATTTGTCTTTTTCTTTAGTACTGTTTTCCAAAACTGCCAAGTCTGATTTATTGTTTTTTGAAATATTGCTTTTACTGCATTGATTCTGTGCTGCTCTTTGTATGTTTCATAGAAGCCTCTTTAATTTTGTGACTACTGTATTGTATTCTGTCAATACTTGTATACAGTGCAATTAAAAATGGATATCCCAAACAATTTCTGCAGACATCAATAAGAATATGCGTTGCAAACTTCAAGAGGAACATGGTTGGACTTGAACTTTTGCATAATGATATTTACAAATCACAGCATTTGCATATTATTGTATTAAACATGGTGTTTAATAACAGACAGATTTTAATATAATTAAGGGACTTAGACAAAGCCCATTAGAATCTAAGTAGGCTCAATTAATTCAGTGGATTTTACATAAAATCTTGAGAGCACCATGTTTTACCACCCCTTGTAATTAATACTTAAATCTGTGCAATCAGAGTTGTATTTTCTGTCTTTATTCCTGTAATGCACTGATTAGAAGAATAACAAGGACACATTTAAGCTGGGTATTAGAATGCTGCTAAATTCCTAGTCTTTATTACCACTGTCAGAATCAATGGTTTTCCTCCCTGATTGCATGGAAGTTGAAAGACATACCTGTAAAGAACTGCCTGAGTACATTTCAGTTGTGGAGGGTCAGTCTTTCCTCAGAGCATTTAACAAAAAATGGAAATATTTTCAGATATGCCTTTATAGTACCATTATGCTTTTAAAAAAGCCCCCCAACAAAAAAACCCTGACCAACCAACCAACCAAAAGACAGAAAAGCATGTGGTAGCTTCTGCAGCCTCTCTGAGCACCCTGTGACAGTATTCAGTCACTCTCACAGTAAAAAAGTTCCCCGATCTTCAAATAGATTCCTGAAGGCTCATCTGCCAGTAAAGACTGAGGCAAAGCAAGCATTCAATACTTCAACCTTTTTCATGTCCTGTGTAACCAGGTCCATTGTCTTATTCAGCAGCAGGTCCACATTTTTCCCTGTCTTCCTTTTGTCACTTGTGTACTTAATAGAAGCCCTTCTGTGTCTTTGACATCCCTTGCCAGGTTCAAATCCTGCTGGGCTTTAGCTTTCCTAACTTCATCCCTGGATGACTGGACAATGTCTCTATTCCTCCCAGGATACCTACCCTTACTTCTGCACCCTGTAGGCTTCCTTCTTGTGTTTGAGTTCTGCCAGGAGCTACTTGGTCATTCACACAGGTCTCCTGGCTTTTTTGCAGGATTTTCAACTCATTAGGAAGAGTGTTCTTGAGCTTGGACGAGGTGACCTTTGAATATTAACCATCTTTCTTGGGTCCTTCTTTCCTCCAGTGCCTTACCCCATGGAATCTTCTGAGCAGATCTTTGAAGATGCTGAAGTCTGCTCTCATGAAGTCTAGGGTTGTGAGCTTGGGTTTTGCCCTTCTTCCTCCACTCAGGATCCTCAACTCCACTATCTCATGGTCATTGCAGCCAAGGCTGCCTTTGACCTACATTGTTGGTAAGTACAAGGTCCATCAGAGCACCTCCTCCTCATTGGCTTCTCTGTCACTTGAGTGAGGAAGTTGTCACTGATGTCCTCCAGGAGCCTCTTGGATTGCTTATGCCCTGTGGTGTCTCTCTAGTAGATAATGAGGTGGTTGAAGTCCTCCATGAGGACCAGAACTTGTGAATGTGAGGATATTCCTATCTATAGAGTGCCTCACCTGCTTGTCAAGTGGCCTATAGCACACATCCACTACGTGTCACCCCTAGCTGTCTTTTCTGTAATTCTTACCCATAAGCTCCTAGTTGGTTCCTCATCCAGCCCCAGAAGAGCTCTATGCAGTCCAGTGGCTCCTACAGAAAGGACAACCCTGCCTCCTTGTTTTCCCAGCTTATCCTTGTAAAAGAGCCTGTATCCCTCTGTTGCAACACTCCAGTCATGGGAACCATCCCACCATGTCTCCTTGATCACAATGAGGCTGTAGCCCTGCAGCTACACACAGATCTCGAGCTCAGCATGTTTATTCCCCATACTGTGTGCATTAATGTACAGGTACTTCAGGGGGCTGTGGAACATGTTTTCTGTATGACTGACTCCTTCCATACCTGGGCTGTGTCTTCTTCATGCTTGGGTCTGGAATACAGAGGATAACTTTTCTGTGTACCAACATAAATAGGGTCTAGGTTCACTTATTGTGGGATCTGGGGTCACCCTAGTGGAATGGAAGTGCTTACAGGTCCCTGAAAGTGGAATATGTAGGAGAGAGACTTCTGTATTTTGATCTGATGTGACCTGCTGAATCTGAAAGACAGCTGAAAGGCAAGAGGAGGGAGGGAATATGAGGCAGTTGTGTGTGAAGAGGGTGAACTCAGGTGAGTATAATGGTGATTGTGGTAACTTAAAAAATGAAGAGAGATCATTTGTGTGGAAGAGCTGAGCCTGAGAAAGTTTGACTTTAAAAGTCACCCCTAGAAAGTAGAAGCTGTGATAAGGCATCTCACTCAGTAGACAATGAATGTAGGGAACATGGTGGAAGTGTTTTCCCTGCCTAGCAAATCTCTGCTTCAAAGCATCTAGTATTCAGACTGGCAAAACACAAAAAGAATGCAAATATAGTGGTGGGTTATAGTTATTAAAATTAAACACAAGCCAAAACCAGATCTGCTGAGTCCGAGTCCATAACTAAACACGTAAGGACTTTATGGGAATTTTGATCTGGTTTCAGCATGGGGTTTAGAGATAAGAGCTGGTGATGGAATCTACTTCCATGTCTGAATATAAGGTTTAGTGTGGATCTGTCACTGATTACAATTAATACAGTTCTTACAGAGCTGTTATATGTAGGCCAATTAAGACTATAAATAATTGAGAAACTGCTTTAGCATAATCATACAGCTTGGGAGATGGTATGACTGATGATTAGAGAGAGATATGTTGACCAATAGTAACAAATAGCATGGGGTTTGGCCAGATAAGTGTGGTTTAACACCTCTTGAAAATCTCTGTGTGCATTCTACACATCTCTGGCAGTACAGAAATCTGCAATAATTCTTTTTAAAAGCACTGTAAAATACATCTTTACAGTGCCTGGGGTCAGTATACAACTCAAGTGAGTCACATTATCTCTCTGAAATAGCCCAGAGCAGCAATTCTTTATATTCTGTAGGAAGATGAAGAAGTAAACAACATTTGGTGTTCCCTGAAAATGCTACCAAATAGCAGAGGCCAGTCTTCTTGCTCTGCCATGCTCCCAGCATGGATGTGTCTCTGGGGTTGTGTCACCTGGAGCAGAATCCACCCTGTCTCTGACCACAGAGATCTGCTGTTTAGAAGCAGCGTTTAGTCATGTATTGCAATAAGCTGCTTAAATCAATGCCTGTTACCAGGCTTGACCTAGTAAAAGAATCAATTTGCTGTGAAATTTTCAGCAAGACGGGGGCACTTTGGATGTAGCAATGGTTAAAACCCCAGACTGGCAGTGGTGCATTGTACCGCTGAATTACATAACTTGGTGTCCTGAAAGGGAGGTTAACAGCTACGCTGGGAACCTCAGAGTGCTTTCCTGCTGCCTTCTGAGAAAGCCGCTCTCTGAGCTACACGCAGGATCACACAAACAAAAGGCTTTTGCTGCACATTGGTTACTATCTACATATGTGCCTTTTCTTATACATAACATTTCTGTCACAATTCATTAAAGCCGTGGCAGGTCAAAGGCCCTAAAAACACACAGTCATTTTTCTGGCTCTGTTTTTTTATGCTATGACAACAATCAATGTGTTCTAGCGCTGACGAATGTTCTGGGCCCAAAGATCTTGCTGAACTCTGGCCTCTGTGGCTTCCTTTCAAGCTGGATGAAGATTACCAGAGCCCAGGGCTGTTTAGTCTTTGCTAGCGTGCCCTGGAAAAGAGCTGTTCAGCAAAGGTCCCCATGTGGGTACCCCCCCCCCCCCCCCCCAACTGCACATAGCTCTGGGAAAGTCTCATCTGCTGGTTTTTCTTGTTGCATCTTAATGTGACTCTTCTGCAGGACTGAAGTTTGTGTTATTTCGGTGGGATCTGCATCTTGTTGCATGAGGGCCATTTAGTCAGTGATGTGGGTTGCCATCTTAGCAGTCTGCCTAAAACTAAGTGAAGGAAACAGCATTACAGTTGGCTTAATGTTGACATGCTTTGGCTTGATGCGAATTGGAAAGGAAGGACTCTGCTTTTCTCTGTTAATTTATAACTCTGAATTACTCCATCCACCTCTGCCTCTCCCTGCTGAGCACAATTTCAGCTGGAGGCTGAGCATCAGGGGATGGCAGTGATAATGGCAATTGCAGGTGAAGGTGTCCCGATGTCTCTCCAAATGTGAAGGGGTCAGGCAGAGAACCTGAAACCACCCTTGGCATTGGCCTCCCCGGGGCTTGCTGGTGGGGCCTGAGGAGCCACCACTGGAAATGCCTTGGGTCAAATAACAGAAGGCCACATGTTGATGAGGCCTGGCCAGCCTGGTGGTGTCTGAGTCCTGCAAGCTGTGAACTGGGGGGCTTTCAGCTATTTCTGTGTGTGATTTGTGTATTGTAACTTGTGTGCATGGAGCAGGAGGTTGTGAAAGTGCTTGGGAAGGTTGGCTGGTTTCTCATTCACAGTTTTGAAGCATTAACATGGAAAAGCAGAACCCCTGCCTCAGTCACTGGAAGTCTACATCATTAATTACTTTCCAGTGTTTTGCTGGATGTGATAGATACCATGGGGCTGCCAGCCGACTGGCGAGCAGCCTTCTGTGCACAACCCCAGGTAACCTACTTTGACATTACATTTAAGCAGCTCCCCATCAAACCTGACAAGCCATGACTGTGAGCCCGGAGGCTCTGAGTTTGATAGACACAACATAACGCTAGGTCAATTTTCTTGATGTATAATTCAGCAGCTGGGCAACGTAATGGTTATGGCTGCTTTACTATTTTAGGTCCTTTCAGAAAGGTACAATAGCATGCCCATGATGTTTTACAGAATAAAAATTTATATAGTTATTATTTATATAGTTTATATAGTATTATTTATATAGTATATTTATATTTATATAGTTTCTTTATGCAGGTTAGCTTTTCTGGCAGATCCATGGCTTTCATGTGAAGTTAAATTGATTACAGTGAAGTTCTTTACAAAAGCTTTTATAAACCTGTGAGTCCTTGCCATGCAGGAAAGTGTGATTAAAACAGAATATAAAGGACCATGATTAAAAGAAAGAAATAATTCATTAGAGATGTTATCATTTTGCACTACTAAGGAAATCCTGTATACACGGTGTTGATAAGTGAGATCCAAAGCAAGTACAAGCTGGCAGACATGTACTGAAATCAATTGAGAAGCATGATTAATACCTCTTAAGGATCAAACCCTGTATTTATGGCTCAGAATGAACAAGAAATGATACTGTAAAGCAACTGAGCATGGCAGCAATATGTTTCTGGTGCTAGTCAGTTCCAGGGATGTGTCAGATTAAACTGGTAAACTAATGTAGCCATGATTTTATCTTCTTCCCCCAGATAACAGGTGTTGCCATCACTGCAACAATGGAGGTTTTGTTCTTTGTCACAGGGGTGGGGGGAATGGCACATTGGTTCTGTGTTCATCTTACCTTTTCAATTTGCTCTGATCGCACACACCTCAGAGCTCAGCATCTTCCTAAATCATCCTGGTGCTTCAGTAGCTGCAGCTCTACTTTTGCTCAGGAGATCCTATTAACTGTCCCTGACGAAAGCATTTTTCAGCCTTTCAGTAACATAGTAATACTGGCATTTTCCTCCCAGTGATCACTACCCTGAGGACTCTGAGCTGGTTCAAATATCAGATACTCTCCTGCTCTAAGCATGTGTCAATAACAATAGCCCAGACATGTTTCCAAGCTTTCATGGGAAAAGTGCGAGAGGTCCAGATTATTTTACCAACTTGATTTCTTAGGTCAGCTTTCAAATTTAAAACCATTTCTTTCCTTTTCCTTGCACCAGACCCGTACCTCAGTCCCAACTACATCCATGCTTGGATCCCACTCAGAACTTTCTCAGTCCATCTCTAATGATTATCTAAGATCCATTGAGAGTTGTCAGGGTGATAAAAGCTGTACAGGCCAGGAAGAAAATATACTTCCTCCTGATTTTATGAAACTCGAACCTATGCATCCACAGACTTTACAGACAAAAACTTCCTGTTGTGACTGTCTTCTTTGAAATCTTTTCAGCAGCAATATTTATCTATGCTTCGTTGACACTACTTCAGTATTTTTTAACATATCTGTCAAAATGGATTGCAACTGATTCACCTAATGTGTACTAATTTGCAAATTAATTCTATTAACTGAATTAGGCTTAACTGATCTGCATTGTCCAATTACTCATCTGACTCACCCATCCACATACAGGAGAAGTATCCTCAGCGGGTTATTGTTCTGTTTCTTTTGAATCACAAAACAGCTGCTAGTTTTCCCCAGCTGTGAGGCTAAGATCAAACATTAGAGTTGTTAAAAATGCTTTGTTTCAAATTAGGTTATTAGAAATAGAGAATTTAATAATGTTGCGTCAAGTGTCACAAAGCAGAGCAGAATGACATGGCTAGGGAGTTAAATCCACAGCAGCATTCCAAGGCTTTGCTTGGTCCCAGCTCAAGAGAGTTTTCCTACATACTGTGGCATTTCTCCTGAGCTTCATAGTGAGTGTGTGCTAATTAGGATGTGTAAAGAAAAGTGGGGCAAATAACCAGTCACCCTTAGAGCCTCCACTGATGGCCCAGCCCCAAGTGTGGCATAATTCTACTCCCTCACCACTCAGCAAAGCAAGAGGGGATTTGGTGAGACTTTGGTCTCCCTTACCTCTTTGTGGATGCACAGAGCATGACCCATAGAGATCTGAAGACCCAAGGAAGAGCTGTTCCTGCCCTGTGCCAGGAGTGAGTGGGAGAGGCCACACTTAGATGCTTTGGCATGTGCAGGTAGATCTGTGCCAATCTGAGGCTTCCCTGACCAACTTGTCCAGGTGGTGTTTTACTGAGGAACCTGCATCTTAAATTTTAGCCAGAGTTTAGTTTTCAGGGAAGTGATAGCAGTTGAGGGTGTTTAAAAGTACACTAGGGTTCAATTGAGGTGTTACAAGAGAGTTCCAAAGCAAAAACTAAAGATAAGCAACACAGATAATGTAATCAGCACAGGGCCAGCTTCCCCTCAGTCAGTTAGCATCTGAGCATGCCAGGAAACCTTCAAACTAGATCTCAGTTCTTAACTAGAAGAGCATTGCCTCACATGACAGGCATTCACTGACTTGGCCAAGGGGTATGGCCTTGGAGGTAGCATGTCATGAGCAGGACAGAGCAATAGCACGTGTCTGAGTTGTGCCCAAGCTGACTATGTAGCCTGAGGTACATCTTAGGCACTGCCTCTAATGTACTTCTACACAGCCTGAACCAAATCCTTGCTACCTCTGTAGCAGCTGATGTTCAGATCCCTCATGGGAGGATCCCAGGCTGTCCCATTTACCTAGCATTGGTTACCACCAGTATCTCTGCAAAGGTAAAGGGGAAAGCTGGAGGCATTGCTGGACACTAAGGAGTGAATGTGCCTGACAGGGCAGGGAGATCTGGGTCCTTCCTTGAGGTGCTGGGTGGATTGTTTGAGATCTGGGCCCCTGTTCAGCAACAAGGAAGCAGCAAATTTTCAAATTTGAAGTCTTCCTTTGGAAGGCACTAGTTGCGTTGTTCAAGGAAGGCCTGCACATGCTTTGTGTTGATTTTTGATAGCCCTAAGGGTATAGCTTTTGCAAAGCAATTACCTCCCTCCTTAGGTTAATTTGTATAAATTACGTTGCTCCAGCTGTACCCTCTTCTCAGGTGCCATCTGCAGAGAGGAGGATGGATTCTGGTTTTTTTACTGCCCTTTTTTGTTTTAAGGAGGTGAACTTGAAGGTCCCACTGGAAGTGAGCTTTTTCCTTCCCTGTTCACTGTCTCGGCAGGTGAAGACTGTAGGCTTGGACAACTCTGACCTGTAGCAAAAAATTTGTCGAGAACAAGCTTAACTTTAAACTCACTTTTCTACTAAAGGATAGTTTCAGAGATTAGGAAATGAACCTTGGATGTTGGGACCTTTGCAGCTAATTTTACTGTTCCACATGAAAGAGATATTTCTGCTGGTAGCTAGAGCAGAGGGAAACGTACCAGGCACCTCAAATACATCTGTGTAGTTTGGGTTGAACTTATATCTAAAGCTAGAAGGAGCCTTTATCACAATTCCAGTGCAAAAGGACCAGCTGATTTTACAGTCACAGACAACAAGAAGGATCCTGGCATTATCAAATAAAACCCCTAGATGTGATTTAACTTACTATCTGTAGGCCAACAGCATCTTACCTGAGCTATCATGTGGTTCTGAAGTGGACCCAAATTTTACATGGCATCCTTAGCCCACTATTAATCTCAGTAAAATATTAATTCTCAATGATGTTGCCCTATAAAAAGTTGAAAGTACCGGTGAAATGTATTGACTTTTTAAAAGTAAAAACTGAGTCTTCAGGGAGTCTGGCTAGCTTGGAGGATTGCATAATACACTGGCAGCCATTGCTGCCTCTGGAAAAGAACGGTAGCTCATGGTTGTACAGTGGTGCTCACTTTTTACTCTCAGGGAATAAAACCTTTGACCCTTAGAGGTTTTGGAGCATTCATCTCAACGGGAGCAGGCACTTGAAAATCATTGCGGCTCTGGGCTAAAGGCCTCCATTACTGCTTGATACTTAAGTCTTTTTTGGTTTTAGAGTATGTTCTGTTGCTGAAAATCTCCATTTAGGTGCCTTAATAGAGATGGATAGCACTTTAAGAGATACATAAAGGAAAATAAGTTTCCATCATTGAGAAGACTGATTTTTGTTTTTTCAAGATAAAAAGACTGCTTCTGATTCAATGACTGCTTCTTTGCCTTGATATGCTTAAGCAACAACATCCACGCAGAAAAATTACAAGGGTTATCCCCAAAGTGTCTCTGTAAATACCATCCTTTTTGTGCTCCAAATACTGCAGAAGCAGTTAAACTTCTCAGAAGAACTTTTTAATTAAAGCAAGAAAATGTGCCACTCACCACAGGACTGAAGGGGCCTCCCCTTTGCCTTCTAAATAGGCATTATGATTTTAGCTTTTTTATCACCACTTCTACTAAGCAAGAATCAAAAAGCAATCAAGTCTGAAGGACTGTAGGAATCTCAGATTAATGCAATCACCCTGACAGTAGGGAGACTTCTGTTTTTGGTATAAAAATAGCAAATAACTACACCAAGTAGGTTCTGTACTTTTTTTTATTGCCACTGGTTTCACACCATTAAATGCTCTGGAAGAAAGGTACAGTAACTGCAGCTATTATAGGTAAACTTTAGATGAATGTACCTGCCAGAATATAAATGAAATCCTATATCACTTTGCTCATTTTGTTTTGTTTTCCCCATCCTAAATGAAATTACAGAGAATTAAATTTTTGAAGCATGACCATTGCACAGAGAATTACTCAGCTAAGAGCTGGCCACCTGCAAGAGGTTCTCTCCTCCCTCCCCTTAAGCTTGTTACTCATTGTCTCTGTTACTAATTAGGTTTTCTGACTTAAACTTAGTTTGCAGATGATGGATTTTAAAGACTATTGTAAGGGACAGGACATCAAGGTCAATATTTGAAACTGGCAGAGAAGTAACCTTCAGAGGGCTTATGCTCTGCGATAGCCCAGGAAAGGGAGAAGCCATATGCTGAGCTGACACTCTTGGTAGTGGCTTTTGATGTTGTGGGGTTTTTTCTTACTTTTAAACCACAGCATGCAGTAAATAGAACTGCTGGTTGTGACACCATAGTTATGAAAGTTAAAAGCTTTACTCATTAAAAGCAGCACCTGGTATGTCCAAAGGTCTTCCCTAGACGTCTGGGAAATGCTTCCAGAGTGGATAAACAATATATTTTCTTCCAATCTAAGGACGGACTGACAAGGAACACCAGGGAGAGGGAAGCATTATAAGCATTTTAGATGAACATTGACTGGTTTATTGCTGACTGTGAATTCCGAAACGGAGCTTTAAAAGGCTGAGAGTCATAATTGGATCCATGGCTAATTTTGTATCAGTGTGGTGCAGTTGCAGCCTAATCTTTCACATGTATAAGACGGAAAATTCCACTTCAGTCCAGTTCTGGTGCTAGATCTACTTTAAGTAGCTCTTTCCTCCTCCAGTAGGCCTAATGACTTTACACAGTCTCTTGTGATACAAGACACTGCTTGGAGCAAATAGGGTGATTGGAATATGGTCCTCCACTGGTTTCATGGTTCAGGAAACCCTCTCAGGAGCAGACTTTCACAATCCGGGCCATGAGGACTAGAAACCGTAAGGAGGAGTATTCTCTGAGAATGAAACCAGGGTGAAAAAGCAGTCTTTATGATTCAAAAAAAACCCAAAAAACCCAACACCTGCTGAGCATAAGCAATACTTTCACAGAACTTGGCTCTTGTAAACAGGAGCTGTCCTGTAGCTATCAGAACACTGGGATGCTCTGGGGGACATTTGCAGGCTTGCCTATCCGCAATACTGAGCTGTGTCCTGGCTGTGCTGGTGTGGGCTCGTGTACAGTAGTTGTTCATCCCGTGTGGGAAGAGAAGTAAGATCTATTGACAGTGGGCACCTATGTATCAAGACACCTGTGGCTATCAGTAGTACTGCTCCAGCAGAACAATTTTAGACCAAGTGGTACTTTTGGTGGAGTCTCATCTCTTCCACAGAGCTGAGTTATTTGTTTTGACAGACCAGGCAGTTCCCTCCCCTGACTGATACAGTGGTGTCAGACTTGTTCTGAAGTCTATCAGTATTCTTCGACTTCCACAGTACTTTTCCTTTTGCCATGGCAAACATATGCTTAAATTGTGATCACCTTTGAAGTGGTCAGGCAGTTGGACTAGATAATTGTTGTTTGTCCCTTACAACTGAAATTATTCTATTCTATTCTATTCTATTCTATTCCATTCCATTCCTGATCCAGGGTGCCATGTCCAAGGCTGGGAATCTGTAATGCCTTTGTCCCTGAATGGTCTTCTTTCTACATCAGTTACAGTCACAAAGTTATACAAGAAGTCTCTTGACCAGATCTTCAGAGGCTTATTTAAGACTTCTTCCCATAAGATGCAGATGCTTGGGACTAGAGCCTTGAGATCTTCCCTAAGAAATCTAGTAAGCTGCAATTGTTAGGACTCATTCATATACAAAACCATACCCAGGATGACAAGCTGAAACAAACTTGGAATCATCATTCAAGTGGTTTACCAAATATTCCAGTGATTCATGCAGTACTGACAGAACAGTGCAGGTATTTCAGGTCCTTACTGCTCCATATTTGCTTGAGATAACTTGGTATTTATATATGCAAAGTCTTGTTTTCTCACACTGAGATTAAGTGGAGGGACTCACTAATTTCAATCAGTCTTACACTGGTAATAATTCAGCTCTCCCCAGCAGGTTGATTAGGTTCTCTGGATAAGACAGCTGTAGGATATCCTGTGGCAGGAGACAAAGACTATTTGCTGAAACACTGCTATCCATGGAGGCTGTTCATTTGGGAAATGTCAGCTCTGGGTGAGATGGAAAAGATGTGCCTGAAAGCTTAAAAGATAATGGTGGGATAGGCTGCTTGCTACAAGAGAAACCAAAGGACTTGGAGTAATTTTTGCTGGTTTTATTCCAAGACATTGCTCTTTATTGGATTAGCCAAGCTAAAATCTCCTCTGAATTAATGCTTAGGAACAAAACATTTGGAACAAAAGAAATAATATTTACATAATTAAATTTGTTTGTCCTCAAATTATCTGATCTCCTTTGCCATCACGGAGAGTCCTGTTTTCAAATGTATATACTTTGACAGCGCCTTCAGTTCCAGCATACTCAGATTTAAGTCATCCCTGTAGCACTGAAACACCTCTTTATGTTTTTATGAGGCAATATAAATCTGGGACTTGTGTAGATCTGCTATGAAAAGTACGTATATGAAAAAAACTTTGTTTAATCTATGGTATTCATTAAGTGAGATACAGTCATTGCACTAACTTGAGTAGTTGTCAGCAACCAAATGAGACTGCACAGGAAAGCCCTGGGACTGACTGTACATGGAGAAGAGAGGTCTGGCTTCTATCTTCTCGGTCCCACAGTAGGACCAGACATAGACCAAGCATCCGTATCTCAGTTCCTTCATCATACTATGTGAGGGAGATAAGACTAACCTCCATCAGAGCAGTTTATGAAAATTACGTTTATATTTGTGAAGCCTCCTGAGAAATACAAAAAGAAATTGCCCACCCTTAGTGTCTCTGCGCAAAGATCCTCTGTGCACAAAAGATGACGAGCAGGTTCAAAAGAAATTTGAAGGGACCAAGATATGGGGATTTGAGGTAGCTATGGTGTCTCAACAGGCCAGTGGAGGAAATTCCAGATGGATCTGTAAGCAAGACAAATAAAGCCAAACCAAAAGTTTATTTGACAATTCTTAGTAGATTCCAGTACCCATAGAGGGAAAATTACCCACTCAACAAACATTTCAGATACAAGTGTTTCTGGATGTGATACCTGGCTTTGAGGGCATATCAAAATTAAACAAAAAAGTAGATCACCTTACATGTGAGATGGAGCAGAAAGAGTTTATTGAACTTTTACAGATTGCATCATGTTTTGAAATTCAAAAGTGAACTTAAAGTCCAGGTTGAAGCTGACTGTATTTCATGCTAGAAAGACTAATAGCCTAAGAAGGGCAACTTGGTATGTTTTCATAACAATATTTTATCAGTGTTAATAGGCAGCCAAATGCCAAATGGAAGATTAATCAAAGCAATAGGCAGGGAAGAGCTAAAGTTTGTCTGGGAGGTTGTTAATGAGCAAAACACAAATTGTGCATCATTGTCAGTGGCCTATAAATATTTCTGGAATTAAATATTTCTTCCTGTTAGGAAGCAAAGAGATGTTCTTAAATGTAAACAAAGGGGAAAATTTGGAAAGAAAGGTCTTAACAACAAAAAGGCAGAAGGAGAAAGAGGTGAACAATAGCCTGACAGGCTGTTGGAATATTTTGTATTTTCTCTAGAGAGATGGCTCTTAATTTTCTTAATGTCTGATCTCACAGTACACGTCTGATCTCTTTAGGGAATTTATATCCCTGAAATAGCTCCACGGTATATGTAGGACATCTACAGCAAGAGGGATATGTTAAATTGTTGCTTCTGTGCAAGGGAACTTTAGCCCATCTTCTCCCACAGGAGTGGTGCATGAGGTCCTGCTTGTGGGACTGGATTTGTTGTTAGGGGAATCTTCTGCTAAAAATCCCAACTTCTTCACCCCTTTAAAGGCTTGAAATGTAGTCATCAAACAGCCCAAATGGCTGAAAAGAGGGAAATTCTTAAATATCAGAACAAAACACAGTGCTATCTTTTTACAATTTTCAGTAATAATTCAGCTTTGGGTTGTCAATAGAGTGGGTTCAAGGTAGAAGGAATGGCAGAATCTAGCCCATAAAGGCAATCCAGTCTGCATTTTTTTTTCTTCAGACATGTAAGTAAATGAGTTATTTTTGTGAAAAAATATTGATGCTTATGAAAGTACGTTTCCATTTTCTTAGTTTTGATGAGATATTTTAGTAAGAAATATTAAAGGAAATTCTGATCCTGCAGAAAATTATTTCTCCTCAAATTCAATTTCTACCTTTCTTGTCTTCAGCAGAACAACCTCAGGCCTTTTGCAGCAGAGGAGTAACATTTATTACGCTTCTGTGGCAGGAACCGATTAGCTTAGCAAAAATGTCACGGTGTGCCTCACTTGCAGACGTGTATGTAGAGCAACAATTTAGAGACAATCACTTAAAGTCCAAAACAGGCAACTTCTTGATCAATGCCAAAACACACTCAGAAAATTAAATTATTAAAGGTAAAGTTTGGTCATTCGTTTTCTAAAGAGCATGATGGAGTAGGAAAAGCATGAGAAAACAAGCTTTCTGGACTCGGAAGACCTGCTCCCCACCACACTCCTGGTTTCCAGCTAAATCCCCTCCATTCCAGCCCCAGAAGGGATGCGAGCCCGTTCTGGAACAATTTCATTGTCCATCTCAGAAACTTTGCTGGGGATGCTATGCACTTCACCAAAGGGAAGTGCAGGGCTGGACACAAGCAGTCTCCTCTCCTCTGATCCTGACAGAGAGGCTAAAGAGACCCTATAAAATGGACCTATTTTTCCTGCTGTGACTAGAAGAGTTTCTAAGCTTTTAGTCTCAGAAACCTCACCCAGGGGAGGGACGAAGCAGAAGTGTACTGAAGAGACCTTCTAAGGTCTTGTCTCAGAACTGAAGACAGTGCCACCAACTGCTGGCCTACCCTTCTCCTCAGCCTTCTCCCCTTTTATGGGATGACAATATGTCAGTCTGGTGCTCAGCGTGGGCCTGCCTCTCTTGTCTGCTGTGCTGTGAGTGCCATGTGAATGAGCCATCCTGAAGACAGATGTTTGCTTCCTTGGTGTTGTATAAAGCTGGGCAGTATCCATTGGTTTCAGTGGTGGCCCTTTGTATGGGATTAGAGAAGATGGACAATGGACATGCTATTGCAAGATATGATTATTTATACAAAATACAGAAGCATGAATGAGTTATTGCAAAGGAATGGAGTCAAGGCATTTAAGCTCCTCTGCGGGCCCATTCACACTGTCATGAAAATAGAGGTGTTTACTTTCAGTGACAATTCACTTGGTGTTAGCTAAGGTACCTCTGTATACTGCTGCACACTCAGAGCAGTCTCTAACTTAATGCTTTTCAACACTCCAGGACCCTGGGAGCCTACAGAATATGTCTTGGGAAGCTGTGAAAGCTGATGAAGACAAGCAAGCTTGTACATACCTGCAGAAATCTTTGCGTTTGACATTTCTAGAGGAGGCTTTCCACAGGAGCTCACAAAACAGAAATGACTGGCCACTGATGGTCTGGCTCATGGGCTTCAGTGCCTAAATCACGCAATGTTTCCCACTTCTCTGGCAGACAAAGCAGCTGCTTTGCCAATTTAATTTATACCAAGGTCTGAATCTGGCTCTTACCTCCAGTCTTGTCCTTTCCAGCATTGCTGAGAAGAGATTCCTTTCTTTTATTTTTTCTCTGCCCACTTTGCGCAACATTGACCTGATCAGTGCACTGATTACAACCCCTTCCCACCTCTGGGTAGTGCCCTAACCCCGGACTGTAAAACCAGAGTCTCCCTGCTCATCCCAGAGGGATCGAGGCAGTCTTCCATTTCTGATTCCCGATGAGTTTTAGCACTCAGTGTTGCTTGGGCAGATGGAGTCGTGTGCGTGCGCTGAACAAAGCCACTCTGCTGGGGAGATCTCAGTAGCCTGTGAATTTAAGTCTCTCTCAAGCCAAGCAGCAGCTGGAATGGTGCTCAAAAACCCTGCTTGTGGATTGCTCAGTCAGATGTTTTCTGGGGATTTGGCTTTGTTTGTCATATCCATGTCTTACAAAAAGTACGTGACAGAACAGAGGTTTACATTAAAGTGTCCTGTCATCCATCTCCCTGTTGTTTTTTAAAACTAAAAATCTTAAAAGGAAACTAATTTTGGAGTGAAACTAATTGGTGAGGGAGGGATAAAGGAAGCTGTTTATAAAGTCTGGGTCATTGGTTCACAAGTGAAGAGAAAATAGAATTTATGTAATAGGTCACATAGGTTACACAGTTTGGATTTCAGATTTTGACTGTTTAGAGGAAAATTTTATCAGCAAACTGTTTGCAGAAGAGTGCCCATGTATTTGGGTTTGTTTATATAAGAAGTAATGAGAGCTCTTCTTGCATAAAGAATGAAAGATCCTAAAGGAAGAAAAAATGTACATCAGCTGCTTAACTAATTAAGTTAATGGATTTGGCTCTCTCTAGAGTAGAAGTGGTTCTGCATCATTTTTCCTGGTGTTTTTTGTTCTTACCATTTTTTTTCCTCTTTTCCTTTTTTTTTTTTTTTTAATTCCATGTTTGTGGGCTGCTAATTTTACTGTGATTTTTCTGACCCTGTGTTGTCTCAATACCCCAAACTTTCTAGAACATTTTCATATACAACAAAAAGCCTGCTAACATTAAACCATAAGATGCTGGTTTAGTTTTATACCAGTTGGAACAGTGGAAGCCAAGGAGACTTTGCAGATTTTGCTGTATAAATTCACATTTTGACCTTTCTCTGGTATGAAACTGATAAATATAAAAAAATGAGTTTCCACATCTTCAGGGTAGATAATTTTATGTTTGAAACTGATAAATATAAAAAAATGAGTTTCTACATCTTCAGGGTAGATAATTTTATGTTTGAAATGATTCTCTGAGGCATGTTCCTTTTGTTTTATGAACTTTTTCCCCCCAGCTAGAGAGGAAAATAGAAACCTTCCAGTCCTAACTGGTTTGGATATGCAAACTGTGAGGGCCTGCAGTTGTTTAAAGTGGTTACAAGAAAATGCCAAAATATACGACTTCTTTTTCTCTTTAGGAAAGTTAGGGAAAGGTACTCTGACTTGGAACTGCTTTCTCTATTGAAAGAAAAAAATAAATTTCTTCTAAAAGGAAAAACACAAAGGATGAAGCAGCATCAAAAGGCTGTAATTTCCACCACAGACAGTGACAGATTATGGGTGGTTGTGGCCCAGTGCAGCTGTCACCAAAGGTGGTTACTGGGGGTTTAGGGCCGCACTGAGTTGATTAGACTCTGAACAGAGAGGAAGCTACCTGGACTCTTGCTGAGACCTCCCCAGTTCACTGGATGCTACAGGCATCCCAAGAAGTGTGGGGCTTTGGGGCTATTCCCTGTGGACTTGCTTTTTTATGCAAGATATTGTATCTCACATTTTTCCCATTTTCAAATGGAAGTAAAATTCCTCATTTTCTCCTAGCTTATGGAGACAGAACATAACGAGAGATATCTTGTTATGTATATGCACAGTGCCCAGCATATCTGGACCTCTCTCATGATATGCCCATCTATGATGAGGCAAAGTCTGTAGTTGGATCAAAGTCACACATGGAGCAGAAAGAGGATAATTATCCTTCTGCAGTGAATGGGACTTCTGTTCCAACAAACAAGTCAGAAAATTTGGGTTGACTCTTATTAGTCCTTTTTCCTGTCTTTGACTCAAAAAGAAGCCACATTCCATCTTATTTCACTGTTAACTTTGTATATCTTAGCATCCATATATGTTTTAAGTGAAACATGATGACCTGTGACATTTTTCAAAGACACTTCATTTCTTCTTCTTGCAAAGTCTTCCAGATAGTGTAAAAGCTTATCTTGTCCAAAGCACCACAGCTGGAGTCCCTAGAAGAAGACATTTGAAATGCTATTTGCACATATGGCTACATTTATAATATTATGTTTCTGAGAAGGCCTCCTATAATTTTTAAAATTATGGGAAGCCAGAGCATAAGAAATATATATGGCTTTGTCTTTTTCTGATAGGTTTTTATAACTTGCCATTTAAAAGAAATAAGCAATCCTCAAAAAGGCATGTAAAATAAGTATGTTGCCGAAAAAGCTTTGTATTGCTTGACTGCTGTGCTGCAGGATAAGCTTCACATAATTCCCAGGATAAATGTTATTTTGCTCTTTCCTTGTAATTACATGGTACCATGCTTAGCCCTGGGATATCCTGACATAGGAAGATTTCATGGGCAGTACAGAGACAAAGATAGCACTTAACATGTCACAGCTTCAAGACACCTGGCTACCCTTGCCCCCTGGCCATCTAGGTAAATGCATTAAGGCTTAACTCCTTCGAACGTGTGACGCAGGCCCCATTAAACAGATTGTGAGTGTTCTTCAAACTGCTTATTTAACAATAAACACTAAGATGGCAAGTGGTCAGGTGATGTCAGAAAAGCAAAACATGAAGGAAGTACCGAAACACAGCAGAAAGAGAAGGGCAGTACATCTAGTACTGTGCCATAGAGATCCCCCTGTTTACAGAACATTAATCAGGCAGTGACTGATTTTCAAGGAGAGACTGGATACTGTGGATAAAGGTTCATTTTTATAATAATGCAGATAAACTGGCGCCCTGCAACCTGTCTGGAGAAGTGTTCTGCATTTGTCTAAATAATGGAGATAAGGTAATGAAAAGCTCTGGGAGGCTGGAATCCATCCTTGAGCTTCAGGCAGAGGGCATAGTGCTGTGCATGAGCAGCCACAGTCAACACAGATGGGGAGAGGGAATAAGGCAGAGACTGGCTTACAACATGACCACTCTTTTTTTCTGGCAGATTGGTGACAGAAGCAAAGGGGATGGATCTTTGCTTTCAGTAAAACTGAAATTCTTTGACTAGTGGGACTGTTGACCAGGTGAAGATCTCAGCTCATTTCTATGAATGGAGCAGGTTTATGGGAGCTGCTCTATTTTGCATGAAATAGTGTAATTCTATGGAGGGACAGATGGCAGCATGCAGTCATTAATGGGACAATACTATGGATTATTTCTGTTCTTGGGTGTCTTTATCAGAAATTGATATTATCCATAAGACAGTTTTCTCTTTCAGTACCTTGGCTTTTGTGAAGAAAAAAAAGAGTTAAAAATCATGGTAGTATCCAGGAGGTTAGGACCAAAAATGTAATGGGGAAAAAAAACCCACTCAGGAACACAAAGTAAACCAGTAAATAATTAAAATATTGAACAAAAAAAAGAGAAAAGAGAAAACAAAAGAACAAAATTTTGAAAAGCGATCTCAGTTTTGTTACCCCCATAATTTCAGTTTAGTAACTGGGAAGTGAGATCAGACAAATGAGTTTTTTTCTTAGTTTTTTTCCCTACAGCACCCACTACCAGTAAATGAGGGTATATGTCCCCACTGGGGAGCTGAAGGCACTCTGTCTGAGGACTTAAATTTGAATTCAGGGAGGTGATGGCTGCATATGGAAATAATTCTCTCTGATTCCACAGACAACTAGAAAAAAAATTCTCCTGACTCCAGCAAATGCTCTTTGTAGTCCTTGAATTGATGGCTTCAAATTAATTGACTCAGTTTACCTTAACCTCGAGATTATATTCACTGGTGCTGACTAAGAGAGAGACCGATCATACTTTCCATGAGCCATGAAGGCTAATGCAGACTGGTGATTTGCCTGTTGCCTTTCACCCACATGGTCCAGGGAGAAACCGAATCTTTTATTCTTCCTTTTTCCAAAGCTTTAAAGTAAAACTAAATCCAGAAAGCATTTATCCTTAAAAAAGAAATATAAAAATGCATCCCTCTATAAGATAAGATCCAGGTAGGGAATTGCTTGTATGAGCTGCAGTGCTGTATTTGGAAATAAGCATCTAGGTACCTGCACCCCATCAGAGCCTGGCATTGTCCAGAGGATCTTGTACCACCAGGCAAGTACAGGAAAGCACATATCTACAGCCTTGCACAGATCCTCCTCTGCCTGCCAGGGGTCATGGGGAAAAGCCCCTGCCAGTGTAAATTCAGTTTCCATACAATTCCATACAAGTGATGCTCCCTGAGCCGCTGGGCAATCTCCACAGCCGGTGTGTGGATGAAGATGGGATCCGTCAGGGTACAGTTACATTTATAATGGCAGACGGGAGAGTTTTAAATCTGGCCTCAGAATGTAGCTGTAAGCTAAAAAAGCTGTCTTTTTGTTGACTTATTTTTAATAACAAGGATGAGGAACCAGGAAAAACCCAACACATTCCTTTTCCAGAACAGTTTTGGATTGTTTTCAAGGACCCAGCAGCCTATTTCATTTATTGTACTGGTAAGATTGATTCCCTGAAAGTTGTATGAAGAATGCACAGGCTGGCCTTGTGATTATTGTTTGCCATTAATGGAGAGAGGAGAACATGGTCTGCACTGTGGGCCTCATCAAAACGTGACAGCTTTTCCCTTCAGTGCGTTTCCAGAGCTGTGACTTTCTCTGAGGATGGCTGCACATGGTACATGGAGCTGCAAGGCAGAACTGGAGTGGTAAGTCAGTGAGCAGGATGGGATACCCATTGCTCAGCTCTGCTGAGTCAAATATTTGAATAAAAAAATAAAGGCATCTGCTGAGAAAATCACATTTAATTAGAAGGGAATAAAATGAACATGCTGAATAAAAAGAGACCGGAGCAGTTACAGAAAGGAAGTTGAATTAATCCATCTGGGAATTCTCTGAATAATGATTATTATTAATAACACTGAGCACTTCTGTAGCAATTTTTTGGGTCAAGTTTATTGTTGTGAATCATCACAACAAACGTGGAATGTAGGTTATTCTTCAGCATCCAAATGTCATGTCTAATTTATATTACTTATCACTATCACATGGTATGTGGGTGAATCCTGTCTTTGTTCTTGAAAGTGTTTTTCCCCTCTCTTGCATATAAAAGTCTTGTCACTTGTGTGTCTCCTTAGTCTGTCTCCTGGCATATTAAGTATGGAATAAAAGGTGCAGAATGTAATATGGAATAAGTGTTTTTATCTCCAGTGTAATTTTAAAATGTGTTCCTTTATGGAGAATGAAATTTCAGACAAATCTTTGATAGTTTGGTTTCAACAAACATCCTCTTATCTGCTTTAATCCCCAGCACTCTACATGAAATGTACCACCAGTCTTGGTCTTGAAGGACTGACTATGAATGAACCCAGTAGCAGACAGATCGTGCACCAGCCATGTCCATAGGAGCCCAGACACTGAAATCAGCACACGTAGCACACCACCCTATAAAAAATATTAACCACACAACTTCCCTTTCTCAGTTCTTCAGGTCTGGCAGTACCAGCAGATCCTTAATCAATAGAAGCTAGGATCGTCTGCTGGGCAGTGTACTTTCTGCAACACCTAGTTGGGATTGTTGGGATTCCCTTCTCCAGTCTATCATCAAGAGTTTGCAGCCTCAGCTGATGATCTGTCTTGTTTCGGACACATTATTTACAAGTCATTATCTCAGTTCAGCTACAGTTGAAAATTAGTAGAGGTCAAAGCAAGATTTGAAATTTTGTTTGTTTTCCAGGCAGACTCTAGAGGCACTGATGCATACAGATCTCACCTGTATAGACAAGGTGTTTGTATAAACAGGAGAGCAGTTACCAGGTTTGAAAACCAACTGTGAAACAGCTATTTCAAAAAATTCTGTTCGTGCTACAATAACACCACCAGGAACACTCCTGGAATAAAGGTATATTTTCCTGGAGGAAACAGGGCTTGAGATCTTGAAACATTTGGGAAAGGTGGGTTGGTAGCTGGCATATTTTAGCTTCTCTTTTCTTTTTAGATTTCTTTTTTCTGAAGTCTGCCTATTAAATGTAAGTCAAGGCAGAAAATCCGTGAAAACCCATAGACAAACTCAGTGCTGACTGTTTCTAAGCTTTCCTAAGCTGATGGAGCATCATGTTGCTTTCAGCTGCTCTGTTCCCTTGGAGAAAGGACACGTCTGTCCAATGCGTGCTGAATTCAGGCAACGGTGACAGACTTCAGTCATCAGAAGGAATGAATTGGCTTTTCAGGCACCTCCAGTCATTCTTGTTGATGGCGTGTGACCAGCCAGCTTGGACAGACGATGTAGCCCCTTGTCCTAGAGACGAGTCAGTTCAAAGGGCATTCACTTCCTTGCTTACATGTCTGAGTAGATTTCCCTGACATGAGAAACTGCTTCAAAAACAGGAGGAAAAACAGATTTGAAGGAGATGTCCTATGGCTGCTGCAGTTTTTCTTAACCTAAACAAGAAAATGGGTTGTGGGGAGAGGGGCTTTGTTTGTAATCTGCCATTTCCATGTTCACTTCAACACTAGAGAGATAGCCCCAGAAAGCTGGGCTAGGACCCTGGGCTCCTCTCTTGTGGGCTTTCCAGAACCTCCTGCAAACCCAGTTTGAGTTTCTGCCTCCAGGGAGGTAAGATGAGCCTCTGACCGGCTGTGATCCCACAGCTGCTGTGGAAGCCTGTGCTGTGTGTGCTGGTTCTAACTGGGAGAGAAGAGGACGCACCACAGGCTTTTCAGTTGTCCCATTTAGTGGATGCCCGGTCGGATTGTACAAGTGACCTCAAAAGTATTGTCTGCCCATGGATTATTATTTTCAGAACAACATTTTCATACTCAGGCTGAACTAAATTGCATACACATGCTAAAATACATGCCCATGCACACACATACACGCACATGCACACACATATATATACACAGACACACAGTGTTTTTTTCCAAATTTTCTGAACTCTTGTTTTGTATTAATTAATCCACTGTGGTTTTGAGAATGAGACTGGATTTTCTGACCAAGTTTTTATGAATATGTGCAGTTTGGGATGGACTGTTCCTGCTCCAATTATTGGTTATTATTACTTAATTTTTCATTATTTCCCACTAGGATGTGTGTCTGACATCACTGAACTGGATGATAACCCCTCACTGAAATGCTTGCATGCAGCAGCAGCATCTGCTTTCTCACCATGAATAAATTCAGACCCTGGGAGCCACATCCCATGTTACAGCATTTGTCCCCGTGCAAACAAACAGGCTGAGGCTGTTCAGCCCCCCAGGCATAGGTAACCATTCAGGGTAAGATGGGTTGCCATCTGGAGGTGCCATCTTTCTCCACTGATGATTCTAGATAATTTAGATATATTAAACACCAGATTTTTATTTTGGTTAAAATTAGGTGAGAGGAATTCTTCCTCAGGTATTCAGTGGCTTCGCAAGTCAGGCTTCATAAATCATAGGTGTTGAGAATAAACCTTGTCTACCATATGCCAAATGAAACTGCAATATTATTAATCAAGGTCCTGACAGCAAAAGTTGAACCTGTTCAGATCACACAGTGCTGGGCAGAGAATGTCTCTCACTACAATTAGATGGCACACTAGAAATACCAACTGGGATTTCATCACAAGACTATTTTGGTAAGGTAAAACACTTTTAAAGGGAATGTTGAATTTACAGCATCTCTCAAACTTATGGTGGGTCAGTTTTCCATTTGTACAGTAAGTAGCATTTCAAAGAAGACTACATTTTTGGCTCTGAAATGGTAAATTTTAATTCTAAAAGTGCTTGGCTTCATCTTCTGTGGTTTCTTAACAACATGATTCCTACACAAAATTACAATTACTAAAATAAACTTCTGGTAAACTTCTGGTGCTTTTTCACATGGCTATTGCTATGAAGTAGTTCTACTGCTTTTAGTAGGGCCATTAAAGCTGACAGGTGACCTTGTGGGTACCATACAGTCTGAGGCCTCAGCTAGGGAACTGCTTGCTCCATTTGCCTTTTTTTTTTTTTTTAAATACCTGAATAACTTCTTTGAATACAGCTGTGGATCAGAAAGATTGTAATGATGAGTTGCTCAAATGCAGCCAAAAACCCAATTTGGACACTTAAATTTATATTGCAGGTGTTGAGGCATGAGAAAAAAAATGAACATAGCAGATGAATCTGTAATTTCTTCATTCAGATACATTCCTTCATCCCCGTAAAGCCTCCGTAACTTCAGATATGCACCATCAGTACTTTAAAAAGTTAGGAAGAAGGATAAACTCAGAAATATCTCCCACTCCACTCACCACCACCACCCACCCACCCTGTAATTTTTCAAAGGAGAATCAGATTATAAGAATTTTGCCTTAATGAGGCATGGAGAAAAGCTTGCTTCAAAAGATGGCCTGAAACAATTTACATCACATTGTCATGGAAAATTGCAAATAGTTGCAGCTCACTTCTAGACAGGCACAGTTAGATGAGAACTTCTAACTTTCTAATGAAAATATTTTGAGAAAAACTCACTACTGATTTTGAACTGCATTTGAAGATAGTTTCGATTCTCAGAAACTACAGTTTTTAAAACAAATTAGTTGAATTGCTTTTATTTAGTTCTACCCTTGACTTTATTCACAAATACTGAATTGATCAATTCTTGGACAAGAACTGACTGAAATTCAGTGTCTTAATTTTAGTAGCATTGTCAGTGATAGAGCAACCTCCCTGCAGACAGATTTCTCAGAGGATTTACCTGTCCAGTTTGAGTGCCCTGAAAATAAGGGAAACCATGACTTTCCAGGGGCTTGTAACTGGCAATAAAAGCACTGATCTGCTTTTCAGATTTAATCCCTTCTCCAAAGAATTGAGGAATTAGAGATTTTCAATAAAACAGACAGAAGTTACTATTGAGTTTTAATATATCTTCCTCAAATATAAATCTTGGAAGCAACAGAATTTTTCTTCTGCAACTATTGAACAAATACAAAGGTCAGCTTGCAGCAGACAGCTTGGAAAATTTCAGCACAAGCTGTTCACACTTGAATAGGTTACAAGCACGCTGGACACTGGGTTTTCAATTAGAAAGCCTCAGGAAAATTACCACTGCAGGTAGCATCCACATGTACATTTTGGGATTTGTTTTCTAAACTTGTAATGCTTAAAATGAAGAGGGGGTAGGTATGATACGTTCCTGAAAAGTTTTGCAGGTGTGTATTCTGTTCCAGAAATTCTCTGAGAGGCTACTGAAAGGACACCAAATGCATGTAGCCTGCCAGAAAAGTTTTACTTGATGATTTTCATGATGCTTTCATCATTTGCCTCTAAAAGCTGTTACCAAAAGAATGACAAATCTGTGTCCATCAAAGCAGTCTTGCCTGCCAACCAGACAGCCAATAGGTTATTGCGACCTTCTGCTTCCAGGGCAGCTTGTTGGGGAAAAGACAAATAGCTTTCCTTCCCCTGGATGCAGAGATCACCAGAAACAATGCATTTAAGGAGAACAAGGCTCTGAAACATCCTTGTTTGAAGTTCCCCCTGAAGTTCTCACATTATCATTACACACAGTGTTTTAGCATCATTTAGCTACCACCCAAGCAGCCAGTATCTCCTTTTCATGGGCACAGAGCCACGTGCCCATGGTTACCTCCCGCAGGGATTTGCCTGCTGGCAGCCAGCCAGGGAGAGCAGGGCAGTGGGCACTGGGTTTGTCCCCTGACCCCCTTACAGGCCCATGCAATGTGTGTGTGAAATGGGCATGGTGATGGGTTTTCAGGTTTCCTGAGCTCTCCCGTGGTCTGAGCAGGCCACAGGGCTGGGCAGGACTTCCTTGTGCTATACGGGTACGGGGCCAGCACCTTAGCATCGGGGGATGCCTTCCAATGCCTCAGTGCTATTGAGGGTGGGAAGGAGGGTTCTGGCTTTCATAAGCAGTTGCAGCTCCCTTCTATTCTGCTCTTAAAGGCCTTTCTGCCTTTCAGCTACCACTGGAGAGGTGGAGCAGATGGGTGATCAGGTGCATTTCTATTTTAATCTCTCTCTAAAAGGAACATACAGGCCTTGAAATATTCTGTTAAGCAAGAAACTGCAAATGAGGTGTGAAGCCCCCAGCCAGGATATATGCTTCATTCTGCTGTTTGTAGTTCTCTCACCCCCCTTTTTCCCCTTTGCATCCCCCTTTTTTTTTTTAATTTTCTGGTAGGCATCAATTAGGTGAGGGCTTTTCATTTTAAACATTGGGATTTTTACTTGGCCTGCTAAGGCTGTCAGGTCTAGTTTGCTGCTGAACAGTTCATGCTTTGGTGCTGGACAATGCATGAATGTTTAAATTGCTTGAAATGTCTAATTGAATTATCCTCAAATTACAAATCAAAATAGGAAAGGTTGTCTCTGGCTCACAGGCTCGTTCACTGGGATGTGTCGGCCATACTGCTGCTTCTCTTTATATTTTCTTTTCTCCTGACTACAACTGTGTTAAATGAAACCTTAAATACTGAAAGTGTTGCTGTTTGTGTGAGCGTGGGGAAGCAATGCTGAACGTAAAGGGAAATTTATTCACATTCCATCTCCAAGTTCTTTTTGTGCTGCACAAAAATGGGTTCATGAAATTTATATCAATGCATAGGAAAGCAAAATAGCCAGCTGCCATTTACAAAGAAACTTCCTTTCTCTTTCAGCCACAGTGATAAAATATAAAATACTTTCAGGCAGATCTATATAAAGAGCATATAATTTTTTTTTTCTTGATGAGAGTTCACATACTAAGGAAACCAACAAACCAAAAAGATTTGCTGTATCTAGCCAGAGCTCATGATAAAGTCAGCTTCTTAAAGCCTTGCCATTTATAAGGTAGAAATTAAAGCCCATAGGATTTTCTTTTATAAGGTGCTAAGGGAGGCAGAGCTGGGTCTCTGCATCACATTAGCCTGTCTATCCTCCTTCCCAGCAGCACTGGAGGCTGATTGAAAACTCTGTGGTCACTGCAATAATGCTTCTTTCATGGGTATAATATCTTAATGCCATTTTATGATACATGATGAAGGGGGTTTGACCACCTACACCTAGCCTGAATCATTTTGCTGTTATACCTTAACTTGTTCAGTGCCTGTGCTGAGGGCACAAAGTAGGCATTGGTGCTGCATCCTGCACCCAGCAGCTGCCCCATCCCTCCTTCTCCCCAGAAAATACCCCTTCAGAGGCCTCACACTTCAACCAGGCACTGGTGACTCCCTCCGTGTCTGGCAGAGCATTCTATGTGCTGTATATTAGCTGCTCGGGAAAAGAGCCCTTGTCTGGGCACACAGCACAGCATGGATGCTCATACTGGGGTGGCCTGGGCCAGGAGGACAGCACCGTGGCACAGGCACTGCTCAGATGCTCAGTCTAATTGGGAGCACTGCCAATCCCCAGAGATATACCACGGGTATACCAAACTGTGCCATGGTGCAAGACAGGTGCAGGACAAGTGTCTAAATGTGGCCATGGGTGCTTTTGTTTTAAATAGAACCAAAAATAAACCAAGTTCAGAACATGCCAGGATTTTGGTATTAATATTCCCAGTATTTTTCCCTGAATACTAAAAAAATTTAATTAGATTCAGGCCACTTTCAAGAGCAACTCCTCTGTTAGCTTGCAATTAGATAATTGTTTCTGAGCTATAAAAATGTTTGAAGACATAATAGGTATAAAAGAAACTTAAGAAAATGGCTTAGATTAAATCTTTATTAAATGGAAGACAGATCTGAAGGGATATTTTTGACAGAGAAGAAATATCTTCTAATATTAAGAACATTTACAGTTTAGTAACTGAAGACTAATACATACTAAAACATCAGTTGTATAAAAAAATTGCAAATCTGATTGCTTTGGGGGCAAAGATTACACCTGCATGAATCAAGCATGCCCAAGTCAGAGCATCTTTCAGAAATAGAGAAAGCTGTAATTTGAAACTAATTGTACTGAACATCTAAAATGATGTAGACTTTGGCAATGCTCATATCCAGATGCAACCTGTGAAATGCACTTAATAGTGACTGTGTATTACTGTAATTATAGAATATGCTGCATCTCTCTCAGAATAAATGTCTCGCTCCCTCTCCAAATAATATCAGACCCCAGTAATCTAATTTCTCTCTTGGGATCATAATGCTGGTTCCCAGTGATGGGTTAGTGGAGGAAGAGTGCACCAGGCAACACCAGGCTCTTCAGCATGGCAAGTTGCTCTGTCTCATATTATTTAGCAATGTTTTCACCCATGCTCAAGACATAACCTCAGTTTTAGATTTGGGGTAATTCTAATCAGATTTGCACCCAATACTCCCATCGTTGCTGAAGAGCACCAATACTCGGGTTGTTTTTTAACACAATCATGTAGATTCCTGTGACCATCTCACCATGACTAAAACATGACAATAGCTCAGCCAAATGACAGTTAATTCTGGGCTCAAATTTTTGCTCTTAGTAGGACTTTAGGGACCCCACCTGAATTTCACCAGGACTGTGCCTTACCTTTATCTGCTGACTGGTTTCCCAGTGGTCTCTTCACAGCTGTGGCAATCTCCTCTTCAAAGTGATATTCCTCTTCCTCTGCTGCAAGAGGTACAGATGGTCCATCCTGTTCAACAGCTTCTTTAAACCAAGGTATGAAATAATTCCCAAGGAACCAATAAAAACTGTTTGGGAATACTGAATTAAAGGCAACTAAGATGCTTTCCCATTTAAATGCTCCCACCCCTGGCTGGTATTCAGCTGACCTCATTTAGGCACTGGTGGTCCCTGGGAAGTTACTTTAGGCTCTGTCTATGGATGGGGAAGGAAGAGACCCTTGGCTTCAGAGGACCTCACACAGACTGTGCATAAAGCAGTGAGGAGTGAATCCTGGCCAAATGATCTGGATTTAGCTACTGTAAGTCAGTGTAGATCTTCTGAAGGGCTGGTCTGCAATTTGCTTTTTTTCTTGCATGGAAAAGGGAGTGTGAAGTCCACACAGTGAGCTAGACTATAAAATGGGGCACATTATCTCTTGCACCAAAATAAACAAAGGTACAGAGTGCTATGTGAAAGGTGAAGAAATCACTCCAAAACCAAAGAGTATGTTGTTCGGGAAACATGCAGCACTGTCAGCATAAAGAGAAGGGGGTTCTTGAGCTCTGGGGGGCTGCAGGAAGTGCAATTCCTTCATTTATGAAGCATCAGCAGTGTACACATGTGGGACTAAAACTGCAGGTTTAGGCCAGGCAGAACCAGAACCTAGGTGGACACAGACATGAGAAGCAGAAAGTGAAAGTACTCAAGCAAGAAGGGTTAATTTAGGCAGTAAGAGAATTAAGTGCCTGAAGCCAGTCTGCAGCCAGTACCCCTTCAGTGTGTCTCTTCAGTGTGTGTACTCTGTTCTAAGCTACATAACCAACAGGACACAAGAAACTTTTTACAAGTACATTTTTATTTAAAATAAAAATTAATTATGGTGCCTTTTTAAAATAGGGTACTGCACAATCTGTATATGCAACACAGTTTTTGGTATGGAACATACTTATTGAGCAATATCCTTAAATACTAAATATACATTAATGGCTTGTTTGAGAAACATGACAACATTAATTCTGATATTTTTTTCTCTTTAGTCATTTAACCACTGATACAGATTTTCTATAAACAATATTCGGTTTCATCTGTACATGTGGTACACAGTCAAGAAGGCAGATCTTAGAATATTTACATTCATGCATTGATTTAAACACACTATTTTGCAGTTTAAAATAATATATTTCTGTTTGTACAGGTGCAGGGAGTATTGTAGATACATATCTACCATAGGCCTGACTCTCCATTGCTTGGCAGCATCTATGGTCATGACCTGGTTGGAGCAGGAGGCCCACACTTGCTTCACATGCTGTGACCATATGGCATGCAAGACTGGACAATTAGGTCTCTGTATAGATATATATCAATGTGTTTATATCTTATACTTAGTTGAACTTTCCTCTTTCCTTCCATGTCTGTTTTGCAGCATCTATCCAAGGCAGAGATGCTTTCCTGGACACACCTCTGTGTTGTGTTTGAGCCAGGAAGGATGTCAGGGCTACAGCTTCAGCTCCACCTTCCTGATGCTGCTGAGGACCAAGGAAACTCAACACTTTGCATCTCAGGCCCTTAAAGTGCATTCCCTGCTTGTGTCTGCTAGTGGTGATCCTTGAGAAGAAATGTTGAGTTGATGCTCTCCCTCAGACTGAACACAGCAGTTTTCTGAGTCTGTTGGTGGTCAGAGCAGTTAACTTCTGCGTAGAAACTGGCCACCTTTTCACCTGCTGGGGATCTGGCTGATTTGTGAATGGAGTTATGAAGGACCTTTCTATGCCTGATATTTTGGTGTCCGAAAACAAACTTGAAATGCTCATAAAGCTGCATTTTGGATTGACAATTCCCCAGATTCAGAGTCACTGCTTAGTGAAGCTCTTATCCATCAAGTCTATTCATTTCCCTTTGTATTTAATTATAGTACAGTAAGGAAACATAAAAGTCTTTTATAAAAGCTTTGCAAGTAGTCTGCAGAGTGTTAAACACAACCTTAAACCACAGAAGCAAACTTCAGAAATCATTCCTCAATTATACAACGCCTTTATAGCCTTTTTTTTCGGAAGACTTATATCTGCTTCCACTATACTTTTACAAGAACCTTTCTGGAGATCACCTTAAATTTTGGTGCAATGTAGTCAACTGTACTTGGGCAGGAATCTAAAGGCAAAACTACCCTGTGAAAGATTTCCCATCTCTCCTCCCCATGCAGCTGTGTGAGTGCTTAGAGAAAAGGCTGTGGACAAGCAGAGAAGCAGTTCTCAGCCTATCTGCTGCTGCTCTTCTGTGGCCAGCAGATTATAAAAGCACACTGGGGAATGTTTATTTAAGAAATATTATGGCGATGATGTGCCCAAATACACTTATTTAGTATCAGGATGTTGGATATAACAATAGTGTATATTTGACTATGCAAACAAGACACATCTATAGCTCTTAAAATACTGCCACAGAACTGGTATTTTTACCTTGATTATACAGATGGGTAAACTGAGCCACAGAGAGGCAAAATTACTTCCTACTAAACAGTAAATCAGTGTCAGAGTTGAAAACAGATCCTGGTCCTCACGTGCTGCTCCTTAAAATGCCCTGCCTTCCTGCCCACTGTGAAGTTTGCTTGTGGGTTACGTCATGCACCAGGGTTTTCTCTAGTGAGGACATTTTATTGTTGACATCACTGAAAATCAGACAGTGTCTGGTGACCACCTCTTTAGACTTTTTCTTGCAAAACTGAACATATTTTGATGGACATAATAAGCTACAAATCCCTTCAGTGATTTTGGCCTTAGAGAACATGCCTTTAAAGCTGTATTAGGAAATAAATAAAATCAACAACCTTTAGGAGAAAGTGCTAATCCTGAGCCCATATCATGCTAAACTCATCTGCATTCATACTTTATACTCTCAGCTAAACATGCAACCAGTCTCAAACTATGCCATGTTTAGGCAGAAACAACTGGAGTAAAAAAAGGCAAACATAGGTAACTACATCAAAATAAATGTTATAGATTAAAAAATATTTTAGAAATATACTTGCAGTATTTTTATTACAGTATTTAGGGGCTAAGTGCTTTAGGCAACCAACATTTGTGATACTAGACTCAAAGTGTAAATACTGTCATTTTAATCCCACTTTGAATCTAAGAACATATCGCGCACCTTGTGCAAGCACACGACATGAATATGGCAGGGAAATAACGTACTCCTGGGCAAAGGGTTACTTATTCCCGTTCACTTTTGTAATTGCATTCACTTCTCAAGAATGTAGAGCATTTTAAAAATAATTTTATGTAGCTAAACTTCTACATAGTGATGACACGCTAAAAAGCTAAATGAGTAACTCCATAAATTTCTCAACAGCAGTATATAGCAGCATTTCATTTTATCATTGAAAAGATACTTGCATTTACATACACCCTATTAGTTCAATAGGTAATAGAAAACTACAGATGGGCCTGAGCTGGAACTGCTGATTTGAACATCCCAGAGCTTTTTGGGGAAGGTGTGCAGAACATTGTCTTCCTCTACCAACAGGCCAAACTCTACATCCCAGCAACAGACCAACCGCAGACAGGAATGCATCCAAAATCAACATTTGATATCTGCAGTTCAGGCACATCCTTATATAAAACTGAAAGCATCGGTGTGTTGCAGTACTGAGGGGTGCGATGGTCGGAGCACAGTCATGTCCAGGAGTGAGACTGGGTCGACGCCTGGGAGTTACTCACAGACACAGAAACTGATTGGTATCAAAGTCTGATGTCCAGACAAGAAGCCACAGTGGAAATCTGTCTTTCACTGCATCGCTACTTCCAGCACAGAGGTAAATGGAGACATACACGTGGAGGTGTAACACGAAGGGAAGTTTTCAGGAGGTGGGGAAAGACCAATGTCTCGGCTACTCTCATCGCCTTTATCCTAAAGGTTACTTACTGAGTCTAACATGAGATCCTATGTTGAATGAATTTGGATGGATTCACCTTTACTTTAAGTAGTCTGCAATCCATGTCATGGAAAGTTACAACACTGAGCTATTACACTGAATTTGGCACGATCGGCAGTCTCTGCCCAGCAGAGGCAGAGACTGAGTTAACATGGGTGCAACCAGCTTACTAGATCCTCAAAAGTGGTCCTCCAAGTCAGACCTACAGTGTCCTCAGTGGGTCAGTTCAGGAGACTCAGCACTTTCAGGAAACAACACTGATCAGTGAATGAAGAGGACTTCGTAGGGCTGCTAGTCCTTTCAACACAACTCCACCCAAATACTCAGGCCAAGATGTAAAAAGCATCTTTCCTGTAGAGGAATCAGCATGATGCAAACATAGAGAAATGTGTAGAATTTCACAAAGAAAGAACTTTTTTGAAGTTAAAAAATAAACTGTGATGCAAAAAAGGAGGCTGATTATGATATAGTAACATTCAAAGCACCTCTTATTAATATCTTTCTTTCAATAGCAATGCTAATTGCTAAAAGCCTACATTTTGATTTCTTTTGCCTGAAAAGTCTTCAGCCATGGAAATTGCATAGTCACCAGACTGCAGATGAATTTCCTGGGATAAGTCACTAGTTCATGCAATTTTTGGTTGCTAGATGGCTTAACAGAAACCTTTGTTCCATTTTAATTTTAATGAAATAATAAGAATGATAAGAATGAAGTGTACAAAACTGCACAGGCTGGAGAAGCACGTAGGTGAACCTCCCACCCTTGACCCTCAGATCCGTTTATAATAAGCTGCTGCCACTTTGGCAGATCACCTTCTCCTCAAACGATCCTATTTCAGCAGCTTTTTGTGGACGCTCAATTCAAACTGAAAAGTGTGGAGGAAGAGAGGAAGAAGCGGGAGGCATCGCAACATCGCTTTCACGAGATGCAGCATGCAATGCTTATGCCTTTGTGAGGCCTTTTCACTGAGCACCCTGGATGGGTGAGTTTATCCTCCCTTGGAGAAGCAGAAAGCCTGAAGAGCAGCCTGCTTTTTTCTTCTGGATCACTGATGTGTGCACTATTTCTGAAATGAAGTCCTTGGCCACAGAGCTCCTTTCGTTGCCTTATTTCACCCACCTTGCATACTCCACGTGTGTGCTTTGAAAGTTTACCACCTCCTGAGCCTTGGCGGGATTTTGGGGATTATACAACCGCATTGTTATCAACTGTTTTGTTGTTCTGGGAGGAGGTCATTGCATATTCAGCCCGACTGGTTCCATTCTCTTCTTTTCTCATTGGTTTCCTTGGGTGATTCCAGGTTTGGTGATGTATAGGTAGAGTGGGGGGGAGAAGAAAGGACAGAGTTAAACATCTTCTTTGTCAATACATATTGAAAGCAAGGACATGTAAGGTGCATAATAATACTGAACTTTTCCATTCTGTTCTTCCCTTTCTGAACACAGGCCAAACCAGCAGTTAAATTTTGTCAAGCCTCGTGATCCACCTGGAAGGTGAGAAGTCTGGTCTTAAGGCCTCATGATGGGCTGTTGGTCTCCCTGTGTTAGTCTGTGTATAGATACAGGTTTGCATGTTTCATGAGACAAAAGCTGATGGAAGGCGAGACCTCCACCACCACCTTCATCCCTGGAACAGAGGCTGAGGTGCTGAGTCAGGGTCTGCCTTGGGGCACTCCTGGACCTTTCTTCTCAAAGTGCCACATCATTCTAACCAGGATGATGACCAGTTGTGTCCACTAAGGACCCAACTCACTCACCAGTCATCATAAACCCAACATGTTTAGTCACTAGGAGAGGACTCATCTGACCAGTCTAGATATGTAGATTTGCAGTGACCACCCCAGATTACCTTCACAATCCACGGAGAGAAACAGGTACTTTTAAAACACAGTCCAGAACAGCTTCAACCGGATACTCAAAATAAGTCAGATGCTTTATCCCATTTGTGTTTCTCTGTGTTGTCTGTGAAGGAAGTCTAGTTTGCTAGTCCAGACAGACATGTCCATGTTCTAGGTGTCTGAGTCAGTGACAGAAACATGGTGCCTGCTATGATCTACCAGCCCCCCAACACTAACCACCCTTTTTATATTTTTTGGTGGTCACTGGTACTATTTGGTAACACAGTCCAGGACCACCAATGCTAATTGTAAGGAAATCCAGGAAATACCCAGCAAGTGCAGAACAAACATCTGAGCATCATGGAGTAAAACCATCTTATTTGGGATTTTAAAGTGACTTTGAGAAGGGAAACCTGAGCTTAAGTCCCATAACAGTCCATATTGCAGCATATAAGTTTTTCCCCCATAACTTGTGTTGTCAAAAGTGGTCTGACCTTTATTTAAAACTAAAAGTTTAAACATAGTAGGAGGAAAAAATTTTGTCCTTCCCACACAGACTTTTCAGACATTAGTGCCTTGAGCTTACGGTGCTTCTGAGGGCAAAAAGAGAAACAGATAAATGTAATACAGCAGTCAGTCTGTGCTGCTGTTCTTAACATTGTTTAAAAAAACCAAACAACAATTATTAAAAAGTGATTAATGACATTTCATTTCAGCAAAGTATTAATGAAACGTTTATGGAGAATGAGCACAGGAAGATAAACTTGTTTTGCTTGTAATCTCAAAGAAAATACTACTGATTGTGATACCGTATGCCTCTCTATATGGTAATAGTTAAGGTTAGTTAATATTAGCCATGATTCCAGCTGTTAGAGAATGGAAATATAAGGGAAGGGGAGACTAAGAGCTGTTGAGACTGTTTGTTGAACTGTTTTTCAGCCATTAACATGATGTGCCCGTCTGTATGAGATACTCCTCCTTTCTTTATTTTGGTTTCCTATGTGTTTCTGTACTTCTGCAGTTCAATTTTCTTTCCCATTTCAAGACTGATTTCTTCAGTTTTTGTGAAACTCTTTTTTCCTTTCTTCCTTCTTTTTTTTTTGCTTCAGTTTCTCATCCTTGAGAGCTGCCATTTGCTCTTTTCCCTCCCCAGGCTGTTGTACCAGCACAGACCTTGGTGGTTCAGAGACTATTCTCCAATGGTGAGACCTCTCTTCATACACTGCCAGAGAGGTTCCTTGTGGTATTACACCACTGGCACTAGCATGCATTGGAAATGTAGTTTTTCAGAGCCTGCAAACAGTGGAATGGAGATTTTATCAAGGTTCTGCTTATGCTTTATTAACTGCTCAGGGTTAGTCCTCACAAAACAGAGCAACTACTTTCTTAGGTCTCAATGAACTGGGTATTTAATTTTGGCAGACACAAAAGTTCATGCTTGGAGACTGCTACGTTTAGCTCTTTCCTTTGTTACCAAATGCATGTCAGGCATGGATTTTGGGTCACACTTGACTCAGTTACATCATTTAAATCACTGGTTTGGCAGACTTGTATGCACTTGTCACAGGGATTAAAATTAACCTATGTATTTAGATATGCAAAGTCATTTTTGCCTGTTGCTATTTTCAGCTGCTTTTCTGCATCAGGGTACTAGCTCTTTTTATGTCACTAACTCTGTGTGTCACTAGCTCCTTTTTACCTCAGATTTCACTGACTGCTGAAATCCAGACATGCAAGTTTTCTTACACGCTCAGAGGAACTTTCTTAATCCTATTTTCTGCCCGATAAAATAGATTATGCATAGAATCATAGAATTGTCAGGGTTGGAAGGGACCTTAAAGATCACCTAGTTCCAACCCCCCTGCCAATGGCAGGGACACCTCCCACTAGAGCAGGTTGCTCAGAGCCCCATCCAGCCTGGTCTTATAAACTTCCAAGGATGGGGCTTCCACCACCTCTCTGGGCAACCTGTTCCAGTGTCTCACCACCCTCACCACCCAGAAATTCTTCCTTATGTCTAACCTGAATCGACCTATCTCTAATTTTAATCCATTCCCTCTAGTCCTATCACTGCCTGACAGACTAAAAAGTCCCTCCCCAGCTTTCTTGTAGGCCCCCTTCAGATACTGGAAGGCCACAATAAGGTCTCCCCAGAGCCTTCTCTTTTCCAGACTGAACAATCCCAACTCTCTCAGTCTGTCCCCATAGGAAAGGTGCTCCAGCTCTCTGATCATCCTCGTGGCCCTTCTCTGGACACGTTCCAGCACATCCATATACTTCCTGTTATAGGGACTCCAGAACTGGACGCAGTTCTCCAGGTCAGGTCTCACGAGAGTAGAGGGGGAGAATCACCTCCCTCAACCTGCTGGCCACACTTCTCTTGGTGCAGCCCAGGATACGATTGGCTTTCTGGGCTGCAAGAGCACACTGATGGCTCAGGTTGAGTTTTTCATCCATCAGTCCTTCCAAATCCTTTTCTTCAGGGCTGCTCTCAAGCCATGATCTTCCTATGTGTAATACTCCAAGCCCCTTTTCAGATGAAAGGCTATCGCCATGTATTTATGCATTTCCATTCCAGGGTTGCTCTTCGCTGCTAAGAGGGGTGTTTCAAATTAGTGAGGGAATGAGTAGGCAACTATTCATATCTGTGACATACTCACTTGGTGGCAGGTAAAACAGGCTGTTTGCTAACAAGTGGTTTGCTTTACAGTATGATTTGCTATACACTGTGCAAACAAATTGGTGCATTCTTCATGCCAAACATCTGTGAATGAAAGGGACATGCAACTCTGCACAGCTTAGCACACGCCTCAAATGATACGTCAGAGTCCATAATGACCTCTCCACCATGCATGCATTAATTTGCATGAGTCCTAAAATCAAGAAAGCATCAAAAAGACATTTAATAGTGTATTTCACATGTCGAGATTAAATTTCAGATGAAGTTCTGATCACATTATAAATCTTATTTATCAAAGAAATTCATATTGGTTTGTTCTATTGTCTTGCACCAGTTCTCTGCAGAGTTCTGTGTAAAGGTCAAGGTAACGATGCACGTTCAAACATAATTTGTATGTTCTGCCTTTACAAAAATTCCTAGAGGAAACATTGTTTTTGGCCCTTTGTCTTTTCTAGTCACAAACTCAGTTGATCTGTTTGACAAAACCCGTCCTGCCAGCTTTGGCTACTGGTGTAATTTTGGCAAAGACCTACTGGCTTTAAGACAATTGGGTGGTAGAGTCCTAAGGGAGGGTTTCACCTCATGTCTCGCTTGTACACACTTAAAAAAAAATCTCTATATATGGCTTTTCAGACAAAATCAAGCAAGAGTTGATCAGACTATTCATTTAATCAGGACTTTATTATGTCTCTTTAATTATAGGCTTATTGAAGCCTGAAGGAGAATAACATCACCTAGGAAAGGGAATAGAAGTTTTGTCCAGAAAAGCAAACCACAACAGAGCTTAAAAGACACAATGCAATCCACATGCTCATATTCTTCAAGGTGCTTTGGGCTTGGAAGGGATGACAGTTAAGAATAAAACCTGATTTCGTAAGACAAGTCTGAGTGTTGCAAACTTGCTTCTTACTGACAGCCTCCAGAGCAATGTCCCTGTTCACAGAATCACTGAATCACAGAATGTTAGGGATTGGAAGGGACCTCAAAAGATCATCTAGTCTAACCCCCCTGCTAGAGCAGGATCACCTAGGGCAGGTCACACAGGAACGCATCCAGGTGGATTTTGGATGTCTTCAGAGAAGGAGACTCCACAACCTCCCTGGGCAGCCTGTTCCAGGACTCTGTCACCTCCACAGCGGCAAAGTTTCTCCTTATGTTTACATGGACCCTCCTATGTTCCAGCTTGCACCCACTGCCCCTTGTCATATCACTGGACGTCACTGAGGAGAGCCTGTTTCTATTCTCCTGACACTCACCTTTTACATATTTATAAACAGTAATGAGGTGTATGTTTTGTTTTGGTTTGGTTTTTTGTTTTGTTTTGTTTGGGTTTTTTGTTTGTTTGTTTGTTTTTTGTTGAGTGCCACTGTGCCATGGCCAGTATCTGGGAAGGCTGGGCTCTAGGGAAACTCAGTCGAGCTAGGAGGGGATGACCTTGGGGTGGCAGCTGAGAACTGAAGGGATCTTAAATTCACCTTCTGAATCTCCCATACCCAACTCAGCAGTGCCAGGAGACGCCTGCCACCGCTTGGGATTTGCTGTATTATCCTCTGAGGGAAACACCTATCCTGTTCTTACAAAACCACTTCTTCTAAAATGCAGTTAGAGGAGGAAAGGTGGTTTTGCCCTCCCTGCTGTATGTTGTCGGAGGTGATGGCTGGTGCTCAAAAGACCACAGTGCAACGCCACCATTTCCTGAGCAGTGGCACAACATTGTAAATCGTACTTAAAAGGCACCTGCAAAAATATATTAAAAAAGGCTGCATTGTATGGGTATCAGTATCAATCAGTAGAGATTTTACCGACAGTGAAAGCAATGAGGCATCTCTGTACTGCTTTTTCACAGCTCTGCCTGTGCCAAGGTACAAGGCACCTGTGCCAAAATTCCTTTTGCGTTTTCAGTTCCTCTGACAAAGATGCTTTTAGTCACACATAAAGAACTCACCTTTCCTCTCAAAGCAGTATCACCTTGAGGTGGCTCCTACCGTGACCAAAGCTGCTCCCAAACTCTGTGGGCAGCCCCACTTTCGCGTGTCACAGCATAGGGCTGAGCTATGGGTGAGCGGCTCTACCAGCGGCTCTACCCAGCACTGCGGGTCCCCCACCCCTGCCGCCTTGGTGGTGGCATGTGCCAGGTCATGTGTGCGCCTGCCGATCCCCAGGGCAATGCGGCAGGAGGGAAGAGGCAAATCAGAGAGCTGAAAATGTATGGCTTATATGTGCAACAACTTCAAAGCTCTTCTCCACACCAATGAATATTTCATTAGCTATCAACATATAAAAATTAATGATTTCAATAAAATTGGGTCTCATACAACACACCCATTTGCTTCATAGGACTGGTCTATCCTGATGTGCCCCCAGTGCACAGCAAAAATATCCAAGCTACCTGTACACCAGTAGAGAACCAACTGCAGCGGCATTTTCCTGGGTTACAAAAGCTGTCTGAGAAACAAGGTAAATACCTGATAAATATATTTTCACTCAGCTTCATCTCCTGGGCTAGGATGCTAGCAGTACCTGTGGCAGCTATGTTTAGAGCTCTTGGCTAGACTTCACTGCTGGAAGCCCAGACAAGCCAATGTGTGGGCTACAGTCACACTTCAAAAACATCCTTATTTAGCACATACAGGATAGGAATGGAAGAATAAATTTTGTAATGTTATTCAATAACTAGACCAAATAACCTGAATGTTTACAAGAACATAAAGAACGTGAATGGAGGCTGTCTACAACTCGGTACTGGGGGCATTCATCAAACAGCCGTTGGATCCATGCTGGCCATCAGACATCAGAGGTGAATCAGCCCCCCTGATAGCAACTGGTGGGAGAAATGAACCTGCTTGCTAAGAGTGGTTTGTTAACAGGACCCTTGCTAGAGGGGCTTAGTGCACTGACAGCAGTTGCTTTCTGGGACACAGCTATCCAATTTGTGTGCAGCTGCCCACAATGAGCCTTGCCTAATCACTTACCAGGGCCGGTCAGCCCAGGCAATATGGCCCAGGCATATGAGACTCATGTTAAAGAAGGACACTTCTCTAGAGATAGCTTTCAGAGTCATGGAAAGAGAATCACCAGTAAAAAAATCAGTCTGAATATTTTTTATTTGACAACGTAAAGATAGACGTCAAAGAAGAAACCTTAATGATGAAAATTCTCTGAAACATTCGTTCTTCTCTATTAAATTAGTTAACAGCCATATGTGGACTATCTCTCTGTCCAGAAAAGAAGCAGCATGCTATTCATTACTTGTAGGAAGAGGTTACTTGGCTCAACTACCTCCCACATACAAAGCAAATTTTTTACAGTTATAAGAAGCAGCAGCTCCATCTGGACAACTTTCAGGAACACGCTCACTACTGCTCAATGTTTGTCAAGGAGCAATGCTCAATATTCTCAATCTCCCAAGGTTTTTTCATGTATTCCCTGTATTTTTCTCTCTAGTCTAGTAAATAATAGTCTGGCATCTTAAAGACAAACTATCTATCTTCTCCCATTGTTTATTACTTATTATCCCAACTTATTATGCCCAAACTTTGAGCAACTTCAGTCTTGGCCAAACAAAACTAGTGGTCATCTCATAAATAAGATTTACAAGACAAAGTAAGCATACAATTTTAAGTATCTTCAGGCCTTTTCTGTCTGTCCCTAATGTGTGGAGAAGGGGAGAAGATCTGTACCAGTACACAGTGTTAGGACGATTATGGAAGAGGGGAAGGTCTCTTTCACATCACTGCAAGTCATGTTGCAGCAATAGGCTTTGATCTAACCCCAAGATACAGTTTCCTAAGAGCTTCTTTGTTTCTGGCTGTGATCATTTTCAAGTCTGCAATTTGCAGCTAATTCAGCTCTCCCTCACAGCCATTTTTAGCTGACCAGTCTCTGGAGTATATTTAAACAAGCCCTGCAGGCATGTGGGCAATTTCTGTTTTGGAGTAGTTCACACTCCTCTGTGACAGTCAAATCCCCCTTGCTGTGCATGAATTGAAGATCTAGCCTTTGCTGAGTGCTTCTCTCAGAGAAACAAAAAAATCCATATGGAGCCGCTCTGCAGCCATTCATCAGCACTTAGAGGTTCCCTGAGCTGGTGAACTTGGGATGTAAAATGTGGTGGGCAGATCTCTTTCTGCAGAAGTGCATCTATTCCAGCCTGCTATAGTCGCTCTGGGTATATCTGAAGGGAGGATCTGGCCTGTTCAGATTGCAAGTAATTGCAGTAGATTGCTGAGCCACATGTGAAATTTAAGAAGCGGAGTTTAGTCTACATTTATTTTCAGCAGTGCAAAGTCAGAGTAATTCCACAGACTTTGTTGGACTTAAGGAGGATTTGTTCTGATGTTACAGAGGAAGATCTCTCCCTGGGAGACTAAGGTGATGCAATCACATTTCCTAATAGGTCTTCAATTAGGCTAATTTTGGAATTATGCTCCTACATAAAACCAATCTTAAGGAAGGGAAGAAGCTTTATTAGGGTACTGGACTATTAACTGGCATAATTGATAAAAGCACTTTCAGTGACCCCTCATGCTACAAGCCATTCTTTGTATTCCCTATAATGATCTTTAAAAGGTTTTATTGACTGGAGGGATATTACAGCTGACGTCATCTGTCGGGTGTATTCAGTGCACGAATACATCGCCAATATGTTTTTGATGACAAAAAGAAAAAAAATGAATGGTTCTAATGTGAAAAAAATGAGTAACCTAATGTAATAAAATGAGCTCATGTTGCCATCATTCCAGCCTGGCAAAAAACCCACCAAATGAAAAAAAAAACCCACAACAAACCAGAAGATAATGAAGGCACGGAAGGTGGGCACCCTGCTTTGAACAAAGACAAAACATGGCCATGACCATGCCTGGCATCATGCTACACACTGGCAGTACCCTTTGGGGATGAGCTGGGCACACTCCTGCTCCTCAAAGGCCTGTCCTGCCACAGAGCACTGTAGACAGCTGAGGTATATCCATGGAGCTCAGTTCATGGTGCACTCTGCTGTGCCAAGCAATGCAGAAATAGCTTGGGATTGTAAATACACAACTAGCACCCAGATAACTGGGATTATATGTAGAGTTAGACATGATTTGTCCTAACAAATCTGTAATTTACAGAAAATAGCCAGCTCAAATTTTTGTCTTCATTCCTTATAAAAGACAATAAACAAGCTTGAACAATCTACTCTAATGAAAAGAAAGAGGGGATGGGATTGACTTAGGGAACACCAGAAAAGAAAAAGAGCATTTGACAGGAAGAAATAGGAAGCAAACATGGGTAAATTTATGCAAAAAAGATACTCTTACTCTCAGAAGAATAGTGGCTTGAACTGGAACTGCTAGAGAAGGGAGCAGGGAGAGAAAGAACACTACATAGCTTGAAGAAGGAGACTGGTATGTTCATGAAAAGGATCAAATGCCGCAGTGCCCACAATAACGGGGACAGATAGTGTGACCCAAGGGTGTTCTTCCAGTCCCATATTACTAAGATTTCTAGGCTGCCACCCTGAAGTACCAAAGAAAGAATACTGACTGCTTCAGGGAACTGAAACAAACAATGTAACAAGAGAAATCATTTCACTAACCTTCAGGTTCAGCCTCAGTTTCCATGAGGCTGCTCGCAGTCATCAAAGCAATACCTATGATAAGCACTGGACATGGAGTGAGGTGCTCTACTATGGCACCTGGCTCAGGGAGACAACTGGCAATAAGTAACAGTAAAGAATAGTAAAGAAGGCAGTACACTCTCCTACTTTGTTTTTGCCCCTTTTCATGCAGATCAGAAGGGAGAAGACAACAGCAGTTCTCAGAGCCCTTCTGTGAATATCCTCCAGACTAGCACAGACTGGACGCATTACTGCAGTAGTGGCATTATGCTGGTTTCTCACTAAAATCAAAGTCACGGCATTTGTATAATGCTGGACAAAAATTTAAGGCTGCCCCCAAACTGGACTGCACACACTCTCTGAGCCTTTGTGCCCATAAGCTAAATGCACATGCAAGCTTGATCCTTCATTTCTGCACACATTTGTGAGAGTTATCTGTGACCCACATAAAACTGAGACATGCTCATTCTCACAGGTGCTGGCACTTATCTGCCACTTGGTAATACAAAAACAATAGTGGAAGCCCAAATGGAGATCTTTCTCTTAGTTCTTTAAAATTCTTCAGTCCTTCTGGAACAGCAACCGCTACTCAATGCTTTCTATCTTCACAGTGCTTAGCAAACATTGATTAGGAAATCTGTAGAAACATGCTTTTCAAATGCCCGGCTGTACTGATTGTGATCAATACACCTTGCTTTTTTTATATAGACAACACATGTAAGCGTATACATTGAGCAAGACACAACAACTACCTAACTACTTCTGCTCAGTTGCAGTGAGGCCAGTAAAAGACATTTATAAACTATTATTTATCTGGGCTCCCAATCATAAGTTGTCCTTACAAAAAGATATCTATATTGGAGGGGAAAGTGGAAGAGGGAAAAGCCACAGGAATCCCCTACCACATCTGTAAATTGTCTGTAAACTGGGTCAGAGTGAGCATCAGTACTGGAGAAATATGGGGTTGGAATCATAAGGGGCTGAGAGAGGAGAGGAGCAAGGGCTCCTCTTCACTGCTCTCTCACTGTCTCTGAAGGACAGTATGTCTCTCATTAACAAAGTGCCTGTAGATATTGACATTTTAGGCAATGGACTTTTCCACCCCCAAAATAAAGTTGATCTTCTGTGCTACTTTGTGCCCAGATTTTTTGCTGAATGTAGATAATTACCTTGCTTTTAGATCCCTCACAAACATAGGCAACAACTTGAATGAGGGACTTGAGCCATTCAGTAGAACAAGGCTATTACTATTTCACAGAATCATTTAAATATCATTTAAAAAAGATATTTCAGTAGTAATGATTAATTTCTGATTAATTCTGATGGATCAAAATTCTCTGCTGATTTTCTGTTATGGAAATGTCTTCAATAGAAACGTGTCTGCAACACAAATAAATGCAAGGAACTGAGAAGAGAAATAAAACTTGTAAAATTAACTGACCTTTGCAACTATCTATAACACTTTGCATTCGAGGCAATCTGTCTTTGCCACCAACTAGAATAAGACCACTAACTTCTAAGCAGCTGCTTCGTACTTTCTCCACTCACAAGGAGTCTGCAGAGCTCTTTGCAGGATAAATGCAAATACACTGGAAGTGGACTGCACTGGGTGGTCCCAGACTTCTTATGCTCTAGGTGTGCAACAGGGCAAGTCCATACAGAAGCACAGCAATTAGCAAGGCCTGTACACCTTGATGTCTATACAGATTTGGTTTTGTGAAGTTTGGGAGCTAAGTGGCTTTAGACAATTCTAACTGGGGACAGCTTCTGAGGAAGGATTCAAGTTCAGCCTGTCCCCACACTGGCTTCCTAGGGCTCAGAGTGACTGAAGGGAAGAACCAGGTTAAGCTGCAGTTCCTGTTGCTTGGGACTGTTAAAATCTTTCATAAGGTTTCACACTACTGCCTCAAAAAGCAGACAATAAAGAAGGCACCTTTTGTCCACTTGGGACCTCTTTGCATGGCCTCTTTTCAAAGGCCAGAGCGAGGAATTATCCTATTTTCCCACTCTTGTCATGAACACATCTGGGATCAGAACTTTTACATCAGATCCTGTTAGCACTTCACTCCGTCACCTAGCATTAGCTTGAGGAATGAATGCTGTGATGCTCATCTCCACAAATGCTCTCTGCTGTGAATATGTGGCCAGCAACTCTCTGAGAGGGATAAATCAGAAGCATTGTTCTCCAGCCTAGCCATACTGAAGTGGGCGGCCACATACCTACTGACAGAGGGGACGCTGGAGTCAGTGTGGTGGAGTAGGACCACCCCAGCAGATGCCATCATCACCCAATCCTAGCTCTGCCCACAGTGACCTACCGCATGTCTCACCTTCATGGCAAGGCTCTCCCAAGCAGGGAGCTGTGCGCTGCTTAGCAACCCCGGAGCATGATAAATATTTAGCAGCAAGTATGTGGGGGTGCAGAGAAGGAAGGCTAGAGGTAGTGGAAATCAGACGGTGCAGCAAGAGAAGTGGTGGCAGCACAGCTGCTGGGGGCTGGAGGGCAGCTGCAAGCCATCAGTGTGTGCCCAAGGACCATGGCAGCTCTGCAAAGAGGGACCCTGTCTGCACCCTTTTCACCTCTAGTAGCGAGGCCCCATGGGAGCAAATAACACAGAGAGGTGGGTGTATGTGATGTGACCTCCCTTTAAAGAAATGGGGACCCCTAAAACAAGCTTGTTGTGTGGATAAGCATTCCTGAGCCTTTCTTTATCAATACCTGTTCTCAGATAGGGCATGGAAACCTGAGATCTTGTTTGCACATCAAGTTGTGTCTAATTAGATGAAGGTATGAAACTAATGCACAGTGGGAAATAACACTGCCATGGTCAGATGCCTTGTTACTTCTGGCTGAGATTCTCTGCACAGGAGAAGAGAATCCAAGCACAGCTTCTGCCATTCCCTGAGCTCTCCCCAGGTTCTCTGAGCACAGAAGTTAGAGCCAGGCTAGAGCCAGGCATCAAAAGCAAAGTCAGCAGAAGCCACAATTTAGGGGAGCCAATGGCAGCACCAAGCCAAGGCTGCTGCCAGAAGCATGCTGAAAGGTCTGGCAGCAAGGGGGTATCTGCTGCGTGGTAAAATTTAGGCTGATGTGGGAGTGATGAAGGGAACAAAGCTCTGCAGAAAACAAGAAAGGGCAGAGACTGGGGAGGAACGACGCATGTGCACATAGTGCTGAGAGGTGTGCTGAACAGCTTTGATCATCTTGAAGGTGGTTGGATGCATGTGATGCATAGAGGACCAACTGATGTTTAGCTGCTCCATGGTCAGGTCTGGCTTCTTGTAACCCTGAGGCAGAGCAGAATGAGCCTGGGCAGAGCCTGCCCAGGGCAGTGTGGGGCATGTGTGTGAACTGCTGTGACATCCACATACTTTTTTGGCTTTCTCATTCTAACTTTTGGGGGTTTAGTGCTCCTGCAAATCCACAGTGTCCATTGAACCCATTGAGAACTGCAGTTGTTCAGCCACCAGAGAAATCAGCCTTTACTCCAGATGCACTGCACATCCTTTGTGGAAAGCAAAAGGGGGCAATAAAGGCACCCAGCAGGTTCCTATACACATTCGCATTGTGTGGAGGGAATTACTGGGTGATACAGAGATGGAGTAATGGATCTACACTCCCACCCCACTATCATGGGTACAATTTCCTGAGTCATAAAAAAAGATTATTCCAGGCACCCCAGGGTGCTGCTGCTGGGATCTTGCAGACTGTTACAAACACAGTCCTAAGCTCACATATCACAGAGAATCAACCCCAAAACTTTCTTCAAATGCCCCTACACATTGTGCTGGGTAAATCTCAGCCACAGCTATGGCTTTTTACCAGCAGGGTTATTCACAAGCACCCTTGTGTCAGCTTGTTATAACTATGATAGGCTTAAAAATTAAATTAATTTCTAAGAACACTTCATTTCTTTACCTTGTAGGATTTTTGAATATATAAGAGCATTGAGTTTAAAGTCAGTTTTTAGACTAGCAGGTGAAGAGAACCCTGACCTCATGTTTATACAGATTTCTTCAGAAGTTATGGCTTCAGGAAAAAGATTAATAAAAAATTCATGGAAATCCTGGCAGGTCTCCTATATGTTTCAAAGCTCTAGTATCCACTTGTATCTTCTAATTACACTGGGGTAAATTAGGAGTATTTCAGCTAGTACTGTTAGACCATCATGAGCATCATATTTTGGAGTGAGCCTGTAAAATCCACCCATGGTGATTACAGAGTTGCACTGAGGCAGTAACTGTACAATTATCTATTGCAAGACTTCTGCTCCTTCAACATGGTACCCTCATCTGCAGTAGAAAGCAGAAAAATGACAAGCTTGTTTCTGATTACAGTGAAAAGTTAATTATCACAGGACAGACCATAATGCTCTACAGATTTCTGTAGGCATCTTTATCAACACATCACAAAACAGGAGTGAAGAAATAAAAAACGATCCATGGGAGAGTATTCCATGAAACACCTGGACCACCTGTTTTATGCTAAACACTAAAACCTCCTGAAGGCTTCCAGTGTTCCTGATTATGGGACATTTTATCCATTTATGACAGCAAACTTTCTCCCTAGCAAAATGTAACTTTGATATAACAATAGAGAAATCCTGCCCTGTAGTAGTTATGCAAACTTGTCGTGCTTATAAAAGTCCTGGACTGAGAGCACTGAAGAGCAGATCCTTCTGCTTAATGGACCAACATGTACTGCACAGGCAACAGCAAAGCAAACTTTCCTGCACAGCACTGCCCATGTGGATTGAGCTCAGCCATCTCTCAAATGAAAGGCTATTTTATTTGCTTTACTCATCAGCCCTTGATCCGTCACATGAACCTGCTAAGAAGTATTATCAATACTTTAACTATTCTACTTAAAAAATGAGGCTAACCTTTCTTCACCTTGATACACTCAAAAAGCATCGGGCAGCGCAAACTGTTAGTCCCCTCTCCAAAATCTCCATTGATGTCATTGAATCAGCAGAATGAATACAGCAGAGCTCTGGTATTTCCAGTGGGCTGGGGTCAAGTTGTAAAGCTGTTCAACAGCTTGTGTCATACATACTACCCTGGAAATTATTGCACAGCCAACACCCAGACTTCAATACTCTTTGGAAGAACAGATGATTTTCCTTATCCTAGCACTCAGTTTTCATCAAGCCAGGATACATTTAATTTGCTAAATAGTGATAGCTTTGAAAGAACACAAGAAAACCAACAAGAACTCAAGAGAGGTTGTGGACTCTCCATCTGTGTAAATATTCAAAACCCAGCTGGACACAGACCTGGGCAACCTGTTTTAGACAGCTATGTTAGAGGAGAAGTTTGGACTAGGTGATCTCAAGCTGTCCCTTGCAACTGCAACTATTCTGTTATTCTAAGAACTCATTTCTTAATGGTTAAAAAAATGGGATCTCCTGCAGAAAGATTGGTTGCTCAGAGCATTTCAATTGTCATTAAGTAGGTCATCTGCAACCTTATTCCAAGGATGGGAGTAAAATTGAGCACTGGGAGATGATTAGGCATAGAGGCTAAGCAACCCATGGGGACATTGGGCTTTGGTTAGACATGACAGCAGACCTGAACACTGCTGCTCAATGTAGATACTGATCCTGTTGTTGATAAGCATCAACATTCAGCCAGTGGAAAAGATAATCAGGCTACAGTGTAAGAATCTTTTCCTTGTTTTTCCAAAATGTTGAAGTTTGTCTTTCTTTCAACTGCCTTCAGTGACATTCCCAGCTATTCCTGATGAAGACCATATTCCCTTTAGAATGGCAGTTCTCAGGGGGTGAGCCCTTTTGCAAAGCTGAACTGGTTTGATGTCAACAAATTGCATCAAAGACACAGACTTGCCCTCACTGACCTTCTTTTTCCCTTTGACTGCCCCCCACCTCAAACAGTACTTTTAAACCCAGCTTTTTCACCAAATGTCTCACTTTATCTTCTGAGTAATCACCATCTTTCCAGGCACCTGCTAAGAATTAAGGCACCATTTCAGTGCCAACCCTTCTAATGCATCAGGGAGAGGAGATTAACAATCTCAATTCACCTTGAGCCGTCTGTCATCAGCCAAGCTGTAAATATCCACTTCAAAGCTATTAATTAAGTTTAGGACACAGCTTCATCCTTTCTCCCCACATTGAAAAGCATTGCAATTAATAATGATTTTGGCCTCAGATTGTGGTTGACCTCAGTGACTCACAGGAGGTTGTTACATGGAGGACTACACAGTCCTTGCTCTTTGGGGGAGTGAGTAGTACAAAACATGCTGTGGGTAAGGTGCAGGGCCATGGCCTGCTTAGTGGGACATACAGCCCTGCACCATGGGACATGCTCACCACAGTCCTCACTCCCACTTTTTGCCCTCTAAAAGGGCAAAAATTTTAATCAGAGCAGATTAAAATGAATCAAGCCTTAGCGGTTTCTCCCTCACAAGCACCTGCCTCATTTTGTTGAACAAAACCAACTTTCAGAACCTTGCTCTCACTACTGAAACTAGACTTTGCAGTATACAGGATCCATAAATCATACACTAATGCTGAGTACCCTAGAAAATACCTGAGCAATGAATTTTAAGACAGTTTAAACATGACCTGTCATTTTATTTCAGTACAGTGTTTTTGTCTTCATTATTATTTGTAGGTGAACTCAGCACCTATTTAGGAAAACGCGTATGTAGGCATTATGGTGCCTTTCTCTCAGGCTGTGGGACACATAAAACAGTGGCACAACAAAGTTATAATAGAAAAAGGTATATTATGTAAAACTTTGTGATCATCAGCCTTGAGGGCTCTTTGGTGGCTAAACCCGTGGTACATCTGAGAGCAGAGGTACCCATCCTACCTAAAATCCAGCAGAGCCAAGGAGTCACATCCCTAGGCACAATGGGCTGCTCACAGGTCATCTCAGACTTTACGGATATTCTGGACATAGTAAGTACAGGTTTTTCACATGTTGGAAAACCATCTGAAACACCTCCTGCCAGGTTGTGTAGCTGGCACATCAGCTGGCATGGAGAGCAGGATGCTCAGCTTTGCTTTTCCCTTCGAGGTTTGAGATGGCTCCAGTATCTTAATTTTATACAGGGAGACAGGGATTTATTTTTCCCTTTTATGTAAATATCTTATTCCCCTCACAGTTACTGACACACCAGTGAGCTGCAGAAATAGGATTACATACTGCAGGTCCCTCTCTTCCCCCATCTCAGTTGCTTATTTACCAAACAACTCTCCTTAATCCTCTTTAATGTGTTTACTTCCCACTTCTCTTCAGTCTTACTGTCTTACTGTTATTCAGGCACTTGGAGATGTTAAAAAAAAAAAATTTAAAAAAAAATTCTTAAGAGACAGCCACCTCCAGAGCTGATTAAAATGAATCAAGCTCCACTGATTATTTCTGAGTGCACTGATTTACACCAGGTGAAGATTTGTTAGAGCTGCTGGCATTCACAGTGCACTTGCCCAAGTCCACAAACCATGTAATACTGAAATGAACCAGCTTCCTCCAGCCTGTGCTAGTTTACAGATTGCCCTTGGACCTCCTGCTTTTACTTCTTGGTGACAGTATTCACAGGGAAGAATTTTCTGACAGTGAAACAGAAAGAATGGCACGATTTTACAGACGGAGACATGCTGGAGAAACACTTGGAGGTATTCCAGATTTTGAACCAGTTATTTGTCTGCTCTTGCTATGCGTTACAGAAATTGCTGGTTGTGAGACCACTTTCCTTATCCATGGAATAAGCAGAAAAGTCCCACTGTTCACAGTGACTCTGATCTCTAGCCAGTGATTAAGCCTGTCCTAGAAATCTACAAATGTCACAGCCTGTGACTGCTGCTGGTGTCAAGTGCCAATCTTTAATTTTATTTTTTTTTTTTTTTTTATTTCCTTGAAAAATTTTTTAAAAAAAAAAAAAAAAATTACATTTTTTAAAAAGAAAAATAGCTGTCTGTCACCAAGACCAGAGAAAATATCTGTTCCTCCACTGCCAAAATAAGGGTGCTATCACCATATGTGTAACCTTGCTACAGCACAAAACAGTATTATATGTGATCTCCTCTGGTGCTTGATCTATGCTGCAGCACACATCTCTACTCAGCGTGCTGGTTGTGCAGTGTCCGATGCTGCAAGCACCAGCATCGCACATAGCAAATTTAGACACTGCTTTAATAGCCTTCGAAGGATTGCCCCATATGTACCTACCCAAGAGGTTAACCTGTCTAGCAGTTCTCTGAGTATTAAAGCTTGATTGACACATTTTCGTATTAATACTCTCATGGAGCAGGGAAGTCAAATCCATCCACTGGAATGTATTTCAGCATTTCTTCTGACCGTTTCATACTGGGAGAACCAGAGTATTTCCAGGGGAGACACAGGGTCAGAGGTAGCAGCATACTTGCTCAGTTCTGATAGTTATTTTATACAAAGAAGCACCAATCCACTAGGTTGTGTTTTAACACAAAAAGCCTTAGTGTCTAAAATTGGTGACATGCTGAAGTTTTGGCTTTTATGCTGGAAAACAAAACACACAAGAAGAAATAGTTTTTTATACAAATTGAATAAAAATAAAGTTGAATTATGATTCCTTGAAGACCGTCACTCCCTCTCTTCCTGCTACAGAAAAGCAGACATGATAGAGTTCGATTGGGTCTGGCCCTTTGAAACCAGTAAATGAGATTTTAACTTAAGCACAATAGGATTTTTCTTCTTCTTTCTACTTCAAATTTGATTCTTATGAAAGTGAGGGATTAATACAACAGATCCAAGCTCTTTGCAAATAAATCTCTGCCTGTCCTTTCTTACTAAAACATTTAACTCTTGCTACAGTCTACAACCAAATGACTGCTGTTATTTCACTCTTCAGCATCTCTTCAGTGGAGGTGGGAGACAGATTTTTCAGAGATGCTGCAATGACAGAGGTCACAGTTCCAGGAGATGAGCAGGAATGAGGGCCCAGGAGGAGGACTGCAGAGGAAAGCTGGTGGATGTGGGTGTGAGAAAGGAAGGGACAGAGCACAGTTATGGAGTTGGAGGCTGGGAACACACTGGAGAGACTCTCCAGGAGAGACTCAGCATCACCCAGATTAATCCCATTTTTCTCTAGCTACCTCTATTTCCCAGAAAAAATTAGAGTTAAGGATTTCTCACACTAGGTAAAGCCAATTCTTCTCAACAATACATAATAATACTCTGTGTCGAAGTCAGAGATGCTTCTGTTGTGAAGCGTCTTATCTTATTTCCCAGCAGTTATCAGTAGGTTATCTTTTACAGTGGCTTAAGGAATCTGAACTACTTGGGGAATGCTGCCAGGAACTTTAGGGCATCCTTTTAGCAGAGCTGTTTTAGGAAAGACTCATTGATGAAAAGAAATGCTCTAGTTACTCTGTAAAAATAACATTAATAAGATTTTCTTTTACAGCTGTCCATCCCACATCTGAGCAGTTTTCAGCTTAGCATTTGTCAGCAGTATGAATGCCAACAATAAGAAGATCTAAGAGGAATTTTGACTTCTCTCTGAGCCTAAGTTCAAGTAGGTGACTTGTACATTGATATTCACACTGTTTACAAACAATGGGTGTCTTCATCAAGTATTGGTGTTCTTCACCCACATGAAGCGTGAGACTGTCATGTGAACTCCCAAAGCCTTTTCAAAGCAGCACTAATTTGCCTGTTTAAATTTCTTTTCTGTTCCTTCCATCTACCAGCATCACAGCAGACTTGAAGAGCAATTCCTTGCTAGGGACAGGTTTCCCTGGAGAGTTACTGTTCCAGTAGGTACATTTTGCAGCCCTGACAGAAATCATCGACAATTTGTCACTAGGCAGACAAATACAATAGCTGTTTAAGAAACTAATACAACTTTCCGTGTGAAACTGGACCAGTTCCCTAAGAGCAGTGAACAGTTGATTAGGAACTACAAGTAAGAGATTTTGCTCTGTGATACCAATCCAACTGAACTTCAATTTCAGTCCTCCATAGATGATTTTTAAAAACTGATGTTGCTACAGTAAAAGCTTCCCAACTCCTCAAAACTAATAAGCATTCATTTCAACTAAACCAGAATAGCAAATATACTTATGTAAATTTAATAAGTTAAATACAGACATCTGTCTTCTCATTTGAATCCTCACTGTTTGATGCTTCTTGGATACACTGTCTTTCAAATCCTGCATAAATTTCCCAGCCAGCCATAAAGCATGTGCAATGCTCCACCATTGTGATATCCCTTTTGAGGCGCACCAAAGATCTTGCAACTGCTTTGCATGCAGGTAACATTTTTTCATGAAAGGCTTTTCATTTCTTTTCCTTTTTTAATTTTTTTTTTCAAAAAATAGAACTAAAAAATCAAAAAGTTTAAAAATCCCTAATTTAATCCAACCTGTGATACCAATGTCACTGCAATATCTCATGTAAGTTATGGATTGCATATTGCATTCTCTAGAGAAGACTGGGTCACCTGGCTGTATGAACAGCTCCTGCCCAAGTCCCCCATGGTATAAAGCAGTGACATCATGAAGCCACGACTGTGGTGTGTTGTCAGAGCCATACTGAAATCAACAGAGGGGAAAAGAAAGTCCATCCATCCATCCAACAATTCCCACAAGTACTTACTACTCTAAACTGATGCTTTGACTTTGTAGATGGAGCCTTCATACAGAAATGTTAAAGTTTTGGCTTTTTCCACCAGAAATATGAAATATTACTTAGGTGAAGAAATTATTCCCACTCACATTTTTTATGTAACTGAAGTCAATACTTTCTAACCACCAGAGGCCTATGTAAGCACATCTGTTGCAAAAGCAGTGAGCTGAAATGGTGACTATACACAGTGTTGTACATAGGCTTATCAAAAGAGACAGACTGGTTTTGAGTTTAATTCTACAGACGATAATTTTCAAGCAAGAATAAATTAGAATAGAATCTCCAAATGAAAAACTACACAAGTTACCCTAGAGTTTGAGTTAAAAGCGCTTGCACCAATTTGAAATTCTACAATTATTGATGGGTCTTGGCCAAAAAATCTTACACTCCACATGTAAATTTTGAATACTACCAGAAGTGGATAGGAATTATTGACATTGCTGCTTGCAACCTGCAACAATTTGTCTTTGGGGAAGTTCTTATTAATCTGAACATTGTGGTTCTGTCCCACTTCTAGTTTTTCTCCTCCTTGTGCCCATGACTGTATGTAGAACTTCACCCCTTACACAGGCAGGATACCATATCGTGACTTTCCAATGAGAACACACATTGACTACGGGATGCATTTTGCCTTTAGGACACCTTTAACCAAAACAAGCTGTCAGCCAAACTTTGGGTCAACCTTTGTGGGGTTGCATTGCTCTAAGCACAGTAAAAGCATCTGAGGTCTTACCTTTTTATGGCTTTGTAGCAAATGATGACAACTATGAAAAGGAACACTAGTGTGGCACAGCATACTGCAATGATAATAACCAGGCCTGGCCACCAGGTCTCTTCAGTGGGACAAAAGGTAGACTTGGGAGCTGTAAAAAGAATGTGTGAAGATACATGAGTTCTCCCAAATGAACAGTATATAATCAGATATGCTTCAGTCACCCATGCAATAGCACTATGCCAGGGCCACAGATACATTCAAAGAGGTTATCCCATATTTAGAACACTCTTTTTCTTTCCCAAGCCATCAACTATTCTCTCTGGCACTAGATAATTTTTTGTCATGGTTTCCAAATGACCAAGTTCTCTGTGTCAGCCTCGTCCACAAACTGGTGCTCAGTGCAAAGGAGAAAGGCTCAGCTCTGCTACCCATGGGAAATGGCTGCTCCCACTGCATCTGCCATCTCCTGCTCCATCTGATTTAATTTTAGAGAGAGATGTTAAGCTGGTAAGGATAGGCTTTCAAACCCCATTAGGGGAGGTTTATCAGGGAACCACAGCAGTGCCTACCAATCAGTATTATATCTCCTATCATTATAATAACCTTGGAGCAAGGTAGGGGGGTTTGTTTTAAAAAACCATGAACTTTATTACAGTTACTAATTGCTTTTAGAGGACTATAGCTGACAAGCTTCTTTCACCTTACATCGTCTTTGAATTGTACATCCAATAATTAATAAATGTTAACTTGTGAAAATATAAGCAATTAATGTGACATTTTTCTTATGTGATTCAGGGCTAGAATTGTCTGTGTTAAAGTACCACTCAAGCAATATTTTGCATCAGAAGAAATACTGGTGACATTTAGTTAAAATATTTTCCTTCAGGACTGTATTCCTTTTCCCATGCATTGAGTGGACACTTATTTCCTGAAAGATGGTGAGCAACAGACAATGCCACGAGCAGTACCAATGTACTGCACAGGGGGAACAGACCTGTAACACAGCATGCGCAACCACAGTAACTCCATGAGAATTTGGGTCACCTTAAACGGAATTCAGTAATGAATAAGTCAATGTGGTTGTCTAAATCTACATGTTCAGTTAAGTAGAGGAGAGAATTAAATACAGCAAAAAGGCTTTTTTTTTTTTTTTTGGTCTATTTATTTGATCTGATATATCCTATATTCGGAACTTCTTGTTATACACATCACAAATAGCTGCAGTAGTTAAATTAAGTCATCACATTTGCATCGCTTATTGTGATCCAACATCTCCTGTGCCTTCTGTGTTTGATTATGAAAAGACGTAAACATACTCTTAGGTTAACGCTCATTAGGTTAAATCCTGAAGTACTTGCTTTTTTTGTCTGGTTGCATGATCTATAGAAAAATTGACAACATTCACCCCAGGTAATCTGCATGAGGACCTTAGAAAAAAGACTAGGTAAAGAACTATATGCAGCAATCAAAAATAATAAAGCCAAAAGCTTAATAAATTACAGGCAGTTCAGCATTTGGTGACACATAAGAGGTCCTGTCTTTCTCACACATCAGTTTTCAAGACATGCTATCACTATGATCATGCTTGTCTAGCAAATGTTGTATTTGATTTATTGTACGCATACTGACTGTGGGGGTGGGGTTTTTTTGTGTTTTGTAGCTTTTCTCCTATGGGAGAGAAAAATAAAGCCAGAAAATTGATTTGAAGATATAGTGGTTCCTGGCTTCTCTTTTGACAATATGTCTACTCCCAGACTATCTCAGCAACTGAATTTCTACTTTATTACTATATCAGCTGCAGAAGTCAGCTTTCAGTGGGTGATGATACTATTGTCTTGCGATAAAGCTAATATTTTCAATATTATCTGAAAGTTTTCAATACTGGTATTTTCTAAGATTCCAGAACAAGATTTCAAACATGACAAAACACTTTCATGAAGGATCAGGCAGTCTCAGGCTCTCCTCTGGACCCACTTCAACAGGTCCATGTCTGTCCTGTGCTGAGGACTCCAGAGCTGGACAGGTGGGATCTCACAAGAGCAGAGCAGAGGAGCAGAATCACCACCCTTGACATGCTGGCAACACATTTTTCATGCAGCCCAGGATACAGTAGTCCTTCTGGGCTGTGAGCACACATTGTCAGCTTATATACAGCTTCTGATCCACCACTACGCCCAAGTCCTTCTCCACAGGGCTGCTCTCAATCTCTTCATCCCTAAGCCTGTATCCTTTGTGATGAAGAGAAGCCCAAGTCTGGCCTGCACAGATGCCTCTCTGTTGTCGTGGTTTGACCTCTCCTGGCAGGTAAACACCACACAGCCATTCACCCACTGCTTCCCCACAACCTCCCCCCTCCTGTGGGATGGAAAAGAAACTCAGGAGGAAGAAAAAAAAAAGTTACACCCTCGGGGTTGGAATAAGGGCAGTTTAATCAAACAACATACAGAGAGAAAAAAACCAACACTACCAATGAAACGATAGACAAAGCAAGTTAATAGAAGCCAGGAAGGCTCTACCTGTGCCTGAGACACCAACTTTCCCTGCTCCAGACACACTGAAGCTATACACTGAAGCAAGTTAACAACATGCAACTCTACCCATAGCCAGACCTCCCCTTATATGTGGACATGACTCCGTATGCCATCAAATATCCCATTGGCTGGTTCAGTTGCTTATCCTAGTTGTGGCCCCTCCCACATGATAATTAACCCAAACTGAACCCAGGATGTGTGCAACTGGGAAAGTCAACTGAGAGAAAAACTTCCCAAAAATCCAGAAAGGTACCTGTGAAGTGCCATGAACTCAGAGAGGTCTTCCTTGGTGAGTCCCATACTTGAGCTCTTGATGTTAGGGAGGCACTGATCTCTGACCCCTTGGGCTGGGGTCACAGCTCTATTTCCTGGGGCAGCCCAGGGCTGAGGAGGCTTTCTGCCCAGTGCTTGGGTCCCAGACCCCAGCTCATCACCCACAGTGTTGAAAAAACAGGTTGCATGTGGGAGGGGCTGAGCCCACGTGTCATGCCCTCAGTGATCAGAAATTATCCTGGAGTGACAATACCTGCAGCATGCTCTTGCAACTGTCCCACTTTGCATAGTATAGCAATGTATTTCTTGGGCAATGTCTGGAGGAGAGAAGACATGGGTCCCAAACCCTCCTCTAAGGAGATAAACTGAAATTATTATTAATAAAAACACTGAGCAAAATATGTCTCACACTGCCCATGATGATATTCAGTTGTTTCATCATCTTACAAAACCTTTGATGAAATGCAGAGAAAAAGACTTAAATTCTCATGGCTGTTTTCTTCTCTGTTACACGTCTTTCAAATGCATTATAAATCCCCATAAGGTGTATGGGTTCAGAACTAAATTGTTCCCTTTCCTTTGTTGTGTAAAGAAACAATAAGCCACATACCACTGTCACTGGCAGTGGTGCATTTGGGGAATGGAGGACATCCCTGGGCACAGGAAGTCCCTTTGTCATCACTGCAGGGCTACAACAACTGCAAGCTGGCCAGCCAGGCCATGGTGTTTGCTCTCTCAGCACCCATCACCAGTTTATGTGATCAGCTTCAGCTGCTCAGAGCATGATTGTCTCCTGGTTTGACTCATTCCTGGCTACTTTTCACTGGTCTCAAAATCAGCTGAATGAAGAAAGGGATTTTCACAGTTCAAAACTCAAAGAACATGTGCATTTCTAAGCTCTGAAGTGTCTTTCTGTGCATGGAACACAATCGGGTGGAAAGTGGTAGGAAAATAATGACATTTTAAAGAAGATAAGCAGGATGAGCTAAATAATCATAGCCTGTCATCTTCACAGAAATCCTGACAAAACAATGAAAATCTCATTCAATTAATAAAATATTAAAATAAATAATTGATTCTAAACAGCATAGGTTTAGGAAGAAACACCTTGTCAAACTAACTAGATATTTTTTGAGGAGATTACTGGTTTGATACGTAGAGGTATTAGTGCTGGAGTGCTAACGTTAGACTTTGGCATGACATTCAACTTAATTCCACATGATGCCAGGATTATGAAACTATAAAACTACACAGTAAGTGTGGCACACATAGATTAATTTAAAAGATAGAGAACTGGTATGTCTCAAAAACCTAACTATAAATGGAAAGTCACTCCTGAGAGAATGTGTTTTTCAAAAGTGACTTCCCCCATGCCCCCAAAATAGGGTGATGGATATTGATAGTCTGTAAATGACTCAGGAATGTACTCCACTACAAGTGGAGACTACGTATATTTAGATTAGAAATAGGGTAAGTATTATCAGTGAAGCTATTTGTCTATCACGTCTGGTGGAGTATTTAACTCGAAAAAACTAGTTTAAGGTAGACTTTTTATTTTTCCTAAAAGAAGTCTAAATTCAGCTAAAGAGGTTGGACACAGAATAAGAATTAAGTAAAGAAAATGCTGTGTCTCTGGAAAGTCCGCATGAGCTCAATGCATTTTTCCTCTTGGCCTTAGAATTTATGAAGTACAAACATTGGTTAGGTTTACTTTTAGAGAGCCAATACCTTCTATTCCCAACAGCACCAGGCCTAATTCAATACAATGAAAAAGCAGACCCATTTCAGCCTACCTACTGTAGGCATCTGGATTATTGAAAACAAATTCATGAAATAGTACTTTTAGAGCAAAGGCATCCTGCAAACTATTTCAGCACCACAAGAATCTTACATGCTTGCTTTCTTTGACTAAATTTGTTTTGAAGGCTCAGAATAAAGACACAGCTCCAGTTCTAATGTTAGCAGGTATCTGTACACACATGGCTCTAGCCAGAAATGTGCATACCAGGAAAGATTAGCTCTGCTACAGAGGGTTTCCCTCATCGTCCAGACACAAAAATAGAGGTTGTGTCACTGGAAAGGAATTTTCCATAAAATTACAAAAAAAATTATGATTTATTTTTAGCAAATCTCAGAGTTGATCACTCACAAAACTGCCCTGAGCTACCAAAACAGAAAAAACAGTGATGGAGCTGTTTTAATCTTACAGATTAAGCATTAAATTGTTTTGTGTATGTTATAAAAAGCAGCACATACTTGTACTGCCTGTGACAGAATATAGAAACACAAATTGGAATCCTTGGATACGCCCTCAGGTTATCTTTAGTGGGCATGGCTGTACTTTATAAAGCTTACATTCTGGAAATCTGGTACTTCCATCATTTATTTTGACTAGGGTTATTACTTTCCATTGCAATATGGGTTGTAGGCTAATTGCTTTTTTGCAGGAGAACGCCAGGATGTTAGAAAGTAACACCACCAAGTCTGTCAGGAGAGAGTAACTGCTCTGTCATGAGGGTTATGCTGGGCTCAGTTGGGGCTTCTCCCTCAGCAGCGATGCTGAGACAGGGAGCCTGCATCAGGGCATCCCTTTCCACCATCTCTCTCCCATCAGCCAGCCCAACAAAGCAAAGCCAAATAAAACAGAACAAAACAAACCAAAACAGAACAGAACAAAGCAAACCCAAATCAAACAAAACACAGGGCTGAGCTGGAGAATAGCTAAGGGAGGTGGTGACCTGTGCTCCCATGTGCAATCCCAGTGGAGGTGTCTCTGGCTGAGCCTTGAATGTGTCGATCCACTTACAGGCTCAGTCCCAAGCAGTTCATGAGTGTCCACTGATGTGATGTGGAAGGGTGACAGTAACCCCTCTCACCTTGCTACAAAACCAGTAACTTCATGCCTAAAATGGAAAAACACTTTCAAAATAAAGGAAAACTGATTATTGTTTTTCTTCCTGCTTTTATTCCTGTTCTTGCAGAAAGGTCAAGAGTGCTGGCATAATCATCTCTATGAGACATATGCCTGTTTTTAATATTGTATACAAACAGCAGGCTAAACCCTGCCATCTCTGTGCCTGCAGCACTCCTCTTGCTATTGTAGGGCTGCCTGAATCAGCCATGCACTTTTAATTAGCATGCTAGGAAGCAGGATTGGATTTTATTTTGAAGACAGGCTCATATTCCAAGAGCCTCAAGTGTTTTATCAGTCTTGGTTGGAACTTAAAAGGACTTGGGAGAAGCAGGCAGTATGTTTCTAGCAATGTCTGCGTATGTCACGTATTTTAGAGACCTGTTGATTTGCTGGCTAAGGCAGGGTTTGGGGTTCTAGTCTCATCTTCACTCTTATTTGCCTTATTATTTTGATATCGTTACATAATTTGCACATTAGCACCTCCATTTGCAAGACAGAGGGAAGCCACTAGTTCCTACTGCTGTTGTCACAGTGGGAACCAGGAACAAGCCCAGAAAACATGGAGACATTTAGATGTGATTTCAGATATCAAGGAATATGAAAATACTCCCGGAACACTTTATGCCCCATTAAATATGAAGAGGGATTTTGTTCAGTTTGGGTCTTCACATCAAAGTGTCTCATCCAACCACCTGTGGAATAGAGGAGTTCAGTGAATCCCCTGATAAATGTGAAATAACTTGTCATCTGGGAGGAGAAACCCTACAGAGGAACCGTTACACACAGACACCAAGGCTTGGACACGTACTCTGCAAGAATTGTGTTGTGTAAAAGATGAGAAACAGGGAGAGCCTCCATCACATGCCCACATCTTTTTTGAGTAAGCTGATCTCAGTGCTGAGCTGGAGGTCTCTTGTCTACTTTCACATAAGACCCTTCACTCCCACCCAGCACTGTAAATTCACCTTAGAGTGCGTGCTGTTTAACTTAGTGCTTATTAACTTAATTGTACTTCAGAATGAAGTCTTAGGCAGCTAATAAAAAAGACCCAAGAGCTTAAATGATGTAAACTAGTAGAAGTCCACGCAGCCATTGAGACTGGTGCCAGCTGAGGACCTTGTTCCAGCATCTGCGTGATGACACTCATGAAGCACTGCTCCAAATTTTGCCGACGATCAGGAGCTCAGTCCCCAGAGCCATGGGGGCTGTGGGCTCTCTGGGTGAAGGTTTTACAACATAACCCAGGGCAACATGGAGAGATCTTTGAGTCAGTGCCAGCTCAAGCGTACTTTTGTTTGCTGTATTTTGTCACACAGGAACTGCTACAGATGTGTTTGGATAATCCATGTGGTAGGAACATGCTGTGTGTACCCAGGGCTGCTAACAGCAAGAGGCAGCCAGCATGGGAAAAAGAAATCTACTGAAAGAGCCTTCTAACGCCGTTTGTAGTACTGCTAGACCTTGATACAAATACAGAACTTCAGCTGTTATTATAAAAGGCATTTCAAGAATAGGTAAAGTCTGTGTTCCCTTTGAACCCTATCTATCAACACTCTTGGATTTGAGGAAAAAATTCTTGGGAGGATGAGGGAGTGGAGATTGACCAGGAAATGGGAGGTCTTGCTGCCTCCTCCCAGGGCAGAAAGCCATGCATGCGGCTCCTCTGCTCTCCCCAGCCTCACTCCTGCCCTGACACACAGGCCCTGAGACTCGTGCATGGCAGAGGGAAACACAAGCTCACATTCGCACAGACGCCTGCAGAAGGCAACGTTCAAGCTGGTGGTCAAGTACAAAAACGGGCTCACAGAAGGAAGGATTGCTGTTTTCCACTGACAGATGAAGAAGAGGCTTGTCTAACTGTATCAGATTTCTTCATGCTGTGAGAAGAACTCCCTGGTGTTTGTATGTGTATATACACACAATATATATTCATGTACCTGCACATACATGTATATGTATGTGTATAAACATATATATGTAGAAAGGATATAAATGATACAAATATATTTAATATATGTATATAAAGGGGCATACATATCCATCCACATAAACGAAACTGCTGCCAATAGTTTTGTTAAATGCATTGGCATTCTGAGTGGCTCCTCAGGAATAATTAGTAAGAGTTGGAAACAGAAGATGTGAGAAACTATACCAACTCCTTTCCTTCTTCACCCTCTTCCCTGTGCTGGAGATTCCTTACATCAGCTGAACATGTAAAGGCAAACATTCACATCTGGGGCAGCCCTCTATGTGTCTGAAATGATTCATTTTGAAGATACAGGAGCTATAAGATATGAATGGCTGTACTTTGCTGTCTCCCTGTCAGGTCGAAAAATCACCTCATCAACTTTCCTTCACAGTTGTTGCCCACAGACAACACACCCACCCACACTTGAACTACTGAAGGGGAGATGCAGAAGGCAAATGCTGGTATCGACAGGAGCCTTAGGGGCTGGGTCAGCCCCCTTCCCCAGCTGGCCAGCCATGGCCTTGTAGACAGCCTGCAAGAGGCCATAATCCTCCTCTGCACTGCCTCAGAGCGCACAGCAAATGCAGAGCAAAGACTGTGAGCAGATTCAGGGAGGGGAAGGTAGAGGCATTCCCAGATTTCAGCTATAGTCGATCCAAGACAGGAGGAGTCCAAGAAGGTCCAGCCTCAACAACGTGAGCTGATGGTGGCAGCAGATATTGTTGCCACTGGTGTGCATATACAATTAAACCTTGAAGGAAGAGAAGCTGGATTTGGCCACAACTACAGTGAGGCAACTTCTTTGTCCCATGTTAATTCACAGTCATAAGCAAACCCATTTAGCTGCTGGCCAGAGGGCTATGGGCACAGGCTGTCCCACTCCCAGCACCCCAATGGCAGCTACAGTCTCAGCCCCCTGGGAGGTATGCAATGGAGACTGTCCTAGAGGAACAAAGTGGTGTCACATGCACAGCCATATGTTTACACATATTTGCCCAGAGAAGTTGTAGATGGTCCATCCTCGGAAGTGTTTGAGGCCAGGTTGCATAGGGCTTTGAGTGAGTTGATCTAGTGAGAGGTGTACCTGCACATGGCAAGGGGGTTGGACTAGATGAGCTTTAAATGTCCCTTCTGATCCAAACCATTCCATGATCCTATGATGTTTACATGTCTGGCATGGAAGTGCTTTGGCATTGCAGCTTCTTCAATGCTGGACACAGCCCCAGCCCTGCTGCTGCTTCACCCTTGCTTCCCCCTGAGAAGCAGAAACAAAGCAAGCTCCAAACACTAAAGCAGTGTCAAAAGGATTAAATTCAGCAATTACAATAAAATACAAGAATCCCACAGCACCATGGCTTCCCAGGGCTGTTCCACTCTAAGTGATGGACACAATGTTAACCTGTTCAGAGAGTTGGAGGGAAAAAAGGCGCAGGATGGGCAGCACATTAAGCCAGATCTATTAACAGCCATCATTAACTTGAGGGGCTGGCCCAATGCAGCAGGAATGTAAAGCAGGAATGGATGACAGCTTTAATAACAGATGAAGTCCACTTGGGGCAAATTCATCTCCAGTGAATTCAAACATGATGGAAAGGATTTGGATTTTCACAGTCCCCAGAGAGCAGTGACCCAGAAAGCTGCTCTGCTGGACCTGTTCCCTGAGATTCTGCCACAGAGAATAGGCACAGGAGGAAGATGCTACCCAGTGAGGAAAGCTCAAAGAACTGCTTTAGACCAGCAATATTGTATTCCCATCACCCTCATCTCTGGGGCATGGCTGTAACTGTACACAATGTGCAATAGACTGGCTTAAAGAAAATAAGAATCCCTGGATTTTGGAGAAAACTTTGATCCAGAAAAAAAAAAAAAATTATGGTGGTTTTCTTCCTTTTTTTTCCTTATGATCTGTGCCCTTCCTGTTGCTTGTAAACTTAGGGCCATGAGCTAGTCGGGCAAATAGCTACTATCAGGCAATTGTGGTGTGCTCAGCAGAAAGCCTACCCTGATTTACTGCCTCCCTGGAGTAGCTAGGGTAAATAATACTGGTGGAAATCAGCTATTCCTGTAGCAGATGATACTTCTGTTTATCACATTATGTTGCAGACAAGTTTATACCATGCAGCTGCTCTGTGCATATGTTCCTACTACACTTTTAAGGGGGATACTGCAATCACTACGCAGCGGGAACTTCTGCTATAATAAAAACATGAGTGGGATGATGATGGAGAAATTCCCTCCCCTGCAGCTTTTTTACACTGTAGACGCTGTTATTCTACACTCTCAGTTCCCTCATCTCCTTAGTTTTCTCCCCCTTTCTAAAAATACTTCCCTCCTGAAACAAGAAACATGCTCAATTTTGTGCTTAGTTTTGGAGACTGGAGTTTGCAGGAGGTGGAGGAATGGGGCAGTTCTGCAGGAGTTTTCTGAAGGTCACGGGTGACAGAGGAGTACAGTGCTCATTGCAAGAAATAGGACTGGAACCACTGGTGAAAAAAATCTGAGCCTGGATACAGACAGTGAAAAAGAGAGGTGCTGAGTGGGGGAGTTTTATGTGTGGTGCTTAAGATCTAAACTTTAGAGGTTACTGAACCTGCAAGCATTTAGATTTCGGGTTTGCAGTGGATTTCACTAGAGCCTCATGTTGCTATATATTGTCTTGGTAGATCTTGTGAAGCTGCTTTTCCCTGGCTTATCTGAGAGTCCTTTAGAAAATGAACATATCATTAGGACCAAAATAAAAATAATAGCAAGTGAAAGTATTGGTCTCCCAGGCATAAGTGAAGCACATTGTGAGGAAGGGGCTGGCACAAAGTCACCGCAGCTCAGTGAAAAAGCCAGGAAACAAAATGTCTTTTGACTCCTGGCCAGTCCTACCCTCTGGATCATGTTGCCTCCTCCTTTGGAGTAGTTGCAAACACTGGATTTGGCCGTAACTACATTACACAGGTGGAAGCGGCAAACTCCCTTGTTGACTTCCTGGGCAGGCGTGAGATCTCTGCCCCAAGCCAGCACACTGACGCTGTGTCCGGAGCTCTGTATGGCCAAGACCTATGGACAGAAATGAGGTGGGATCCCACAAGGTGCCCAGGAAGAGTTCATGCTAAACCTGTGGGATAAGTTGTATTGGTTTTGCATGGCTACAGAGGAAAACTAATATTTCAGTTAAGAGTCCTATATGCCTATGAAAGGACAATGATGATGCATACAGCAGAGCAGTCAAAGGAATATCAGAAAAAGTAGGGAGGGAAAGTCTGTGCTACAAACAATTGACAGGCTGAGGGCCAGATCTGCCAGCCTTAATCCTATTAGGTTGTTGTTGAAGTTGATGGAACCATCCAGAATTGAAGTACGCCCCAGCAAACAGGAGCATAACATGGTTTCAGCTGCAAGGTCTTTTGGAGAAGAGAAGGTTAGAGAGAACAGAGGGAGAGTCTGTTCTCTAAAGCACGATCTGGAGAAGTGGTAGCATTTAAAGGCTTTGTGGAAAAAAAGGCTTTTAAGGAGATTACATCATAGCTAGTTTCTGTGCTAACACTCAGCTCTGGCATTTTTCTTTACAATGGAGGCTCACGTCAGCCACTGCCCTCTGATCTGACTGTCACTTGCTTTTCTAATCAGCAGTCTCCCAATGAGATGCCATTTCTCCCTCGCCATCTCACTCTCCCTCAGCAAAAAGGACTGAATTGTTTTTACCCCGATTAAATCACACACTATCAGTTTCAGTCCCCAGCAAATGAGAATTGAAGCCTGTGCCTTGCAAGGCAGCCTCCTCCTCGCAGCAACACGTTCATTCTGGAGAGCCTCGTGGGCACCGTCACATTTCCCTGCTTTCCACAACCTGGATCAGGGCCAGGCTGGGCAGCATCAAGATAGTCCTAGTAACACCCCCAGACAGTTCTAAGCGCTGCCTCCCCGTGAGAGCCATTGCTCAGGTGAACCCTGCTGTACCTTGTGGCCTGCTTTCCAAAAGGCGAGAGTCATTGAACAGATTAGTGGGTATCTGGTGCCTCTAAGAAACAGATCACAAGTGCTTGAAAATTTGTTGTTAAATTACCACCCTGGAATTTATTTTAGAAGGTGACCTGGTTTCCAGAGGTTCTAAGCACTCAGAAAGCCAGGATGCTTTAACTTGGGTACATAGATATGCAACCTTAAGTGTAATCTTCTGAGTTTTATGACATAGGCTTTAAGCTCTCTTTAATTAGGCAGAATGTTACTATGAGTAGAAGGCAGACATTTCTGCAAGGACATGGGTTCCAGCCTCAGCTCTCCCCATTGCTTTTTGGGTGATTTTGGAAAGATCTTCACATACAGCCTCTGTTTCTCCTGCTCCAGGATGGGAACACTAGTCCCAGCTTTCCCAATTGTTGCAAGATGTAGGGATAAAAAGCGCAACATAAGGCTGCATGTCAGCACTGCTGTCATTCCTTTCCAAATTCTCTAATAGGGTAAACATGTAAATTTATAAGTACTTCCTCTATATTTCTACAAGAGCTAGCTGTATTTCCCTGACCTTCCAATCAACTACATATTCAAGCAAACACAGCAGAAAGGCCATGGTCTATGGCAGAACAACAGTGGGACAGCACTGACCTGGGGACAGTAATTCTCAGTTCTTTTGAACAGAGGCACCACTGAGAGGCACAGAGATGTGCTAGCACAGTACCATGCACTTCATTGCACAAACACACAGTCTGGCTCTCCAGTGGCAAGCGACATGCACAGAGAGCAGAGACTATTCTTCAGTGGTGAAAAATCAGTGCTGAGGATCATCTGTTTGCCCCAGAAAACTGTGAGACCTCGTCACATTATGGCAGAGGAAAGAGTATTCTGGAGAAAAGAGGCCTGAAAACTTTGAACCTTCATGCTATCTGCCTTTGCCATTTTGGGGCTCTGATACTGGAAAGCATATTAGCATATTCAACAAGCACACGCACATGCACACATAGATACAGGATCTATATATGTCCCTCCCCATTCTGCTTTGGCTGGCACAGATTTCCTAGAGAGGGTCTAAAAACAAGCATGATGCACAGAGGTAGGTGAATTCCCAACGTGCTTTAAGGATGAAGTTAACACCTGTAATAGGCTGTAATCAGCCTTGCAGACCAAGACAGCACTACAGCCCATCCCTTATCAGCATGCCCCAGTTATGCCCACCCATGGCCAGCTCTGCAAGGAGCTGGCTGGGGGACAGTCAGCTGCCCTGTGGTGTGAGGCTGTCTTCCTTGCTGCGTCTCTTAACAAGTTTGAAAAAAATCAGAAGCTTCTGATTTGGTATTTGCTGTGGAGGCCCCCTGCCTACAAAGACCCACAGAGCTCAGTACAGGTGTGAGGAACTTCAACGTGGGCAGGAGGAGGTTTTCTGCTATGACTCAAGCATGTGGAGACTTCTGCAAGCTTCTTGGGAAAAGGACTACCTTTGCTTGCAGGCTTACAGCACTGGGACCTGAGGCATTTGACATCAGACAAAAGTAGGGGCCCATGGAAGAAAAAAAGGGTCACTTCCAAACTGGAATTCCCTGGGGCCAGGAGATGCATTTTCCCACAGAGCTTTCCTCCTCCATCACAGAGACAGTATAACTTCCCAGATCCACTGCAGTAAGATAGGTATGAAGAGAAATGAATCTTCTAGACATTTGTCTCCTCCAGTCAAGCTGACTTTCTTTTAGGCTGTTTCAGAGGCTGTTTTAGAGCTGGCTAATCACCAGATACCAGGTATTTCAGGAAGAGACAGCTCTCCTGCACAGAGTGGTGCAGCTGCAGAAGGCATCTCATGAAGAAGTGACTGCAAAGGAGCAAAGACATGTGTAGAAAATTTGCCTCATCCTCTTTCCATCACCCCTTGTGCCATGATGGCCACCACTTGCTTCACATCAACAGCGAGGCAGTACTTAGTAAATAGCACATAGAAAGCATCTGTCCTCTCTTAAATAAGGTGGAATGGGCCATGGCTTAGGACACTTGCTGGGAATTAAGTGGTTTGGAGTGCTCATTCAGCACCTATCTGTATTTTTTAGGGGATAAAAGCCCTTAAAAAGCTAGCCCTTGCTTTTACAGAGCCTCAGGCACCCTTGAATGAAATCTGTGCCCCAGCAGGTGCTGTGGAGGCAGGCACAGCTGAGCCTGTTAAGGTACTGTGGTAGCATCACCTATATGAACACTGTGAGTACATACAGTGACAGCCCTTTCAGGCCGTTAATTCCCCTATCTGCTGATATATGCTCCTTTGTCAGGATTTTGCTGAAGCTATATCATCATTCACAGAAGAGAAGACATAACATAGTGCTGTTTTGCATCACAGGTTCTTGTTCAGCCCCTCAGGCTGCCTCCTTTCTTTCTTTACCGTGCAGTGACAGCATGGCCATAAGCTCTGCCTCTCACTCCCAGCACACTGAACACCTTAACCTCCTTGCTGTGCAATGGTGCAGCCTCCTCTTTGATGAGTAGTAGGATGGGACATAGCTGATCAATTCTATAGCAAATGCTGTTCACTTTTGAGTCTAAACCAAATAATAATCTTCAGAGCTTGACATCTGCTGGTCTCAAATCCAAAGTTTACAGAGGTGAAAAAATGTCTGTGTTTCAGATATGACAACTCTGAGTGGCTGATATGGGGGTTGATTTGGGATCTCCCAGCAGGTCTGTGGCAGAGGGAAAAGCAGCACCCTGGACTCCCTTTTCACCATTCCCTGCAAGGTGGACAAGACAACTCCTTTGCAGGAATCACAGTATGACATCAAGTCTTCTGAAATCTTATCCATCTTCCAACTCCTGCAAGTGAACAGGCCTTCAAAGGAGGGATGATATAGGCCAAAATTCAAGCAACTGAAATATGATTTTGGACATCTAAGCTCCTACACTGATGACCAGTCTTTCGTCAGCAAATGATTAATAAGATAACTCAGGGCTGGAAGATTTGATTCCACAGAAAGATGACATTTTCTTGGTGTAACGTTACATATATAGATTGAATTAAAGTCCAGATCTGCGTAACTTCTTCAGGCTGAATGGTGTTCACTTGAGTGGTGGCATCAAAGTCACAGGCGATGAAATGTGAGCAAAATTCAGTGCTACTGGTATGATCTGTGATTAAGTTATTATCTCTTGGATCCTTTAGCAGCTTTTTAAAATGCTCATGAACCTCCAGATAGTAGCAAAGATTTGACAAGCCTCATATCTTAGAGCTTAAACTTTCTCAAAATTAGTGCCTCCAGGCAAGGCAGATACAAAACTAGCTTCAGCCAACTGCAGACTGAATTTCCTAACGCAGATTTTGGAAGACATGAAAATACTTGGCGTATTTTCCTGATGAGTTAGTAGCAGCTGTTTGTAATGCACTGCTTTATGTCCATGTCTGAAAAATTAATGGTTTACCTGTGGGGCATTCAGGCACTATATGGACAGAGTGATTGTAATAGACATATACTTTACATTGGTAAGTACAGATGGCTTTAAAGAGTTCACTTTACAAAGAAAACCATATTGCAAGTCATATGTCTGAGTTTTAGGGAACAGCTGGCTGCCTATGTAGCAGATACTTCTCTTAGTGTATGTCATCTATATAAATAAAATCCTCCTGTTTGATATCGTATAGTTTATTCCTTGTATCATTTCAATGGCTCAGTTATTGCTGGAAGTGAGGGCTATAGCTATCACTTAAAAATGTCTCTGCGGATACCAATTAATAAGTCCCATACCTAGTGTACTCAAGTTCCTTTTACAAATTGTGTTCAGGTTCAACTCAAGGGAAATAAAATTGATGACCCACACAGAGTAAAATGGAACTGAAGTGTGAAATGCCTTCCAAACCAGGGATAAATTTAATTATAATAAAAATAAAATTATATTTATCAACTGATAATTTTTCATGCAGTGTCCTTAAAATATAGACTACTTAAAACATCAATTAACAGGCCAAGTCATTTCACCATACCAAATGTCCAACATGAAGTACTTAATCACTACTCAGAGTACATTTATAACTCTTTGAAAGCTAAAAAACAAGGCACAGGCTACCTTACAGTCACAGAAGCAAACAAGTTGGTTACTGGTTGCTATCTGCATTTTCTTCAGGCTTTACACAGAAATCTGGACCTGCGTGGGTAAGTAAGCTTTTGCAGAGATGCTTCTCACCATCACTCCCTACTGAAGCCTACAGCAGTAGGCAGCCAGTGCTGCAGAATGGTGCCCCATAAAGCTGAGGTATTACACCTGCAGATGGTCAAACCAAACCCTCCCTTTGTTCCACTGATAGTCATTTGTTTTGGTAGTGGCTATGAAATAAGGTCATGCACTCCTTCCAAAAGGAAAGAAAAATGTCCAGGGATGATTCAACAGAATCTGATCCACTGTAAAAGTCCAGTTTAATAGGAAGAAGAAATTTGTCAAGGAATAAATTTTTGTGTAAAATATTTCTAACCAATGAATGAACTGAGGAAATATCACCTCCATTTAAAAGACACTTCAAAATTATAAAAAAATTCATTTTAATAACAAATAGGAATTCACAATTTGCTACTATATAAATGTGTTTATAATGTAATAGGATTCAATAGTGGAAGTGCTAAATTAAGTTGCATAAGTATTAATGATGGTTTTTGGCAGTGGCATCAGTTACTAACCTGTGTTTGTATTATATTAATGGACACTATGTACTCACTTTGGGATAACATCCCAACAGTCCAGACTGCTGCTTCCTCGATCTGCTACATTGATTTAAAAATTACCCATAAATTGCAATTACAGAGGCAGTGCAGCACCTTTATATCATATTTATAACAAAGACAATGCACAACACCATTACAAGAACATACATTTCTGTGGGTCCGTTTTACCAAGGTCAGCTGCTTAAGCCTCCCCGCTAGAACAGCTTGTGACAATTAAGAGTTTACTTCTGCCTTGTTGAGATGAGGCACAACTCCTTCTGCCAAGGGCAGGGGAACCTACAATTACTTGTAAATCAGCAGCCTCTGACTCATCAGTAACTTCACTGAAGATTTGTTATCTTAATCAGTGAAATGGTAGGTATGTACAAATGGACAGCCATTCACACAGGGAAGTAATGTCTTCAGCGTAGCAAATTTCTTTTGCTTAAAAAAAAAACAACAAACAAAAAAAAAAAAAAAAAAAAAAAAAAACCCCGAAAAAAACCACACACACACACAAAAAAAAAAATTCAAAAGAAAATCAAGCTGTTGGACTGCATCTCAGAGTAGAAAGGACTGTTCTGCTGTGGAAACAGTTTAATATCTGATTCTTTTTTTCAAAATTAGACAATGCTTTTAATCTATAGACAACTGAACTCCCACTGATTCTCGCACTGAAAAATCTGGCCCGAGGCTTTTACTTTTAAATACTTCAAAATGTATGAACGAGTGCATTTTCAAGAGAGTGGATTTTTCCATAATGTGGATTTATTACTGCATGAAAAATTCAAAACAAATCTGCAAGGTCCCAGAGCAAGGGGGAAGATTCATCACTTGCCTAAATAAAAATTAGACTTGACAAAACATTTCAGAATTTATTTTGATGAAAAACTCAGAACTGGGAAAGCAATGGGAGCTGTCATTGACAGTCTGATCTAACCAGTGTTTTACAGTTTACAAGAGCCCAATATAAGGAGATGTTAGGTTCATGAGTGATAGGAGCATACTATCATTACAGTATTAGCAGGAATCTTTTCAGTCTTAACTGCTTTCTATTTACTAATCCATCTTTTTAAACTTAATGTAACATCCCAGATGTCCAAACTATTGCAAACGTCATATTTGATTGCTGCTTAAGAAATCTGCTCACTCTAAATCATTTTTTCATCTTGACTGGAAGGCGAGGACTTGCAACTTTTACTCCTACTCCAGAAATAACTGTGCTAAATAAAAAAAAATTAATAATTTAAAAAGTAATAATTTTGAAGTCTTTATGTCTTTAGTGATAAAATCAAAGGTGCCTGCAGTTCAAGGCAGAAAATCTAATAATTGCATTTCTGATTTAGGTGGGTAAATTCTGCCTAAATCCCATCTTGGATGCTTAGTGATTTGGTTCACTGTGCTTATACAGAAAGTAGTATCTGTGATGTGAAAACAACACAACAGGGACCTGAACTAGACTTTGCAGGTCCTGTCATCCATGACTCCAGGCTGTGGGGCTGGAGTTCAGTTTAGATCTGAAAGCTTCAAAATCTTTCTGCCAGTTCTTAGAATCACAAACCTTGAGTAAAATGGAAGTGGACATGAGAGAGGACGAGAAGACAAGAATTGAAGTTTGGTTTTGCTTTGTAAATTATAAACAATGCTCTCACACAAGACTGTAATTCACAGTATGACAGCTGTGTTACCAAAACTGAAAGGGCTTCCCTGTTTCAGCATTCTGCTTGCATTTTAAAAAAAATCACTGTCTAGATCAGACTCATGGTAATATAATATTCTCTCACAGTAGCTCTCATTACCATAATTGTCTTGGTGTAGGAGATGGTGTGCCCCCTGCCATTTTGGTGCTACTTCTCTTCCATTGCTGTTCAGTTTTGTAGTCACTATGTTGTACGAAGTATGGAGGAAAACATCTTCCCCATATTGTAAAAGAAAAACACCCCCACCTGTTTGCTAACAATTCTTTTGGGCATCATGACGTGGGAGAAGTTAATCCAAGACTCCTAAAGTGTGTCCAAATACCTCAAAACTACTCAGAACCAGTCCTTCTGGCACACAGTTGGCATGTAAAGTTTGGTCCTGCCAGCTGAGCCATTAAGGTCAGAATTGTGTTTGTGGCAGCTGTTTGGAAAGGTACAAAGCATTCCAAGACAAAAGGCCGACCCAAAGGGAAATTCAAAGACAGTGATTTCTGAGATGCTCAACCCATACTGCAGTCACTACACCACCTTGCCTGCAGCAAATTCTTTGGCACATCATGTCTTAAAACATGTGGTAGCCTCCTGGAGGATTTGTATTCAGTTTGCAATCACAATCTCCCTTCAACTCCTGGGGGACAATCATAGACCTCTGCCAAGGACAAAAGTCCTTTTGACATTGTGTAGGCAAGCACATCAACATCGGTACCCATGTAGTACAAGCAGCAGCATGGTGAGCATCAGGATCATGCTCAGCTCTCCTTCTTGAATGGTCATGTGGAAACATTGCTCATCATGAGGGTGAAACTCATTTGTTGGATCCACACTGGGTCACTCTGTCCATTCTACCACCAGTATTTAGGTCATAGAAAAGCCTAAGGCAAAAACATTTCTTATTCCTTTACGTTGCAGAGCCATACGGTTTTTATTTCTATGACAAGGTCCTGCTGTGAAAGGCTATGTTAACAGTCAGCAAGCCAAATCTGCAAATTTTACCTGCTTTAAAACCTACTCAGAGTTTAAGAAGTTCCAGACTGTTCCTGTACGTCAGACTCCTGCCTGTATACACACATTGTGGCCATCTGTCCTAGAAGATCTGAATGTCCTTAGCTTTCCTACTTGCGCTGAAGGGACCCTGCACGCTTTCTCAAATTAAGCTATATATATGTGCTCACATAGTTGCCAAAGTGTTGCACCCTTTCTGCAGTCAGTAATTTTTATTTTGGCATTTTCAACAGCCCAAATAATTAGTTCATTTGATGCACTGTCTCCAAAGATGAAGGAAAAGATTTCACCTTGAAAACAAAATCATACAATTTTGTATGAGAGCCTGGAGATTAGAGTCCTCTGCAGTGATGTCATTCACTTTGGCTTTGTGCCTGATTGTGCTTTATCTCAAGCGATAGCTCAGGGCAAATTTTCACTGAGGTCAGGAGCTATAAAGACCTCACTGTGTACCTATGTGCAAGCATCCAGCAAGACACAGTTCATGTGTCCAGACTCAGGAGTACTCGTATAGCTTGTAACTATCTCAGCTAAAACCTTTTATTTAAGCTTATTCCTCTAAATTTTAACGGAACCAATGTTTGACTGGACACTTCCATCACCCAGAGAGGGGATGACAGTACCATGGACTCTTCACCTGATGCAGCAGATGGGTAGAGCTGAAACAGCAAATGTTGCTAACCAGCAAGTGAGAAGTTCATGCTGAACATCCTTTCTCTTCCTTATACTATTTTGAAGAAGTCACTTCTGAAATAGTTTTTCCTCAAACCTTACACAGGTTAAAAGTGATACTGACTGCAGTTTATGTCTTGCTTTAACCTTTTCCTGTTTTGAAAGCCTAGCTTGTACTTCCAAACTCAGTCATTTCTTCTTTACATTGCCGCTGGACAAAACTTTGTCCAGACAAAGTATTTAAGAGTTGACAACAGCAGTATTTTAGATTTTGGTCAACATCATTTGAACTAGCTTAATCTCATGGATCTGTGAAGCTGGGTTAGAAATGCTGCCTAAATAAGTACTCCATCCATCTTGCCTCAGCCCTAGCTGAAATTCAGAGACAAGGAGGAAAGCAGATGAGGGTAAAAAAGAAACAGTTAACTAAAGGCCAGTTTCTAAGCATCTCTATCTCCTTCAGGTCATTACAGCCACATCTAGGGAACACACTCGATTTTACTGAAAATTCCTTTCCTTACTGTCAGCATCTAAGTTTAGTTGGCCTTAAGCCCCTCAGAGCCTCAGGAGTTTTCCCTTCACTTCATCAACAAGCAGTTTTCTAGGCACGGGTTAAAGAGCAGGCTGCTGCTTGCATAAGAAGAGCTACTGTGGAAACATCAATATGCCAGCCTGTCTGGAGGAACAGCAGCTGGCTCAGCGACCATGCCTCCTGACAGTTCCCACCCTTTGTCACACAGTTCCCACCATCCTAGTTACTTCTAACAGGGGCTGAACCCCTTGCCTTGAAGACCCTCAGTAAGGTCTATACCAAACAAGACAGCAGTATCCCAGTGGGATGCCAACGAACTGCATCTGAAATGAAACTCAGGAAACTGAAAACTGAAATTCTCAAACACACTCCACACACTCCTGTTGTAAATACACGTCTGCAACAGTGAGGTGTCTTCTAAAGCCTGGAAAGTTGGTATTTCTACCACCTCTAATGTATTTAGACTGACTGCTAAGTTGTGTGATTCTACTCATTTTTTTGTGGAGGGAATTAGCTTATTGTCCCTCAGAGTAAATGCAACATTTACCAGTTATTATACATGAATTCTGGAAGTCACAACATTTACCAGATTTTGTATAGATCTGTCTGCAGGAAGCAGAGCTGAAGATTTGTCATTGGATCAACCTGTCAATACTGAAATGTCTGAAGAAACACTAAATGCACTGTAATTGTTCTTGAAAGTCCTCAGTTGTACTCAAGCATAATAAAAACCTTTCAGGGAGTGATTCGGGTGCTCACAAAGAGTTACCTAGTGCCATCCCATACATCTAGGTAGAATTTACAAAACATTCATATGGGACTGATAGAGAGGACATAAAGAGGGTTCCCTGCTTTTCCACAGCAGCAGCCGGAGATCACTACAGGGCATGTCAAAGAGCACTAGATGGCTGCATCTAGCAGATAACTGAGCTGTCAGTTTCTGTATTAACTGTATGGACAGGAATTTTATATTTATGTGCTTTAATTATTAGGCCCAAACCACACTGGCTGTTTTAGAAGGATGTAAAGATGATCTAAACCTCCAACAACTTTCAGTTTGATTGCAAATCGAGGTTTTAAGGACAGTGCCTAGCAGGCTGCAGCCTTTAGTGGCTCAGAAAGCTCCAAGAATGATGCCAGCGCCTTTATGAAGTGTCTCATGGCACAGACACTGTACCTTATAAAGGTAAAAAATTTGCAGCTCCTGGGCTGCTGCTTTTTTGCAGAGGTCTTTCCAGTACTTAACTTTAATCACTTAAAAAGCGCAAAGTGCAAGTCTAGCATCGGCCACTTAACAGTAGCTTGTCTTGTCCCTTCACTGCCCTCTCCTCTTAATGCTGTTTAAAAGCAGTGTCTATAACATCAATATTTAACCACAAGGCTTGCTCATTCTCACAAGGATGGGGATTACTGTACACGTGGGCTAAATCACAGTGCCTAGACAGCTGATACTAATGAAAGCATCTTGCAAGATGAAGCACTTGATTGCTACTCTAAAGCTTACTGGTGAAAGGAAATTTGTAAGGTTTTTTTTTTTTTAATTGCATTTGAAATGAAACAACTTGCTTAAATACTAGTCATCTGGATTTATATAGCTCATTTTTAGAATTGGGTTAGCACCTGGCAATCCAGACTGAGTAAGCATTAGGCTATCCCAGTTACAGGTCCATTTCATTTCACTTTCCTCTTTTTGCAATATGTGACAGACTTCTTTTATTTCCTTATATGATTTCCTTCCCACTTCATAGAAGACAAATCCACACACTCAAACCAGCTGCCTGATGGCAGCCCAGGGAGAGGAAGAAGCCTGGCAATGGTGTCCTCCGGGCACAGCTGAGCATCAGGGCTGCTCCCTGTGCTGACACTGCTCTGTCACATCTTGTGTGGGTAAAAGCAGTTCCCCCAGGGCAATGGGGTACACCAGGTAAAAGAAAACAGAGCAGAAAAGTACTTTATTTTCTGACTATGAGACCAAGATCATGTGAATTTTCAGTATCACTGTCCATGACATTTTCCTGAACATTGAAAGAGATTTTTCCTGCTATAAACCCCTTTCACCTCTGCTTTCCAAGCTGTCTTTGTACTTCCCTTCCCAAGTGTTTCACTGTTGGCTTTTTCCTGCCGTTGCCTTAAATTTTTGCAGTGTGGCACAAACATGAAGCTCCTGGCACAAAACACATTGCAAAATTCTGCCTGTCCTCTGCCTGGCTAAAAGGTGTGCAGAACCCTTCTTCATGTCCTCTGTACATCTGGGGATGGTGCTGATAAAGACAAACAGACAAATGGTGCTACCTAATAATTTCTTTTCTCTTTGGGGAAACAGTAAGGATATTAGATATAGTTTGCAACACTGTTCCCAGGGGAGTTTATCTAAGCAGGGAGAAGAATTAATAAGCAGCCTTTTAGGGAGAGAAAAAAATGTGAAAATATAGAAGCATTAAGGAGATTTGCTGGAATATCAAACAACTGGGACCTAAAAGTGTCTGCACAGGGTCCAACCCACATCCTTGCACCCAACCAGTACAGGTAGCACCACTGAGCTCCACCCCCACGGTCCAGGGACCACTGTCACAACTAATGCTCTCCAGAAAGGATCTGTGCATCAAGGATTAAGGGAATACTGATGTGGAAGGAAGCTGTCAGAGCTAGCCAGCAGGAACTGCAGGTACAAGGTGCACCAGACATGGGGATGAACAGCTGCAAATCAAGAAGAGCTCAAGTGGGTTGGATAAGGCTTGGGAGCACTGATTTGTATTAACAGAAATAGATTAATTTTAGCCTGAATGTGCATTAGTGGAAAAACTGCTCACTTGCCATTGACCCCTGGCATGCTTCTGACTTCTGTACGGTTGTATGCAATTTAACACCAGTGAGCCTCACTTACTGCTACAGTAAACCAGTAGAGCTCTGGTGTCTTGAAGACAGCCAACCTGCAGGATGGTCTAGGCAGAGTGTTTGAATTTTTGCCTACTTATAAACTTATTTGCCTTGGAGCACCCAGACCCTAAAGCTACACATCTAGTGAAACAGGAGGTGATGTAACTCAAGGAGAAGCTCAGCACTATGTCTCTGTAGGAAAGCATTTTCCAGAGCTAGGGCATTAGGGAACCATTTAAAGCTAGGGAATCATATATAATACAATGAAAGGAGGGAATTTCTCTGGCTTTCATCCAAAAGCCAAGCATTATTCATTGATCAGAAAACAGATCTCCATCTCTGCTGAGAACATTTTTTCCTCCATTTGCTAAGTGGAAAATGACAAACGAGCTAGCTGTGCCCTCTCCCACGTCCTTTCTCCTTCAGTCTGTGCAGGCATTCCCATTGCTTCACTCTCCCTCAGCACACCACAATCATACCAGCAGCTACTTACTTGGCACCACTAGCAACCTTGGGGGCGGTGGAGGTGGAGGAGGTGGTGGTAATGGTGGAGGTGGCCTGCACTGGCAAATTTGCTGGCAGCTCTCTGTGACTTTCTCCTCTACAGGCCTGGAGCATGATTTCTGGGGCTCACCCTGAGTGATCTGTGAAGGAACAAGTAATTGAATTAGAAATAGAAACAGTGAAAACTCATTTTCCATGGATGCGTTTCTTGGACTTGAGTACCCAAGAGGCACCTCAAAACCATACTGACAACTTAGCTCATGTTCCTCATTAAGGCAAATTCAAGGAGGTTTCTTCTTTATGATCCTCATTTTTATTTTTGTACTTAACACGGTATCTCCAAGACATCTTTCCTTCTGTGAAATTTGAAACTGGCCAACTGGTTTCTGAGTTATTGTGGGGTAAGGAGAAAGCAGGCAGTGGTAGACAATATGATTGCATAAGCCTTCTTTCCTTAGGAAAGCCATCTAGCAGCATGCATTATTCACAGGGTCACTGCTGCAAGCCAAAGAGAGCTAATAAAAATTACAAGACAGTTAGGGTCATGATTATGTTCGTTTTCCTTATGGCAGAACTGAAAGCCAGAGGACATCTCTGCTCTGCTTTGCCAGCCTTGCTTTGATCTTCAGAGAGCATTTTATGAAGTGTTTAACTTCCCACCAAGAGGAAAGGAAGCCCACATTTTACTTGTCTGCAGATCACAGCAAGGATGTGGTGAAAATGGAAATTCCACAAACTGGACTTGTAGCCTCCATAATATGCAGTGTCCGCTACTAATAAAGTTTAAGATGAGGCATTGCAGACCCAAGTGTAGGCACTGTGGAACCCAAGTGTAGGCATTGCTTGGCCATGGACAATGATTTAGCCAGTATTTGTATAGAATATATTCAATAGCTTGATTTAGACATGACAAGGACCATCTATTAACAGCAGATTTTTCTTAACATCAATTATATATTTATATGACTGGTGACTTAAGGAATATTCAGTAAAATTCCTAATCTAATGCTATAAAATGGAGTAAGTTGCTAATGAAAAGCAATTTTACTGAACGTCACAGGAGCTTCTGAGAGGTTTTAACTTCAGAGGTCTCTAAACCAGCTCTTTTTTGAATGGACTGATATGCAGATGGAAAATACTGGATACAATTCTAAGGAGGCAAAGCCTTAAAGATGAATAAGCATATTATCTAACAAGCACTTTGATGCAGGATTAGAAAATCACCTGGGACAGACTTGTGTCTTGCTGAAGAACGACTGTGCTAGCATTCAACTGTTGCCTTGTACTGTTTAGTCTTAAGAGGGTTATTGTCCTAAGAGTTTTGGCCTAACATCCTCTTCATTTAGCTCTTTTCCACGACACACTGGTCATTACAAAGAGGGTGTCTCATACCATGCTTTCTGACCTGTTTTACGCAAGCCTCTTCTGCCTCCCTGCTTATTCCCAGGGTCACCCGGGATTGCCTTCTCCTCCTCTCTCCTGCCCAAGCTTTGCTTTCCTTCCCCTGCCAGCTCTGAGCACACAGCCTGCCTCCTCTCCCCTTTCAACCCTAGCCCCCCGCCCACAGCACAGCCAGCGAGACACTCCCACCCCCCCCAGCTGGGCACCAAGGGCGCTGTGCTGCCTCTTGGCTGCAGGAAAGCTCTACACAGTCATTTCGTGTATTTCTGGCCCAAGAGACGTGGCTAATTAAAACAACATCACTGCACAAAGGACATGTTCGCATGCGTAGGAGGTTTCTAAATACAGAAAGATGCATTACTCTGGCCTCAGGGAAATGGAGGTAGGGCTTTGTTGATTAAATATTATAGAGATGGAGGAAAAAATAGAAAAGGCTACGTGTAGCTGAGTTGGAAGGATGGCTCGACACAGCACAAATCATAAGGCTCAGTTCTTTAAACAGCTTGTCAAAATCTATTACCAAACACAGAGGAAAACAAATTCAGCACAAGTGTTTTCCCACTTTCCCCTTCACCATCAGGTAACAGGAGCAGGATGGTTAAAGACCATCCCAGACAGCTTCCAGGAACTTACACAAACCCTCTGAATGCTCTAATGAATCCAAGTAACTTGGCTTCATAATCCCTCATGGCTGGTAATAAATCTGTCTGCTAAGCAGGCTTATTTATTTTTCCAGTAAGTGATCACAGGCAGCAGAATATCCTCCATAGTGCTTCAGTTCTCCTGACACTGTTCACACACTGGCTTGGGGTGTTCCGAACTTTCCCAGGTGGAGCCTTGTAGGAAGAATGCCTGCTCCATGTGGTGGCAGTGGCACACCTGGGGTACCTCCTAATTGTACTGGGATGACAACATTTACTGTGCTGACAGAGGAGGCAGGGTAACATCTCTACACCGGCCCCAGCAGCTGATTAGGAAGCAACTATTAACTCCTAGCTATAGTTACCGTCCCCTACCTAGTTCCCAAGTTGCTGAATTGTATGGCTCACTACAGGCTCACAGGAGCCAGTGCAATGGGAGAGGATAGAGACAGGGAAGAGTAACATTGAATAGACTGGGAGCCAGCTTCACTTCCAGACCAGAAGCAGCTTTGTGTATATAACGCTGAAGATGTTACTGGTATGGAAAGGCTACATTGACTTATTGCTCTGAGTTATATCACCCAGAACCAAAGGCTTGTTCTGTCTTTTTTTTTAGAGCTATTGACTGCTTTTAAATCCCTGGAGGTTCTCCTGCCTTAGGCTGGTAATAGAGTGCCCTCAGAAACCAGTGGATATTTTTCTCAATTACTCTGCAGACAAGATTAACCCTACACACTCAGCCACTCCTTGCTCCTGTGTACTTTTGAAATATTATTTTGGAAAACCAAAAAAAAGAGAAGGAAAAAAAAAAAAGGGAAAAAAAAAAGAAAAGAAAAACTAAGAAAAGAAAAACAGAAATCTTTTTTGTCTCTCAATATCTTAGTCTGAGCCTTTAACAAAATTCCCCACAATCATTTTGAAATGGTTGAAAAAGAAGTGACATTTAACAGCATGGGCCTTATCATACATTTGTTTCCCTTCTCTTGTCATTCAGTAAACTGTCTGGTTGTTAGAGGATACCTGTAGGAACGCAGATCCTACCTTGCTAGGGATTTAATGTCTGGTTTAGTTTAAAGTAATAAAGATATCAAAAGTTGGCTACAATCTGGCAGGAAAAGGAAAGATCTGAATTGAGGCTGAGGGCCTTGAGGAGAGAAGTAGTCAAGGACTGCTGCAAGATTAACTGACAATAGCAAGACAAAATTAAGAATAAAAGAAAAGACATTTGGCTCCTTTTCAAGAAAAAAAAAATAATTCCCACTGTTGATATCTATTAGTCTCCTTATGAAAGGAATGAAGGCTATTACTTGTGTCTTCTAAAGGTAAGCAGAACAAATCACTAGAAAATATGCTTTAGGGAACAATCTTGCTCTGGCAGAGGATGATGAAATAAATCACTCCATGTTTCTTTCTTACTGTCTGCAATTCAAGGTAAGCTGCCTTTACAGGAGATGGCAGGAGAAGAAAAAGCATGTTAAAAGAATTTAATCTTTCTCTGGCCAGGACTGCTAATATGAGTCCAGCCTCAAACTTTGCTGCTTGTTTGTTCTGCCAGACACTACCATGGCCCCAGAATGGATTTGAAGCACTTCACAAATAACAACTAACCAGACACCCACTGGCCTGCCAGGCAGTTGATAGCACAGAGGTTGCCTTGGCAAGGGGTCATTGCCAGAGACAAGTAACACAGGGCTTGCTCCCTAGCTGTTAATTCTGCACTTTCCATCCATCCCTCCAGGTGCTAGAGGTGCCACAAACACATCTCCTTGGCCTGTTCAAAACCGAGGCTTTCTTAAACACACTCAGCAGTTGGCCTGTTTGTACATATATGTCACCTGGACTTCAAACTGATGCATTTTTTGCCCTGCTCTGAAAATACATAGAGTTGACTTTACGGATTTGTGCCTTCGATACAAACATGCTTTGCAAAAAGGACAAATGTTTTTAAATATTCATGGAAAGAAAAATCTGATCCACAAATGTCCAGGGAAAAGCAAACAAAATGTGGTAATTGGTGGTTTCTTTTGCAGTCTCTCTGTTGAAGTTTATGCCTGTGGCATGAGATTTCCTTCAGAAACAGTGGTCCTAGTCCTGCTCTGTATGGAGAGGAAGAATAAACCTGCATGTGGTCAGAGCTGTTTAGTATTTCAGTAGAGTCCCATGGGGTTGCAGCAGTCCATGAGCATGCTCTACAGAGTAGGATGAGAAAAGAGGATTAATACAGTCCCCAGAGTGCGGCCCTCTTCTTACTTTTTGAATCAGGTAAAAGGAGGAAAGCTTGAAAAGAAAAGTGCAATTGACTGAAAAGGCACAGAGGCATCTAAAAGCCTGCTGATGTGGCAAGAGCTTTGTCTCTTGAAGCAGTCTACAGAGATGAGATCTCAACACCGCTGTGTAAATCCCAGGACAGCTCTGCATAATTCACATCAGAGTTAATCCAGATCCATCTTTATGAAACCAGAGAAAACATGACCCTGCTATTTATCATGACACTTACTGCTCTTTTATAAAATTCTGTCAAAAGCCTCAGACAGAATCATCCTTTCCTTCTTGTCACAGTGCTGGCTACAACTCTAATAAGAAAAGATGGTGGGTTTTGGTTTCATTTTGTTTTGGTTTTAATAAGATAAATGCTTCTCCTCTGATTAGCATCTGACTGCTTCTTTTAAGTGCCTCAAGGCAGGGCCAGAGGACCGAATATGGGAAGTCCATGCCACGCATATGTCATCACACAGACGAAAGGGTGCTATAGATGGACCAGAGGCAGGGGGATGACATGATGTGACATTACTGAATTAGTCAAGGAGACTATGGTTTACAAGACTTTGAATACATGAGCAAGGATTACAATTCAAGATGGGGAAGGGAGTCATGAGAGGGATTCAAAACTGAGGGGGTTTCAATGACAGGAAAACTGACATGCCACTGAGTGCTCCACACCTGCCCTTCCCATTGGTACTCACTGATGCTGATGGGAGACTTAGATAGATCCTAGTTTTGGGAGAGCTGGAAAAATACTTAAGAGTATGAGCAGATTTATTGATTGCCCTTCCACACAACAACAGGCAATAGCGTAAGTACAGTTGATGAATGGGACAACAAAACTTCCAAATTATTGCAAGGAAAGGCTGGGCCCCTTGGCTTTTGCATCTTCTCAGAGCCTGTTACAACTCTGATAAACGTAATTATTTTTGAAAGATCATCCTAGATCATCTTAGTAGTTTGCCAGAAAGATATTTACACAAGTTGTGGTATTTTTTTTATCTGTTTGATTGACTGACTGATTACAGGAGAGAGGTTGCAGAAGGCACCTCTTTCTACAGAACTGTGCACCCCTTAAAAATGCAGTTACCGTTTTAACTTGAGCTTAGCTACCTGCTACTTGAGCAGGACAGCAGGAAGGTAGCGCTGGCATATTTTTATGGCGGAGGGCACTGGTTTAAAGGAGGTTGTTTTCATTGTATTTCTGTTCATTTTAATCTGTAAGGAACACAAATCCTCTTTGTCATTCATGGCAAGAGACAAGATGTTAAACCAAACATCCCTCTTTAATCTCTTGCAAGTCACTAAGTTTAGAACAGGGTGTAAAAGACGTGGAGTCTCCACTGTGTTTTCTCCAAGAAAGAAACTGTAATTGTTCTGTTCTTGAACAGCACTTGGCTGGCTCATCAGTCACTCCTCTTAAGACATATATTATAAATAAACTTTTAAATATCAAAGTGACGCATTTGAGTTGATCTTTGCTGCCGTTCTGATTCTCCAAACTGGATGGGTGCTCTCCCTCACCGTGTACTAATTTCTCCCAGTCCACACTGCCGGTCACCCCACATTACAATCAAGGTCACACAACATCACAGCGTCGAAGTTTGTTAAAGCTGATGCAGCCCTTTACCCAGAGAATCCTCAATTCGCAATCAACATTGAAAACCCATGACGAAACATTACCAAAATTAGACTGCCGGAGCTTTGCTCCGCGCACTGCTTCTTTCTGTGCATCTTACCACCTACAGCAGAATGCGCTTACAAACCCTCTGCCTGCCGGCGTGCCGAAGAAAGTCAACTACATCTTGCTCAGACCGACCACACCGAGTTCAGCGCTCCCGGGGGCTCGGAGCCGGCCGCCCAGCCCTGATACTCCGTCCCACATCAGCCGACACGGGGGGACCGCGCCGAGAAGCGCAACAGCTCTCCCTGCTCCGGGGGCCGTCTGCGCGACCACCACCCCGCCGCCACCCGCCCGCACCAGCTCCCACCCCGCGCTGCCGGGGTTGCCGGCCGGAGGGCTCTGCGGGCCGGAGGGCTCTGCGGGCCGTCCCCGCGTCCCCGCTCCGGCCCCGCCGCTCCCCGCTCCGCTCCCTGCATGCCGGCGGGAGGGCTGGCGCGGCGCAGCTCGGGCAGGCTCGGGCGGCCCTACCTGGACAGAGCCCCAGAGAGAATGGAGAGCACAGTGCAGCAGCAGGGAGGGCCAGCAGCGTCGGAGCAGCCCCAGCAGCTCCCGGAGCATCATCCCTCCTGGGCGGGCGGGCGGGGGCGCAGGGTCCGGACGACCTGGGGAGGGAGCAGAGCGAGCCGGCAGCAGAGGCGTTGGCTCGCACCCATCCCCGGAGCGCGACTGTCCCAACTTTAATTCTGGAGGGGAGGGAGGGAAGGAGGGAGGGAGGGAAGGAGGGGGGCAGGGAGGCAGGGAGATGGGCGGGTGGGGAGGGGAAAGGGTGGTCGGGAAAACCCAGCGCCCTGCAAGTCCCGGCTCCTTCAGCAGGGAGACAAGCCTCCACCCCCGCCCTGCTCTCCTCCCTCCCTGCCCGCCCCGCCGGCTTTCCCTCCCCGGGATGCTCCTCCAGCCGCCGTCGGCAGCCCGCCCGCTCCGGGGGCTCCCCGGCCGGCGCTCACCACTGAGCCCGGGGCTCCCTCACACCCTGGCGCCGGGGGAGCCGGCAGAGGAAAAAGTTTGGATCCGGGCGCGGGGGTGGAAGGGCCAGGCGCTGCCGGGGCTGCTGCCGGAGCCCGAGCCACCGGGGAGAGGCGGGGAGAGCGGCGTGGCAGCGCAGCCTGGGGATTGCATCTCCCCCCTGCCAGCCGCCGCCGCCGCCGCCGCTGCTGCAGTGATTTTTCAAGCCCATCGAGGCAGTCCCTTGCGCGCTCGGCTCCCCTCGTCTCTCACTCCTGCCCGGGCTCCTCCCGGCGACGGCTTCCCCTCCGCTCGGCCCCGGCGAGGCTGGCCCAGGGCGAGGGCGGCCCCCGCGGCGGCTCCGGGAGCTCCGGCGGGCCCTGGAGCTCCGCACCCGCCCCCCGCGCCCTCCCCGCATGCGGGAGCGGGACCGAGCCGAGGGGGAGGCGGGGGATCAACCGGCATTCCCGTGTCCTGGAGGAGCCTCATCCCACACTGCGGCCAGGTGGTTTTGGGGTCGGTGGTTTTGCGTTTGTATTATTTCCCCTGCCAGAGCAATGCGAGGGCTTGTCCTGTGACAGGCGGGAGTTGGGTCTGCGTTCCCAGCTCAGTGTCCTTAGCATGTAATAAGGAAGACTCTTCATGTGATTCGTGCTTCTATGTAGTAACAAAACATGTGGAAATATTTCCCTGCTTGCGGGGAAGTGGATAAAGCATCCCTCATTATCAAGGCACCGCAGACTGGACTCCCCACCACAAAAAGGAAACAGTAGAAAATTGAAGATGAAGAGTAGAAAATCAAAGATAGTTTTACTTCTCAGAGATGAATGAAATTGAGGATAGTGATTTTTTGTTTTCTTTCTATTTCTGGCACTCACTGAGCCAAGTTTAATAATCAGTTTCATAAAAATCTGCTCGGTGAAGCAGGAATGGAAATACGTCAACCTCTCAGCCAATACAGGGCTAAAATTCCTTTTTCATACCACTCTTACACCAACATATCTCCATTCATTTCAGCCCTGACACTGTTTTCAATGTCAGGACTATCAGGCCCAGCAACATCTTACAAATGAGAACAGTATAGTCGGATTGAATGGAGTTACACCTGAGATGAGGTAGGCTTGAGCCTAGATATTTATTTATAAAACCTTGTCTTGTGGATTTGTAAGGGCAGAATATAGAGAGGCGGAGGCATTATGACCTTGGGTATAGGCAGTAATTGTACAGCAAATATAGTTTCTGTAATGATGCTGAAAAAGATGGTGTCTTTTTCTGTAAGTCTACTGTGTAACATGCAGTGCTTAATATATTGTGCTCATTCAATTATAGTTTTAGTGAGCTGGAGTCACAAGAGACAGCAAAGCTTTTCAGGCTTTCTGGTGATTTCCTGAAGGTATTTCAGCACTTGGTCACAGTACAGAACATAATAAATTGCACCATCTGTATACATAGTTCTTGGTTCCTGACAGAATGAGAGATAAGGCTTTAGGCATTGTATGCCAAAAAAATACAACACAGATTTCTTTTCTTTCAGTATTTACAATGCCTTAATGTCAGAAGAACTGTGGATTTTCTTGCCATTAGCAATTGTCCATGTATCTGTCTTGAAGCGTTGTTCCTGTGGTTAGAAGATAGCCCAGGAAACTGAGGACACAGAGCCAAACTCAACCCACAGTTGCATGGAAGCAAGTGCAATCAGGGATATTGTTCTGACACAAACAAGAGCAGAGTTTGGCCCAGGTAATCAGCATCTTTTCTGTTTCGCGCTGGTAATTGACAGTTCCCTTGGGCAAATGATTGGTCTGTGCATATATTAAATCCAATCTTTGGCCCCAGTCATGCAGTCCTCACAGAGACATATTTCCTATTAGACTGAATGGCTGAAGGAAAGGGATGAATATGTGCCCCCTATTACTGTCCACATGATACTAGTGCTTTTCATTATTTGCATTGGCTTCTATTCTGTAGTTTCTATGAAGAGAAAATAGACTCTAATAATTTTTCTCACTTATAAGGAAGATAAATGATATGGGCAGGCCCTGAATCAATGACAGGCTTGAAATATGTCTTGCTTAATAACTCATTAAGTGTTTTGTAGCACCAGGACTGGTGCAAGGAAGAACATGATGATTTGTCTGCAGCAGTCACACTACTGAGGCGTTGAGATGGATATTGGCTAGGGCTATTTCCTGGGTTGTAGTCCCACTACTAGTCACAACTTCCTCTCCTACTGTCCTGGTTTGAGTGAAAACAGAACTAATTCTGTTCAGTAATTTTACTTTTCAGCTTGGTTCTTTTAATTAACTGCACTTTCTGAAGTTAGCAGCCTGTTTTCACAGACAGTGCCTGCTTCTAGCAGTGGTAACACCCCATGTTTAGAGTTACTGCCAAGGATTGGTATGCAGACCAAGGCCACTGCTGGGTCCTGTGTACCACATTGTGGGGTGCAGAAAGTGAAAGGCTGCACCTGCAGGGAGGAGCGGACAGGACGGGTGACTCTAAACTGACCAACGAGGTATTCCAGCCCATATACGCCATATTTGGTCTAGAGCTGAGGGACCCCAAGGGTCTCTGGGCTCTTCTCTCCCCTTTTGGACTGCTTTGACAGCTTTGCTTGGCTTGGCTTGGGTCCTTTTTCGGTTCCTTCCTCGTAGCACCCAAGGAGGACTCTGTCCGTTCTGCCTTCAATCTGATCTGCGTGTTCCTGAACCCGGTACCAGAATCCAGCTCCTCAACACAGCTCCCGTCTGCTGCGGGGCCCAGTCTGGGACTCCCCCGGTGCCCGCACAACATCAGTGGTGACGGTGATGGAATTACCATCAGGGGGGTTGGGTTCCATACTGGTTTTGTATATATTTGTATATATTCCATTTTTATAATGATTAATTTCCTTTTCATTAAAGCTGTTCTAGTTTCCTTTTCTAATTGCTAAGTCTCTCTCCCTTATTCCCTTTCTCTTCCCCTCTGGGGAGGGAGGGGGGTTAACAGAGAGTGTCTGTTATAGGTTTAAGGGGCTGCCCTGACCCTAAACCCTGACACCTACCTTGGGCACATTTTTAAAATTAGAAGTACCTGTTTCCCTGCCTGTCAAAACAGCATGGACAAATCCAGCTACCTGAAGGCCACAGTGTCTTCAGTGGTGGAGGCAGTAATGTGGTCCTGTCCTTCAAGATGTATTTAGCACATCACAGAAATCAGAGGGGATTCCAGATCCTTTGCTGGTGTGATCAACACAGGTCCATGCTCTGGCTCAGTGCTCTGGAAATGACCAGTGTTTTACAATTGTCACAGCTCAAAATAATAACTTAAGCTATTAGGCTGTTTGGTTTTTTTTTTCTGTTTTCAGAAAAAGATTGCACAAACAGCATCATTAAAGCAGTCTCAAAAAATTAAGACAGATATTAACACTACACAGAATGATGACCATTACTCTTTTTCCCTTTTATCTTTTGTTTGATTATCAGAGTATTTATCTTGTTTTCTTGGTTTGTTTGTTTTTTTTCCTGAACAATTGCTGATTGTCAGGACAATCATGATTAACACTTCAATAGAACAACTATTCATGAAACTTTAGCAAGGACTGCAACACTGATTAGCTGTATAAACAAATATCGTACTCCTTCAATCTAAGTAGCCATAGTGGTTATAATGGACTCTAAGAGACTATTTATTTTGTCAGTATAGATTGAGTTTACAACATGTATTCAAGTGTTCAGAGGGCACAGGAGAAGGTTCTTTTCCAGGTTGACTTGTCAAAACTTCATGAAAACCGATAGATATTCACCAGCCTGATTTAAGGCAGAATTTGTCCCTTTGTCTTCTGATACATCAGAGTAAGCTTTTAGCTACAGCCAACAGCAGAGGAAGCAAAGGCAACCACTTGTCAAGCTTTGTGGTCAGTCAGGCATAGGAAGAATCCACTTAAGCTTTTTTTGCTAATGACATTCCTGGATGTGAGTCAATGAACACAAGTCCAACCTGGTGCAATGCTAACCAAAACATAAACAGAAAACATTTCAGCACTGAGACTTTAAAGTCTTCTGCAGCCCAAAAGCACCATCTCAGATTAATTTTTAGGTTTTAGTCTGGAATACCATCAACAGGCTGGTAAATGTACGGCACCACTTTGGCTTGCCCTGAAAATATTTCTGTTGTTATTCTTTTACAGATACTTTTATTGCTCTGTATAGCTAAACTAGTGCTTTCAATATGTGGGAAGCTGATTTACTGAGTTTGGATTTTAAGTCTCTGCCCAGAAATCCACACCTTATTGGGAAGCTTTTATAAGATTACAAATTAATAAAGGTCACAGCAGCAGAAACAGTGGAGGAATTTGCATCTCTCCAAACACTGTCATCAGTTCTCAGGGGGGGGAGAGGTTCTTCTTGATGATACCAATTATTTTAAAGAATACAGAACAACACTAGAACCCTTAATTTCATTTACACATAGACATAACAGATTTGCTCTTTGGAAGACGATTATTCAATCATTCGATAATTCAAGCTTGCAGGAAAAGATTCCCAACTTTCAATACATCTAGAATAAATTCTTATAACACCTCATTCCTTCATTTTCCTTATATTAAATTAATAGTTGTATTGGAAGTGGGTTTTATATTTTGTCAATTTCAGGAAGTGCTCTTTTAAGTTTTCTCCCAGATAAATACAAGTTATTGTACTTCATCTGGACAACAAAGGTAGGGTGTCTCCTTTCCATTAGTATAGATCACGAATACCTTCATCAACGTCAATGGATCCACATCAGTTTAGGTGAGAAGTGAATAGGACCAACATCAAAGACCGCATCACATAATCTTTAGCTTGTGCTCCAGCACCTGAAATTAGAGGACATGGCAGATTTGTATTCATGGCCATAAAAACTATGGCTATACATCATGTTCTTGCCGTTTCAGTTTTCTAGCTCTGAAATGCTACTTTCCGTGATAAGCTGGCCTTCTGCTTACTCACTTTTGGTGGTTTCCCACAATTTGTTTTCTTAAGCAAATGGATTTGCTCAGCAGTCCCACTGCTCTTTGCTTATAAATGTGAAGGTAAAATGTGTAGGATTAGTTATTAAAGTGTCCAGAAAAAGTCCCAGATGTGAGGAAGGGCTTGTATGTCCCAAATATGTCTGGTTTATCAACTGCTCAAACACCACATTGCTTCTTGTTACAGATGTTACATTCTCAGCCCCTTGTGTCTATTATAATGAAGTCCCTACATCCTGAGCAAACTGCCGGTTGCATGAATCACTTAAGTGAGTGCTGTATTGCTTTTACACTCAATATTCATCACTGCTTAGAATACATCTGTCATTGCAGAAGATTAAATATTATTTATTTGAATGTGTAAAAGACAGTATGAAAACATCACTTTCACATTTTCTTCTGGACTCTGTTTGGCTCCCTTGTGGATCCAGTGTGAAAGGCAGGGCTTGTTATGCATTTCCAGGAGGAATTCCTCATCTGCTTTACCATGGAAATATAGTACAATTGCCTAATAGGTTATGGTCTGTGGCTGCTCCACTGGAAAATGTCTGATCAGGTGATAAAAGCTCATCAAACCTTAGTAAGCCCTGAAAAGATACTTTGTTGTTTATTCCATGCTGATATTAAGAATGTGTTTCTTTACTATCCTTGAGGTTTTTATAGATAAAGAATGAAATAAGACCAGAACTGTGATTGCCCAGACCATTATGGATAGATGGCAAGGATGAGCCTGAGTAAATGTACAACTGTCTAAGTAGTTCCAGCTGAACAGCAAGGATAAACGACCACTATTTCTAAGGAAAAAAAAAATCAGTATAACTTCTTTTTCTGTTTTGTTTTGTTTTGTTTTTGTTTGTTTGTTAGTTTTGTTGGTTGGTTTTGTTTGGTTGGTTGGTTTTATTTTCACTCCCTCTGCAAGTAGATACCTGCATATATTTTAGTCTAATTTTTTTGTTCTGACTCATCTAATTTTTATTGTCAGTTTAGTGAATCCCAAGCACCAGAATGTCCCCCAGAATTGCAAGTTTCTATGCCAAGCAAAAATGTTATTGAATGGTGACTAAAATAATTGTCTGTAGGTCTGTATATTTGACAATGTTTAATCAAAAAAATGCTTGAAAGATGGCTCATTTCACAGAACATTGCTTTCTCTTTTGGCCCTCTCTCTCTCACTTCTTACCTCTGTTTCTAATTGACAAAATTCCTAGTCTGAAAAATTAGGAATTAGATTTTAGAAAGCTGTCAGTCTGCAGATCTCAGATGTGGGTTGTCCAACCTGTCTCAGTGGCTGTCAGCAGACCATCTGGGCTCATACCTGGGTTCCAAGCTGTGGGGATGCTTCAATCTGAGCACTCAGGCGAGATGATGAGGAGCACAATACAATATCTTCATGGGATGAAAGAGAGCAGAGCAGAGCTGATCGGTATCTACATCTTCTCCCTTTTAATACAGACCATTGTGCTGCTGTGTGGGGTCAGGAAAGTGACTGGAAATAATCCAAGAAAGCTTCTCAGACACAAGGTAGCAGAAGAAACAGCAGCCATCAGACCAAGGCCGTGGCACACAAAGGTTCCCTCTTGATCTGCATGCAAGCACACCATTTACACAGGCGGCAGAAGCACAAGGTGCTGGTTGATTGATTCCAATACATAAGGATGTTTGATGATAGTATAAGCTGCAGGAAAAAGCTTGAATAACATATGAAATTATTCAATAATTAAGAAAAGTAATCAGAAACACTCCACTGAAAACAAACTTTGTAAATAGTTTCTCACCATTCTTTTTTGTTTTCCTTATTACTTTGATCAGTGGAATACTTGTAAAACACTGTGGCAGCAGTCCCCCTATTTTGGTTTAGTACTCCTTCGCCTATATTTGTGTATGGGGGAATAGATGTGAGGCGTTCACTTACGCCAGGTAATAGCTGTTTCTGTCACAGGTGAGAAGAAAAACATGAAATCTACTACAGGAGTCCAAATGGATGAGCTGGCAAACAAGCAGTGAATATGGGGTGGCAGAAGGAGGGAGTGACTGCCTCCGTGTGAGCACAGACTTAGGAAGGAAAGTATGTTAAGTTGTTCTGGTGGTTTGCCTCCCTCAGTGTGAGCTAAAGCTTACCAGACCTGCATCTTGTTGGAGAGGGTATTGACTGTGGAAACCCCATGCAAAATTCCACTGGGCCATTCCCTCACCTGTGAATTATCCCAGAGTGCAAGGGACTCGGAAGAATACGCATTTGCAGGGAGGAAGTAAGAGCGTTACCCATGTGTATTTGCACTTATGGACAGTCACTAGGAAGTGAAAAGAAAGTAACATTGTAACAGTGAGGTTTTTTTGAGATGTGTGTGTAATGTTTTCATTATCTTTTCCCCATCCCGCCTACCCTGCAAGCCTCATCAGGAAAACTTGGAGATGCCTGGATGTCAAACTGAGGTGTTGCCTGTACCCAGGAAAGAGCAGGAGTGTTTCCTTATGCGGATGGTTGAAGTAAAAGGAGTTTCAGGTTTGAATCACTGCAATGCATGTGCAACCATGGTTTGAACATGTATCCTGGAGAGCTCCCCCACCGCTGAGCATCCTTCTCTTTCTATCCTTTACAGTACCACCTTCACCCCTTTGAATGGCTTTGTAGCTTCCTCTGCAGAGATCCCTTAACAAGGGCACTCCAGGCTGCAGCAAACACTCAAACTTACACTCCTCTGGGGAGGCAATGTGGGTGCCCCTTGCCATTTAGCAAAACACAACTAAACTGCCAAACTTCATCAGGGTGACTTGTGTCTGACCTTGGTTTCAAGAGGAAGACACAAAGGTATTATTAATTGTTGTAGAAAAATACTGGTAGAAACAAACTCCAGGTTGTTTTTGATTTTCTTCATTTACCTGTAAGTTCCACAGTGGATTTTGGTCAAGAGCCATTCTACTGTTTCTTTAACAATACATTCAATAAATGTGGCATCCATTGTGGTGAGGTGGATGTGATAATTTGTGCCACTGATAAATGTGTGACATTTGTTAATGAAAGTGAAAAAAAAAACCAAAGTTGTGCCAATGTCTAACACAGAATTTTGGTGAATATTTTATATCAGCCAAGGTTAAGAATTAAGACCAGACTCCAAGCAGGTCAGATTGCAATGGGTGCAGTTATTTCATAAAAAAGAGCTATTAATCAGTTATTAGTCATAGCTAGTGGAGGACTATCATAAAAACACCACTAACAGCAGAGTTTGGCATGGAGATCCACTGTAGTCGAATAATACTGGGATTAATGGAGAGATTGTCTCTCCAGCATCTGGATACTAAGAACCAGACTCTGCACTGGGACAAACATTGGCAGCTCCCAGTGGCAATAGTGACAGCAGCTCGCAGTTCTTCCAACCCGTCTCTGTTTGGTAGTAATACAGGACTTTGTATTATATATTAATTCAAAACTCTCCAGTACATCTATACTCTCCTGAAAATATACTGTGGTTCTGTCTGCAGCTGGGAAGGAAATTCCATCAGTTTGTCAGTAGTTTCTAGGCTCTTATTGGGTGTTAAATCTCTGTAAATCTTTTGCATCATCTATGTCTGAAGTCACCACAAGGCATGCATACCAATCCAGTTGGCCACTGATGTAACTTCTTAGATGCTGTGTGGTCTGTATAGTATCTGACAAAAGAGAAGACAGACACTTAAACTGGTGCCTACGTTTTCTGATATGCAGAAGATATATTTGGGATCTGCCTGCTGACCATAGGTGGTAGGTTATCTTCATGTCTGGTAAGATATTGCTAGAATCTTGTTAGGTTAGGCTGACATTATCTACAGACTGAGCTGTTAGGCCAGCCTAATCTAACAAAACAATAGACAAAGCAAGTGATAGGCCAGCTCTGCCTGTGCCCAAGGCACCAACCTTCCCTGCTGCAGCTGCACTAAAGCTACACACTGAAGCAAATTGAAAATAGACACACCTGCCTGGGCCCAGCCCTCCCTTTATATAGGGGCATGACTCAGTGTGATACTGAATATCCCATTGGCTGGTTCAGTTGCTTATCCTGGCTGTGGCCCCTCCCAGCTGCTTGGGCCAGCAGCTGCTGGTGGTAACTGTCCTAAATCAAACCTGGGATAGTATCACAAATTGTTTTTACTGTAACTCTGAATTGCTTCCTGGGCAGAATCTTATGCAAAATGTGTATATTAGGATGTTCTCTTACTAAGGCCACCAGTATCATCAGGCATTTATCACTCTAGAGTTTCAACAGACCACTGGTTTTGCTTTGGATCAGCCAGTAGATTTAGATTTTATTGTTTTCTAAAAGGTTTATTAGCTTTCTAAGGTTATTAATGGAAACATTAAATTCCTTGGTCTGTTCATTTTACTTCTTTATCTTAACAAATACCTGCACTAAGTAGAAGAAAGCTCTCCATGCAGCGTCTGGCAGGCCGTAATTTCTCCAGCTGAAGAACTTAAACCTTAGAGTACTCTTTAGCTTGCAGTCTGCTTCGTCCCACCAAGCAGTGAGAGAGCTCTCAGGAGATCCCAGGAAGACAGTGGTTAAGGTTTCTACTGCCATGTCTCCTAACACCAGTGCCCACACTCTGTTCCACACAGGTTGCAGTGTGCTCTCTCTTGGTTTAAATTTCCACCATCCCTGCTCAGTCTATGTGAAAAAGGATGAAAGGACGTTCTGCAAAATCCCCATGCTGTCTTTGGGGGAAGGGATTTCTTGTAATGAGCAATGGGCCACACCATGTTTTCACTGGCTCTAATAATACTTGGTAAGTAAGTACATTTTGGGGGTGTTACTATGTTTGCAAAATATTTGTTTGCTGCTTACCTGTAGGCACTGTGATATAATCAGAGAGAAGAAAGAGGCTAGATATACTCTGTCATTAGATATATTAAAAGATATTAGAAATGCATTTGTAAGGATCGACAGAGGCTATTTGGGGACTAGAGGATAGATCAGATCCATCTTTGTCAGCCCTTTTTGTTCCTCAGACCACCAAGTATCACCCTATGTCATATTTTCACAATGGTTTTTGTTTCTAAATGGGCTAAGTTTGCAATTTCTTTTTTTACATTCTGATATCTTGGAGACCCCAGGAGCCACTGATTTGAGGAACCTTCCCATTCATTTCTCTGATGCAGTGGGGGGAGATAACTGGTGTGCAAGGTGTTACAAAGAGATAATTGAGGCAACAGTAACTGATCTTTGCTAATGATGACATATTTCAGCCTACCCTGGCACAGTGTCCTCCTAAGCACACAGGCACAGTCTCAGAAGTGTTGTCTGGGGACACTCAGTTCCCAGGAGGTAACATGCTAATCATGTGTGGTACTTCTCACATTGCTGACTGCGCCTTGCACTGTTTCATCTGTCCCTGTGCTTGAAGGTCTAGTCTTCTTTAACTGACTGTTAGGCCTCTGCTGACACTTCTTATGTCCTTTTGCTTATCCCTTCACTTTGAATCCCAAGTGCATCGCTCCCCTTTAGCTGCTGATTTGAAAAGAAATACACCCAAAGTCCTTCTGTGAGACTGATGTTATTTTGCATTCATATCAGTGTCTCCAAAGTGTTTCAAGATCCTCCAATGAAAGTCATTACATAAAAGCAAGGCATTTTATTGTTAAAACTTTAAATCATGACAGATTTTGAATACGTACTTTTTGTGACTCAGTCATGAATAACTACAATTTGCATATAATATTTTCAGCATACCCTCCTTCTCACTTTATCCTTCTGACTTGAGCTGCTGTAGTAACTCTAAACCTGCATTACAGAAGTAACAGTGGATCACCTTGCTGTTAACTTGGTGGTGAGTAATCTTGATATACCTATAGTCAGGAATAGTTGACAGTTGTTTGTAATGAGCAGGGAGGAAACCCATAACCAGAGGAAACATTTCGCTGTTTATGAACAAGTGCATCCATTTTGCTTTCTTTGTGTCCAAAACTACAGTGGCTGTCTGATAGGAGAATCATTTTCTTGTGCTTATTACTGCGGTGCCAAGGGATGAGCTAATATTTGGGCTTCACTTAATTTGACCGGGAAAAACCCTTGTCAAATGCTGAAAAATAGGCAGTGACGCCCCAAAGTACCTGTGGTCCTAAAGAGCACAACAGGCACCCAGAAGGAATATAAACATGAAAGTATTAATGGAAAGTAGTAAACAAGTCTCTGTCTTTGAAGTATCTTTGTTTGCAAAGGACAGCTTAATTTTTCTTGGAAACAATATTCTATTTATCTAATCACCTCCCTAGCTGAAATTTTCTGGTTTCCCCTGAATAAATCAGCCAGGTGACAGCAGCAGTCCTGCAGAGCCCCAGCTGTGGAAGAGGAGCTGCAATGCCTGCAAAAGTCTGTGTGCGCCTATGACTGTAGAGCACGTGTTGAGTGAACTGGAAATACAGAGTCCAGCTCTATGTGCTTGTCCTAAATGTATGGGAATGTAACTCTGCCACTGCATACTGGATATTGCAGGCAGGAACCTGCCTTCAGAAAGGGACATGACCAGAGTCAGGACCTTCCTGGCCAGGAGAAGGTCTAGGCCTGCTATTCTGCTTTCCATAACAAACCCCCACTGTTCTTTTGAACGTCCTTGCAATGTGTCTTCCCAAAAGGAGAGGAAATAGGCTCCTGAAGATGGTATATCCTATGGGCCCTTTCATTATGGGGGATTTTAGCTGGGATGACTTTTTGCCTGGTGGAACAAATGTTTACCCTTGAGTAGAAGAATTGCAACAAAGCTGTTTTACCAGATGCTGGTTTGTCCCATCCCTCTCCTTCACTTGAATATATTCTCATAATGCTCTTTTTTTTTTTTTTTTTTTTTTTCTGGAATAATCCATCATTAGCTATGCTGAAAATCCCACACAGAGCTATTTAGAGCAGCTAAGAAGTGTTTTGGGTCCCAGAGCAAACACGCTGGTTCTCTTCCCCCTTTTTCCTTCCTCCTCTCTTCTACACGTTAATCCAGTGCTGATCTCCCCTTTCTCCAGCTCCACTGTTGGTGGTGTTACAGAGGCACTCTCTGGCGTGCAACTCCAGAGTCCCAGGGCATTCACTCCACGCCCCTTGATAGGGTTTGTCAGCACTGTTCAGGGTGTTCATTAGTCTTTTTCTCTCGTTTTGTGGTGCTGGAACATGATTAGCTCTCAGCTGGTACAGGTCTCGCCCTCCTCACCTTTCAAATGTAACTCAGTCATCAGGCTTCTTCCCAAGCATCTCCTATGAGCAGTCATTGGATCCTATTTCACTGTTTGAATCTGGAAGCTGACCTCACCACTGCCAGATTGGAAAATAAGCCACTGCACAGCTGCAGAAAGCAAATAATTGCACCAGAATGACTTTGGTTGGAATTAATTGAGGTAAGCCAACTAACTCTCTGGGTGCAATTTCATGTTCTGGCTTCAGTGAGGTAACCTGCCTGCAGTGAGCAAACTGTGTGCAGAGGCTTTCAGGCACCTTCAGCTCTGCTAACATGCTCTGTCTCTCACAGTTCAAACTCATTTCTGTAACTCAAGTGCAAGAAAAGACTGATTCTCTTCCTTCACAACCAGTCTGAGATAGAATTAGGTTTTAGGCAAGTTTTAGCTTTGATTTGATTCAAGCAGAGAGTTCTGGTGATCCCTGTCAGCCCACTGGCACCTACAGGGTCTGAAACTCCATCAGCAATGGGCATTCTGCATAGTTTCCTTTTGTAAAGGGGGAAAATTTATGTCCAAAAGATTTCTCCAGTGTCAATTATCTGCTTTCAAAAATGTTATTCACTGTGCCATTTCCAGTCTGAACTGGGATTGAGGTTTAGCCCTTTTCAGATAGTCAGGCTTCCTTTTCATTTGATTACATTACACTCATCCATCTTGTCCATCAATACGTTGCCTTGCTTACCACAAGGATAATAAACTCCTGTGTCCATAAACACTTTGTCCATAACTTCTTTCACACAAATATGCTCACTAACTTTTCTGCAGGATAGCTTCCATGAGGAAGATGACATCTCTGCTCACTTGTAGGAAGATAAGAGTCTGAGGTGATTGGATTAGCTGTAATAGAGCTGCAGGAATGGGATTTGCCTGGGACTGGTTTGGAGCACAGAATATTGGAACACTACAAATTGGATAGCAATTGATATTTGTTTAGATGGCAGTTTGAGAGGCTTTATAAGTGTATATCTAACACTGAATCTGTGTATCATCTATAGAATGTAGGGGGCCATGCACCTACAGATACTAGCATACTGTAGGAACCGTGATGAATAAATTTATTCAGGCCAAGAAAACGATGAGATTTTCACAACATTTCATAATCCAGTAAAAATAGCCACCCCAAAATTCTGAAATAGCAGTATATTATGGTTTCCTTCTTGTCTTTAGCTTTAACTCTCAAATCTGGAATGACCCTGGCTCCCTTCATTAGCATCAGCTTGTAGGGAATCCTGTATGTTTAGTTATGTAGAAGGTTCTTTAGTGTTAGACTCACATCTAACTTCTTCATTGGCTTTTTTCTCCATGTATGTTTGTTGAAAGCACAAAACAATTGAAAACTGCAAAGCTCAACACTGCTGATCAACTTCTGCTGACTAGGGTAAACGTGGAGGCTGGGTGAAGAGCTGTGTTCTCATGGCACTGAGGAGGAGTGTGGAGTGTAGTGAAGGCTGCTTATCCCATTCTCATGTTTATAACAGCAGCTATATGCTCCTCAAAGAAGTTTCCAAGGAAGTCATAAATGTTTTGTGCCACTAATAAAGGCTGACCACCAGGAACAATTTCTTGACCACAGTCCTACCCTCTGCACTTGGCACAATAGTAGTAAACAAGATATAAATATTATCCCTATTTTGGACCTAATTCATGGGGTGAGAATTCAACACCAAGTCATAGGGACAGATTGATGGGTTTATTCTTCTCGCCTTCCCCAGAAGGGACACATTTCGGTAAGATTTGCTGCCTCAGCTATGCTGAGTGTTTTCCTCAGGAGATTACAAGTGTGATTACAATTGTAATTCAGAATTATGTAGCAATTCTGCATCTTAGTGCATTTATCACTGGCGATCTTAAAGAATCTGTATGTGTTACAAGTGAAATAAACCATGCTACCCACGCATCTGAATGCTTCTTGTGAATGCAACGAGACCTTCAGCAGACAAGCTGTTCATGCATTTGGTGTCAGACTATAGTCACAGCAATAATCAGCATATCTATTAAGAGATTGGTCCAGGCACCCCTAGCCCCTCTAATCTCTGAGGACTGGCTAGAACACAAGGGGATTTATCTCTTACCAAATCTATCACTGCATGAAACACTCAGAGCTATCTCAAAAAGAACAGTATTTACCTTTAATCTAAGAAAGGACATTTAGAACCATTTTTTGTAGAAGACTTAAATGATGTGGTTGTCCCAAAAGGCTGTCTGCATAAAGATAGAGCTAGGGTAGCACACATAGCGTATGCTCACCCATGACTCATACACATCAACTGGACAAGGTGAACTTGCTCACTTCTGTTGACCTGTGAGGACCAGTAGTGCCTTGTGATAAAATTTAAACATTCTCCATGTCCCTCTTCTCTCTCTCCAATGACTTGGTCCTCCTCCTCCATTTGACAAAAAATTTAGCTTTCCTACTAATCTCCTTCCTGGAGTAGAGGTAATTATTCCCGGCAGTGGTCTCCAGGACCTGATCATGGAGACCTGAAATTTCATGTTCAACCCTGTGAAAGGTGACCCAAGAGTCAGTTCTCTGGGGCCTCTTGACAGCTGAACTCACTCGGCATTGCCATGATGTCTGCCTGGTACTGTATTGCCGGTGACAGAACTGTTGTTTCCAAACTCTCCTTATGCTGCTTCACTTTCATTCGGTTTACAGTTGTCTCTGATAGTTGAGATCAATGTCGATTTTATTTTATGAGCAAGCATGGAGTTCATTTGCAGGGTATTTATAGCTCTAGTCACATAAAGGAGATAAATCACCTTTGAAAGAAAACGTCTTGTTGCACGCAACAGCCTTAGTGAATTTGTCCAAACTCTTAAAAAGTTGCCATTTAATCTCTTTCTGGGATTAAGTCCAGTGAAACTAGGACCGAACAGTAAAAAGAGCAGTAAGCAGTGGCCTGGGGTTAAACCATGACGAGCAGTACCAGGACAGGCAATGCCTGCCTTCCTCTTCCAGGAGTATCCAGACCTTACTTCTTTCCATAGGCTCTTAAGATCTTGTTCTATGCTTAGTGGAGACAAATATAACATTCCCACAGCTCTCTCTTGAATGGAATTGATTAACGTATGTATATAGTTACTTACATAGCTATATATCAATGTATTTGATTTAAAAGATCCCACTCACCTACAAATGGTTCTCCCCATACAAGAATCAAGTTTTCCAAAGACAGCTTATGATTTTTAGCAGCATTGTTGTGTGCTCAGACTAAGACAACTATGACAACTTCACTGAGACTTTTGGGATATATCTCAAAGCAGTGATGAGTCCATTCACCAAGATATTTTTGTGAGTATCATCTATGCCTTCTGTGTTACACTGTATCAGTATCAGTCTTGACTCCGTAATTCTTCAGATAATTTTCCACCCAAGCACATATGAATCTACACATTTCTCTATTTCAACATCATCTGTGATCATCTGTACTTAGATATAGACTGAGATCACAATTTGCCTAGAATTGGGAATTTTGGACCCGCTTTGTAGTTTTTACCACATTATTCTTTATATTTTCTAATATCAACCAATCCTTGTGTTTGTGCTGTAGTCAATCTCGGTGTCCATTTAGAAGTGTCAGAAACCAATGTACCTTGTTGTCTTGCTTAGTAAATGTAGTAAGAGACCCAGTTCTGGGTCATGCAGAACGGCAACTTTATCCACTACCTGTATGTTCATGTAGGTATTTTGCTTTTGTACTTTGCAGTCTGTACTGCTTGAGACATACTTCCATGCAAAAAATAGCTGCTCTTACTGCATACGTGGCATTCAACAACTTCATGGGGCTGTTGCTATGCATGTAAGAGTTTTCATTACAATGCTAAGTAAATGCAAGTTTTCAAATAAACTTATCAGATCATATTTATTTGTCATCAGTTTACAACGGAAACACAACAATCCTTTTATTTCTAAAATTTGTCATGTCTCCAGTCCTGGGTATTGAAATATTAGAGAAAAAATACTGGTGTTTATTTTCAGACATTCGTTCATTCAGCGGCTTTTGATGAGTACCCCAAAATGTCATGTTTGATTTGCTTGCAGCTTCTCACAGAAAACCTGCCTGTTCCAAGGGGATCTGTTGGGTTAAATTAAATAACTGTTAAATGAGGAGGTTGTTTCACTGTGATTTGAAAAGCAGAGCAGATCCCTGCAGCTCAAACGAATAAGAATCAGCCTCCTGCTTGCCCCAGCACTGTGCCCATTCATATCTCTGGGTATTTATGGACACCATACATACTTGCAAAGAACAGAACAGTGTAATGTTATTGCTAAATACATGCAGATTTGACATGCGTATAATATCAGCCTCTCTGTGCTCAGCAGAACAAGTGGAGAAGTCTGTTAGTTTACCAGATAGGACAAATAGCTAAACACGGGAACTGAAGTGCAATGACAGTCATCATAGAACCAAACCTCTGATGTGCTTATAGTAAAAGCCGGGAAAGAAAGGCCATCTGAAATAAAACAAAATAGAAAACAGAACAAGTATGAGCTGAAGAGATAATTTATAGAGGACTTCATGTGGAGAAATCAAATAAATCTCTTTAAATATTTTTAGCATGCTTACTTTCCTTTCAGTAGCTCAACAGGAGGTTCAGTCAACTCACCTGGAATCTTATTAATACTGCACTGATTGGTGAGTGTGCAGAAATGGAGCAGCACTGGCATCTTGGTTAATCACATCTTCTAGGAGAGTATGAAAATGGCACAGAAGATACTTCACAAATGGCAAGGTGAGGTTTTACTGAAATAAAAAAAAAGGTCTGTTTTCGAATAAAATCAATAAATCTCACACTGTTATGGACATAGCTGTAAGTCATTTTTCAGATTTTCCCAACTGCATGTAGCATTTGTCTATTTTGGAGTCTGATCACAAACCATCTTTGCTGCAAATGAAATACGGAGTTTCTCCTGCATTTGGGCTCACTTACTTTCATTTGTGTCTTTTACTTGAGCTCTTCTTTGGATCTTGATATTTCAGAAGACAATTTTTGATCAATATAATCCTTCTTCAGTGCCTAGTGATTTTCTTATTTTGAACTAAAAGTCTCTTTCATAAGCAATTCCCTATAGAAATGTTCCTCTTAGTCTTATGTACTACTTGGATTTTTCCTCAGGGATGGAATGTTATTTTTCCTTTTAATTCTTTTTAAACTGCTGACACTAATGCTCTCTTAAAAACCTGTTGTGGGCCCTGCTCTGTACTTCATATATATTTGGGATTAAGGAGAATTTATTATCATGTGTCCTTAAAGCAGCTTTTTCATAAATCTTGAGTACACTCTCCTATCAGGTGAGTGCTGATTATATATCATATGGGAAAAAAAGGTTTTGAAAATATATCCAAGACTGAGAAAAATCTGAAGGCTTGAGATGAACAGTTAGGAGAAACAACACTGGAGGAATCTGCAGCAAGAGAAAAATATTAGCTCCCACAGATGATGCTCAAGTGGATGATGCTGATGCTGTTTCTTCTGAATGGAAGAAGCTGTGGTCTAGGAGGTGATCCAGTATTGCTCAACACTGTGATGGCCAGACAAGATGGGATGTCTGGGTTCACCTCCCACCGAAACATGGGACTTGGAATCTGGGATTTTGATTCCATTCAGTGGGGTTGGGGACATTCACAACAGAAATCAGTCACCTGCTCAAAGACTTCAATGCATAGGCACACACACTGCATATATAAATATACATGATCTTTTGGAACACATATCAAGTTGAAAATCCACCCTTTAAATCAAGCTGTCTTCAGACACCCCAAATCAGATACCTAAATATGGAAACAACCCCAAATCCAACCTGTTTTGAATGTGTTGGCCTGGCATTTCCACTGCTTTTGAAAGAGATATGTAAACTCACAAAGTAGTATTTCATACTTTCCACTTAAAGTGATTTCAAAGGCAATCACTTATTGAAGAAAAGAAAAAGAAAGTATACTACTTCTCAGTGATCCCTAAAACACACAAATAAAACTGAAGTATTTGTGTTTTGTGAAGGAGAAAATATCAGATGTTAAAGATGCAGGTTGCAGAGAAAAATGCATTTTAGTGCAAAAAAAGAAAGGTTATTCTAAATATTGTCCTAAAAGCGATATTACTCACCAGAAGCTTGGGAACTGTTCAGAATTTATAACCCTGATAACTTCAACTACAGCAAAATATATGTAAGTGGATCAATTTTTAATATATGTAACTGCAAATCTGACAGAGATAAACCCTTCAATGAATAACAGGCTCAACTTCTTGTTTGAAGTTAACAGTCATTTTATTAGATTTGACTTCAAAATGACACCTTACCACAATTTAATGTTATAAATTATGAATTCAAATTCAAATTGCTCACTGGAAACGTATTATTTAAAGATAGGCTTTAAAAGTAAGCAGATGTAAGCAAGCTGTATATTTAACGGGTTACACATTTAATTCCCAGGAGACCATTTCACACTGGGAACTATCATGCTAACTTGCCAGTGCGATCTAGTGGTATGAGCAGGAGTGTAGAAGTTGGTGGTTACAAGGCAGGTGGTATGTGACCTTGACAAAGAAATTTCACCTCTGCATTGTGTTTTCATTGTAAAATAGAAAGCAGGAGAAAAGTAATGAAGCTCTCCTGGGGTCTGCACTAAGTTAATGTTTGCAAAACACTTTAAGGGTTGCAAATGGGAAAGTTGCCAGACAATTATTACAACTTCACTTATTTCTAATTGTATTTTTTCAAGCAGGGGTCAGGTGCTCAAATTTGGCCTTTTTTAGGTTGTTCCTGTGTTGCAAAGAGGTTGTAAATCTGCCCTCCTAGGACAGGTAGCAGGAATCCCTTCAGTAAAAGCTGTCTTTCTATTTATTTCTGCTGCAGTTTAGTCCATACAGAAACATCCAGCTCCATTTTTTTTAACTTGAAAATTAATAGAAGACATATAATGGAGGTAAAGAATGAAAATCTGTAAGAAAACCAGAGTTCCTCCATTCTTGCCTAAACCAGCCTCCCAGTGTATCAGTCATACTAGTTCACTCTTTCTTGTTGCATTATAAAAACCCTAAACCATTCATTTCCAGTGCTGTTTCTTAACTCCTTGAGCTAGTAACTAGCTTAATGACTTTAACATCATCTGCCTTCTTAGGTGACTTTGATTCATGAACACACAGACAACTCTCAAAAGCATGAGACATTTTTAACATGTCACCCTTCCCAACCTCGAAGGCCTCAGCTGCAGTTTCCTTTCCTGACTTTCCCGACTTTCCCATCAGCAAAATTTCCACCTTAAATGTTCTGTATATCTCAAGACAAATTGCTGCACATGTCATCTTCTGATAACGTATATAAAATGCAGTTGCACCTAAATATCTCCAGAGCACTGGATTTTTTTCACATATAACTAAATATGACATTTGGAGCATGCAAAAAGAATATTTTTTTTTTTTAATCGTGAGATACTGGGAATTAATCTGACTGTTCATAAAGCAGTGATTAAAATTGTATTAGGACAAGACTGTGGCATGGAGAACATCTTAGTAAAAGGAGTAAGAGTTCTAATGTCCCATGCAAGGTCTGCTACCACAGGATACTGCAATGCTGAATTCTTGTCCTTCCCCTGGTTCCTCCTTGCTGTGGTTACTGGGGACCTGATGACTACCTGGAGGGCCCTGTGCAGTTCAGGACATTGCCTGGTCAAGGAACATCTGTACTCCCTGTAGACTGGTCAGTTCTGATTCATATTCTCCTCCAAAGCAAAGGTACTGGTACATTATAAATAAAAAATATCTTCTGTGCTTGATTAGTACTGGCTCTCAAGAAATCCAGACTGCTAGGTCATACACTTAGAGTCTGCCACCTCTTTTTTTCTTGCAGTCATAAAAAGCCTTTCAGGGAGGCAAATTTAATAGCAAAACATCATTGAAACATGGGCTAACTCCCCTTACGTAATGGTAACCTCTGTCTCTGGGAGTTATTAGCTAGGATGACAGGCTTTGCACTTATTTATTCTTCCAATGGCAGTGAGAACATCAGAGAGCAAAGGTCCCTAAGGGACTGCTCCATCTCATTTCTAATTGGGGTATTTAATAGTTTCTACCACACGCTTCTTAAGATTGAATGTGAACTGTGTCCTATTAGCCAGAAACTACTGTTCAGCAAAGTGACAGTCAAATCTTTTAGAATGGTATCGTTATTTTTAATATACCGGCCTAAGACTTTTGGATGAGAAAAAGGGAGAAATAATTGCTCAGTATTGGGAGGCTTAGGCACAATTTAGGATCCATCCTTATCTATTATAGTAGGATAATTTCTATATTGTATATTCAGAAGAATAACCAGAAATCAGATCTGCACTTACAGAAACAAATGGCCTTTCTTTTATAGTCAGTTCCTGCCTGGAGGAAACCTGTCAGCACATTCTGTGAATGTATCTTGGGCTAATCCAGCCTGGAAACACCTTAGTGATTGAATTCTCCTCCTGCAATACTTGGTCTTCAGGGAACTTCCTCACCCTGGCACTAAAACTAACCAGGCATGCCTTGTAGTCGCAGAGTTCAAAGCTCACTCCCCATTTACTGCCTCACCAGAATCCAAGTGGGGTAAAGTTTCTTAGAAGATTGTGATGTTTTGCTATCAAAGATGCTGGTTTTTTATTCTGGTATTGACTATATGTGTGGTAGAAGACCAAAGCAAGAGGCTCTAAGTCCACCTGCCTGATGTTGACCAACAAATACCTAAGACTTAAAGTTCAAAACAAACATGACACTCACCCATGTGTTTTACTGAAAGGTGATTTACAAAAAGAAAAGAAAACAAAATGAAATAAGCTTGTGCTCCTCTCTGCTTCTTTCTGATGAGTAAGGCTTGAGAAACATCTATTTCCATCTTGTGGCATTGTCACAGTCAGTCACATATCAAGTGTGTGCAGACACTATCTCAGATATCAACCTATTTTTGTTGGTTGTCCTCTTTACAGCTCCCATAAAAGCTTTGTAAAGCCCAAATTGCCAGATGTTCTCTGGAGGACAGACGGTACATAGAGATAAGGGATAGAAAGCACTACATTAAGAGGAGAAGAAAAAAAAATACAGACCATGCTCAGAAACACAGGGTATTTAAGGCATGATTTGAAAGTACAGTAAATCAAGGCTATCCTATATTTAGCATGGCTTATTCCTTTTTTGACATATATTCTATCACAGCAGTAAGCATCCATTCCCATTTTTATTGTATTGCCTTTAACTGCCAGTGCATCGTGCCAGATTTTGTAGTGTATCCAAACCAGAAGGTATAGATGTCTGACAAAGCAGAGAGGGAAGGACTTGGTTATTAATTTTGAAGAAGAATGTGTGCACACAGCAATAACAGCCAAACAAGCTGATGGCCTTAGGGAGAGAGGATATATACTGAGGGACAAACATTGACTGTGGTAAGCATATAATCTCCATATAGATCAACAAGATTTTTCTAATTAAGTTCAAGGGGGAACAGGTTAGTTGTCATTCTAGGAGGTCATAATTTAAGAAGCCTTGCTGTTGTACAGGAAACACATAGACCAACCATCTTTATGTGTATCCTCTTACCCCAGCTTCATATATCACCTCTTACCCATCAAACATTCCAGAGAGACTGTGTTCTTGCAACTTTGTGGAAAAGAATATGAGACAACTGGTACGCAAGCAAACTGTCCTGAGATATGTGCCTGCATTAAAAAAAAATATATTCTCTTCCCTTGGTCAGCTCCTGTCTATATATCTTTCCTTGGCAGGGTTATTAAGAACAACTGTCTGAAACAGCACTGTTGTTAGCTGAGATTCTTGCTGTCCTGCGAACCTGTCAGCCAAGTTACAGGAGCACATATAGAGAATCAATAGTCTTTTTGGCAAAGAGATGACATTGATTCTTCCAGCTCTGACAGATGCCTTTCATACTCTGCCCTTTGACGTGTGGTCAAGGCTTCTGTTAGGCATGTTGTGGTCCCATTACAACCTTGTAGGTTGTTCAGCATAAGAGGAAAAAGGAGAGCTCTACAGAGCCCCATCTTCCCTAAGTTCCATGAGTTAAAATCTGGGCAAGTGTGACAAAGCTTTAGGCTTTCAGAGTTATAGATGGGACTAGGTGAAAAGGCTGCTCTCACTCCTTGTCTTGGATGCTAAACCATCTGGCAGTGTTCTTATTTTGAGGAAGTACCTTCAGTGTCCTTCTGGAGAGGTCTTCTGTCATAATTTAAAATATCTGACTGGATAATAGGGTATGGTCCAGAATCACCATTAAGTTAGTAATTGTAGACTACAGTCCCAGTCTATGTGACAGACATAAAAAAAGCTTGAGCTTGCAAAGGACTCAGTTTGCTGAGACTTACCACAAGCAAGAACAGAAAGCTGGCCTATCCTCATTATGAAAATAAAACGTAAAAGACAAATGATATTGTTACTTCTTTACCCCATATATTCTTATCACTGAGCCTTAAAACCAGTAAGTAATACCACATTTGACTGATACTGCTTTGCAGACCTTTTGAGGATTTGCTTTTTCTCAACTTAACTGTTTTGAAATGCTGTGCACCTCTATAAGAGCTCAGTCAGATCTGAGTAGAGAATTTACTTTGTAATGATTATTCTTAATACTAAATGCCACCTCCTAAAACAATCACTCATAATTTGACTTCATTAAGCATTCTTTGTTTTATATCTTTAATTCATTAACATTGTCATTGTCAGCATGTTGCCACAATCAAATGTAACTTTTTCCATGTGGTGCAATGAAAGCTGAGGGCAGATAGCATACTGGGCTGTCATTTAATGGACCTGAAGTGCCTGTTAAATGTAGCAATGGCACTGTCCTAAATATAGGCATCTAGCAAGGGGAAAGGATGTATGTGCTGGACATGACCAGCTATATACCCAGGTGCTGAACCAAACACACCCAGTCCTTTAATCCTAGTTTCATCAAATACCTGACAAATTTTCTAAAGCATGGAGTGATTCCACTCTTGAGCTACACCTCAACTTGAATTCACAGGTCTGTTTCAGTTTGCTTACTTGGACGCCGTTCTCAGAGGAGGAGACAACTGATGTATATATAGGCTTTGCTCAACATCTGCTGTACTTTTCAAACTGCAGATAATCAGTGGATAATGAAAAAAGATGTAATTTGCATCAGAAAGGTAACTGAAAAGCCTTTTACACATATTAGGTGGCATAATTTAGCCCTTTGATGTGAGAATAACAAAAGAACATTAAGGGAAATTTTTGCTTTGTGTAATATATGCTGATAAAATAGTTGAAGCCAATGACATCCTGTAGATATCAGCCACCTTTTTTCACATTGGCCTGCCTGTTGCTAGCTCCCAAAGGCAGAGCAGCTTGGGATACAGTAAGACCTGGACCCAGCTGCTTGGAAAGCGCAACTTCCTCAATTCGGGGAGTCAAAAGACCTGATGAAGCCAAACACTCTTGCTAATGCTACAAAGGGAAAGAAAGTGATAAGAAGCACCCTGAGAAATTTCTTTTCAGTCTTGCTATAGGTCAGAATTGAACTGCTCAAAGCCATCATAAGCAATTTGTGTCTACATTACAGATAGTATACCTGTTTCTGAAGGTGATAATTACATTGACTTCCCATAAGAAACTCAATCAAATCTGTTGTTATGTGGTTTCCTTCCAAATTGGACAATATGGCAGTGTTGGTGTTATTTTATAATGTTTTTGTGGCTATGAATTTACCGTATGCCTCCTAGATGGCCTTCCCCTTAGCAGTTGTGTCAGTCCAGACTCCACCAGCAGGAACACCCCATCTCAGACAGACAAGCTGGCTTGCTTCATTCCTGACTTTCCGCCTAGTTTGGTCAAAGCAAACACAATATGCCACAGTATTTAGACCATACCAGTAGTTTTTAAGAGCCATCATTTCCAGTGTTATCTGTGCTCAGGATATAGCACGGTGAGAGGAAAGTGCTGTATCTTGTAGTCTGGGGTGCATTAAAGGAAGATCAGGTCAGTTACCACCATGTGTGTAAACAGAACACTTATCACCTTCAGCTCTAAAAATAATGTTTTAGTTTCAACTGCACCTTCTCTACAGCCCATATTCCAAGAGATCACTGAGGTTTTCACCAGCACTTAGTCTTTAAAGACAAAAGATTAATTCTGTTTAAAAAAAGTTTAAAAATCATTTGTGTTTCTTAAAAAAATAACCATGTAAACCCAATAGATTTTAGAGATGAATATGATACTATAGGAATCAACAAGGCCTTCTGATACCTAAGATATTCTTTTCCAAAGCTCCAGGTTTGTATCCAGCCTCTTGACAGTGTCATTTTATTACCGCATCTGAATAAACATGCTCTGCTAATAGCAAGTCCCATTGTCTTTTCTGCTTAGTACACATTTGACACCTATTTATTGACTTCACTCCAGTGCCTGGCTGGAGTTGTCTGTAGGGTATCTCCTCAAAGATATCCTCCTCCAATGCACCAATTAATATTCCAAACTGTGTATCAGCTATCAAGCTTTCAGCTAGAGGCTTAATGATATATTACTGCTAGTGATTTGCCCAATTGAAGCTATAAAACAGCAGTCAATGTTTTCATGACAAATAATGCAGGTATTTATCATTGCAAATAATGGGCCTAACTTGAACTTCACCTACTTATTCAGATTATTGCTGAGTTATGCCAGCACGTACACAATCAAGCCCTCAGTCTTCTGGCACTGGAGACCAACATAACTTCCATGGAGTCAGTAGAAGATCTGGCTCCAAGTGTAACTTAACTAAATGCTTAACTAACTGCTCTTCTTGAACTCCATGGGAAATACCGACTAAATCAACAGGATCAGAATATGTCCATTTGGGGAGTCTCTATTTATAGAGAGACCAATTCTTTCCTATTTGATGTGTTTTGAACTCCTCAAACTCCTCTGACTTTGTAGGAATTAGTCTGAACTTACAGCTGTGCAAATGAGAGGAGAATCAGACTGCAGAAAGAAAGAGGCCACTAAGTAGCTTTGTGGATTTCCTTGGGGGAAATAAGAAAGCACAGACAGTGAATTGTGGGAATTTTTTTTTTTTTCCCAACAAGTATTTTTTTACATGCTATGGTTTCTTGTATTATTGGCTTTCAAAGAAACACCTCAATATCTTAGTCCCATGTGCTAAAAATATACCTGGTTTTAATGTTCCTAGTACTGGCTTATAAAAAATTTTAAGTACAAAGCCCTAAGTCAATAACAAAAGTCCTCTCCCATCTCAAGAGGAATGACTGATGCATATGAAGACTTGCAAGTTGGCACAAATGTCTTTCTCAAGCATATAATGAAAATGTCTCTATATAAGGAAGGAGGAAGCCGGAGAAGACCAAAGGTGAGGAAGCTGGAGAAGACCAAAGGTGCGGCTGTGGCTGGCCAGCTGCCTCTGCAGCAAGTGCACCACAGGAGCCCAGCTACAGTTTTATCTGCTGTCTCTGACCAAATTAGGAGGCTTCCTCCATGGCTTGCATGGGAGCCTTGTGGCCTTGTGCACAGAGAAACACTTTTTTTTTTTTTAATCCCTCAGAACTTTCCATGCACTAACATTTCTTAAACAAATATATACCCCTGCTATTTTTTCGTTGGTTGGGTGTTTTTTTTTTTTTTGAGCAATAATTAGAGATAAAATTTGCTTTCTAGGATAAACCTCATTAAAATGAACTCATGAAAAAAAGGAATGCAGGTCTTCCTACCTCAACCACCTTCCCTTTTCCTGTACTTAGAATAAAGGAAAGTAACATAGAGCAAGGAATTATGGGCACATTGAGACTAGGAACCAAATAGGATGTTCTTCATTTGTTGCTTCTTTCCATAACAGCTGAGTTAATTTGTACAAATCACTTCACCTCATCCTCCCTATTCTAGACTAAGGATAACTCATGCAGAAGAGGTTGTTAAGAAAAACATCAATGCCTGGTGACAGGTGTTTGCTGCCACTACTCTATTTTGATAAATTGTAGGTAAAACCTGCCTTCTTTGATGAGCATGAGCTTAACTAGATACAAAGGGTGTGTGTGTATTTCTTGCTTATTCTTGTCTATGCTACTTTCTGAGATATTATAAGGAGAATGGTCCTGAAATGGCAGGTGTTTCTGCTGCCTTAGAACTTCATCTTGTACCTTTTGATGGTCCTTTGCTGACTTGTCTCAAGTAACACCGCAGCCTGTCTGCAGTCACAGATTCCCTGCAAGGGAATTGAGATCTTATTCAGAGCTCTCCTTTCTTGCAAGAGCTAATATGAGTAATATAGGCTGGACTGCAACTGTTGTATCTTGGCATGGCTTCTTTAATCACCAAGGACCTGCACTGGCTTGCCCTGGTGACAAAACTAATTTAATTTACCTAACTTCCTGGTCACTTACTTGGGATGTAACAGAGGTAAACACATAGTTCTGCTCCCAGTGAGATGAAGCAATATTTTGAGCCCACAAGTTAAGTAAACTGTGGAGCAAAGACTGAAACAAATTGGGGTTTTTCTTTTTTATATATATTTGTTTGTTGGTTTTTTTTTCTATATTGTTCCCCCACGCCATCCTCCCCCTTGATAGGGGCATTGTTTTAGGACATGAGGCACCAAAGTTGTAGTTGCTATGCCAGTGAATAATCAATAGATATTTCTGAGTTGTTTTTTTTTTTTTTTATTATTTATCAAAAACTATGGCTTCACCAAAGCTAAGGAGTCTGACGAAAACTTATTGCTTTGGAGAAAGCCTGCACTGGTGGAATATGTTATGGAGTGTAATGAGAACAAATGACTGAACCTGGAGTGGTTCAGAGACAGGGTCTCCAGCCAGATGGAAGGCTATTTTGTTCACATCAGCAGAAGCCTTGGGAAACAGGTATTATCTAGTAAGGTTACTTGATGCTGGTTCTGTTGAAATCTCTCAGAGATGGAGAAATGGGGTTATGGGTGGTGGGGAACAGGGAGATATACATGGCAAATTCTTGCAGCAGTTTCAGGGCGCGTTACCCACCAGGCAGCACCATCAGGGCTTGTTCTGGTTGTAGCAGTAAAGCTTTGGCAGTCCTATTAAACCCTCAGGGAGCAGGAGAGCAAGGAGAGGCCCTCCTCAGGCTTGTGCTCTCTGTCCTTGGCCTCGAGATGCCCTGCTTGGGGGCAATTTGTGGCAAGACATTGCGTCTGCTGATTTACTCAACCTGCCATGCTCTCGGTAGTGCTTAACAGGCCTTGTAGTCCCCAGGAGAAAATAATTTTCTATTTAATGTTGGAAATACTCCTACTTCATAAGTGGATATATGTTTGAATACTTGGAAGATCTCTGGCTAGTCCTTCTCTGCTAGCTGCCTCCGACTGCAGGTGCAAAGCAAGTCTGAATGTTCCCTTCTGCCTCACTGCTCAACTTGTTGTGTGCCAGTGGCTGGGCAACTGATGCTCTGGAAAGAGGGTCAGTGGGGATGTGCAGTGCCTCACACACACAGGAGTGTCTCTTGCCCGTTCTTTCTCTCCCGTAACGTCACAAGCTCAAGGCCCCAACAAAGTCACAGCCACCCGATGAAGGTCTTAATTTACTCACTGACTTGATGAAATGAGAATGGAAAACACATAGACACAGAGGAGAGATGAGAAAGTTCTGTCCAAAGCTCTCTAATGTGGTGTTTGAGGTGTCACCACAACTAGACTGGTAGCACGTTCATGCGCACATGTATCTGCAGGTATATGGGAGAGCTCCCTAATGCCCCAGGTTTGAGCAGAGCATCCCAACCAAGGTCTTTGCCCCTTGCTCTGCTCAGCCTCCCTCCCTGTGTGGGTCCAGGTGAGCCAGCCCACTGAACTGTGCTCCTGTGCCCAACCTCTGCAAGGAGGAAATTGCTGAACACTGTTACTCCAGCTGGGCAACTCATGACAGGCAGGAGGATGTCTCAAAGTGCCCTTAGCTCCATGCATGTAGCCAAGGAAGACATATGACTGCATATATCACTTAATTTGTGTTGGGAAGGCATTTGCAGTGAAGCTGAAGGTGATGGGTATTGGACTCACAGGCTGCAAATTGATGTAACATGCAGGGGCATCATTCTGAGTCCAGGGAGGAACAGGTGGCACTTCCCACTGAAGGGCTTCAAAAATGGGATCAGATGGCCTTTAGTACGCTACAGTCCTGTTTAAATGGCAATATTTCTCATCAGACAGATAAACCAGGCAGTTGTAGAGGCAATGGTGATCCTTTAAATTGGTTTCTTGTTTTTGTTGAATGGCTCGCCACTGTTTTGTGGAACAAAAATGTGCTTTCTGCAGCTGCTCTCAGTCAATGCTTCTGAAAGCTTTAATGCAGTAGTGTCTAGTGTCTGTCTGTTCCCCTGGATTAATCAGGCCTCCTCTCCCCCCAGTTTTTGTTCTAAAAACCCTAAATATATTTTGGTTTTACTTTGGGGAAACGTCTTCCTGGTTTTCTTTCCTTGTCATTTTATTTTGCAGCATTGGGCACCACTGAAGTAATTCTTTCCCATGTTGATCCCGTGCACTGTGTTTTTTAAATTATTCTATACAGCTTCATATTTGTTCAAGCAGAAATGCTTAAAATCCCTGGCAAGGGGTGTCGTTATCAGAGGTAATCACCCCCCTGCAGTGATGTGAAGTATAAGGTGTAATGAGTACCTCAGCTCCCAGAGGCAGTGTTAGCCAGCAACAGCCACGCTCTAGGAGCTGTCTTAGAGGTGTTGTGGAATGTCTTGTTTTTCCACATAAATCATTTAAATAAATTACCATGATGGCTGGAAACTGCTGGAATTTACTAAAATGTCTTACATGAAGACACAAAGATAAATCTTTTAGCCACTTACCATCATGTCATTTTCCATTAGTCCATTATTATTTAATTAAAGGCAAGGGGCAGTGGCATGGAGGGGGTCGGAGGTTGTAAAAGGACTTTCTCCTTTAGATAGGAGGCAAACAGAGCGTGGGGCAAGGGGCAGGCTGAGACCACTACACTTTTAAAGGATGCTGAAGGATAGTGGCATGTCTGCGTATAGTGTAGGGGTACCCAAGGTGACTTTAAACAGATTTCTGGGGCAAGCTTGCCACCACACGGACTTCTGTGATAGCTGTTTTTGCTGCTACTTTGCCAGATCCCAGTGCCACTGCCACAGGAGGTCTCGTGGCCTTGTTCCTCCTTTGCATCACAGGGCAAGTGTCAGCCTTGACTGCACAGGAGAGGCTTTGTCTGGATCTGTCCACCTGTGAGATAGACAGTGGCACCCTAAGTGCACAGTGACTTTAGTCTGCCTGAGTTAGAGAGTAGCACAGGTTTTGCTTAATGTCTAGAAAAATAGCACAGCTTTCTTCCCATCCTTCATCCTGGTGATGGGGAAAAGGGCAATGAAAGACACTGGAAAGGCTTGGATGACATCAAAAGATGAGCATTAGGGCACATGTAGAGAGGGAGATCTGCTGTGCTTGAGATGACCTCTTCAAGCAGGTTCACAAGAGTAAAAAAAAGCAAATCATGGAGAAAGTGGCTTAGAGATCATGTTCAAAATGCTACAAAGCTCGGGTCTTCCAGGTGTGGCTGATGTTTGTGGGCTCACACATAACTCACTACTTGGCACACCTGGTTATGACTGATAAAATTATAAAGGAAGGCATATCCTGTGATTCATGCACCAGGCTGCATCCATTGCGCTTACAGTTGTAAAACAGCTGCAGGCTGGGTGTGATCAGAAGTGCCCATCTCACTGACAGCAGCATGCATTGGTCCTGCTAATGCTGCTCTAGAGCCACCTCTACCTCACAGTTCACCATCCACGATCCCCCCAGCACAGGAGAGGGCAGTACTACCAGCTATCCATCATCCACAACTATTTTATCTTTATTGTAGATTAGCTGCTGCTCAGAGAAGAACAAAAAAAGCCGGTGAGGTGCTTGCTGAACCTGCTCAGGTACCTCTGGCACAGCCTGCAGCAGACTTTCCCCTTTTTCTGAAGCATCCCAGAAGAGAGCTTGTGACCTCACTAGGCGGACCTAACTGAGGCAGTAGCAGGGCTAGCACGATGCAGGCAGGGTCCTAGAGACCCTGTCCAGGCATACTAGAGCAGCCATGGCAGATATGATGAAGCTAAAGTGGGTCTGCAGTTGTCACACCAGTAAGGTCTGGTGAGGGGCATTTTAAGCATCAAAAGTGGCTTGGAACTCAGGAGCTTGGCATGGGGGGTCAAGGGTGGATTTGGTGCCATTAACCCCTACCACTCCCTGACGGTGATGGGAGCAGTGTTCAGCAAGTCCAGGGCTCATTCTACTTGTGCAGACAGCTCTCTGCTATGCAACGTGGCCATCTGCAACAAATCCCTTGCTGGGTTTCTTTCATGTTTTTTTTAGTACTTTTCCTACTGGGGAGAGGTCTGGGTTGGGCCAGGTTCAGATGTAAAGGAAGGAAGATCTCTGGAGTCATACAATTAGTGATCAGAGCTTTTTCTGCCAAACCAAGCCCCTGTCACTGGCATTCTAGGAAACTCCATGCATCTTTGTAGGCTGCCATGAAGGAGACAATTTTATCATAATAATGAGGGCATGTTAAGGTCCACCACTGGATCAAGGAGGTTGTGAAGCTGAAAGACTTACATTAAAAAGTAGTCAGATGGGAAGCCTGTTGGAAGTAAAAGCCATTACTTTCTGTGAATCTCAGCAACTGATGTGTCTATCAATACACACACCATCCCCTATGCAGGTAAAAGTCCTCCTCCCACCCCCATCTTCTGAAAAGCCTTCTAATATCTTACCTATATTATCTGCACTGAACAGCCTGTCATCCCTTCCTGTGTTTGTGTAAGGTTGGTGGATGGATGAACGAAGGGAGTGAGAGATACAGCTCAGAAAGCCTCATGCCCTGCCGCAGGGCTGGGACCCTCAGGGAGCTGTGGCATAGATTAGGGTGGGTGGCTCACAGGCACAGCCATGTGCTGCCACCCTGCTGTGCTCCCCCGGAGCCTGACAGGGCACCAGGGGCCCTGGAATAATCCCTTGGATGCTGCTTGCTGCACACAATAGTCCACCTTGAGGTGTCGCCCCTGCATGAGTTCATTGGAGTAGGAGATTTTATTCTCTCATAATGACAGTGTGAATGGGGTCAGACTAATCCCAAATACCTTCCTGTTTGATACGCAAAATGAAATGGGAGCGCTCAGTATCATGTACTGAGAAATGGTGTCTTTGTGTATTTAAATGAAGCAGGGTGCATGAATTCATTATGATCTGAAAGCTCTTCAAACACTGCCTAAGTAGGTACAAGAGCCTCAGATGAGCCTTAGGACTAGTAGCTAATACACATATTTGAGAAAGTTTTCTTGGATTTTTCCCACTCTACTTAGAGCTACAGAGCTCCAGTTTGAAAAGAACATCCATGTAAAAGGTGGTACACTAAAAGAAGCCAAAAGCTGTGAAAATGTCTTCAGCCTAATTTAACACTCAGCTCTGTGTCTGCAATTATCAGGACTTTCTCTCCACTACGTAGACAGGAAACAAACTCTGTCTTGCTATAGACATTATTAGTAATAAATACTATAATAATGCTGAATAAATTCCCTCATAATTTTGAAGCTTAAAGGTTTTACTATAATCATATGATTGATATGATCATCTTTTCTGACTCCTTGTTTTTATTTTTTTTTTCTCCTTTTTAATCATTTAACAGAGAATTGCATCTTGCTGTATTTTTGGTAAGCCTGGAGGCAACAATACTGACACTGCTATTTCCTGCAAGGAACCAGAATCAGAGCCCCATCTGTCAGATATTTGTTTATGTGTCAGCATGTAGAAAACTAAGAAAGAGCCCTGTAGCTGTGATTAAAATATCTCCACCCCATTGCTCAGTTGTGCATATTGTCTTTATAAGTTTGTGCACAGAGATCATTTTTATCTTAATCTAATTTTTCATCTGTTCTGTGGAAGCATTTTCATCTCCCACACTGAACACACAGGTTCCTCCTCATGCAGGGCACAGGTTGCAGATTGCAACAGTTCAGTGGCTTCAGCTTTCCAGGCCCTCATGGAAGCTATGGGGGTTTCAGGCCGTTAGAGGGACAAGCCGGTGGCAGCATTAGCTCTCAAACCCTCTTGTTGGGTGAAGTATTTCCCACCACAGAAAGCCAGCAGAAGGCACACTGGGAATAGAATCTATGCACTATGGTCACCTGGCTGGCACTGGGGCAGACCCACCTCTGTGGTCCTGTGATGGGACCTGTACCCGGGCATTGGCAGGTCTCCACCAGCCAGCCATCCCTCCTCCCATCGCCAGCCTGTGCTGCAAGATGCCCTGGTGCTGGGCACAGCTGAGCAAGACAGAAAGTGCAGCTGCCTCCCTGTGATCCCTCACATTTCTGATCCTGACTGAGCAAATTCCCAACTCCCCTCCCTTTGCAGGGTGAGTTCTTGGTCCCAGACCAAGACCCTGGGAAGTGAAATCTTTTTAAGTCCTGTTTTCAAGAGTGGCTCAGCTCCCTGAATAACCCCAGACACAGGCAGAACATGTTTTAAAACCAGTCCTTCACTTCTAAGAGGAAAAGGTCATGAATGTCAGTCACTCTCAAATTCAGAAGGCTGCTTCTTCCTAATCAGAGAGGTCGCAAGCGGCAAGACAGCAGCACTGGCACAGGTGAGCTCTGTGGCCAAGTGCCAGTTTCTTTTGAGGTTTTTCAGGTGGCTGGGGGTTCATGGAGCCAGGGAAGCCTGAGGGTGAAAGGAGAGACCCATCAGGAGCTGAGATCTCTTGCTTGTGGGGCAGAGAGGGTGACAGGGCTGGGGGTGTTGCTGGGGAAATGGCGGGAGATTGCAACACGGCAGAACCGGCAGCGCGCACGACGAGGCAGCAGTTGTCGCTCCCTTTGGAACAAGTGGTGTTCCCCAGGGTTCAGCACTGGGGCCAGTTCTCTATATTATCTTTATTAATGATCTGGATGAGGGGTTTGAGTGTACCCTCAGTAAATTTGCAGGTGACACCAAGCTAGGAGGGTGTGTTGATCTGCTAGAGGGTAAGGAAGCTTTACAGCGGGACCTAGACAGGTTACGTCAGTGTGCCAAGGATAATTGCATGGGATTCAACCGGGCCAAGTGCCAGGTTCTGCACTTGGGTCATAACACCATGGTAAGCTACAGACTTGGGAATGTGTGGTTGGAAAGCTGCAAGTTGCAAAAGGACCTGGGTGTATTGATCAATAGTCAACTAAATGAGTCAGCAATGTGCGCAGGTGGCCAAGAAGGCCAGTGACATCCTGGCTTGTATCAGAAACACTGTGGCCAGCAGGAACAGGGAAGTGATTATCCCCCTGTACTTGGCACTGGTGAGGCCACACCATGAATATTGCGTTCAGTTCTGGGCCCCTCACTATAAGAAGGACATAGAAGTGCTGGAGCATGTCCAAAAAAGGGCAACAAGGCTCATGAAGGGACTATGAGGAGCGACTGAGGGAGCTGGGGTTGTTTAGTCTGGAGAAGACGAGGCTGAGGGGAGACATTATCACTCTCTACAACTCCCTGAAAGGAGGTTGGAGCGAGGAGGGGGACAGCCTCTTCTCCCTAGTGACGTGTGACAGGACCAGAGGGAATGGATGCAAGCTGTGCCAGGGGAATTAGGAAGTATTTCTTCACCGAAAGGGTTATCAAACATTGGAATGGTCTGCCCAGGGCAGTGGTGGAGTTGCCATCTCTGGAGACATTTAAATAGCATGTGGACCTGGTGCTCAGGGACATGATTTAGTGGTGAGCTTGCAGTGTTGGGTTGAAGGTTGGACTAGATGATCTTGAAGGTGTCTTCCAACCGAAGACATTCTGTGATTCTGTGAAATGTCATTGGCTGTTTTCTGCAGCCAGTGCTTTTTGCTGAGAGTGTCAGTGATGCTCAATGTTATCATAAGACTCCCCTATGCCCCCGAACGAAAGGGGATCACTGGCTGACCAACAGCCCCCACTGCCTGGGACCAGATCTCTTACCATAAGTCCCGCTGAACTGGACACCAGGCAAAGGTGTGTTCAGGTCTGCAGTGCAGCGCATCAGTGGAAGATGAAAGATCAATTAATGAGGGAAAAAGGGACATACCTCAGGCCCTGTCCCTACCCACAATGTGAGCAGTAAATCACTACTGCTGTGCTGGCAGGACCTGAGCTGTCTCATTGGAGCAATACAAAGCGAGCAAGAAAGATTCAGAGAGAAACTGAACCACCTTTGAGCAGCAGACAACATTGCCAAAGACCCAGCACTTGGGTCTCCCAAATAGTATAGAGCAGATATTTAATTTTTCTACTTACAGCGGATGTTTGCAAATAATGAATACTTGAAAATGCTGTTCAACTGGATCAACTTCAAGTTTGAACTTGTGATTTGTCTCAAAGTTCAGTCTCTTCTTCCTGCATTGTGGGGAAGTAACCACAGCTTTAGCTTTAGAATGGACTTGGCTGTCTTGGAAAAAATAGGGGTAACTATAAGGATAAAGCCTACTTGTGCAGCTGGGGAGGACTCAGAAAAAGGGAATTAGAGAAAAAGCAGTTGTTTTCTGCTCCTCGGACTCTGAGTTCTAGGACCTGTGTAATATGGAGAGCTTGGAGATCATTAGCTCTTCTCACCTGAAGCACCCTGGGCTTCACATGTAAGCAGCTTCCTTCAGCCCAAACTGAGACTTGTGACAGGTGGTGGGCAGCCACAAATCTCTGTCACAGTGGACTGAAGCCAAACTGCAGTGCTGGTGCAAGCCCCGGTAGAAAGGTGTGTACACTGCCCTTCCCTGACTTAGCCTACAGATCATATTCCTTAATAATCTTTTCTGCTTATGTCCATTTTTTGTCACTTCAAACTACCATGATTGATCTGCAATATTTCTAAGAGTCCCAGGTGTTAAAATATAAATGCTGAGCTGTGGAAACCTGGAAGTTGACCTGAAAATATTCTTACTTAGGCTGCAGAGCAGCTGCTTTTGCTGTTCATTTGGCTGCTGGCTGCACTCTGGTGTGTCAGTTCCCACCTGTATTGTGGCCAAACAGCTGTACCATGTGGGAAAGGGTGGCAAAGGGCTTAGACTTGGGCAGGAGGCAGCCACAGGGGTATTGTCCCTTAAGTCCACCTTGCCAGAACCATCAGTGTTAAAGATTGATTGCTATCTATCTCTAGATGCATACTAGAGAAAGAGTCCTTCTTAATTTAATATTAGCATAACTAAATTAGGTAGGAAATAAACTTTATCTTTTTCTCCTACGTCTTTTGGAAACATTGTAAATTTGTTGTGTATTTTGAGACTGTGAATAAATTGTTTTATTTGTATTTTAACTGACTCTGCCTTGAACCAGATAACCCATGATAACCAGAGAGTAACAGGGATCTCCTGTTCAAGAAGATGGCAACCCTCACTGACCAGGCCACCTTTACAAGTGTTTCAGTTCTGCCAGAGGAAGCAGAGATCCCCAGGGTAGCCAAAGGGCAGCAGGACATGACATCATTTTTGCTGCTTGAGGGAGAGGTGAACTCCTATGGAAAGGGTCAGAAGAGGCAGAATTCTTTTCTGCGGGTTGCCCTAGATGCTGGGACCCTGAAGGCGCCTAAGGAGCTTGCAGCAGTTTAGTGTGGCTCATATTTTAGCTGAGAAAAAAAGAGGAAAGGTATGTAGGAAGCTATTGCTACTGAAATTATATGAGGGTAAGGCAGTAGCTGTGAGGATGTGGGCCAGGCTCCTCTGCCAGCAATAGTGAGAGGAGGGCAGCCCTTAATGCCCCAGTAATACGCATATCCAAGAGGTCTGGGAGGCCCAGCAAGGCCTAGTGTGTGGTCTGCTGCCCCCAGGCAATGGCAGAGGGAGGGTGCTGGCAAGGGAAAGGCTTTTCTCCTGCCAACCACCGTAACATTTGTCTTTGGTGCTTAAGTCAGAGCCAACTGTTTCCTCTGCTGTCATGCTTCCCCATCCTGGGCAACCATTAACCATCTCCTTCACACAAGATTTCCAACTGAGATAATACAGCATCCCCTGGGACTCCCAGCTCCTAAACATCAAAACACACTAAATTGAACAGACAAAATCAAGGACACCAAGAGAGAAGAAGGCTTCTTCCCTCCTGAATGTGCCTCTTGAGACTGGCTGTACCAGAAAGTCATCCCCCTGCAGCTGTGTGCACAGCCAGGAGAAGCAACAGTGATGCTGCGACCTGGCAAGGCTTGGTGTTCAATGTACACCGCGCATGTATAATGAGCCAGATACAAACAGCATGGGCTGCATTTTGCTTTCATTCCTGTCCAAGAGCACCCTTGGGGTAACACAATTTCCCGGTACACCCAGAAACTTGAGGGAAATGAGGGTGCCGCTGCTCTGCTCCCCCTGGGTTGCCAGCAGCCCCAGGACAGACTCCAGCAGATCTACACCTCAGCAACAGGTAGGGATTGAAATTGGACCCAGTGATTGCACTAGGGGCACAGCGGCATGAGGAAGAGATAAAGATGTCCTAAAACCTTTCACCTCACCCCACTGGGCACTCCAAAATTGCAGCTGCACACCAGTATCTGACTGCTGAGCACACACAGATACCTCAGTGCTTGGAAGGCCCTGGCAGAGGGTTTTAAGCAGCCAACTTTAGTCATGTCCTCAGGATGATCTTTGCTTACTTTCAGTTTTATTTGTTACAAGCTTTGGTTACAAATCTGCATGGGTGTAATCACTTTCTTTCCTTCATCTGGGAACAGGGAAGAAGTGAATCACAAACTACTGCCTATTTTCTTTCTGTACTGCTTGTTTGAGTGAAACTTTGCAGCATCCTCTGTGGGATGTTCTTGAACTCTGCATTTCCCAGGCACTTAAAGGCACTGTGAATTACAATGTAATTGAAAAATGAGCCTGTTTCTTAGAAATGAAGTGTAACCAATAGCCCTGGTCTGGTGACTTAATAGAGAAGCTTAACATCATTATATATGTATTAATAAGAAGGCCAGTCAGCCATTAGCAAGAGGAGTTCATTCATTGCATCTCTCTGACACTTTCCAGCTTGCTTTTTTTCATGGTAAATGAGTGTTGCTTGTGCTCATTTTCTATTCAGATATTTCCCATTAGCAAGATAAACATATGGGTAAGAGATCCTACTTTCTCCTTCTTCTATATAAGTGCTGTTAGCAAGATGACAATAGAAATAATATCAATCTACGACAGAGGAAAATACAAAGAGAAGAAGGATCCATAGAGAAAGCAGTCCTGGTGCAGAGGAGCAGAAGAGGATCAGGAGGACAGACCTGGAGCCCTGACTCAGAGCAGTTTAAGCCTTTCTAGCAACTCACTCCAAGCTAAAAGAGACACAGTAATGGACAGAAGCACTGAAGGGCCTGGGACACAGAGACAGACAGCTGAACGCCCTGGAAGCTTATTGTGTTTAGCTTTATAGCAAGCTCATAATCAAATCAATATTAGTCGCATATATTTGCACTGGTATTTCATTCTGCCTCACAATCTTGTTTTGAGTAAACATGTCAGCATTTGAGAGACATGTCAGACAGCTTGGATGTATTTCATCAACCAGATGCATTTAATATAATCCACTTGATACAACACGGTGAAAAATCTGTTCCATTTTCCTTGTCACCAGCAGATAAAGTGTACTCAACAGGTTAGCTCACCTACCTAAAAAAAAAATCACAGCTCTGATGGAGACTAGGTATTGCCAACTCAGCAGAGACATCAGTTTTATGGTATATAATGATCTTCTCTCTTCCCCTCACAAAGCTGCTCTGAGGTTAGCTGTTACTTTCTGGGCTGCAGGACTTCATCGTGTCTCCTCTTGCTCCATTCACCTGCTCCATGGGTACCAACCAGTCTTCGCATGTAATCAGTGTCATTGTTTAATCAATTATCATAAATAAATTAAACTCAGCTTGAAACTTGATGCCTTTTCCAGACCTAAAGAATCATCTGTGTGTTCAGAAGCTTACCTGCTTTTTCTAACCGTATCAGTGGCACTGACAAAATTAATTTCTATACCCTTTTGCCTTGCTTCCCTCTGTCTGGAGCAGAACAGTGTGAAGTCTGGCAAAAAGCAGTTTTTCAGTGAAAGCTATTCAGCTTCTGATGTGTATAATGCAGATGCAACTAAACAAAGTGCAGGCTTCTTTCATGTCAAATGCACAGCAATCAGAACTTATTTTTTCTATAAGCCTTCCTGAAAATTGATTATCTAAATCTTCTGCCTGAAAATCAATATTCCCACTACCAAGCAATCTCTCCAGAGCCAACAAGCATTCATGCTCTTAATGCTCACCACAGTGGCTAAACACCAGGCTGATACAGCTTTTGTCCTGGTGATTAGGGATGCCTGCACACGGCAAACAGTATTCGTAAGTATTTGTGAAAATCTTTAAACGCTGTTGGATTCATCCATGTTCCTGAGCCACTCACTAGTTACTTTTTCAGATATTTCTAGAAAATCCCCCCCTTATCCTTTATAGTTTTGGGAGAAATCAATTTTTATGACTGAAGCTTAGCCTGTACAGAAGTCTAAGGCAAAGGCAATGAGGTCCTGGTATGTTAAGGCTGCTGTGTACTACAGTTGCAAAAATAATGCTGAGTCGTTGATGGACATGCTTGTGCATTAAAATACAAAAGCAGTTCTAGGGAAAAGCAAAAAAGCTTTTTGAATTTGTTCAATTTGTTCAATTAATAATTGGTTTATTTATTTTTACTCATTTTTTTGTAACAGCTATTCCTGGGAAAGGCATTCAGATAACAAAATTAGACTCAGTTCAGTGTGACAATAGGTGTTTAAAAGCTTTTAAAAAGTCACAGTTAAATAAAAACCCCCAGATAATAGTGCTGATCATTTTGTAGGGCCAGTTATTTTTTTTTTTTTTCCCTACAAAAGCTTTGTAAAAGGAGGATGTTTCATTCAGAGCATTTGGACCAGGTCTGCAGTGACATTTTCAAACTCCTCTTATTCCCTGTGCAGCTGGCGTGCTGCATTCACCCCATGGTGGTTGGCTGCACTGGCCTGGATGTAATCTTGTTTGCATAGGCAGTCACACACAAAACCAAGAATTACTCTACTCTATGAACAGGGTATTCATTACTTGCTACATCCCATTTTACCATTGGTTTCGTTCACCCAATCAAGAAACAAAAATGACACAATGTGGCACGGCTGAATTGACATCAGATGAATGAACCCATTAGATGGAAGTTGGGTTACCTAAACGGTCCAGGAAATCATAACTGGATAATTAATGGCTAATTCTTAGAAATAAAAGGAGCTTTATTTTAGTATTAAGGAGTTTCTGACCAGTGTGTTTTCATAAATATGAACTAAAGCAATAGCAAGAAGAGAAGGAAGTCACTAAGGCATCTGCATCAACCCAGTGAGGTAACCATGCCAGAAATCCTTGACAGTGTGCAACCAAGGCTGTCCCAAAGGTGGCACACAAAAATGAAACAATAAAAATTGTTCAGGGACAGTTTTGTTCCTAGATGTTCTGGGATCACTCCAGGCCAGTTCAGCTGATATAGATCTATTGCTTCTTTCCTCAAAACACATTTAGCAGCATCTCCAGTTTGGTCTGATGAGCTGCTTGTACTGGTAGAGACCCTGCACAGAAAACAGGGTCTGGTCTGGGGTATGGCACAGTGGGCCACCCCTGTTTGAATCAATCATTGAATCAATGAATCTTACCTGGTGACAGAGGTAGGACAGTCAGGTATCTGTGCTGCTTTTCCTAAGAAGTATCTGGATGCAATGGCCACTGGATTTCACAAATTACCAGGTGTGTTCAAAATATTGGAACAATCTTCTGTCAGAAATCCTTTGCTTATCTTTGCCCTTAGAGGGCCATTGCAGAATGACAGTCTTTAACAAGTTGTTGTTTCTAAAAACAAAGTAGGTTAATAAAAGCAAATCCCTACAAACTATGAGTAAATCAAATTCCTGGAGATCATGAGAAATTCCATGGAAGATAAAGATTCTGCTGAAAGAATATTTCCACTTTCATACCGCTTTTACAAAGTCTTGGCTATTCATGCTAGTGATCAACTCTGGTCTGTTCTCAACACTTTCATACCTGAAAGAATGATTGATAAAATTTTCCCTGTTCTGCTAGAGTCCTCCAAATCTTAAATTATACAGAGAGATGCACATTGTTCATTGATACAACTTAGTTATTTCTCTTTTCCATCTTCTCAGCAAAAGCTGTGTCATTGCATAGCTATTTCTCTCTCTCAAAACATTTGTTTTAACACTCTGACAATGTCCAGCTGCAGAAAAAGGCAAGTTTGTCAGGATGTATGTGTATGGCAGGAGATCTGATAGCTTGTGAGTTATCCAGGCCTGAAAAGCTGACAACTGGCTTCTAATGTTTGAAATTAATATTGCTGGTTTAGTTACCAAATAAATATTTGTAAATGTTCTGGGAACTGATGGGCTACTTCTATTTGTGCACAGTATTCCTCCTGCTTTCCTTATCTTTCATTATTTATACCTGTCAGATATTGTACCCCTGATGTTCCCAGTCTCCATTTATTGGAAAGCAGGGAATGGTTATTTTTCATAACAGCTTTTTCATGTTGCAGAAGGTAGAGTGCAAAATGACTGCTTTTTGTCTGGGAAAAAAAGAAAAATTTCTCTGTTGTCACAAATCATTGTCTGTATCTTACGATATTATATCTCTGTGAGCAGCTGCAGTCTAGTGTAGGGATTACCCTTCTTCAGCAGTATGAATGTATCCTGAAACAGCTGGAGATAAACACATTCAGAGACTTACTGAGAACACACCACCGCATTTCCATGGGTAATGAGCAAAGCACCTACAGTACTTCCCATCTGAAATGAGCTCTGCTGTAAGCTGAAGGTACTATCAACCAAGAATAAATGTCAGGTGGGCAGTGGTCTCCTGAAAGCCCAGTGGCTCTTGCCCTTACACATTGGCAACCAAATTCATCCATTTGATATCTCCATTAGACACAGATGCTTACTTGCACCTACAAGGGAAGTTTTTCTCAGACCTGGAGATATAATGGATGACTTTGAACCAGAGAAAGGTGTAAGACTGTGAGCAGCTGGGGCAGTACATGATATGAAGACGTAAAAATGACACAGATGCTGCATTTTTTTTTATTTTTTTTTTCTCTTGCTTGCTCGAGTTCTGGCTCTTGTATTTACACGGCAACTTTTGTCAAGGTCTGCATGAGACAGCTTGCTGTGCAGCAACACTACCTGAGCAAAGGCTGCATTTGATAGTTCTGCAATAGGATCAGAGCTCATGGCAGAGCCTGGATCCAAACATCTCCCTGAATCAGTCGGTTTCTGAGCTGCTCCCTCAGGTTGCACCCAGGCTCCTGCAGGCAGCTGTGAGATGGCTCACAATTACAGAGCTTCTGCTTTGGGCAGGGAAAGAGAAGTCTCCTCAGCCACAGCTGGGCTGAGAGCATGAGTAAGGCAGGCTGGGTTTGAGCCTTCAAGGATAGAGAAAGGACCCCACATTTACCTGCCCCACATTTACTCTCTATGCAGGAATTAAGAAAGGAAGAAAAAGAAGACTTGTACATCACTGTGCTCCCCTGATCATAGGCCATTTTGGTATGAAAAGCTCCTGAACTGGCTTTATTTCCCACTGGCTACAGTAATGTTGGTAGCAGCCAAAGAGCCTGCTGAGCAAATAATGATGGATCCTACCACTTCCTTGATCTGACAACCTCCCCTGTGGAAACAGGGATGGCTGGCTGGAGTAGGAACAGCGCCGTTGAGTTGAGACCCCACAAGTAATTCTTACTAAGGGGAATTCTAACAAGACATCTTTCCATCCGCCTTTCCATGCTGAAGCAATACAAACCCACCCTCCACTTGGTCCCTTTTGTAAACCTACTTAGGGTGTTTGACTCACTGAGACAGGTAAGGGACCCAACAGCCAAACTTTGGGCTACACGACCCATTCTCACAAATGTCACCGTCCATTTTTCCTTTGGGAGCACTGCAGCACTGGGCTGGGCTGTGGACTAACCATGTTCTCTGGGCTCTTCATGCCAGCTAATGTAGGAAGATGCACCAATAACCTCCTCGCTCTACAACTCAGCTCCTCAATCCCCGCATTATGGGATCAGTCTCTACAGAGATATGCAATAGAGGGAGTTGAAATTAAATGTCTGGGTGAAGCCTTTGATTTCTCTAGGGTTAAAATGCCCTCAGTGCCTCACTACCCTGGGATCCCCAGAGAAGGACAGGCACCTTTCAGTGGAGAGGAGGCAGGCTGATGGTACAATTTTTATTTGTGGCCATTTGTGAAATGAGAGGTAATAAAGCTGTAACTGGATTTACATGAACAAGCAACCCATTGAAACACTTCAGCATTTTAAAAATTCCTTATTAAAACGTTGGACTTCACTTCTAGCTCCAAGCAAGCAAGGACTGCAAATAAGACACTGCCTCTCTCCTCTCACTCTTCTATTGAAAGAATTTTACATAAATTAAAATTAATGCATTTTTTCAACTAGGTCAGTGAAATGTAAATGTTCTGTTCCAGGGAGGATTATACATCGTAACTCAGTTAAGGGACGCACAGCACAGATCAATCCTGCTGCATTTATCAAAGCTGAGCTGTTTGGAGCAGAAAGCAACCAAAGTTTTGCTACCAAGCACTTCACTGCGGTATTTGAAGGCTCATGGGGCTGAGGATGGATATTTGCCTCGCTCATCAAATCTCAAAATCTTTGGCTTTTGTCTGTGTATCAAATGTGGTCATGAAATGTGTGTGAATAAAACAGGACAGCAGAAACAGCCTCATCTCAGTGACTTCTAGCTCCAGTGGGAACATTCTTCCCCTGTGTTTGCAAATCAGGCAGATCAGCTCAAGACTCAGCGGCAAGTTGAACAAAATTGAATTTGTGCTTCCCCACAAACATGGACCTTGGCTGCCTCTGCTGCCAGGCCCACATCTGGCTGCTCCCTACTTTATTTGTGCCTTAGACCCCATAGTCAGCCCTGGAGGCAGACACTGTGCCACTGAACTAGTGCAGCTGAACCTTTGATGCTGTCTGCAAACCAGCAAACAAAGGAAAATGTGATTTTATTAAAAAAAAAAAAAAAAAAAAATGTGTCTCTCTGGCTTGGATTTTCTTCTGGGTCCCATACACCCACAGGTACTGAAATGAATAGCCACCCTGATTTCCATCCACACTGGAGAGAGGCTTCAGAGGTAAGTAGGTGTGTGGCTGTCTCCAGAACCGGACTGGGGCTTTTGTTTTGATGGGCTCATTACTGGATATTCTGGTGTAAGAAAAGATGATGTGACTGAGACCATAACGCAAAAGCAACCAAACCAACATCTTCTTGAAAAAAATAGTGTATTTTTACATGGTGGTTGACACTTTGAACTATGTTAGCTCCCCTTAGAGCAATCTCATTTTTCTTCTAAAAAAATATCATAAGTAAATCTCTCTGAGCTGCAGACTTCCTTTAGGAGCATCAAAACAAAAAGGCTATGAATGCAGAATAGCCCAGAGAATCTTGTAAACAGTAGGTGGAAAGAAATGGGACTTTGATTTTCACATGGGTCCAATACATCCTTTCCTCGCCTCTCACTGCACAATCATACCCAGGATGTATTTTCCCATTCCTTCAGACAACAAACGCTCAAATGAATGTGGTGAAAGGGTCTCTAATCCAGCATCTCACCTCACAAGACAGCCTATGTGAATATTTAAGGAAGGACACAAGGAAAAGTGAAGGTACACAGAGATCTGATATCCTGTTCCGGCTTTTGACAACCAACAGTTTCAAGAGTACCTGAGCTGCAGGTTGAAGGGGGCTTTTTCAGCTTAATAAAGGCATGACTTTGCCTGTCTTTCTAAAACTCATTTATACTTAGACAACAAGTCTCATGGTTTAATGCACCATGATGAAAATCCCTTTCCTATGGTTTAGACCAACTATAAGATAATTCGTTACCCCTAATTCTTGCATTGTAAAAACACAAATTAATTTTGTGCTTTTTACCTTCTCTATGTTACTAGTGATTTTATACACTTGTATCAAGTCCCCTCCATTAGTTTTCTTTCCAAGTTGAAAAGTTCTGATTTAGTCTTTCCCCAAAAAGAAACTGTTCCAAAATTCTGACCATCCTTGCTACCTGTTCTATATCTTTTCTGAAGTTATTAGCTCAGTGCTGTAATACTGTTTTCTGTGCTATTTTACTGTGTTCTCCCATTCATCAGTTCCGACTATCCAATTTGCATTTTGACTGTTGTAGTGATGTTTTCAGAAACTTCATACCTTAATTTCAGTTACCCAAGATCTTTCTTGAGTGTTGCTATCTAGAGCCCGTCACTGAAGATGTATAAGTAGAGTTATTTTTTCCCTAAGTGCCTTACTTTGCACTTGTCAATACTAAATTTCATCTGGCACTTCACTGTCAGTTGATATTATAAGCTCCTTCTGCAAAAGGCAGCTTTAGCTTTGATTATTATGAATAATTTTGTATCATCTGTAAACTTTGCCTGTATTCACCTGCTTTGACATGCCACATACAGAGATGGTGAACATTGCTGATCCCAACATAAGCCCTTGGGGCTCTCCTCTGGTAAGTCTGCCTCCAGTACAGAGGAAACGTTGCTTTATTTATTTTGTTGTTCATACAACTACCTATCACATTACTCATATTTGTTCCTTGCAGTGGAAGCTGGTGTAATCTCTGCATTTTATATTTCAGCTCTTTTAGGACACTCGAATACCATCTCGTCCTTACGGTTTCATCAGTTCCAAGAGGGTCTGCTTTCCAGAGGTTGCCTGTGCTTCTCTTTGACCAAAGATGTTCCACCTCTCCCTCAAAGCTCCAGTTCTGGGAATAATGCAAGTGTAATGACTTCTTTATCTGAAAATGTCAAACTTTTAAAACTTTCAGCAAAACTAATCCCTGAAAGAAGGGCCCTGTACATCCAGGTTAAGTTCTTAGACTGAGGGTGATTACTCCACCAGCTCAGGCCTGGGGATTCCTTCAGTATCCAAAATTTAAGTTCTGTAAGTTACAACTAGAGAACTCCTTTAAATAATACTTCATTGTAAACCTGGAGTGCTGTAATTAGTATACTGTTGAGCATGTAACACAAAAGACTAATGTTGTTCTGAGATCTATTGTCCAAAAAAAAGGAGGGTAGGGGGAACTGGATGCTGCTAATCAAACATTAATTTAATAGAGTCCATGTGAGTAAGTCTGTGTTGACATCTGTGGAGTTGCACATAAGTTTGTGCTCCTGTGCTCCCCTGAACGGGGATCTGTATCAACACACATATATGGTTATACCTCTCCTTGTAGGTGTGAAAAAGACTACTAGCAGGACAGCAAGCTGTGTTTTAACCCTTCCTTTTCCCATTTACTTTCAGTGCAGGCATCTCTATAGTCTACAGGTCTTCCTCTGATAAGCAGAGATTTGCCTCAGCCAGTCTGGCAAACTGGTAAACTACTGGCCTCTTCTAGTTTACTTTGTGTCATCCCTCTGTTCTAGAACAAACAGCAATTGCTAATCTGAAGATTGACAAAGCTGAGCCAAAGTGTTGCTTCTACCACTTTCTGCTGACCTTGCAGCCTGACTTTACAATATACTTCATGAAGAAAATGATACAAATTCTGACTAAGTATTTTAGGTGTAAAAGCCTCCTTAGATATAAGAGCCTATTACATTTCATTACTAAGGTGCAAACCACACTGCAAGTAATAGACATTTAAGCTGCTATTAGAAATAACTGCAAATACTTCTCATGTACCATGAGCCACTGATTACAGAATTTTGTGAGTGAAGCTGTACTTTAAAGCATCATCTATCTGGATTAATTTCCACAGTCCCCACAATGGATCAGACCAGGCTCCCCAGTCCTGCTGTCTCTCATATGTAACTCTGCACATGCCTGGCAGCTTGATGCATAGATCTAGCTTATGCAACATTGACGGACTTTCCTATGTGCCAGATCCACTGTGGGCAGAAAGAAAAGAAGACAAACCATAGACTTGTCATCAGACTTCCCAAAAATTGTTTTGGCCACCCAAGGTGGATAAGATATTCTTATTGCTATTTGTCATAAACAAATGAAATACCCTCTTTGTTTCTTTATTAACATTCTCTCTTCAAAAGATGAAGAGAGTCTGTTAGGGCCAATGCTTTTTTTTTTTTTTTTTTTTTTTTTTTTTTTTTTACTTCAGCATATTCATCTCCAATTCTAAGTCCTTCACATTCTGCAGGAGCACTTACCAAACCCTGCTGCCTTCCATCAACACCCACATACAGGATCACAGTGGACATCAACACTGTGATATCCTAGACAAGCAGAGTGTTAATATGCTCCAAGCACCCAGCTCTTGTGTTTTTAATGGGAAACTTGTGGGGAAATCTAATTTGGCACCTGTAGAAATCCATGCTCAACTTAAATTTGGCTTCAGTGGAAGTAATAACCCAGAACTGCTGTAGCAAACACTTCAACTCCATCAGACACTGATTCTGATCATTGATGCTTTGCTTAATAATGACTTTGTGATTTGTTCAATTTCTTCACTGCAATATGTACTGAAAATCCCATTTTCCCCTGAAAGTCTTCCTGATACTTGATACATGTATCATCTGCATATATGTATCATTGCATACATGATGTATGCAAAATTGGTCCCAAAGAGCTGGACTGGAGCACCTAAGAGGTGCTGAGCACAGTCAGGCACCATTGAACTGAGGGAGCTTTTAGGCTGCTCAAGGTTTTGCTCAGGCATCTTCGAACCCTTTGCCTGCGCAAGGGACTCCTGAATACAGAGGCTCATTTGCCTGCCTGCAATGGCTTCCCGACCGCGTATCGTTTAAGAAGCGGTACTGTTTGTATCAGGAGAGCACTTCCCAAACGCACTCCAGCATCCCGGTGTAAAAGGTGAGAAGAGAGTAAGGGACTTTTCCCCACTAGATTTGTTATGAATAACAGTTAAAACCCTGATGTTGACCTTTCTGTCCGGAGTAACAGCGTTTCTTTGGCGGCTGCTGCTGCCGCCCAGGCAGGGAGCAGCGCCGGGAGGATGGCAGCAAGGAGCAACCCAACGGGCGCAGGCTGCGGGGTCCCGCAGTGCGCTCTAGCGGCACCGCCGCGCCAGGGCCCGGCTCGGGCTCACCCGGCCCGGCAGCCCCCGCCCGGCCCAGGCCCTGGCAGCGGGGGCGGTGGTCCCCAAGCGCACAGCAGCCACGTCCACGCTGCTGGCGCGTCGATGTTGCTGTGAAGCCAGGCTGGGAGTCAGTGCCGCCCTTGCTCTCCTGAAATGCCCTGTCCCTGCAGCCGTTTATCGGCACAGCGCTCCTCCCGCTGGCTCTGCGGCTCAGGGCACAGCTCCCATCAGCACACCCCTAGGAAACGCACGTGGACGGAGTGGCGGACACAGTGGACAGGCTTTTTCCTCAGCTGATGGCCATGGATCTGTGTTAACACAGTCTCTCAACGAAATGCATCCCACTGAGAGGCAGACCCTGGCATAGCAGCTTAGCTCAAGGGTACATGTTTGGGGACCATCAGGGCAGTGAGGATGGCATCAGCCAGCACTGAAGAGAACCAACTGTTTCTGGTCCTTATGACAAAGCATTTTCTCTCTTGGGGAAGTTTCTCCACCTACCCACCTTGCAGAAAAGCAGTCCCTTCAAGGCTTCTTCTCCCCGGGTTGCTGGTAAGTGCAGCACACTGTTCACATTTCCCAGAGCTCATCGCCCAGCAACCCTTCTAGGGGTTTCTGGGGTGGCCATCAGCAGCAGCTGCAGCCCTCATCACCTTTCCATACTCCTTTGAAGCCTAAGGACAGCTTTAGAGAAGGACATTTCCAAAACTGGATGAGGGGATGACACTGAGCTTGGTACAGACTGATGCTACTGCCTCAAGCAACTGCCATCTACAGCAAAGGTGACTGTGTTCCCCAAACTATGAATAGTGCAGAAGTTATGAGTCAAGACAGCAGACATCATAGGGAAGACTTAAAGGTTTCTTTAGAGTTTTTGCTAGGCCTTCTGCATAGATAATTCAATTCATCTAGGCTGGATACTGAGCCTTCATTCTAACATCCTTCTGGAAGGAACACTTGCGGCTGGAAGAGCTCTCTAGTAGCTACCATAGAAGACCTCCAGGAGAGTCTGAAGACCTGGTCCAAGAAGAGGGGTGTAGTTCTTCAGTTATTTCTAGTGGTCATTACAGGTTAGAAGGGATATTTTGTGTGTTTTACAATAGTGACCCATGATATTTCTAACTTTGTTTCTCAAAAGACAGAAATTAAAGTAGTAGTTAAATATGAAATCCCTTAAATAAGTATGGATCTGAGGGCAACTTGTGTTTCGCTAACACAGTCTGAGCCAGGACTGCAATGCCACAGAAAACCAGTATGTTACAGCCTCTGTGGCCCATTAATGTGAGGAGGAGGAGGAGGAGACACTACCTTGCTTACCCTCGGAGGGGATGGCAAAGGCACGTTAAGCAAAGCTCATCCTCTCTGAACTCTCCCTGTGCTGAGTCAATGCACCCACAGGTCTGTGGGTGATGCCAACCCATTAGGCAAACCAAAGCTTTTACCCTGCCCTAGACTCCACAGGGCATTTTGTCAGCACTGGTGGGCAGATACCTTATCTGGAGATGCAAAGAGAGAGGCAGGCACAAGGAAATTTTAGGGATATAACCCCACACTTATGCCTTGCTAGAAAACTCCCCACCTGCAGCCTCATCACCAGACTGCCATGGGGGGCCAGTTCAAGGCAGCACTGCCTGGGCTGCCTGCACCTTGTCCCATCGCCAAGGGCTGCCCAGCTGCATGTGCATCTCTGGCAGAGCTGGGGGCAGGTTATGCATCCTGGCAAGGAAATGAAGCTCCAGGAGTGACAGGGACGTGTTTCTGTCTGTGCCAGGGATGGAGAACCTGGCATTGATTTCACTGCAGAAAAACCTGTGTGGAGAAGCCCCATCCAAGAGAGTGGAGCAGAGAACAGGTCTGTGAAACTGGCCAAAACATGGGCAGGAGGAGCACTACCCTTCTGGTCTGGCGTGGCTCTTCTGTACCATAGGCTCAAGATCCAGACTCATCTCCTGTCCAGAGCTCACTGTGCATTTCTGGCTTTGCAGCTTTTAAGAGAAGGTCTTCGCCTTTTCACATGCTCATATTCATGTCCCTATTTTTTAATCTTTTTTTTGTAGCACTATTTCTCATCAACAGACGCTCCATGTAAGCACTTGGCACTAAATTCATCACTGATCTTGAAATACTCCAGAATTATGTAAAGAAATCTATATCTGTCCCTGCTGATGCTTCTCAATGCATACCTGCTGTATGGGGAGGTAGTATTTAAACCTCCAGACAGACCAAATCAAGGCCAGGCTAATTTGAAAATATTATATACATTACTAGTAAAAAAGGCAATGAAAGGCAGGACGAGCTTTGATCGTGCCTAATTATAATATGTAATATTGGATACATGGATACAATATTGCCATGGGTGTTTATTTTCTGTCCAGAAAAACAAAATTTTCCTTAAAGAAACAGCTGTGTCCTGCCTACAGCCTGGAAAAGAATGGCATTAGTCACGTGCAGTCCAACACGTAGCACAATTGTAAAGTTCGCTCTATGAGACTGACAGGAGCTATTCATAGCAGCCCTCTCCACCATCTGCCTGAATGGCAAGCTGTGGGGTAGCAGTGGCCCCCCCTCACTGCCTGTGCGTGGCCTCAACACTTAGTGCCTGCTCAAAGTCTGTCCCCAGTTGCAGAAAACTGGGGATTGAAAGCAAAGAGAGGATGTCACTCAGGTCAAAGCAGAGTGTCAAGGGAAAAAAAAAAAAAAAAAA
>JANVCC010000043.1:16922847-16959309 GCA_025345505.1 Todiramphus chloris collaris | reverse complement strand
GGGGGGGGGGGGGGGGGGGGGGAGTCAAAGCTTCATCTATTGGGAGTGCCAGTTTGCTCTTCTGGGAGCAGAGGTGTTGGCTTCAACAAGGAGATGAGGAGGAAGAGCAAAGGGGAAGACTGGACAGAACAAGTCAGAGGTGATATCTATATTCTCCCTCCTTCTTTCCTCCCTGAACTTAGAGGACTCAGCTCTGAGGGAGGGCAAGGCTACGTGAGGGTCAGTGCCAGGGTGAGATGACCCTGCTGCTGTCTGCACAGCCTGCATGCTGGGGTGAGGAAAGGGATGCTGAGGGCTTTGGCAACACCCCTGTGCACACACTGCCAGATGTCCCTTGGGCACTGGTTGCAGAGACCACAGACCTGCAACAATGGTCACCATTAGCCTGTCCCTGATGCCCTTCATGTCCATGGACTGGAATCCAGGCTGCTAGCTTTGCCCTCACCCCTTTTCTCACAGATTAATTTAATCCTCAGAAATATTTATGAAAATAACACAGAAGATTTTTTTCCCTTTCAAATGAACCTCCAGGTCCTGGGATGGGAAGGATCATGTCCCAGGCTGGGGCCAGACTAAGTGCAGAGGACAACCTATTTGGGGGCCTGAATACCATCACTGTTCCTGCTTTGAAGGTCAGACTGGATGGAAAGGGATTCATTTTCATCCTATGACCTGGTTTCCCTTTTCATTTCCAGACAGTAACATCTTTCCTCATAGCAGAAATTCCTGCTATCATTGCCTGAGGTGTGTAGCTCAGAGTTACTACAATTCTTTCCCATTGCATTCACTCCTAAGGTCACCCAGTTCTTGCAGTGTGATTTTAAATAACATCATCCATTTTTATGCCATTAGTGTATCATTAATATTCTTCCACTTCAGTAACTGTCAACAAGAAATCTAAAACCAAGACCCTGAGGAAGAGCTTTGGTGGTCTTCCTCCATCCCAATACTTCTCTGCTAGGCCTATACTTGTAGTTTCACCATGAGCCATTATCACCTCCCTTCAGGCTCCTCAAATGCCTGCTCTCTCTTATTCAGAGTGTGAAAGCAGTGATAAGGATTAGGAACAGCAGGTGAGTGAAAAGATGCCATGCAACTGAAATATCTTTGCTTTTATCTGCCCTTAATGGACAAAGACAAGGGACCATTCATAGGTGGCCCACCTAGTAATTTCCTGGTGTATTTTCCCACCATATTTCAAAACAGTTGAAGCCCCATTTTCCCTTTGCTTCAAAGTACATATTCATTAGGCTTAACAAGGAGTCACAGGATTGTGACCCAAAATGGGGAAAAATAGTAGAAATTTTCCACAAAAAATAGAGATTGGGTCATCTCCTCAAACCAGCAAAACATCTAGGGAATTTCTAAAGAAAATCTTTTGACCACTGTTAAAAGGTCTTATCTTTCAAGTAAAAATCTGAAAGATTTGTTGGGTTTTTTGTAATTAATGGAAGTTGCCTAGTTTTAACACCCATGTGGAAGAGGTGAGGATAACAGTGCTTACCATACAGATGTGTACCTCAAGCAAACAGATACCTCAAATGAGGGAGGGCAAGAAGCCATTGAGAGCTGATTTCAGTCCAGCCCTGTCCAGAAAGTGTACCATGCGATATGCAGAGTTGTTTTTCCCAACAGCGGGGTGAACCCTGTGAGAATACCTGTTGCCCAGGCCAGGATGAAAAATAAGCTCTGCTTTAGGGGAAGAAAAAGAATTTTGAGTAAACTAGTGTCAAAACCAGTGACTTCTGAATCATCCCTGTACCACTCAGCTGTTCACTGAGCTGCTTTTTGCTTTACAGACCATTAAAATAACAGCAGTGATTTGGGTGTTCATGCCATTTGAACTTCTCAGGGCACTTAGAGTGGAAGGATGCCTACCTCAGTTAATGGTGTGTATTGCAGTTAGTGAGTCTGCTCGCAAAATCCAGGTCAACTTGATGCTGGAATACCTTTGCTGTATGTGCCCCTTAGACCCAGAAATAAGCTGTGGGAGTTTATGGTGTGGAAATGGTTAAGGATTACACTTGCAACAAGTGACACTTTAAAACCACTTCTCAGGTATTTTTGTGCAAGAAAATATTTTCTCTCTCCTTTATTCAGTCTTAAGGAAATACTGTGCATTTAGTAGAGGTCTAGATGAAACTTTGAAGTGAATAGATTCATTCTTGTGCTTTCCTTAAAAAAAAAAGAGTTAGAAATCTTCACATACCAAAAATTCCCAAGAAGACAGCTGTCAGGGGGTCACATGTCGGATATGAAGTGGCTCTCCAGCTGGTCGCTGTCTGCATGCTGGGAAGGCATGTGGAGACATTTTTTCAATTGCTGTACTAGTTTGACACATTCACAGTGGAAAATGATGTATCATTCTTGAGCCTTTGGTTGGTGGACACTTCAAAGTGCATTGGATCCTTGGAGAGGAGTGCCCTATTGTTAATTGTTCCTTTCACATGTACATTGGGATGAACATGGCAAGAGCAGCGAGGAACAAAAGGGCTCCGGTGGCCTCTTAGAGAAAACCCTGTGCAGCTCAACCTGAGTCTGACCTTGAAAGGGTGGATTGCTCTGGTTTTTAAATCCTGCTCGCTAGTTCATTCCCCTTCAGCTCCCCACCGTTACCCAGCTGCAGGGGAATGAGATGCTGGAACAGTGAGCACAGTGAGGCATGGAGAGCCCCTCCACTGCTGCCACATGGTGCCCAAGGAGCTACATCCTGGGCAAGAATCCTTCCAGGAGGGGATGGGCACAGTTGAAATCTGGGGTTTTGGAGAGGGCTTTTGCAATGGGTATGTGGGAAGGGTGCTGGATTTCTCTTATCATCCAGTAAGCAGACAAGCTATTCCCACCCTCCTCGATCTAACTCACCCACTAGCCCTCAGTCTCTGGGCACAGCCCAGGGGTCTTGAGCCCCCATGATTGGATGTAGGGTCTCATAATACATGACTTGAATTTCCCAGGCCTCTGAGGACATAGTTCATTAACATCCTGAGACAATCCTTTGCTCCCAGGCACCAGTCCCATGTCTCTGTCTCTCCTTCTTGCATCTTTGGACAATCAACTAGATTTATTGGGATATTGCACTCTGTGACATAGTGTCCTGGTTGAGTTCAAAAGATCAAGTACAGGAGACAGTTTGTTCCTGCAAATAGAGATGTGATTGCTTGATGTGCATCTGTTTCAATGATCTAGACCGCACCTCTCCCCTTAGCCTCAGCTGCACAGAAGGATCTATGTTGGGTCACAGAGAGGCCAGATTACGGCTAGTGCATCTCGAGATAGATGCTCAAGCAGGTGACTGGAAGTTGCCCCCCAAAAGGAGAAGATTAAACAGAAATTTGTGTGATGGTGTGAAGCAGATGATACAGGGTGCAGGCAGGGCTACCTGATCCGGATCTCCTAGGTGAATGAACTGCTTCTGAAACAGATACTGGGAGGATAGAGGCATATCTGCAGTGGCAAATCAGCTACCATGTTACAGCCCACCATGTGCCAAAGGCTCTGCAGCATATTCTGCTGCAGGATGTCCTGGCCATGGGGTCTTCCTAGACTGGAAACACCTGAGCCTGGGTGTGAGCACATGTGGCTCAGGTCCAACTTGGAGAAACAATGTGAATGGGGATGGCAGCACTAAGTGAACCAGTACAGGAACACTGAAGAGTCATCCCTGAGGCCTCTGGCCAGAGTTTGATATAATGGCACAGTCTGGATTTTCTCCTCCTTCAAGGAAATGAGAGTAATAGTAATACAGTAAAATAACCATAAAATGTCACTTTTATCAACCTTCAGTGCTCAGGCCTTTGATGCCTCATATCAGGGTAGATTTTACTTGCAAAACAGCTTGAACATCAGTCCCTGCTTTCCCCAGTGTGTGTGTGTTTGGTCCAGAGCTGCCAGCTTCTCCCTGAGAGTAGGTGCACGTGCCCTGTGCCCCTCTCCACTCTTCCCATCCCCAGGGTGCTGTGGGCTGGAGAGCAGGAACAGCGCTGCTCCAGCTGTGCTAAGCAGCAAGTCCTGAGCTGGCACACAGGCTGCCGCCAGCTCTGTGTCGTCGGTGTATCCGATGTGCACTGAGAGCAGCTCTTCTGCTCTCCTTTTCCTCCAGCTCTCAGTTTTGCTGTGCTATTAAGTTATTGTCACCCCTTAGGGACAAGCCTGCAAGAAGGCGGAGGGTTCACATAACTCTGGATCAGTAAAGGAAGCAGCTCAATTAGCATTTCACACGCCTTTTCTTCCCTCTCTTCTTACCTTCCCTGCAGCGGGCATGCTTTCCCCTTAAAGGATTGTCCTGTTTCTGCTCCTTGCCAGCGTTGGCAGGGTGACAGTAGTCGAGTGTGCAAACTTGTGCTATTGTCCCCGGGCCAGGGGGAGTCATGGAGACCCACTAATATGACACAGGAAAATGTTTGCTGATGGCAATTCTATGGGCTTTGTCTAACTCTTTCTCCATCATGACGACTCGATTTAAGTCTCTAACTGTTTGACTACAGATGCAAGAGTACTATCCAACTCCATCCTTTTGTCCGGGTAGTTTGAATGGGTAATTCAGCTTTTGTGTAACTCAATTGAGGGGGCAAACATAAAGACAAGATTCTTGAGCGCTCAAGCTCCCTTTCCATGGATATCTGCACATCTCTTTAGAGATTTGTTCCTTTCCTACCTTTTTCTGACATCATCTTCCCCTTAAAAAAAAAAAAAAGGGCTCTGAGGGGGAACGGTTAAAAGTAGGCTAGCCCGGTCCCCCGTTTTATATTGTCCTGTGCCAATGAAGCATGGTTAGTATCAGCTCCCAGACAGCTTCAGGGAGTGCAGAGAAAAGAGTGTCTAAACTTTCCTACCTCATCCCCAGCGTTTTCACTTCAGAATGTGTAATTTTTAAAAAGAAAGGCCTTGGTAGGGGTGAAGAGGATAGGGAGAACAGTAGAAATCACAGGGAAATTATTGTATTTATTAACTGTCTTTCTGTGGCTGTCCCCATGGTGACAATTTGTGATGGCAAAGAATGCGAGGAGGGGAGGCTGATGCCTGATTGGGATGCTTTGTATTTGGCAAAGTGGCTTCTGATTGGCCTGGGAGAGCCCCGAACTCGCCGGAGTCGATATTCATTCAGCTTGCTCAAGTGCTTGCTAAACTGCATCCAAACACTGGCGGGCCCCGGCTGCCTCCGCTGAGGTTGGCGGTGTGTAACCTGCCTAACGAGATTAGCGGGCAAGGGGCTCTTCTCCACAGCGATGCTGCAGCCGCCAGCACCAGCCAGAAAAGCTGTCGTGAGCTGGGTAAGTGTCCGCGCTTGCTTACAGGGAGGTGGGAGCGGCTCCCCAGCTTCTTTCCATCTAAGCGTTATCTAACAAGATTAGGTACAGGGCTGGCTGGCATTTGTGAGCCAGTCCCTATGCTGGTGTGTGCTGGGGCAGTGCTGTGGGGTGGTGGGCTCCAGGTACATGATGGCTTCGCTGGGTGTTTGCCGGTACAGAGGCAAGCTGATGGACAACTTGTTTTTGTGGCTGAGAAGTTTGACATGTCCCCCCAGCCTCCTTCCATTTGCTTGGTGTCATCTGAACCAAATCTTCCTGCTCTTAAGTCTGCCTGTCATGTTCACAGGTTTGCTAAGGTTTGTCTGAAGGTGGATTATAAACTTTTCATGGGAAACTCTGCATGGTGCATTCAGTGAGATGGCATCAGACAGTGAGGTAAAAACCCTGCTGAACTTCGTCAACCTGGCCTCCAGCGACATCAAAGCAGCTCTGGATAAATCGGCTCCTTGTCGCCGGTCGGTTGACCACAGAAAATACTTGCAGAAGCAGCTCAAGCGTTTTTCTCAGAAGTACTCACGGATCCCACGGTGCCACCCCAGCAAACCCCCCGAGTGTGGCTGGCGCAGGGGGGCAGAGGACCGGGGCCATGGCCCCCAGCCCGAGGCACCTGACCCAAGCCCCCACAGTGGGGCTGCCACTGAGAAGGTGCTGCAGACAGCCGAAGGGGAGGAGAACCTCACTGGAGAACGAGTTTTGCAGGAGGAAAACCTCGAGGCCGCCAGGCCAGACCAGGTGCCCATGAGGAAGCGACAGCTCCCTGCCTCCTTCTGGGAAGAGCCACGGCCAGCCCAGAGCCCACTGTCCAGGGCCTTCCCCACCAGCCCCAAGGGGCTGACGGCCCCCAGAGACCCTCCTCCCTATGAGGGGAAGAAAAGCAAGCGGAGCCTGGACACTGCCGGCCCTGAGAGCCCCCCTGAGCCTGCCCCACATGCTGGGGAGAAGGACCCTGCTGAGGTCCTCTCAGGCCGCGTGGGTGCCTGGACCTGCTGCCCCTTCCCCTGCCCCGGGCCGGGGGTGTACCAGCCCCCACGCACGCTGCCCCCATCGCCCTTCCCAGGGCTGGGTCTGTGGAGGAAGAGCGCAGCCGTGCTGCCGGCAGAGGTGCCGCACTTCTGCAAGGAGTCTGACGGCATGGGTCAGAACCTCTACAGGCCTGTGGTTTTGAAACCCATCCCCACCAAGCCTGCCATCCCCTCACCAATCTTCAATGTCTTTGGCTATCTTTAGCTGGGGGTGTGTTGGAGTCACGCTGAATACAACAGCTCCTGAGAGTGAATTGAAACACCCAGTTGGGCACCAGGCATCAGCTGCTGGCAGCGTGGAGCAGTGGGGAGGAAGGAGGCTGGCGACCGCACCCTCTTCCTCATGGGTGGGCTGGAGCAAATTAGTAACTTTTGGGAAGCTCTCAAGCTCCACTCTCAGTGCACAGGTGTAAACTGGAAATAAGCCTTACAAAGCTGGTGGCACAGCGCGTGGGGCAAACCAGGGCTCTTTCATCCCCAGGCATTGTCTGAGCCACAGCGAGCAGGGCTACGGGCCATTCATAGCAGCGTTTGTAACACCTAGGAGACCTACTCCATGTGGGAACATCTTTCTGGGGTTGCCCTGCGGCAGCAGCAGTAAAATGAAATGAATTAAACCCATTCAAAGAGTTTTTGTACTTTAAAGTCATTCCAGAGAAGTCAAGATATTCAGGTCACTTCCTTTTGCATCCAAGAGACTGGAAGGACGGTATTTAATGTAGAAACCACACTTGTGAATTGATTTAAGCTCTTCTTGTATGTAAATACCAAGAGAATTAAATGAAAAAAATAAGGGAAGAAAGGACGTCATTTTATTTTGGTGATTCTGCAAATGTAGTCTGTTTATTTTTGCCCCACTGGGTAGACGCAGGTTTGATTTACAGCTGGTGGGTAAATATGAGGGCTGAAATCTTTGCCTATTCAGAAAGATGTAAATCAAAAGTAATTCTTCCGTGGCTAGGAAATTACCTAGTGTTAAGATAGTGTAAATGGAAGCAGGATTACACATTAGGAATTATTCTGCATCAACAGAACAAAGGAGAAATTGTATAAGTTGAATATAAAATCATAAAATATAATAGAAGAAAAAAGTGTATAGAATAGTCTGCCTTGATTTCTAGCTCACAAACATCTTTGACTGATTTTCAGATGCTCTCACAAGACCTTGGTGCAAATGATTTGCTCAGTATTTTCCCAATTATTTTCAAAAATTGACATTTATATAAGTTAAGAGGGGATTTTTTAAAGTTAGATTTCTGTTAAACCCATGGAGAAAGTGGTGCTAAGGTATAGAATGTGGAAGGTTCTATGTTGCAGGTGTATCTATGTATTCAGTTATACTAGATACACTGAGGTGTATATTGGGGGGTGGGGAGGGAAGGGTCTGAGAATGGACACCTGTCATGTCCCAGGGCCTGAGCCGGCTCTCGCTGAAACCAATGGGAACTTTTCCCAGGATTCCATAAAAAGTGGCCTCAATCAGCTTGGTCTCTGTCTAGCAGAGCTCCCTATCACTCTTGGTATCTCTATGAGGGGACAACCAGGCAACACGTCTTTCGATGACATTGCAGTCATGAAAAAATTATCTTAAGCAATTGTTGAGTATAATTTGGGACCTTCTGATGGGACTTGGTGTTATATAACCAGGTGGCAACCTTTGTTAGGATATGAACTACGCACAGGATACAAGTAGCTCATTCTTTCCCCAAACTTCACAGTATATCCCATCAAAATTTCTGCAGCGTATTAGACCAGCAAGCTAAAAAGTAGAAACAGAGATGACTTTCATAGCTCTCTCTTTGTTACCAGTACTTAATGTGTGTATCAAGCCTGTATAGACTACTCCTATAGGAGTGAGAGCAAGAAATGGCATCAGTACCCAATACCTGCAACTACGTGCAATGTGCTAAAGAGATGATCTAAGGGTTAAACAGATCAGGTTAGTTCATGATTCAGAAGTGAAGATATGAGTATACTTAGATGTCTTTCATTTTTTGTCTTTTTAGAAGAAAAATCCAGGAGGCGACTCTTAACAGAAACCAGAGGCAGCACCCCGATTTAAGTCAGTGGAAGGAGATTGTTTTCTTAATGTGCAGAACTGAAAGCAAGGAATTTTTTACATGGAAATAGGGGTGCTTTCTCACACTGATATCTCTCTGTCACTGTTGCAATCCAGATGAAACCAGATGCTGGACTCTGTCTCAGCAATGCAATGCAGAGCAACCTCCTTGGCATTGGTCTGGATTTCCATTCAGATGACCAGAGCAGGCTGTGGAACATACCACAGGTATTGCAGAGATTGCTGTGGACAAGTGTTCCTGCTTGGGTTCAAAGGGAAATTTGAAAGTGCTGCCTATCACACCACAATATGGATTTCTATCAAAGTTAAAATACTTGGCAAAGAGGAGAGACTCTGTGGAAATTTTATTTCTGAAGAAATTCAGAGAAAGAAAAGAGTTAAAATGAAGTTTCATTTCTTGGATATTAAATTCTTTGTTTTATTTTTCTTCTTCTTTTTTTTTTTTTTTTAATTTTATTCGAATGTATGTTGCTGTAAAGTTTCCATGCAGTAGAACAGCATGTTTTTAGTTTACGATGAAGGATTGAACTGGAATATTCCAAATGACCTCTGACACAAAGTTTTTTTTGCATTTACCCTCAGATTTAAAATTTTGTTATTTTTTAAAATTCTTAAAATCCTGTGTGACACAGAACTTCCCTCCCCAGCTCAGGGCAGACAGTGGTACTTGGGGCTCTTAACTGGAGCAGCAGTGAAGTAAACCACAAATGAACAGAAGACAATTGTTAAGTATATTCAAAATCAATGAATGGGGATGTGTGAGACTTCCCAAAAGGTGTGCAAAGAATAGAAACTCTGTCTCCTTTGTACTAATACTTACTGTTCTCTCATTCCTGAGGTTGACATCAAAATTGTTAGTTGTTCAACCTTGGATTGAGTCAGACTTTTCTGGCTATTGTTGTGTTTGGTTGTTCGATGTTGTTACTCAAGACAGCTGATAGACCTTCAGAATCTGCTCATTTATTCATATGTTGTTCGAAAGATGGGAACATAACATTTGAGAGCTGCTATTTACTACAACTACTACAATGCAAATTTAAACTGTTAAAACCACAATAGCTTTTATAAATAATGGGAAGGGAGAGGTAAGTGAAAAAGCTTTCATACAAAATGAAATAAAAAATCAAAAAAAGTGCACAAGAACATCAAGTGAATTGCACATGTTGCAGTAGAAAAAAAAAAAGGAAAAAAAGAAAAGTACAGTAATCTGGTCATGAAATATTTCTAGAACATTTCACATAAAGTCATCATCTCTGAAGGAGTCTTCTATCACACTCAGTAAAAACAAGCTACTTTACCTTGCACTAGAACTATTCATCTGCTTACAAAATCTGGTTTGTTTGGGATTTAGGGTATGTCTTTTTACAGCAACTTCTAGACAGATGCATTAAAGGCACATTGAATTTGGGCAGATTCAGTATTGCACACTAAATATTGTGTCAACAACTGGAGTGGAGAGGTAGTGGGCTCCATTTCAGTGCAAATAAATGTAAACTGAGTGTGTGAAGATATTCTGTAAGGATCAAGCAGAAATGACTTAATAACATTATAATTACCAGATTCCCCTGCTAACAGACTCTTCCCTCCTCAGTTTCTGTGCACAGTGTGCCCTTATATTTCCCACAGTTGTGGTACATTCCTGCCAGACCAGTGTCCACCAGTTCAATGACTCTCCTGTTCAGGACAGATGGTTGAGAACAAGAAGGACATGGGTCTCTCAATAGAGATGAAGGTCTCTTGATTGAAATAAGAAATGGACTTTCCATATTTGCTCCACTCAAACCAGTTTCTACATCTCCAGGGACATAAAAAGAAATTGCAACTTGCAAGACTTTTTTGTAAGTAACAATATTGTCTCACAGGAAATTCACAGTTTGGGATAGTTTATGAAATCCCAGACCTGTGGTTGTATATGCAGTTGGTGATTGTGAATCCTTCTATCACCCTGTGGTCTCCAGAGCTGTCATTGCACACCAAACAAGCACAGAAGTAAATGGTCTCCACCAAACCATATCTGTATCCATCACTCTATGACACTGCTCTGTTACACTCATTTAATTTCAAGGAATTTTCTTTTGATTTATATCAATATGAGTAAGACACAGACCTTCACTGCTCAGTCCCATAAAGTGAAAGATGAATGAACTCCACAGGTGATTTTCTATCTCTCAAGCTATTGCTTACCAATGTAGGGCCTTCATTGCAAAACTGGTCTAAAGATTTCCTGTTCCCCATCCCTTCTCTCCACTAAGTACTTTTCCAGCCTGAAGCAATTCCCTGTTCACACTGCAGGAGACAAGAAGATAGATCCTAAATTGGTAGTAATTACAGGCAGCGGACAAAATTTCAGCAGTGGAGGAATCTCACCTCAGTTTCCAAAGCTTTGCAAGAAGATCACTGTTCAGTGTAAACTGAAACTCTGTTGGTTTTTTTCAACTTTTTTTTTTGCATTTGGGAAGGGGACAGCTATGGACAGAGGGACTAGCTGTAACCAATTCTTCTGCTCACATCCTATTCTAAAAGTGCTGAACGGATTTCACACAAAACCATCACAGAATCTGAATCTGTGTGCCCAGACAGACTTGTATGTGTGCAACACACTTTTAGTCCTGTGTTAAGATTTAAAACTCCACACAAAAAAATGGTGCAATGCATTTTCCCTATTTACATTTCTATCTGATTCCATGGATGGTATGCAGACCAACAAACAAAACCAGATCTGTCAGGTCTCTGGGTGGGAAATCCAAAATAACCATGGTGCTCAGCTCCTTTGTCACCTAAGGCAAGAATGAGTGTGCTTCTAGCATAAGATCTGCAAAGACATACTTCCAAATTCCAAAATTCCATCCTTACTTAGGTGCCTCGTCAGGAATGAGGCACTCATCACATCAGTGGTTCAGCAAGTCACACCTGTCAACTGAGCTGTAGTCTCTGCCAATAACCCTTCATGGGCTCCTTGGCCTCCCCAGCTGTGAGGGAATGTGACTTGTTAGAAACTTCAATAAAAGAATTTCACGGACAATTATAGTGGTTCAGCTGATAGATGGTAACTTGTTAAGCTGCCATAAATCAGTTGTGGATCTGAGCTGTAAATAGGTGACCTAATTTCCAAAGAAGCTGAGATAATAAGTAATAGATTGTTCAAAATTCCAAAATAAGGAAATTCAGGGCTAAATCCTAAGACTTTTATTCTGTCTCAGTAAGTAACCTAAATGCGATCCCACTGGCTTAAGTGGAACTACACCTGGTACAAGCAACTTGGCATTGTTTAAATAACTGAATAAGGATTTGGAAGCCTAATTCTGGGTATTTCTTTTCATAAATCTCAAAGTCTGGTTTTCATAATTTTGGAACAATCTTTCTTCCAGTGATGGTATTGTTATAGCCACAGAGGTCCAAGGAAGTAGGAGAGGCTGGGATTTGTAGGGACCAGATCCAGAGGAGGAACAGATAACATTGGTTTAGCAGTGTTGCCTCCCCCTTCATACCTCACATCTCTTTCCCATTGCTTTCTGTTCCTGTTCCTCTAGAGCTTTGTTCTCTTCTGATAACTTGCTTCATGAAAGAGTAAACCTGCTGTTTACAGTGAAGCTGCTTCTAATTTACACCCAAAAAAAATTGCTCAGAGTTGTTTTCAAATCCCCACTCTCGGAAATTTTCTCAAGCAGAATTTCACCTACTTCTTATTGCAAATGTAATACAAAATTAACTGTATTTACTATGTGCAAACACCATTCTTACATCCTTCTTAAATAAATCTTTCCTTGACTTTTAAGGGAATCAACATTTCTGGATTTTAGTCTTTTAAAAAGTTATGAGATCTGAATTTTCAGAAATCACATACTCAATAAGAAAAACTCCAAAAGATGAAAGTAAAAGTGTTATCAAGATGGTCTCAAAGGATCAGAGAATTAGCAATCAGAACACTTAGCAGAAATCCAAACAGAAGAACAGAAACTAAAATAAAAATCTCAGTCAGTGAAGGAAATGATTGTTTTCCCAAATATACTGACTCTTGACAATTTCTGAATTGTGATCACAGCAAGGGTGCTAAGCTCCACCACAGTCTCAGGTTGCCTTTGAATTTCTCACTGTTATTTGCTTCAGCACTGCTCATTTTTCAGTGTTGGCTTTCATTTCTTGTTCTTTGCAGACTAAGCTCTGAGGTGAATCATACATGTTTTCTCCTGGAAAACCTGACAACGGTCCTATGTTTAGCTCTCTGTCTCGTCCATTTTCTTCTCATTCATGTTTCAGAAGCATATTTCTCTTAGATTAGTCATTGGAGGGCTCTTGGCCAAGCCAGCAGCAATTCCTCCCCATGGTGCGTGACGTGCACCCATGCCATGCTGATGACACTGGGCACCATGCTGAGAAGCCACTGCGTGTCCGCTATGCCTGGGGTCACTGTGTGTAATCGTGCTGTAAGTATCGAATCAGTCTGTCCGGGAGAGGCAAGGTGTCAAGAAGTTTAATGCGGCTTCTTCCAACCAGGCTTCGTACCTTGACACGGCAAAGATGGGAAAGAGGTCGTGGGGGCTCTGAAAGACAGGCAGGTCAGAAACATGAGCAGACCAGGTTTAAACTTGAGAGGGACAGCTTGGCTTAGCTAGGTCATGGAATCAGAATCACAGAATTATAGAATACCAGATTAGAGGGGACATCAAGGATCATCTAGTCCAACCTTGAAAGTTCATACAAAAGCACAGTCTAGGTCAGTTGCAAGAAGGAAATGGTAGAAGAAGGAATGTAAAAGGGGGCTTTTCTGAAATGGAGGTGTGATGCATCTGGCACTGGTGGAAGCTTATCTATCCTGAGGCATGATGTAGGGAAGGAAGCGAGGTGCAGCCACATGGGGCTCTTTGCACTGGCAATGCTCATTCCCAGTGGGCCAGATCAAAAGTTGGTGTATATTTAACATTACAGAGTCAGTCACACTCCATCAATTTCTAGTGCCTCATACTGGTCCAAAATATAATTCAGAGTCAGTAGGGAAATCCTACCAAGTTTCAGGGAAGAATACTAAGTGGAGATGACGACTGAGGTTTTGAATCCAAAAGCAAGGCTATTTGTGCCAGATTGTCTCCTGGGTGATCATACCTGCTTTTTCTTTAATGACTGCCCAGTCCTCATAGCTGTCAATATGCTCCTTGAGCCGCGAACAAAGCTGCACATTACCCACATAATCCAGGAGAACATCGATGATTGGCCCGGCCCAGCGACTTATCTCTGGAGTAGACAACATTTCACAGAACTTCAAGAAAAAACAGATTGACTACAGTCAGTGGGATGTGAATACACCTGTGGAAAATGCAGATAGCAACAGCCTTGGTGGTACAGATGAATCCCAGGCAGTTTTACTTGCTCATGAGAAAACTACCCTGGGCCTCATACAGAGCTGTCTTCCTTACTCAGTGCTGGATCATACAAATTTTCTATTGCCCTCGCACAGGCTGCAGAGTACACAGAGCCATTGCATGGAGGGCTGCTTGTGGAGATATTGAAGAACAGGCTTGAGGACCTGACTTTACGCAGTCTCACTTCTAAAAAGTAGTGACTTCACTTCCCACTCTAATCTAAATATGTATGTTATACCAGACTCCTCCATCTATCTCTGTTAGGGTGCTGCCTATGATGAAGGTATCTGTGGATTTATTTGCAAGTGAGCAGTAAGAAACTATAACATGAATTAAATCACACTGTGTGGATAAGAACTCAGGCACATGGCCAAACTCAATTGAATGATGGTGGCTTAAGCACCATCCATCAGCTTAGTCACTGAGACTGTCTGCAAGCACCCTTCAAGCCTGCCCCAAACAAGAAAGAAAATGCACCTGCTTAAACAATTTTCAGTTTGATCTCCTGTAACTAGATCAAATTTGATGATACATGCATGAGCCCTAATTCAAAATGCATTAAACTCTTGTGTGGATACTCTTATTCACGAATAAAATTATATTAGCTCACCTTGGAAAGAATAAAGCTGCAAAAAATTGTAAGGCTATTTTATTCAAGGTGAGAGCATTCACAGAGGTGTCTACTATTCTTCTGACTTTTTTTTTTCCACTGAGCATCACCATACAGTATTTCCCAGGGAAATTAGATACCATAATATCTGGAGGATCACAGCAGACAACCCATAGTTTCCTACCTGGACCGCTTATAGGAAGTTCAGTTTAGTATAGCTGGCTGTCATTCTTCAGTGCATATGCCATTACCATGCAGATACCCACGGGACATGCAATCTGGGGATCTGCACTATTGCCTCTAAACAGTAACCCCACTTTGACTACATTTAAATGAGGATATGTGTAGGGCAATAAACCACTGGATCCTACTGCTCTTCTCTTCTTGTGTCCACCAGAGACCTTGCCTGCCTTTTCCTCCCTTCCCTATTCACAAACTGAGTCTACAAAAATGTTTTCTGAAATAAAAATGTTACAAAACACATTGTGGGAAAAGAAGCACAGCAAAACGAAGTGAAATAATGCAAACTTGCAACTGCAAGCGATGGGATTGACTCAGGGACAAAGTGACTCTGAGCCTGCAGTCGGTAGGCCCCTGAATGCCCTCTCGTGGCAGTAGCATACTTCACTCCCCACGTTCGTGGTTTTGACACTGCACTTCAGGAAATGTGGGGTCAGACAGCAACCAGTTTTCTGCAGTCACTTTATCCAGGACACATTAATTTTGTAGCAACCGTAATGATTTATAATTATACATTTTTCAAATCCACTTCCAGTAGCTCATATTCTTTATTGTATAAAGACTAATCATTCAGATTTGTTTTCCTTACATAATCTTACAAAGTAAAATAAAAAATGCACATCTTTTGTGTGGAGAAGGCTATAGTTTTATAAGATCCTTTATATTTCAGAATATAAACTGTATCACAACTGTATCATGAAGCTACACCACAAAGCCTTATTTAAAAGCCTTATTTTTCTTATCCAGTTTCCTAGCAGTTAGAAGCAAATTTAAAATAATATTGGAGGGAAGGGATTTCTTTGTATGCATTTGTCCCTTGACAGTCTCTTTCTAGGCACCAATATAATTTTATATATCTTTTGCTACTTCTGCCTCACATGGTCTGACCTTTGAGGTGATGACTTTGCGAGTGACGTAATATTTTGTTGGGCACTAAAAGTAGTTTTAGAAGAGATCCAGAGGGAAATAATGTGTTTAAATAAGTAGAAACACAACTGGTTTTGAGTGGCTAGGATACCATAAAGGGCTACAGGCAAACTCTCTCTCCTTGCCTGGGAATTCCAGCCCTGTGTTCACTCTACTTTCTACCATACGACAGTTCAAGAACTATAGATTAAATATTTTATTATTCTTTCTTTGACAAAAATGTGGTATCGTGGAGAAATATTGCTGTGACAAACACTCTCAAGGTGAATTGAGCTCTGTTTGGGATAAAAGATTATTTTGACAGACTCCTATAATCCTCTTTTGAAGATTTCTTTTTTTTTCACAGAATTACAGAATGTTAAGGGTTAGAAAGGACCTCAAAAGATCATCTAGTCCAACCCCCCTGCCAGAGCAGGACCACCTAGAGCAGGTCACACAGGAATGCTTCCAGGCAGATTTTAAATGTCTCCAAGAGAAGGAGACTCCACAGCCTGTTCCAGTGCTCTGGCACCCTCACTGTGAAAAAGTTTTTCCTTATGTTTCTGCGGAACCTCTTATGCTCCAGCTTGCACCCATTGACCCTTGTCCTATCATTGGACATAACAGAGAAGAGCCTGGCTCCATCCTCCTGAAACTCACCCTTTACGTATTTATAAACATCAATGAGGTCACCCCTCAGTCTCCCTCAGCCTGTTATCATAAGGGAGATGCTCCACTCCCTTAATCATCTCTGTGGCTGTGCGCTGGACTCTTTGCTTTGTGTGTTTGTTTCTCCAGACATGTTACTGGAAAGTAAAGTCTTTTGGAAGACAGGACTGATAAAAAGGTCAAGTTTTCCTAGGATCTTTTTAATGTTTTCTTTTATTCTTTTCACCACCAAGGAGCATTTATTGCTGACCATCTCTTTGGGCTAAATGATACTTTCTTCTGAACCCCTCAAAGCTACACTTAAACTAGATAGAAGAAGTCGATTTATTTTTTCCGCGATTCTTTGCAGAATAGAGAGACTGCCATGCTGAGATTTCTTTGTTGTGTTGTTAAAGGGTAGTAAATTTTGATTGGAAGGTCAGATTTCTTTGAGATGTGCTAGAAGGAGTCAGCATACGGACATCAGGTTAAAAAAAAAAAGTGTAATATGAGATTCTGTTGTCCTTTAAGGGATTGAGAATCCAATTCCGGTGCAATGGAAGCTGAATCCAGGTGCGCTTTGGACAGTACTGCAAGATACATGTGTAAAACATGGATATCTCAAACCTGTAAAGTGGTTTGAAAACACTAAATTATGGATCTAAATCTCCTAATCTCTTTTAAAACCCTCAAATAATATAAGACACAGTCATGTAGCTAATGTAATGATTTATGCTTTCTCTCCAGGGCTGTTTGTTCAGTAGACTCAGAAATTGCACCTATTTACATTCATTAGTTTACTCTCATGAAGTGAAGCACTAGACAATTGTAATTTAACTAGGTGTTTAAATTCTGTATCAGATGAAACAAACATTACAGGACAAATAAAATAAGCAGGTTTCTACCACCCGTATGCTACTGCCCATATGACACTGCCTGTCAAGAAGACATACTTCACTCCTGGCACCACAGGTCCAGAGGAAAAGTGTATTGTAGATTTGACAGCAAGGCTGTCAAGGTGGTTATAATTCACTGCAAATTCAAACTAGGGCCACAGCAGCTGTTGCCTACCATCATTCTGTCATTGAACTTGGACTTAGAACATTCATGGACTCTTACTGAGACTTTCTTTCCTGGGAATAAAGTAGGAATAAAGGCATCTTCTCTCACAGGAAAGGTTGGAGAAAAAAATACATTAAAATTGTCAAGATACATGGGTGGGAGACATCCTCAGAAGTACTGTAGGTAGACTAGGCAGTGCTTACCTGTACAACAGCTGGTTCCTTGGACAGCTGAGTATCACAAAGTCTGTCCCGTCTGTAATTTAATGCAGGGTGTGGGCCATTTCCATACTGACACTCAAAACAGGAACCTGCATCACAGCCCAGATCCAGGAGATACTTCAACACAGAAAGGTACTTCATTGAAAACATGATGGTAGCCGGAAAAGTGGTGGGATGGCTTGATATATAGGCATCAATATTTGCTCCATGGTCAAGGAGCAGTTTCATAGTCTTCAGGCAGCCATGGCGGATAGAGATAAGTAATGGGTTAATGAGGTCAACATTGGGGTTGGCTCCAGCTTGCAGCAGGAGCTCTGTGGCATAGATGTTGTTGTTAAAAACAGCAAAATAGAGGGGAGTGGTGCGTCTGTCCTCATAAAGGCAAGACCGTTCATTGGAGAGGGCAGTGTTGACATCGTAGCCAGCATCAATCAGCTCTTCCAAGATGTCATCGTTGTTGCGTTCAGCTGCTAAGTGCAGGGGGCTGATGCCACTACGCTTGACACGGGTGCGGCTGGTCACAGGGATCAGCATGGAGACAATCCTGCCGGGTGGAGTCAGTGAATGGCAGTGAGCTCTAGGTAATCTAGGGGATCTACAACCATAGAGCAAATCATAGCTTTTTGGTTGTAACTGTAAGGGAGAGCCTGCTAACCTGGGCACAGGAACAACTCTCTCCAAGAGAAATTAGGGTGTGAACTTGAAAACTGTCAACAACTCCCCGTGCTTCTACCTTGCCAGAAATGCGAGTTGTGTGGCCCCTTCTTTCATGGATGACTAAGTTGGTTTTTTTTAAATTATCACCCATTTTCTATGAGGTAATGTCAGCTACAGGGGTGGTTACAACGGAAGAGATGATGTGCTGGCACTCACCTATCCTGCTGCAACTTCTCTTGTCTGCCACAGATCAAATGGCAGACACTCAAACAGGATCACAGGATCTGCATCTTCATCATCGCACTGTGGCTAGGACTGAAGGAACTGGCTCATGGCTTTCATCTTGAGGTGCCAGCAGAGAGGCTGTATGTCCCCACCTCCAATAAGGATTGCTTTATTGCTTGGCCAAGAAAGGAGCCAACACAAGGTGTTTGTAGGCCTCATGGTTCACAACCACAGCAAAAGGCTTGAGACCAGAAAGGGGGTGAAACCAAGCCTTCCTCTGAAAGAGTAATCTAGGATAAACTATATATTTGGTTCCCAGAACTCCTTGCCCAATTTTACAACTCAGTTATTATCCTGGAGTGATCACCATCTTGGAGGCCCTCGCTATGTGGCTTTTGGCCATGGCAAATCCACAGGGCTATCAACATCCATCCCAGATCATGGGTATCCAAAAAGACAATTAGAAAAGGGGAGAAAAAGAAATAAAAATATTTTCCAGGCTGATTTCCATGCTTTAGCCCAGGGAGAAAAAATGTACAGCCAAATCCTAAACCCCAGTACTCAAGGATTGCCAGTGGAAAGTGTAATGTAGCCTTAAACACAGCAACATAAATCAAGCTACTCTCATGACGTAATGTGAAGTTCAAATATATGATGTAGAGAAGCCCTGCAGTCACAAATCCATGATCATTTTTATGTCTCCATAGATGTCATCAGAGCTGCATGACTAGCCCCATGGGTTAAACACTCATTTTCTGCTCATAAAATTGTGTGGTTTAGCCAAGGCACTGTGTTTATTATGTAAATGCAGACAAGTCACTCTAGCCTACTTCCAGAAGGAGACTAGGGACTCTGCAACCTGAGCCTGCCTACTGTCTCAGGAGATGCCCATGCTCTCTATATAATGCTTGTGGAGAAAAGGATAGCTAAAAAAGATCTTTTGGGAGCCATTAAGCTAAGTACACTTTCTTTTCCTCTTGTTCCTCCCATGCAGACTCTCTAACAGTCAACAGCTCTTCTAACACACAAACATGCACTTTCCTACTATGTAGTGTGTCTGCTTTAAAATGCTGCATATCTTCAGCTTGAGTGCAGTGGCTGATCCCAACACTGGGCCCTCAAAAATGTATTTGCATAATGAATTAAGCTAAATATAGGCACTAGTCTCAGAAGAACCTTTGTCTGTGATACACATAATGGTGCTGTGAAAGACTGAGCCTTCCATGGAGATGAAATAAGAGTTCAGGATGTATAACACTTCACAGGATTATGTTCCTATTTACATGATGGACTGTTGATGTCTCCAAGTTACTTCTACATCTTATTTTTAAACAAAAACACTTTTTAATTATGTAAATATCTTGGGAAATTAAGCACAGATTTTTTTTCCTTTCCAAACAGCCTCACTAATATTCCAGCACTGTGACACTCACCAGGGAGCAGGAGGTTTGGGTGCTGGTGAGCTGGCAGCTTCCCACCATTAGCAAATGTTCTGCAAGAACCATAATAACAAAAAGGGCACAGAGCACTGCAAGGACACCATGCCAAGTACCAGCATTAGTCATCCCGTGATCAACTGTTTTGAAGATTTAAGGGTCTGTTTTGTTCTTTCCCTCCAGCGTATGTGCTTCAGCCAGCTCTTCGCATCTGAGTTAAAGAGGCACTGTGTCATTTCTGTCTTCAAAGGGGACCTGGACCTCACTGGAGGTGTGTTGTACTGGGGCTCTGCATCCAAATGCTGCAGTGTCCCAGACCTCAGTACATTCCCTGTATACCGGATTTATTCTGGGAGGAAAATCAGGAAGCATAAAATTTGTTTGAGCACTCAATTTTGTAGCCTGAACTTGTCTCTCTGTCTTATCCTCCAAAGTGGGTTTGTTCAGTAATATGGTGCCTCCACCTCTGCAGTCTTTCCTAGCTGTCTAAAGGGGGAAGGCAGTTCAAATGAAGCTGGCCAAGGCCAAACAAAGCAGACCACATCCCACACCTGTCACAGGGATGAGCATCATGTACAGTTTTAAAATAGTGCTGAGTTTCCCCTTATCCCTGACACCTACTTCTGTGCTTTCTATTTGTCAGAAATTACATGGAGGAGAAGGGAGAGCATCCTCTGTATGAGTGTGACAAGAGTTTAATAACTTGTATTTACTTAAAAAAATCTGCCCACACTTCACCAAGTCCTATTTTGTCAACATCTCAGTTCCAAGAGGGAAGGAGTTAAATGACTGCTTGTTGTTGTCCTACAGATGATGAGATGACCCTTATGAATTTCAGGTCAGTATTGACAAGGTGTCATTTAAAATAAACAAACACCAAGCAACAAGAGTTGACAGTTGAGCCTTGGGACCACGTTCTTGGCTTTTGGATGGTAGGGAGCCCTCGTGCTCTGGCAAAAATGTTGAAGTGAGGAATTCCTGCAGAATTACGTATTAAATCTGCAGGAATACAAAGAGAGGTCACCGTGAAGGGTGTTATTTTACTGAATACCAAAGGAATTAAGAACGATCAGCCAATTGGGCTGAGGCTTTGTCATTTAGATAAATATTTATAAGAGAAGATCTTTTTCTTTTTTCTTTCTTTTGCACTTAGTTTGCAGCAGTTGTACATAAAAATTTGTGCAGTCTTTTACGAGTAAAGGAACTTGGAGTTTGGGCTGAGTTATGGTCTCTTTTATGCTGCTGGGTGTTGGGAATAATAGATGTGAGATATAAATCAGGCCCTTTCTTTCATAACATGGGGATGGACTCAGGTTGCAGAGTTTCCATGTAAATTTCTTTTCAGGTTGGGATGTGGAACTATTGAGGAGGGCAAAAGATTCAGAGAGCTGGTCCAGACTCCATACTAATTGGATTCAGATCAACTTACTGTAATTTCAGATGAACTTTTTTCACGGTGAGGCTTTGGAGCTGGGTTCTGTCTCTAGCACATTTCTTATCTAAAATGTGTTTGTTTTCAAGAAAATGTCTTTGTAACTGAAACCCCAGAGAAAATGTTGAATCGTACCTGCATCAGCCTATGCAGGGTACTTATATACCTGATATATGCATATAAACACATTACATAAATTCACACTGGGCTGCCCTCTAGAATACACAGCTTGCACAAAGAAGCAGGCCTACTCCAACTACAGAAAATTAATATCCTCAGGTCTATCAAAGTGATTTGAGAAGCTTAATTCCAAGTCAGACCTAAATGCTACAATAAAAGTTGCTATGAGAAGGTGTAGCGCAGTCAAAAGTTTTCCTTCCTCAGGCTTTGAGAAATACGTAAGAATCAGCTCTAGTAGTTGTCTGCAAAGATAGCTTTACTATCCATAAACAGTCTTTGCAGTTGAATATACTGTCTCCTTTGACTGAATTAATTACAGTCACCAAAAGAGTTTGTCACTACAAGATATGACTCTGTTTTGCAGAAATAGCTGTGGGCCACTCACCCTTCCAGCAGTGAGGGGTTAAAAGCAGAAGCTTAAACTTTGCCTAGAATCAGAAGTCAATGGTAAGGACTTCAAGCTCAGAAGCATGCTGCAGTGTCCCAGATCTTGAAAGAGCTAGGTAAACACTATTTACATGACAGTGCAACAATCCCATCCCCAAACAGTATGATATCCTTTGTCTTAGGCTGTAGAGTTTCTCTCCCTCCTTATAACCACCTCTACTTGAGAGAACTGGTAAATCTACTCAATTTCCAAGTATTCTTTCAATTAGTTACTTTTCTCACAGTTTAAAGAATGTGCTTATCTATATCCCAAACATATTCAATTTCAGAAACAAGCCACTGGATCTTCTTATGCATATGTCTGTTACATTTAAAAGTTAATCACTTGCTAATAAAGTATGTTTTCTGGATTGTGAATAATTACCGTATTTATTTTCTGAAGCCTTTCCAATTTCCTGAAAGGTTTCTGAAAAGGAGAATACCAGAACTGTACACCATATTCTAGCAACAATCTCACTAATGTCCACTTAACCACTTCCTGCTGTCAGCATCTGAATTATTGTTAATAAAACCTGAACATATCAGAGATGAGCACAGCATGTTCTACTTGTGCAGAAGGATCACAATGGGCTCATGTAGGAAAATGATTGCAAACTATACTGCAGTAGTTATTGAGGACTAACATCCCCACCACCACACATGCGCACAGATGCTTCTTTATTCCATCTGAAGCATATTTTGTAAAGCTCAGTTTAATCCACTTCCAAGGATTATGAGGTTATTTAGCTGTAATAGGTGATATCTTGGTAAAGCTAAATGAATCTTGAACATTTTTGCTCACCCCATCCCATCCCACAAACACGCTCTCCATCTGATATTTTCCAACCTGACTCTGCAGGCAGAAAGGCCAGTTCTCAACTGTCAGCTCCCTTGCTTGCAATGCTCAGAATTAGATCTGGGAAATTACATTCTTGTTATCATAAGGGCTTTGGATTTTTGTCCAAAAGATGAAACTGTGAAATGAACTAAAACTTACTCGCAAATTCCTTTTTTGGCTGCTATGTGAAGAGGTAACAGGCCATCCTTATTGGCTTTGTTGGCATCAGCTCCATGAGATAAAAGAAACTCCACAATATGTACATGTCCATTTTTGCAAGCTTCATAAAGAGCAGAGGCATTATCACTGGCTTGAGTATTTATATCAGCACCTAGGAAAGAAGAAAAACTTTGTAGTTTTCTACTATAACAGTTAAAATCAGATGGAAGGAACATAGTTTGGATGAGGACGTACATCTCCATGACACTGGAGCTACAAAATGTGCTGGACAGGGATCTGATTGAGGTCATACATGAGTGATACAATCATATCAGTTATATACACTTGTATCATAAACTTCCAATGGCTTTTAATGTGATGTGAATTTTATGAGACATAGTTTAATGTAGGTGGAAACCATTCATTCACAATCATTAATCCAGGCTCCATTCAGCTGTAGCTCAAAGGCAAAAAAAACTAAAACAAGTGCTGTTCTTTATATAACATGGCCTTATCTTTAGATACAATAATTCCATTAATATTTATGTGTTGACACTATGTAAATACATTATTCCTAATCAGAAGTTTAGACTAGATATCTCAATAGGTGATCTCCAAAATTCTGCAGTTATGTATTTATGATATACATTTATTTATATTTATACTCTATATATTAATATGAGTACATTTATACTACTTATACTATATTTTAATTTTAGAACATATCCTGGCTAAAGTAGGATTCTCTAATACAACTTCTGTGTGGTACCAACAACAATTCTAATTGGTTTTTATTTGGTTATGCCTTAGTCAATGAACATTTGATTTCAAAACTCAACACCTGAAGCCATCTCTCTTCACTTCATGAGGCTCCAAGTCTTACGGTGGGGGGGGGGGGAAGATAAATAATACTAATGAGCTACTAAATTATTCAGGACATTTCTTTCTACATCTTAAACAACATGCAAGAATAAACCGAGACAATACTTTTTGGCCACAAACAATTTGGAGTCTAGCTTTTTCTGTGCTAATATTAAAGGCCTGAAAGCCTGGGTTTTGACCATAATATACTGTACCGTGGTGTTCTCAGGAAGGCTGCTCTATGTGTATCTTAAAAGGGAATGACAGTTCACTAAAGTTTTGCTTCTGAACTCCAATAAAGAAGCAAGTCTCCCATTTGATCATGGAAACTCCCTGCCAAAGAGAACATTTCCCTGTCCTCTCACTCCAAACTGAAACATCTGTGTTGTGTTTGGCCCTTTGAAGATGCTATAGCTGGAAACATCAGGAGAACTGCAGTGACAAAACAAAACAGAGGACTACGTTCCTAATGAAAAAGACATAAAAAAGAAACCCTTTTTATGATGAACATTGCTCATTGTAAACAATGCAGTGATATCATTCCCGGGAATCCCAGAGGAGCTTTTCAGGGCTTGAAACAATTGGACAGTTTTATTGGATTTTCTCCTGCGTATTTTTCTCAAAATTGAACTTTAAGGAAATCCTAATATATATCTAAGTTGTAACACAAATCACATTCTGGCTTGGTTTCTAAAATCATAGGCAGTACAATGGACTAACTGGTCACATAAAACTGACTTGACAATGCTATCTGGAACGCAGAACACATTTTCTGTTCCCCAACTCTCATATCTTTCTTAGCCATACTAACAGCTTCATAAGTTTTTCTTATCTTCATCATTGTTTAGTTCTTGTTTCACAAGTACAGGACCCACCTCTTACTTACATTGAAGATATTAGCATGCAGTGAAAATAAAATATGTCTCAGAATAGTCGTAAAGTATGTTATGCTTATTGTAAGGCTGTTATTACAGGAGCTGAGCAGAAAACAATAGGTTTAGTGTAAACCAGAATCTGTTTATATGTTTAAACATATATATACACCTAGTTGGAGTGTGTCTGCTTCTCCTTGGTGTAAATCCGTTAACTATACAAAGTAGTTTATTTTCAGCAGGATTCATTAGCAGAGAAAAGCTAACCTTGCTCACCACTGCACATGTTCATGAGCAGATAGTGTTGACTAATGTTCAACTTCTGCCATCTGTTACTACCTACAGTTGTCTTTTATGACCGATTAGATTTCAGACTATATGTGTGCACAGATATGGGTTTTGAAGGCAATGCAATCAGAGAGCACCAAAGAAGGTGGCCACAAACGAATTCTGAGAAGCACACGCTGTCCGAAAGACCATGGTCTCTGAAAAACCCTACACAATTCAGCCATCTGAAGCAGCCGGTTTTCAGCACCTCTACAGGCTAAGCCTTGTCTCCAGAGGCAGATAATCTGAGAGGGAGAATTAATGGGAACTTTGAAACACTAAGAATTAAATTAGTGAAGACATGTAACGGCACAACTGTACTCACCACATTTTGCGAGGTATCTCAAAGCTTCCAACTGCCCGCTCTCAGCTGCCACAAATAAAGAAGTGATCCCATAGGCATTTGCAGACTCAATCTTGGCACCCCCTTTCACAAGGATGTCAATAATCTCCAGGTCATTTCGAGAGACAGCCTCATGGAGAGCAGTCCATCCTCGATTGCAACGGTGGTTGGTATCAGCATTGTACTGTACCAGAAGTCTTGCGGCTTCTGCATTCTTGCGCTCACAGGCTGTTTTGAAAAAAAAAGGTAAGTGATTAGGACAGGCCTTTGAAAAATGCTGGGTGTTGCAGTATCTATTTCATGTAGTAGAAGGGAATATAATATAACTAGATCACAGTGGGTAAGACCAAAAATCCATCTAGGTCACTATGAGGACCAAGGTTGTCACCAAATGACACTGTCCAAGGCTTGTAAAGAATGTGGCAGTGAATCCAGTCTTCAGCCAGGACTTGGAGAAGGCTTAGTGTCTTATGCAGGAGTTGGGTCAAGCCTGGTGCTTAGGGGAATCCAGTCCACCACATTTGTACCAACTGGACACCACGGTGACAACAGGGAGGTGATAAGGTGCAGGAGATAATTGATGTTGCAGAAATCACATGGCCTGAACACATTCTTCCAAAATTCTGTGCATACTGACTGTATCTTACTGCCCTGGACTGCAGATAAAGCTCTATATAGACAAGAAAATTAAAGAAGCTCAAACCAACACTACCCAGGAACTTATCCTTCAAAAACAGTAACAGTGTGAGTCAGCAGCACTTTCTCAGCCTGCAGCAGTTTATAGTTCAGGATCATCCTGAGATGAAGATATTTCTGGATAAATAACAGTATTTTGTTAACTTTTATTCTACCATTTTCCCCCATTTCTTTTTGAATCCCAGCTCATGAGGCCTCCTACAAACCTTTATGGTAGAACCCCAAACTAAAGATGCCTAGAATAAACAGCCACGTTTTCAAAAACCAATTAGCATTTGTTGCACAATGTACAGAAAGAGAGGTCAGGATATTCCATAGCAATTGGGGTTCTTCTTTGAAATAACAGTGTCTCTTGCTCAGAGACGTCCCACCTTTTGGTTTTGATTCTTCCCTTGGGATGTGTCCATTGCTTCCTCTCCCATATACAGGTGTCACTCATGCATACTGAAAGCAACTATGTGATTAGACACTTCTGTAATTACCTATGCATAACTATGCAGAGTTTAATTTGCTCACTTACTAGGGATGACTAATTTGTTATGATAATTTTTTCACTCTTTTTTTCTTGGAGGATAAGCCAGCAGATTTTTCATCAAGACTAGCATATTCTGGCCTGGCCTGACCCACATGGTATATGTATCACTGACATGTCTACACTTACTGTACTCCCACATCTAACATCTAGTTAGGTCCTATTGTTTAGAAAAGTACATATATTCCTGTACTATCCAGCTTTCCATAAATTTGGGATATTGTGTAGACACCCTGTGTGTAGAGCCCCACCAAGCATCACACCCCCCATCCTCCGTACCACATCGCAGCCTGCACACTTTAGGACAGCCAATAACCCCGTCTCTGATACGGATGAGAAGAGAGGCCATGGCATGGCATGTCAACCATAGGAAACAGATGACTACTGGAGGGAAGTAGAAAATAGGAGCTAATTGCTGAATTCCAGCCTGCATCACAAGCACTCCTGCTGCTCTGCTCCGGTGGTGCCAGAAGACCTCAGCAACCCTGGAAAAGCAGCCACTTACCTTTATAAAGTGGTGTTTCTCTGGCCTTGTTGGAGATGTCAGGCTCAGCCCCAGCCTGCAGCAGAGTGAGCAGGCAGTCCAGATTTCCTCGGCTGGTGGCCAAGTAGAGAGCTGTCTCCTCATTGAGGGTGCGCTGGTCAATCGTGCCAGGGTATGCTGTGAAGAAACAGTGAGCCCAAAGTCATTAGGGCATGCATCTGCAGAATCAACACCTTTCAAAATCCTTGGAGTTTTAGGTGAATTTTTGGGTTTTTTTTTTCCTTTTCCATGAGCAAAGTAAGTTAATAATATACTCTAAAGTTACTATAACTCAGATCAAGTATCGAAATCAGTCACTGATTTAAAATATTCAGCTATGAGCACTATTGATGCAGAAGGCTGATGAGTAACTACTCTTCAGTAGCACTTTGAAAACAAACTACACCAGTTAACCACCTTCAAGCACTAGCAAAGAGGTGCTGGGCTGGATCTCCAGCTAGTGGGAAGTGGAGTAATTGCTGTCAGCTGTGGCAGCTGAGCAGCTCACAACAGCTGAGAGCTCAGCTTCAAGGATTTACTGTGAGAAATCCAGGGCTTGGCAAGATATCCAGCTATCACTCCCTCCTGAAGATCCTAACTTTTAAAGGCTTCAGAATAGAAACCTATTCTCAGAGAAGGTGAAATTAATATGTCTTCAGAGAAACCAGAAAAAAAGCTTCACACACAGTCCCAGACCCAGAGCAGACTGCTGCTAATTCTGCTTTTTAGTTTACTCATATTCTTCTTCTCCCCTTTGGAATCAATTAGTTTTAACTTCACTGACCTTTTTGCAATAGGCTCAGGCAACCCACTTGGCCATAGTATGCAGCTTCATGAAGGGGTATCCAGCCATCTTTATTAGGTTCAGAAAGGTCTTTTCCTGATTTCATCATGTTGCATACTGCTTTTTCATCTCCATCCTTGATTGCTGCCACTACAGGGTCAAGTTCTCTTTAAAACAAGATTTAAACTAGATTACTGCTTCTTTCATTACTGGGAAGCCTTTTGCAGCAACATCGCTGTAACATTTGGTAAAAACAGTGAACCCTTACAACTTATACAATAAGTATTTGTGGCCCTAAGATGTCTTGGTACAGGGCCTGTAGAGATAAAATTTGTCTTCTCTAATTTGGCCATTCACAGCAGATCAGAGGAATCACTGTCTGGAGGTACTGATCTCATTCCTCAGAATGTAAAGAAAGTGTAGATGTGACTACTCTCTGGCATAACACTTATATTTTAGACATCTGGAGTTGGGGGAGACCGGCCCTACCCTTGCTGTGTAATCTACCATGAGTGTCCACAGCTGTGATAATTACATCACCCTGACATTTGCTGTCCCACGTGCCAAGGTGATTCCATATGAGATGTCTTAAATAAGATTAGTTTTGAAGCTAATTGCCCCTGCTTACCCCTGAAGAAAATTTTAAATTTGATATGTGGGTGGCTTAGCCCTGATGCAGAAATTCTCTAATAAATTTTGTTCTTATATTTTAAATATACTTCCTATTTCTCTTACACAAGCCTGTTTACAGAAGTTAGCTGATCCACTTATGAAGAAGTGAGAGATTTACTTAGACTGTGTGAACTTAGACTGGGGTGTTGGTTTGGGCTCTCCTTCCTTCAGACAGGCAGAATTAAAAAAATATCCACTCAAATGAAATTCTGAGCTGCCCTTCATGACCAGACCCAGAGATCCTCAGCTGTTATTTCAGCATTGAGTACTCTAATTTTCAGAAATTATAACCACTTTAGACATTATAGACCTTCAAAAACATGTCTTTGTTGTTCCAGTAAGACATAACATGATGGAAACTTCTGAAAATCTGGTCTTTAGCAGCCTGCTTGGGAGCAGACCAATTAGCTGGGTTGACAAGTCCATTCTCGCAAACTTCTTTGCCAAGTTAGCGGTTCCTGAAGTGACTGAGGCCTCCAGAACCGCAACTGGGACCTGGTGCCAAGCTGTGAAGTGGTTCATGTTACAGTTAATTTGAACCCAACAAACCATTGCCAGGCTCCACAGGGCAAAGTAACTTCTAGGCGTATGGAGTAAAAGGAATGAAAAAATATTAGAGAGGGAACATTTTAAAGATTCTTCAGAGTAGAAATTCATTGAAATGTGTCACTGAAAAGTCGTAAAGTAGTATTTCAGCTTTTACCAGAGAAAACAAAAATAACATGAAAGTCATCTCTTTTTTTTGGTGCTACCTAATTCTGAAGCTTTCAAGAAGAGGTTCACTGAAAATCTAAACGAAACGTGAAGTGTGCTCCATGCCACTCTAAAGCGAGACAAAATGTGCAGCCTACAAGCAAGCTTTGCTTTGACAAGCCTTCTGTTTGCTGAACATGCATTCTTCATAGTCCAAGCAGCAACCCGTTTCTCCAAGCTCTCTAAGAGCAATTGCCGAGCAGGTTGACCTGGGCACACCAGTCCTTCTGCAGAGCAACAGCGAGAGCTGCTGGGGAACACCCTGCACAGTGGAAGTCACAATGTTGCCTGACAATCATGGAATCATTTAGGTTGGAAAAGACCTTCAAGATCATCCAGTTCAACCATACCACTGACCACTTGTGCCTGCAGCAGGGACTGCCTCCCTCCTTTCACCCTGGCTGAGACTGCCGACCATGCAGCAGAGGCAGGGAGCTGGTACCCTGCAGCCGTGCAGACACGATCCTGCCCATGTCTCAAAGAGACTACTGGCATCACCAGGGGAGGAATACAACCTGTGAGGAAAGTCATGCAGGGCAGTGATGATGGGAACAACCAGAAACTCTGGTTATTGCAGAAGGTCTAAAATGCCACAACAGTGTGAGATCAGAGAAATTAAAATACGGGCTGCCCAGCACAGGAGGCCTCAAAAAGCAGATCATAGGTACAACCTCTGCAGTTAGGGCAAGTTACAGGAGCAGCACTGGATTTCATTGCTTGCAGGTGCTGGACAGACCAACAGCCTGAAACTCACACAGATGTCATCAATTTCAGCTTGCCTAGAGGTACCCAACCTGTGCCATAAACACTATTAGCACTGAAAGAAAAGTCATGAAGCTGCTTCTCTGAGGATAAACTCAGGGCCTAGAGTGGAACAGGTGAATGCAACACGTGCCAAGGAATAGGAAAAGATACCATTTCCCAGGTGAAAAAGTACTTTGCCACTTGCTCCTTTCTCTATAGTTGAAGCAAGGATCTCAAAAGAGCAGAGCCACAAAAATAGCAACACTGTAATGAAGATATGGGAAACAAAGGCAGGCATTTTTCCTGACGAGATAACAGCCTGAACAGGCAGCTGCCTTCCCAGCCACAGCCCACTCAGGAGGAATCAACTGACCTTCTGGTAACTGCTGGGTTACTGCTGTATCTCCATACTTTTTAGAGTACCCTGGGGGCTAAAACTAAAATTATTAGTTTTGTCTAGATAATAGATTTTTATATAGATGTTTGAAATGGAGCATTTTGTTGATGTCTGTTAACAGTAACAATTGGCAAGTTTGGCTGGGAGAAGAGGCGGAGGTGGGGGATCTTCATCTTTAAAAACCTCTGGCACAAGGCTGCTGAAACCATCTGTTGTTCTGTGCAAAGGTTCATGTTACACATTCAGGGCTGCTCACTGAGACCCCAGCATTCGGGCACACGATAGAGTTACCAGCGCTTCATGAGTTACTGCATGCCAGGTGGGCCACTGCGGGAGCCTGTGCGTGGGGCTGGCACACACCAAGTGCAAGGGGAATCGCGTTAGCTGAGACCTTGCTGAAAGAAGAGCGGACCTCGGATCTGTGGCAGGGTTAAATATGCGTGAAGAATCAGTTACTATTCTGCTTAAGCCCTCAGATGTTGAATGAAGCAAAGTTCTGTCAGGCTCCTTGACCTTAAATGATTCCTAAGTAAGATGAGGGGGTTTGCTGGACCAGGCTGTAGATGTTTTAGCCAAGCAAATTCCAGATCAGTACAGAAAGTTTAACAAAACTACGTGTGAAATCCTTGTTTTCTGCCTGGCTCATAGCTGGCTATCATAAAAACCCAACACATTCTGTTGCTTGGACTTTGTCAGATATAGAAAAAAAAATTAGTAGTAAAACTATGGAGAAAGCCTGAAGATTTGATGAAGTCTTAACCTTATAGGCAACTCAAAAGAATTACTGCATTTCAGTGGCCAGTAGCCAAGATAATAAATACTCACTGCAGATGAGATACATAGTGGGGTCAATTCTGAGACCTGAAGAGGAGGTTCAGTGGAGTACAGAAAGGTTCAGGAAGCTCCTTCTTTTCTGGAAGCATGGTGAGATGCAGGCAGCATGAATGAACATCTCCCCAGGTGAAGCCAACCTATCATCCCTGCCTGGCTCTGAGATCCATGCTATAAAACAGTTATGCCATCATGCTCTGTGTGGCTTCACAGCCACACTTTTGCTCTCACCTGGCAGCAGAGGAGTGCTAGCTTATTAGCCTTATCCCAGCCTTCTTGTGGACTGAACTCTATTGAGCTACATGATGCAGAAGAAAAGCCTGCTCTCCAGTCCTTGCACACAGTGCAGCAGAGAGGCATGCAAGGTGTGCAAAGCATGTAATGAGAGGATGCACTTTCAGTGTGGCCAAGGGGAGCTGGCAGGTGACAGGGATGAGAGTGGCCTCATGATTCAGCAAGAGTTCAGAAGGAGAGTTTCACAATATGAAGGAAAGCAATGTCAGTGGAGACCTAGGGATAGAGCCTGGATCTGACAGGGTACAGGGTGAGGTGTGGGAGAATATAGACCTGGGTGAGGGACTGGGGACTGGGATGAAAGGAAGAAGAGTGGTGGAGGGGTAGTTGCTGCAATTGTGCATCCAGGGAGGGACTTGTAAGACAGATAAAATGAAGCAGATTTGAACTGGGTAGATAAAAAAGACAGGGAAGAGTTTTCTGCAGGACACAGAGAAGTGCTGCCTGCAACACTTTCCTCTCTTCATCTGATAGGTAAAGGCAGGTGCATGCATCTACTTTGCCCCACAGAGAGCTGTGATAAACCTGTCATGTTCCAAATATCTCCACTACACAAAAGCACTGGGGCAGAGCTAGGGCCACTGCCTTGCCTGTCTGCTTTCTTCATCCATGACTACCTTCACCTAAGCTTATTTATAGCCTCTGCTAACAGCAAACATAGTCAGGAGCATCAAAGTCAGTCAAGCTAGCTATCTCCTTCAGCAGGTAAGATGTGGTATGGCTCCCCAGCAGCTCTCCTCAGTGTGGCAGGACAGTGTGGGTATTAGTGGGAACAGGCAGGGAATCTTGGGAGCATTTATAAAATACTTTGAAGGACTGGACTTTCTCACCTTGTTTATATACTGCAATAAAATGTTTGTTTTCCCCACTGTTCGCCACCATTGAACTGTGAACTTAATACCAATGCATTTACTGTCAGCACCTGCCTGCCTCATCTACTGTATTGATTCAGGAGCCAGGCTACATAAATAAACCACAGTGCAGGAATCCCTTCCCTCTGTCCTTGTCACCTCAGAACCTACTCAATAGCCCAGAGTCATCAGGATACATGCACTAGAGGGATGGAAAGGGATGAAGGATGAGAAGAGAACTTGGGAAGTTTGAGGTGGATCACCTACGAGAGCTGGGGCATGGTCCAGGGCAGCTGGAAGGTTGGAAGGAAGACCTGAAAGGCAGCTGGGGTGTGGTACAGGTATCAGCAAGACCTCCTCCAGAGGAAAACCACCATTTCCCCCCACCAGACACTATCACCACTCAGAAGAGCTGGCTTAGGAGGAGAGTGGGTAGCAAGGCTTGTTTTGACCGAGGGGAAAAGCGGGAGAAGAAGGCACTTACACAGGCTGGGATGTGCTGCACAGGCTGCTGTCGTACCTTCGCCTGACCCCCCAGGCTGCCCCCGAGCTGGATGGCTGGGCACGGCCTCTTGGCTGGGCCGCCAATCTGGAGTGGTGATGACATGAATGAAATAAAGAGAAATACTCCGAATAGGAGAAACAGGTCATGTTGAGGCAGAAACAGAGACACGCATCCACAGAGACAGAGTGAGAAAGCCTGCCGGTCAGGGCTTTGAACAAAAGCAGATGGCCACGGCTTGCTCTGCGCTGGATTCAGCTGCTCGCTCAGCTTGAGATTATTTTTGGCCCTCTGAGGAAGCGTCAGGGGATTCAAATGACCATATAAGACAACAGTGAGGTTAACCCTACCACCACCGCACAGGAAGCAGGCATGAGGCGAGGTGGAGTGACATTCATCACCTCTGAAGTGCCATGCAAGTAGAACGGAGGCGGAGGAGGACCAAGGGCCCCTGGGTGCCGACTCTGTTTCCAGCTCGACTCTCCCATGTGGCAGAAGAGTTCAGCAATGCTACAGATCTGGAACTACAAGCTGCAAAGATTTTCTCCCCAGTGGGAGATCAAAACCTGCTGTGCTGAGGCAAAGGCAGGACAGTTAATGTGCAGAACTGCGGATACTGACTTTTGCCAAAATAGCAGGTGTCAAAGGATCTTCAAGGACATGACAAAACAGACAGGGAAGCCCTTTTCTCCACCACATTGTGTCACCGTGGCAGAGCTGACAGTACAAGCACATGGTAACAACACTGAGAATCCACAACTTTTGGTGGGAGCAAGATTGCCTGCTGTAGAGCATCCTGATTCTGCAGCTATGAAACACACTGCTCGTCAAATTGTCCCTAGTTTCCCAGCCTTGGAAACCAAACAATTACAGGTGGTACTGAGTGAGGTGTCAGAGGATGGTGGAGTTTTGAGAAAGAAGGAGAAACAAAAGTTACTCCCAGCTTATTAAAAAAACAAAATTAGTTTGAAAGGATATTTTTCCTTGGTTTTGGGGTGACTTTGTAACCTTTTCACTTCCCCCTTGAGAAATCTGCCTTTTAAAAAATGAAAGGAGACTCATGTCTGGGCTTGAAACTGTCAACAGGTCTCCGTAACCCACAGCCCAGCAACGCAGGGGAGGGGGATGCCGCTGTGCATTGGTGTCAGGAGCTGCTCTTGGCTGAGAGTAGTGTGCTAGAGGTCAGACTTTGATCTGAAATAACTACATCCTTTAAAGACTGCAGTATCTACAAGGTAGCCAGCTCACACTGGTTTATATACCTATTTTTGGCCTCTCTCCTATATTTTCCCATAACAAATGCTGTGCTCCCTCTCTGGTGAAACCTAAGCTTGGCATACACTGTGTCCCCATGGGGGAAGGAGCCACTGGTTTCAGGAAGGATTCTGTCATTCAGGAAAGCTTTAGCAGTTCCTCTTTTCTTATTTTATTTGTTGCTTAAAACAAAAAACATCAAGCAAATTCTCATTTCACTGTGAGAATGTTAATTGTTGACCTCATCAGATTTATAGCAGACTGTGGCCTTCAAACTAATGACAGGCTTACAGAGCAGCTGCTTGGTAAAGCTAATTAGAAAGCACGTGTTTTGACAAGGGAAGCTGTTTCTCTCTTCCTGGACAGGGTGTTTGTTGGGATGGTGCAGCTCAGGCAGGTGGTCACTCACCTTTGCCAAGGGTAGATGTGGTAGGGCGGGTGGTGGTTGCTGGCACGGCTCGGGGCAGCCACCTCACTGGGACCTGCCACCATCGACTTCTGGTGGCTCTGGGTGGCTGGCTGACCCACAGGGTCCTCTTCCAAGCTCTGCTGAATGGCCATCTTTATAAGCTCATCTTCACTTAAGCTACTGTACAGACTGTATTCCTCGCAGCCTATCGTTTGCCTTTGAGTATTTGCTGCTGTTGTAGCCATTTTTTGATTTTTTTTTTATTCCTTTCCTGTAAAAGCAAATAGTGATCATCAAAATCTGGAAAATGAAAGAATCTGTTGAGTTTTGCTTTTGTTCATCTCTACTTCTGGATTAGACTGACCAGAAAACCCTTTAGAAATCCTTCACCACAGAGAGAACATTACCAGCTAAAATCTGCATGTAAACTTAATGCACTAAGTTCTTTCTATCACATACAAATACTTGATTTAGTTGCTGGTTTAAAAAGGGAAGTCAGCTGCTGTAAGGAAGGCAGTTTTTTATCTACTTTTTTTGGTTACCACTGCTCAAGAGAAAAATAGGTAAAGCAAATCCCCTTAAGAGTAAAGAGCTACACATTTTACATTAATTTATATAGGAGAATGTCAATGGACATCTCTTTTTGTTGTTTTGTTGTTGTTTTATTTCTTGGTCTATTTGCAGAAAATTAAGGGAAGACGTTTTTCTGTCCATTTGCTGATTTTCTGCAAGGCCAGGTTTTCCGCCACAAAGTGTAAAGGGACTTTGTTGAGCAATTTTTTCCACCTTATCTAGAGATCTTCTGAGCAACATGCAAAGCTATTCTTTGAAGTGACTTTGTTTCACTCAGCTAGGAGAGCAAGAGAACACTGCTCAGTTTCACTTCTGATTTTTGTCTTTTTACAGAACAAAGTTCAAGGTCATGAGCTTTAAGACTTATGGTCAGTCTCTTCTAAAAACTGGGGGTTGAGTGTGGGAAATGAGACAAGGGGAAAACAGGGCATGCTCAGCAATCACAGTATGACTGTGAACCATCACTACAGTGTGAACTCAAAAAAGGAAAAGACAATCCAAAATACTGCAGTGTTTCCAGCAGTGATAGGGAAGTACTAATGACATGAATGGCACAATGCTCTTGGAGGATTTCATTCAGATTCCGGAGAGCACACTGGCCACCAGTGTTCAAAAGCCAAGGGCTTATTTCATGGGAGGAGATGGAAAAGCTTGCCTCTTTTATGAAGATGACAGCCAGGCAGGGAATAGGTTTGCTATTTATAAGCGCTGAGCAAGAACTATGTAAAATAATGGAGAACACCAGGATGAGGAGAAATGAGTACAAGCTGCCCAAGAGGACACTGACAGGCCAGGGAGCCAGCAGGAGTCTGTGAAGGCATGTGCCCCAGGTGCAGAGAGGTCAGGCATTGGCTGAATGTACCTGTGGGGTTACTGACAAAGCTGCCTGACCCTACCCCTGGGGCTGTCAGTCCCTGTCCTGGTGACACTACAGCAGGGCAGGTCTCCAAGTCTGCACAGCCTTGTCCTGCCCAGCCATGAGTCCTACTGAGCCAGGCCACCCAGCAGATCCATGTGCATGAGGATGGCAGAGCTACCCAGATTGCCACTGCTCAGGATCTCCCTATTACAGTTACAGAAACTATTACAGTTTGAAGAATTCACAAGAGACTGAGTCAAGCCATAAACAACTTTAAATCTTGGATTTAAGCTTTTCTCTTCAGAAATGGTGATACCTCCTATATCAACAACCAGCTCAGCCTCCAAGCACACCCCAGAAGAAGTATGAAGAGTTCAGGGTAAAGGGAAGCCCAGCAGATTTCAGATTTACATTATGACTTTCAACAATAAAGGATATAATTTACAGACATGAAAACTGCCAAAATAAACCTTTTTGTTGCTGTAAATAACACAACCCAATTGTTGTCTTTTTCTTTCTTTTCTTTTCTTTTCTTTTCTTTTCTTTTCTTTTCTTTTCTTTTCTTTTCTTTTCTTTT
>JANVCC010000043.1:16714067-16922747 GCA_025345505.1 Todiramphus chloris collaris | reverse complement strand
CTCCTCTCCTCTCCTCTCCTCTCCTCTCCTCTCCTCTCCTCTCCCTTTCCCTAATTTTTATTTTCAGCCAGATCTGTAATGACTGCTGTTGGTTACTTTCTCCAGTGAGAACTGGTGTGCCTCAGCTCTGCTCTGCTCTGCCTCTTGCTGTCCCAAGGAAACAAGCCATTGATAGCTCCCATATGAAACCACTGCCCACCCTGTGCCCCAGCTGCTCAAGTACCTGTCCTTGGCTGTGCTCCAAACAGTGGCTGGCCAAGAACCATGACACAACTTTGTTTTCCCAGCAGCTTCTGCTGCTGCTTGGCTTGCTCAACTCCTGGCATGATGGGTAGCTAACTGATTTAGGTACCTCACTAAATTCCCAGTGGGTCTATGTATAAAGGCCACTTCTAGACATCTTCCCCTCTTTTCTTCTTTTGTTTTACACCTTGTGAAGGCACAGGGAGGGAAAAGGAAGATTTTGAATTTGAGGATCACTCCTATTCACCCTCTTATTCTTTTAGGGGTTAACTGGGTTCCATCCACTCACAGAGAAAAGGGACAACCTCCCCTGCATGTTGGTGATCCTCACTAATCTAAATATTTTGACAGGAGTCCTACAGAGTGCAGAAACAACAGCGTTGGCTGCAGCTCCCACCACTGACTCATCCTGCAGGAAGAAACTTCATAGGGCCCAAAACAGAGAAAGCTTTCAGTTCTGCTCATCTAACTAGCACAACATTGATGAAGGTGTCAGGGTCACATCCTGGGGTGAAGGAGCTTTGTGCTTGTCCTGCAAGCCAAGGACATCCTTGTCTGTCCTGCACCCTTGCAGAGACTGTTCTAGATGAGCTCAAAGCTGTTCTTGTATCTCATTGCTAAGACTGACTTGTGCATTGTGACTGAGCTGTGCAGGAAGCACGGTGTGTGCCTCTGCCCTACAGCTCCCTGTGAGACAGCCCTGAGTGGAGAACTCAGAGCAGAGCAGAGCAAGGCCGAGCAGAGCAGAGCCTCCATTCTCCTCTTCCACCTGGAGATGCTTTTGTTTGAAGCTGCAGAGGCATCGTGCTCAGGCAGTGGTTTGACTTACTTCTGTAGCAAGATATGGTGAGCCATCTGAGCTGCAGCAACAGGCCGAGCACAAGTCCTCAGCTGGAGGCTAAAGCGATGCAGCCTGATTCAGTTCCACCTTCTTTCACCGTGGCCGAGCTCGGTGGCATTGCCTGGTGCTGCACAGCCGCCTGGACCTATCCTGGCTCAGCTGACAGCAGGGGTAAGGTTACGCCATCTGAGGCCAGGGGTAAACTACCAACCACAGCCTTACAATTGCCGCTAGACTACTGCACTATAGGCTAAATATTTTCCTCCTTCTGTAACAATGGTGTGAAAAAAATCAATTTTTGTTGCTAGGAATGGTTGAACCAGTTTGAACAAGTAAGATCTGGCCACAGTGGTCTTTCTAAATGCAGCTTGAGTCTATTTGCTTGCTCTAATCCTCCTAACCGTAGCTTTAAAATACTGGAATCAGATTTATAAGTTAAATGCTGTGTTTCCTAATCACCCTAAATTCAGGATTTTGGGGAAGGTTTTAATGTGTGGTTGTGGCCTGCATTTCTCTGGCAGCCCAAAAGCCCATCCTCACAGGCAGGTAGCACACAGCATTGCATCTACTGTAAGAGCAAAACATGATTTTTAAAGCTGTGGGTATAGTGCCTTTATTATTCCTTAAAGATCACTTTGCCTTCAGGTCTGAATGACTTCACTAGTGATGTTTCTTGGCAGAGAAACATCTTAGAATACTGCTGCCTGTGCTGCCATTTAATAGCTCAGATCGACAAGATTTTCTGGATCTAAGTTTATCATCATTTCCACATAGGGCCTGACCCTGATTCTTAATTTTGTCATTCTGATTTCTGTTAGAATTTGCTTATTTAGATGTAGAAATCAGGCCTTTGGCATACAGAGGTAACTTAGCTGCATCCAGAATCCAGAAGGTAAGGTTAGCAATGAAATGCTTGTGCCAGGGCCAGGCTGTGACACTCTGCCCTGTGTTAATGAGCAGCTGTACCTGGCAGATCTATTAAACCAAAGGTACAACTCACCAGGGTGACTACCAGCAACCACCCACATTATGGCAAAAGCCACAGGCAAACACAATTAGGTTGCTATTATATTTGGACTACAGGCTCTGTCAACATGTAGTGTTAGGGAGAATGGGCCTCTGATCCCTGATGCAACATAAATAAACAACAAGGATTACAGCTGGCTTTGAACATGCAGAACTGTGCTATTCAATACCATTAGCATCTGAAACAACTGGTCCCCATTGATAGCACTGCCTTAAAGAAAAGCTTAGCAAGACTGCCTGTCCTCCTTCAATAGATCCCAGGCAGCAGAATTAGCAGAATTACTTATTGCTGTCAGAGAAGGGTGGCAGGTGAGTGACAAGGTCATTAAGGGAGCAGAGCCAGGGACTTTGCCTGCCTTTGCACTGAGTTTACCCCAGTCAGCTTGTAACTCAATACAGGACTTCAGTATTTATGGCTCAGGGTGCAATAAACCACATTTGAAGAAAACACAAACAAGTCTTTGGAGGCTGCAAAAGAGAGAGAAGATGAACAGCTTGTTCATTTTGCCTTTTGCAAGGAATGATTAAGCCCCAGCTTCTGCAGATACGCGTTTGCCTTTCCATGTGTTTGCTTTTACTTCTGAAAGCAGCAGGAGCACGCACAGGGGGAAGGTAAACATGGCTGGAAGTCATCACAGTAAACTGTGAAGCCTCCACTTCAGCTCTTGCTGCAGAACCTTTCAGGCCAGATCCTCTTCTGGCAATGGAAACTAAACCAATTTGTAGCACTTAGAATACTCACATTTTTTCTGTATTTTAGATCAGTTTCTAGCTAAATCTATGCAGTTCTCCAAGGATATTATATTGGATAGTTACTCCTGGGCAGCAAATGGCTTTTTAAAAACAGAAAGATTTCAGTGCCCATCAGATCTGCCAGAGCTGAGACATCAGAAGGATGACACCTCGAGCTGTCTGGCTGCAGCAACAGGCAAACATACTTTCTAATGACAGCTTATGCAAACTGCTCAAGTTCTAGCTTAGTGCTGAGGGAGCAAAGCCAGGCTTCCCGAAGGAATCCTCCAAGCAAACAAATCCCCTCGTCCAGCCCCAGCTGTCAAAACAGGTCACCTATCAGGCTGGCACTTGTTATGATGCTATCAAATCATGATTCTGAGCAAATTCTTTACTGGAAATACATACACCTGCAAGCTTTTATTTCTTTTTAAAAGCATTAATTCACACAGCAATCAGTGCAATATTAGCTTCGTGTCATATCAACTGGAAATTTGTAAATAAAATAAATCATTTGCTGATGTAATTTTTTCTTTCACACTGTGCCTTGCACACTGCATTGTACCTTAGCATGTTGTAACTACAATTATTTCTGAGCAAGCTCTTTAGGGACAAAGACGAAAGCATTACCTGCAAGTAAAAGCAAAATAAGGAAATGACAGAGCTACAGTTGTGCATAACACTAATGAGTGTTTTGTTTTATTAAAAAAACCCCAAAAAACAAATGAAAAAAAAAGCCCCAAACAAACTCACAAACAATTGAACCAATCAAGCAAAACCCCAAACAAGCAAAGAAAGAAAGAAAAACAACCTAAAAGCAAACTACTAAAACTCCCAAGACTGCTTAGTGTATTAGGTTGCAAACTGCTATAGGAATAAATATATTCATAGACATAGCAAACTGACAGATTGAAAAATGCTAAATAAGTTCAAAACATGCATACTTGCATTACCTTTTTGTTCTGAAATATAAGAGTGATAACAGTGTTGAAATGGGTTATGTCCTTGATTAAATCTTAATTCAGAAAATCCTTGCTGGTATTCATCTCTTTGCTTTGCCTGGATGTTTCGATCAACTGCAGGACAGATTTGAAACACTCTCCCTTTGAAGCCTGGAGTTTATTTCTGGATCACCCCATGATCACCGAATACAAGCCAAAATATAAGTTGTTCTGAATCTCAGATTTCCTGATTGAAGATGCACGGCAGAAACTTTTACCCACCCTAAAGTTCTTCTTTGTTGCATTATCTGAACAACTTCACTTCATCAAGCATCCTGTAGCTAAATGACACAAAGTTGACCTTTCTATTACATCATTATTTATTATCCCTGACAAGTAGACCATATATGGATATGTTTCTGGAACCTAAAGAAGAAAAAAAATATTGCCATATAATTTTCAAGTAAAATACGTTGTCCTAGAGAGTTTTATTTACTTGGGGAGAAGGGAGATCCATTTAACTTTCTCTTAGCTGCTGCTTGTTAAACAAAACCAAACAGTACATGGTTATTTACTGATGTTTTAGAGCGGTTCGTATATTTTTAAGGCTGCAAGTTTGAGACTTCAGGATTCCAAAAGATGACAAAAGCAGCTGTGAGTCTGTTCCAAGTAGTATTTGTAAGAGCTTACTAGTGGAAAAGAGCTGCTGTCATACCATGTAAATGTGAACGACAGACTCCTTGCAGCCATAAATGTGAAATGGTCACCATCTTCCCCACACCTGGCAGAGGGCAAGCTGGCCAAGGGAGAGATAACACTGATCCAGGGATGAGCTAGAAGCAAAGTCAGGCAGATACAGGAGAACTGACACTTGGATTATCTGGAACATGGGGATAATACTCAGTTTGGGAAGGTTTCTATGCATTTGTCCATCTAATACAATGAATGAAGGGAAAATAGATTACAGTATCAAAATGATGCCTATGCTTTTTCTTTCAGCTCCTGCTTCACTGATTCCCATGGCAAAACATTGCATATAAAGAGAATAAAACCTAGATTGCAGATGATCTGGTTTCCTTTCCGAGTGCCTTGCTGAGCCTCAGGCTAGTTGTACTCACCCTGTCAGTGCACAAACACCCCCGTCTAAGGCTTCGCAAGAGCAAACTTGGAGGGAACCGTTTAGCAAGACTATATATTCCACTAATATGTGACCCCTTCCAACTCACCTGCTTCACTTGTAGGGTCTTTCAGGACCAGCATCATTCCCTCTCCATACTTTCTCCTCGACCTGACTTGTTCTGGCACGACAGGATGGCCAGTACATGACACATCCTCCTTCCCTGCTGCCCGCAAAACCATTTGCCTCTCATAACTAGTGCTAGGGCTGTTGTTTGGCCCAAAGTTGAGGACATTCAGCAGTTACTGTGGCAGGCAAAGGAGCCCTGGATGTCATCACCAGGAGGGTGTGAAACTCTTACGCCCTTGGCAACAGCAGCCAACCCTCCATGTCTTTCAAACAACACCCAGCGTTTTTTTCCCTGATATTACTTTAAGATTGTAACCTGGCTTAAAACCAAGAGTGAATATCTCCCACATTTAACCCTTCTGCTTGCCTTTTGGCAGTCTCTCATCAGATCCACATCCTTGGCACTCCTATGGCCTGCTTGGTGTTCCACTGAACTCAAGGAAATATACCCATACTGTGATGCAGATTTGTGCTTGACAGAGGCAAGGGTGTCTTCCAGGATGGACTGTCCAATTACAAAAAAAGATTCTGGGGCTCTAGGTCCAATTAGCTACGAACACTGCAGGTGGTTTCCCATATCATTCACACCAAGCACAGTGCATTTCCCTTCCTTCTCATCCCACATTTCAGGGTTTCCTTGCGAAGCCCCCTGTACCCCTTTGATGCATTTGGAGCTCTTATGAAAGCTGTTGCAACATTTTCCAATAAAAGTGCAGGACTTTTCTTCAGATTTGTTTTCAGATACCACTAACTCTCCCTTTTGTCTTGAGTAAATAATTTGACTCCTCTCTGTCTCTTTTTCTACATTAGTGAAGTGGAAATAAACAAATGCATTCACTTCAGAGAAGAGTCCAAAATTCCTTGCAGATGGGAATCCAGCTGAATAAGACCTTATTTAATTAGTACCTGTGAAATACTTCGGCAGCCTCAGAGGAAAACCTCATAGAAGTTAGAAATATTAATTACAGAAATATTACTATACAGGGATGAAATCATACATTTGGGGGTTGATTTTTTTTTCCAATAAAACAATGCTGTGGCTTTATTACAACACATCCAAAGCATAGTAATAACAATCATTATGATTTATTAACATTGCATCAGATTTGCTAATATTTCCCCTGGGGCATGCAGAGTTATAGATCTGCATTTTCGGCTTAGCCACAAGTCATTCCAAGAGATTACAAAATATCACCTGCAAAAATAAATACATTAATTTATGCTATTTTCCAGGACAGATTTCAAACACAGACACTGCATATTAAATCTGTTCGCTTTCTCTTTAAATAGAAAATGATGGAAATAGCCAACTGGTGCTGATGGGGGAGTTAGCTAGGGTCTCACAAACAAGGCACAGTAAAACTGAGAGAAGACAAAGAAGGATGACCATATGAAAAGAACAAGTGGCAAAATGAACAGTAAGATTCAGGAATTTACTCTTCATGTTTCCTCAAAATAGCCAGCAGACACAGTCATCTACACAACTGAATCAGGCAACTGAGGATGGTGAAAAAAAAAACCAAAGCTCATTTGTGCATCCTGGGAGACCAATGATCTTGTTACACTCATGCTGTGCACAAAGCTGCCATAGATGTGCCATCATCACATGATGAAATGCAGGTGAGAATGGACAGGAGCACAAATTGTGTTGCTGTCCATAGCCTGTAGCTACCAATGACGACTAACTCTACTGCATCCAAACATTTGGCTGTTCTGAAAGGAAGAAAATACTGATTAGTTCTGACAGTAGCAGTCACTGGACAGAAAATCCTCATAATACTTTGCCACAGAACACTATACTGCTTCGCATTACCCAAAACTGTCCTCTTGTTACTTATATCTTGTCTGAACTCTTTACTGTAGAAAAACAGCATGCAGTTTTCAGCAGCGTATTTCACTGAGTGTAGACCTAGGGCACGCATCTCTGTACCTTTTGCCATCATACTGCAGTGAGCAGAGCTTTGCATTCAGCGTTGCCATGCTGTGCTTCCATCAGACACTCCCAAAGATTAAATGCAAACAGCAGAACCAAAAGCAGCTCTCCTCTGCCTCCTGCTACACAACCCACATTCAAATAACAAGAAGACAGAAACTCCCATAGGGGAAGAAGGTTTCAATTTCCTTTGCAAGAACTAATGATTGCTTTGGCCACAGTACCCCGAGAGAGGCAAGGAGCCAGACACACTTGTATGGGAAAAGGTGCAGGATGTCACACATGACCAGGGGTAAGGAATACAATATACATTATATCTTGCTGACTCTACTGCCTAAATACTTCAGTGCTGGAAAGAAGTAGGTGTTTCGAGATCACTCTGTTAAGAACATAATTCCCCTTTCAGGGAGAATTTAGCCCACTCTAAAGGCTGCTGACTCACACCCACAAGTCAGGATGGACTTTGTCTCAGTGTATGAGTCCTAGCTATGCACAATGGCTCCTCACTGAAAATTTTTACCTTTCAGATATAACCAAAATGAAGTCCTTACTGCTCTGGAAATATGACATGAGCACAAAGGGGAACGCCCAGTATCCAAGGTCCTAAGCCCCATTTCAGGTATCTGATGACTCAGCCTGGACCTGCCCTGCCGTTGAGCTTTGGAGGAGTGTATAGCTACTGCAGTCACTGCCTCTCTGCAAATGTCATCATAAGGTCACATCCACTGACTCAAACTGAAAGGGGAATCAGTCGGGGGGAACATGAAATGTTAATATGAAGTGAACACAATCCAAAGATTATATAAACAAATGTATATTCTTGGAGGAAGTGGGAAATCATAAACATTATCTTTTGGTCACTCTTTGCTGTGCAAATATCATTTATCTTATGTTATAATGTATATTAGTAAGAATTATAATGGAAGACTCATCTTTTTCTTGACCTTTACAAAATCCACAAAATTCAGAGATGTTGCTGCAACCTCATTGCTCTGAGGCTCTTGTCAGGGAGAAGGATGATGAGAATGGCAATGAGAGAGACAAGCTGCTTTGAAGACCAAAGGTCCAAGGAAAATCAGAGACTCCAAAACAGCAATGATGGAAAAGTGAAATTGATTTTGATGGGAAACAGCCTTTATACAGGTTTGGGGTTTTTTTATGTAGTCTTTGGAAATATACAATGGGCATTTACTTTGTTTTTAACAATTGTGCCTTCTGTATGCAGTAAGAGTTGTTGCATTGCTATCCTTCCCTTCCCACAAAGACATGAGTAAAACAGGTTTTCTAGATATGGATCTGTCTTTACGTTACTATTGCCAAAGATAAACAACCCTTGAAAAACAAAAGATGCCCCTACCTAAATTCAGCAGCTTTCAGAAATGTCTGTAACTTGGAGCACAATGAAGTCCAAGGAATTACGACTTTCTATATGGTTGGAATTAAACTAATAAGGCAGGTGCTGCCAGAGTGGCAAGGTGGAGCAGGACCCTCCTGTGCAAAACCGGGTTTTGGTTTTGGTTCCTGAGAGATGGGGTCCGGTCTGGCTTGGGATGAATGCTGAAGGTGGCTTCTTGCCACTACAACTGGAAGTGGGTTCTCTGCCATGGGGCTCAGAAACCCAAAGCAGGGGACAAGCTGTCATCCACATTGACTCCTGCCATGCTATGCTGGCCTGCTCCCCAATGAGATGGCTGGACCTGGGACATCATCAGTTGCTGTGCAGACGAGAACCATAAAAGAACCAGAATAGACTGTGCTAAAGGACACTGCACTGTCATATCTATTTACCCAGTGCTGGTTTTGCTGTGCAAATTTGTATGTAATTAAATATAGTATCAGAAGACCATAAATAAAATGTCCTTTATACCACCACTGAGAAAGCCTCATTGTCCTGCACTGAATGCTTTGAGCATGCATGAGAGAGGAATAGAGGTTCATGCCTCCTTTAAGCTCAAATCACAATGCAACAGGTTTGTTTTGCAGGGCTGACATTTAATTATTTGCCCTACATCTATCAGGTTAAATTTAGAGCTAAATTTAGGGCAAGTGTCTGGACAGAATGTCATATGACACCAGTGTATATCTGTTGCACAACATGCCATAAGAACATGTAATGTTCAACTCAGTTAAAAATAACTGTACACTTACCTAATTCAGCAGGCTTCTGGACTCTATCTACTGATCTGGTAAGCAGACAGTGCAATAATAAGAGTCACAAGTATAGTGAGGGAAGAGACATCACTAAAAGCAAGAAGACAGAAAAAAAAAACCAATCTTTTTCTGTATTTGTCCTCTCTTTTTTTTTTTTTGAATCAAGTAGTAGTTACTGTCCCATAGCAATTTATATATGACAGTCCAGATTATCTTAAAAATGGATGTGAATAGGTAAGTTAAGAGTGGAATTATTAAGAGAATTGTAGTTTTTTCCTATCAAAGTGAGAGATCTCAAAAGCAGAGTTACATGGCTGTTGAAACTCACTCCCTAAGCCTAGAAGAGGAGAGATTCTTCCACAGTTAAGAAGTAGCTTGCTACATACATGTTTTCCTCAGCTACAACAGGGAGAGATGACACCAGTGAGCACAGATAAGGCAGGGAGACACAGATCTACAAACTAAGCATCATTAGCTTCCTGAGCTGTGTTTGGAGATCATAGCTCGAGGGAAAACCTGAGCACAGTAAAATAAAACCTGTTAAACAAGTGTCAAAACCACAAAGTGCAGTGGAAAATCTGTTTAACATCTTTATGGATAAGATGAGAACAAGCACGGCAGCACAGATGAGGGCTAGAGTGAAGAGCTGAACTTCAGTCAGGCTGCCTTGGTGTTACTGAGGGCTGTAATGATAAACAGGATGCATTTTCTCCATTTTAGGTGCTGCTGTACTTCTGTTCTTTGGCATTTATCTAGGCCTACCTTGCTGATAAGGAAAGGTTAGGGTCTTTTCACCAGGCCTTAGTGGAGCTGTCAGCACTCTGCTACTGAAGCATCCGTGTAGGTCCTCAGCTGGTGCACAGAGTCCTCATCCACCTGTGATTCTGGAGCTACAGCCTGGCAGAGAGAAGGTCACTGGAATGAGACAGAAAATGTTGAATCCTCCTGGCCATCAATCAGAGTGGCCAGCAGCCATAATGTGCAAATCAACGTGCTATCAGGGTGCAGTGAGAGCACCAAGCAGTGTGCAGTGCTGCTGAGCAAGCACTGGGGGAGTGCGGGGAACCGACGCTCTGATGCAGCAGCTGAGCAAGGAGAGGTTTTTTCCCAAGGCAGTAGAAATGGGATACAAATGGTTCCCTGGGTCACTAGGCTAAAGCTGGTCCAGCCAAAATGGAGGGGGCTGATACCTGCCAGTTGCCCAGCAATTGCTGGGAGAACGTGCAGGCTTGGTCTGGGTGCGGGGGCAGGATGATCCATCACATCATGGGCTACAGTGGGTACTGCCTGGTTTCCTCAGCCAAAAAACTCTCACACTTGGTGGGACAGTCTTTTGAGGCCAGAATGAGGCATGTTATGTGTTAGGGTAGGGATATCTATCCATCCACTTTGTGCTTGCTCTCCAGATATCAAAGCACTTTGCTGTGGGGACATGTCAGCACAATGCCTCTCAGAAGGGCTTTAAATACTATTTACCATTTTTCCCTTTAATAAGTGATTTACTTTTGACCTGAGATTGTGAGACAAGTTTAAACATCTTAAGCTCCTCCCACTACATATGAGTGTAGCTGGGTGCATTCAGAGTGTCAAAGATACTGAGTCATTTCTTGGTTGCAAGTTCTATTTTCATGAAAATGGTTTTGCTTTCTTTGCTGTGACTGTACATCATGTCTGTCACATCAGTTGTGGTCACAGTTATATATCACAGATTAATGTCTGATATAATCTTCTTTTCTGTTGTTTGGCACCTAAAAATCTGTCAGGTCAGTGTTCATCTTAAGTAGACCACATAGGCTGACTCTGAGAGTGGTGGTTTGGGAGCTTTTGCAAGAAGCTTCTAGCAGAATAAACTGTTTGCCTTACAGATGTTCTGCTACCTCATAAAGACTTGTTTAAATCTTCAAAACTTGACACTTTGCAACTTTTCAAAATATTTTTTTTTCCGATTGTTTACTTCTCAGCAGTACCATTTTCATGCAACAACCCAAATTTGAACTTTGTGAAATTCTTTATCTCCATGACATTTTGAAGCAACGAGTTCCAGAGCCAGAAATAGCACCTTTCTGTGCTATTGTTGTCAGACTTCTGACAATCTCTTACTGTGTACTTGCAGAGACCCACATGTGGCTTCGAACATCAGAAGCAGGGAACTCCATCACCGATGGATGCTGGCACTGTGACCCAGGCGCCAGGGGAAAGCAAGGCAGCACACACCGACCTCGCTTTTGACACATTGACTCACACAGAAATGACTTTGGGGCATGCTGTGAACTCTTGAGTACAAGTTGCACAGGAAACTGTGGCTAGCTTCAAAACATAGTCAAAGAAAAAAAAACCCAAACAAACGACAAACCCCAGACTGCTGCAGGCAGCATGTCTTAGTGAATGTGCCACCACGCTCACCAGGGCTGCCTGTACAGCATTTGGCACCAACAGAGCCTTAGGTACATTTGTCTGGCAAGAGACAAAACAATCCTATCACAAAAAAGTAATTGATACTGTAAATTTTCATCAGTGTTAGAAAGTGTCTCTGGCTACTGGTTCACTGCTCAGGATCTGAATAGGAGTGGAGTGTTTAATAACAATTTCATTAATAATTTTTTTTTTTTTTAAGAGAAACTTTTTCCAGAAACCACTGGAGTAATTGGAGGGTACTGTCTTCATCACTGATCTTTGGAACCACAATGTATATCACATGTTTTGTGTCAGGATCAGTTTGTTTCTGCTCTGCATCACATCTGTATAACAAAGCATGATAACCTATACTGGTTTTGTGATATCCTCGGGTATATTGGTCCAATATCAGAGAAGCTTATAGAGTCACACTGGAGTGAGTGAGGACAAAGCAAACAGTCAACACTCACTGTGGTCCCATAACACACTTGAAATTAAACACATAAATATGCAAAGCAAGATTAGATGAACCAGGCATTACCAACATATTTTTTGTCCCTAGTGTAATTACACTTCATTATTTATGACAAACTATTATTGCCTCTTCTGACTCTCCTGTCATGCAAAACACACACTCACTCTTTCTTCGCATGTATATGTGCACATGTACAGATACTTTACTGCAAATCTGCTGTGCCTGGGTGAAGAGGGTGAAATCCTTTACCTGAGATATCCATTCCAGGTACAAATTAGTGTGGCAAGACAGTAGCTAGGGGAAAATATTAAAGAAAGTGTGGGCTTTCTTCTGATAAAGAATTTCTTCACATAGCTAAAACTCTACTTCTAGATGCTTTCCATCCATCTTTAAGCTCTTCACTGTATGCTGAAAATTGATGGGCAAGGCCAGAGAACACAGTGGCTTGCATTTATTAATGTAAAGAATGAGCAGATCTTTAGCTACTAGAAATTAGTATATCCCTGTGTATTTCAGTGCCAGTGTATTTACTCGTTTCCAAAGAAGGTGCAGCTCAGGCTGAGGAACACAAGGAGCACTTCAGGGAGAGGTATGTACATTCCATCAAGAGGTATTTTAAATTATGCTTCAGATCTGTGAAATAAAGTGACACGCAAGTGGCACACACCAACTTGCCATAGGAAGTTCTCATGACATATTAATACTTTTCCATTTGAGCTCCAGAGTGATATCCTATGTCCAGTAAAGAACAAACAGAAAGATTTCAGGCTCTTTGGAGATGAGTGAAAAGCTTTCTGCTGATCCCGTATGGCTCAGGGTAATTTGCTGACATAAAATTACAACTACAGTTGTAAATAGACCTGGAAAGGACCTGATGTAGTTGTGCACAGAGCCACCATTCTGTCTGAGCAGAGCATCAATAAAATATGAAAAATCGTTGTGCATTATGCAGATGGCTTGGCTGAATTGGAGCAAGCAGAAAGTGTTTGTCTTAGAAAGCATTGGTCTTTACCATCATGGGTGGACAAAGCAGAGTTCACTACTGGCTAAACATCCTCAGAAAAAAAAGTAATAATAAAAATTAGCCACACAGTATGTGTATTAGCAGAGAACCAAAAGAAATTACATAAAAATAAAGGTACAACTACACATAACTAAAATGACTTAACCCAGATGTAAGTGTGGGACTCTGCACCTCTTTTGCTTACTTTGTAGAGGAAAACCACACTTTGTTGTGCAAATCAAACAAAATACCTCTGAGACAACTGCAGTTTGGAGGAGGATAAAAATATAACATTTGCCTGTCTCAGCATACACTGCAGTAGATGTAAACACATGAACACACAGAGGCAAAGAGGGGACTGGGAACTGTGTGTCAATAAGGACAGCACCAAGCTAGTTGAGCAGCATCTGAAAAATTAAAGAAATCCAACCTCAAACTCTCTTTTCAGCATTTGTGTTTCGGTGGTGTCCTGGGAACTGATTATATTGAATTGTTTGCAGTTGACATCGAAGCTTTCAGGCTGAAATTCTCCCAGAGGTGTTATGTGTGGCTCAGAAGGGACATTTGCCTAGATAAGGGCGTTCACATGACTTGGCAGACTGCATCGTGGCACACAGAAGAAATATTTGCCAGGGCAAGCCTTGAGGCCTGTGATCACCTGCCTGGGCACAACCAAGGCTGACAGAGGAACAGGGGCTGTGACTGTGGCCAGGAAGGCAGGACCCTGCAGCTCCCCCCTGCTGAGTGGAGATCAGCAGGTTCACAGCCATCTTCAATTTTATATTGCTCCAAATCCTAGTTGGGTGCAATTATAACAAAGGGATTGGATTGTGTTGATGCAGGAAGAGGCTGTTAAAAACTTTTCTCCCTCAACTCCACTCCCTCTCTTTGCAGAAGTCATCAAAATGTAAGTGGCTTAGTTCATAGAGTGCTATGTGTCGGGAAAGACCCCTACTGTGCTTTCAACTCATCATGAGCAACTGGGGCTCCCCAGCAATCTCACATGAGGTTCTGCAGCTGCAGAACAGCAAACAAAATGCTTTGCTGACCCAAATGGGTGAATACAGGTAGGTAACTTAAATTCAAACCCCGTCATATCCTTGAACTTAAAAGACAAAACCTTTATGGAAAACATGCTGGTTGGATATTTTCAGAAACAGCAGTGTTTCTAAATAATTTAGGATAAAAAAGGAAGAATGACTGAATAGTAAATTTTCTACACATGTGAAAAAGCTCTATCTGTAAACTTAGTGCTGTGCATTTATGAGTGGCATCCTAGAAACTAAAAACAAACTGGGATGATGTCAGTAGGCACTGACTGAATTTAAATTTGTCTTGCAATACGGGGAAGGGAGATTGCAGAAGGCAGTGAGATGATTCATCATTGCAAAATCAGAATTTAGAGCAGATAATATGGAGTCAATAAAAATAAAAAACCAGAACTACACCATGCATAATATGACACAGATGTGCACAAATGGTTGACTCAGCCCCAGCAAAGCCTAGGACAGGTCTGGGAAACTGAGTATGTGCAGCTGCTGCTCATGCATGAGGACATCTAATCCATCCCTCAACTTTAATGTGTTCACCACTATTGTATCTGGTTAGATATTGCAGAAATTGGATACATACATGCATCAACTGCTTTATCTAAATTGCTGCCTAAACCTACTTGCCTAGATACCTACATCTAGCTGACTTGCCTACTGGCCTTCTCAAAATGGTGCAATAAAATACGAGGGGTACAGTCCTTCTCATTTGTGTTGGCACCATTTCTTTCCAATATAGTATCTCTTCAAAAGAATCAGCAACATACCAGACACGCACATTAGTTTTGCACAATTCAAGACCATTGTCTTGCAGCTTGCCCTCAAAGACCTCCACTTACAGTAATAAAAGACTCTAAACTTCAAAAATTTACAACCATAAACAAATCAAATGCATAAGATCACATAAGACATCTTGAACGGGACTAATCCTGGAACAGAAGCCTCATTTTTCATCCCATATCTGTCAGGTTTATTCTGTGACCAGTGACAAATCAGTAGCTGGGACTACATTTAATCAGTAGCAATTTCCTGTTTGTAAAAACTATGAGATCAGGTACTTTCTCCAAGGTTCCAAGAGTTGTGCCCTCTGAATTAACCTCTGCAGAGGTGACAGGACAAACATTGAAGAAAATTCTCAGGAGCTGTCTAGAATCCATCAATACAAAGGGGTCTATTCAAGAGACCATCATACTCTGAATTACACACATATATATATATGTAAATATATATTCCAATCTTGCCTATCAGGATCTGGGCTGGCAGATTTATAAAATCTCAGAACTTCAGAGTTAAACATTGATGTTAAAATTCAAAGAGAAGTGTGATATAAAGGCTGTCATGTTGGTAATTTCTGGGTTGAATCTTCCTGCTGGAAAAACTGCCTGCCTCCCAACTGCCTTTCTCCATCGTGCAATATGATGCAATGTATTTGCTGCCTGGCCCCTGAATGCAGTACTAAAGTATAATCTTTGCACCAGCTTGTCAAGAAGCTGGACAGGTCTGTTTTATATTCCCTCAACCAGTATTTAGTCCACTTTGTCCTCATAAGAAGCCCTGCCCATACAGATAAATATATTTATAAAAAACACCCATTCATTTCAAAGTACAGTCATCTCTGTAAACACTCAGACCAAAACCCCTTTGGCACTGAAAGCGCTGATGCCAGAGAAATGAAAGACACTCTTTACTTTGTCTCAGCGCAACCCTTTCTCATCTCTGCTATCATGCACTACTGAGGAGAGCTGTGTGATTGTATGCCATGACAATGCACCACATAGCATTACTATTATCAGGTTAAGAAATGGATTAGGAAAAAAATCGTATCATTGCAAACTGATATTTTTCATACAAGGTCTGATTCCAAAGCAAATTCTTCATCTGTTTGCAAACATGTAGTGCAGTCTTCTTTTAAAAAGCAAAATCTAATAAAATACATCAGTTTTCTCATTACATTTCCATTTAACTTAATACTGAACCTAAAAGAAAACTTAAAATAACAAAAAAATCACTGAAATGACCTTGCTTCATAAAATAAAAATGTCCATGTAGTGTAATTGCTTTTGAATCCAATCAAGTTTTATAAAAACCAGAATACTAAACTTCCCCTGTCATCAGTTCATAAATTTTTAAATAACTTTTCAAATCATCACTGCATTCAGTATGCTGAGAAGAAATCTACTAGAGACAAGGAGATGAATCCTGCCCTCAGCTCTTCTAACTTACCTCATTATAACACCAATGAACACAACCAGTTCCCTTTTGATTCATATCAGCATCATTGAGCTTATAACTTGGCCAAAGAGTTAAATAATTGTGTCTCAACAGAAAATCAGTAACTATAATTATTATCAAAAGATCTCATGAAAGTTGTTGCCTGATCAGTCTGCTGGCAAATAAGTAATGCTAATTTTATTTAAACCCTATCAATTGAATAATTTCCTGGCTGATGCAAACACCTTCTCCCTCAATGGTGTCATTACCTGCCCTCAGAAAGAGTCCCAGTCTGGAATGAAGATAACCAAGGCAACCTACAATTGTGCCCTGCATGGACTAGGTGATAGACACCATCATCAGTACTGACACATGGTCAGTCCCTTCCTCTGGTCTCCAGGGGATGGGGAGAGAAATGATCCCTCTCTCAGAGAAGAGGGATTGGTCTTGCTCTCCTTACTCTCATTGTGGGTATGAGGCCGGAAATATTGTCAGTCCTGCATGACATTCAGCTTTTTCTGCATATCCTGGGGTAACTCTCTTCTTTAACAGCTTTACACAGAGAAGGTCAGCTATGAACACTTTTCTAAGGGCAAAATGCCTGCTAAAGCCAAAGGCCTTTTCACCATGTACAAGCAAGTGAACAAGAAGTAAGAAATTCATTATTTGAGTGATGCTTTTGGTGGTTTGATTGACTATTGTATATTTTTCCAGGGAAGAAGAGAACAAAGGTGTCACTCACATCCCCATCATCCATGAGGTTGGACAAATCACTTTGCTTCTTCATGTGTATGTCAGAGAAGCTCAGGGAACGTCATTCTCTCCTTAAATCAAAGCGAACTCTTAACTCTTGAATAAACTGAAGCTTTCAGTGCACAGTGTGTGTCACCCAAGCTCACCACAGAGGTTTCCAGCTATTCCTCTGTTGTCATTTGGATCCAAGTTTGGGCCCCTAAAGAAAAGAGAATGTGACACTTTGTTCTTCAGGAAAATTACCTTCCTACAGTGTCTCAACAGCTGTGGCGATACAGTGTCATGAGTGCAGAAAGCCAGCAGATTCAAAGTGTCTGTTCAAATTTGAGCTGAGTCATATTTTTATATGAGGACTTCTCCCAATTACAATTATATACCAAAAAATTATGCATTTTTTTAATACATACAGCAAGCCCTAAGCAGTTATTCATTATGAAAAATAAAACATAACAAAGAGGAATGCAACCAAAGAAGAAAAACATACTGTGTTAGGGAAATAAATCTTCATTCCAAGTCTTCAACAACAGCATCTGTAGTGAAGGGCAGCTCCTGTTTGGTTCATGATATATTTCAAGTCCTACCTCAGGTACTCCCTCCTCTGTGCAGGAAGTAGGACATGCCTTGGCACCTGCACAGCTCCTGAGCTCAGATTTGTCCCATGTAACTGTAGGCACCAAGCAATGTTCCACCTTACATCCCCCTGAATCATGAGAGAGGTGGTACCTTCTTGGGCACTGCAGAGTTTGGATGGGCTGCATAGACTTCCCAGGATGTTTATTTTTGTTCATCAGCTTCATTGCTGGTTAATCTTCTAACTCTGGCACCTCTTTGACATGCCTAGAGACAACCAGGATGCCCTCTACTCAATTGAACACCCCACACAAGGAGAGGTTAGGCCCATATCTAGCAAGTTTGTCCCATACCACTCAGTGTGTGACAACTTACTATTCATTTAATTCAAGGTGTGCCAAACCCAGCATAAAGATAGCACAGAGTGGGGCTTGGCTACAGTCTGGGCATTTCCCAGCTTGTCCTAGCTAGCTCCATGGTATCAGAGACTTCAAGGGATGAACACGTCAGAGTCCAAGCAGCCTCACCAGCCATAATGGTGCAAGTATGGCCTAGCCCATCACTCATCCTGTTTGCTGCTGCTTAGCTGCACCCCTGATCAAAGGGTCCCTTCCCACTTTACACTTCTTGGGGGCGGTGCAGGATGGGACCTTGGGTCATGGTGGCTCCTAGCATGGCCTAAGGAAGTCTCATGGTTTACTTTGACAAAATAGGAACTTCTTAAAACTGTTGCATTCCTGTTCAGGTTTGGTGTAACCACGTAAAATGTACACCAGTACTTCGAGGGTGAGAGGTGGAACCTGACATTTTTGGCCAGGTTGAGGACAAAAAGTTCTTGTCCTTTATGCAAGCACAAAGGGATTTGCTATGTGCCTTTGCTGACTTGCAAGGCCAGTTCTGTTGATAGGTTCTCAGCAAGGTGCTGGAAAGCAATACAAACATGCTTCAGCAGACTCCACTTCTAAAGAGAGTTTGAAGTCAGTTGTGTCACAGTATAGCTTGTTGCCATGAGGCAAGACATGAAAGTGAGGATGGATGCTGCATCCCACTGGAGCGCAGAGCTTGCCACCAACTGCAATGACACATTAGCATCCTTTTCAATCTGTGCTAGCAGAGGAGAGCCTGGGCATCAGGGCTTAGTCCTGCTTCATCCCTTGGTGACTCTCTGCGTTTTCACATGCACACACGTTGCAATCAGTAGGAAATTTAAGCAACAGGCACAGTCCATTGGAGTAAGGGAAGAGCTGCAACTGATAAGTCTTTCTCCAAGGGAGAGTAGTGTGCTTACTGTCTTTCTGCCTTTTTCACAAGTGCACATCCTGCATGCAGTGACACGAGTGACTTCCACATTTTACCATGACCTATGCATCAGTACTGCAGCCTGTGTGGGCTGAAGCCCAGTGTGGATTCCGAAAAGCTGCTAGCAGAGGGATTTTCTCAGGTTCTCACAATATTTGGTGAGAGTCCTGCCTTTCTCACACAAGTTATGAAAAACAGTAGGATGGTTTTTGTAAACTGGGCCAACACCTGGTGTTTTGTTAAGTTCTGTTTATGGTACATTGGAAAAATATTTTGAAATGGGTGTTGTAGGACTTTAGCCAATCACCCTAGGAGATGGGTGATCATTGACCAACCGCCCTATGGGGCTAGGGTATATAAAACGGGGTTAGAAATTAATAAAGTTGCTTCTTTGCCTATTCTTGCTGAATTTGTGTGTTGCTGCATCTCTTTGCTCCCGGTATAAACAGCGACAGCCCAGGACTTTGCTTGTGCTGTAAAATCCTTTGGATTTGGTTCAGCAATGACACTGGGGCCAATTATTACATGGGTGTCTTCTCCCATGCTACATTCCCAGTGTGGACAATTCAATCATTCGGAACTTGATCTACTGGAAGGTACTATATCTACTCAGTACACTGGATAATCCAGCAGATTACGAAGTCTCTGAATGGGGTGCCTCATCCTCCTGTTAAATGCAGCATTTCCTTTCTTTTGTGACAGAAAAGGGCTCTTAAGTTTGATAAGTTTTTTTAATGTTAATGGTGTGAAGAGGAAATGAGAATCCAAACTACCAAGCAGAAGTAGAGTTGAATGAAATGACAGAGGGAGATAAAAGTAAACTGGTAGCAGAGCTTGAAAAATGGAGAGGCAGGTAAGGGCAAAGCTTCCCCTGCCACAGTATTGGACTGTATGGCAAAAGTCTGTCTCTGTCTGCACATGATCTCATCCAATTTCACATATCCCCATTGTTCTGGTTTTTCATTTAAGAAAACAAATTAGCATGATAGTACAGTATTGGGTCAAGGTACTAAAAGGGACCCATTACATCTTTAAGTCTTGTCCCTTGCTGTTGTTAGTAGACATTATGTACAATCCTCATTCAGAGCATAATGAGACCCATTGAAAACGAGCAAGATCTGGGCTAGACACAGTAAAGGGCTGCAAGAACCACTGTGCTGAGCCATGCAAATCCTGATTTGTAACCAAAGGGGACTTGAGATTCAGGAGCTCAGGTTCCTTCTGCAGTCAGTGGAGATGAGCTCCTGTTACCTAGCCTAGCTGTCAATAAAGAAGCTGTGTAAAAATGCAGTGGAGCACTGCCTCACCCTCCTCCAGTCTTGTTTAAAATACAGTGGCTCTTGCTGAATATTGCTGGGGGCTTGGACCTGACAGACTGCTGCAGCCCCAAGGTGAGGAGCCCTCCAGGTTTAACCCCCAGGACATCAGCTGGGGCTCATCACCAGATCAGCCATTGCTGGCAGGCTGTGAGCAAAAGGGCGAAGCTGCTCAGCCTGAGCAGCACTGGGTACACAGAGCTTGCAGCTCCTGGGAGACTCTCAATGCCTAAGAGAGAGTACTAAGCAATTTAGGCACCTCCAGCATTAGAGGTCTTTCAAGAGGCTGTAGCTTGCAATGACAGTATGCAAATGCATGGTGTCCAACATGCCTCTAGCCTCAGCTCCTGTTACACCCAGTGATACATTGTTCAAGAACCCTCTCTGATTGCAAACTTTCTTACTGATTTGTGGCCCTTTCTTCCTTTTGCTGCCAACTCTGTCCTTTAGTTTAACTGGCTCTTCATTCTCCCTGGTGTTATGCCCTTGCTTTATTTATAGAAAGCACTGGTATCTGGGATACTTTCTAGCTAGCATTAAGCCAGGCAAGTTCCCCTTGTCCCAGACAGGCTCTCAGTTCCCCTACTTTGCTCAGCTCTCCCTGTCTGCACCTGTTTGGTCTGAGTCTGCCTTTTGTGAACACCTCACACGGTATTTGGGAGTAGAACTCATTATGTCTGGTACTATGGGATGTAAATACTTACCATTATTAAGTGCTATGATTATTAGCATTACTATTATTTCAGGAGGCCATTGAGAGGCTGAACTGTCAAAATTGCCAGATTTCCCTCTCAAAGGGTAGTTGTTTTTCTATACTCCTTCAACATCATGGAAATCCTCTTTGTGTGGCATAGCATGATTAAAAGCTCCCTTGACACCAAAGGATACCTTTAACAACATACTTCATTCTCACTATTTGAACTAACTCTTCTAAGATAGTCTTGTGTATTTCTTCATTTTCTTTGTGGGCAGTGAAAAATAGGAAAGTTGCTAAGTATGAAGTATATGAATATTTCCTAACAAAAACCAGTGACAAATTGCCTGACAGTAAGGCACCTGCTGGCTCTTTTAGTGTAATAACAACAACTGTCATTGCCTTCCTTTGCTCCTGAGCTGTGGTCCAGTAAACGCAGTTACCAGCAATCAGCTGGGCAGAGAGGTATGCTGGAGTGTGGCTGGCAGCTGATGGCAGGAGTAGGGAGCGAGTCAGACCCACTTTCCTGGGGCTGAGCCTGGTGTCCAGTCAGCACTGTCAAGCTGTGAGTAGAGGACAAGGGAGCCAGATCAGTTCCCTTCTGTAATAGCTGCAGCCTATTTTCACTGTGGGATCTGCATGTCTGGGGACTAGTTGCACACAGCTGATACCAGATGGAGAGAAATTTCTCCAGCTCATACCAGCACAAGGGACAGAAGTCTTCAACATACTAATATAACTATGCTTGTGCAGAAAGTTAATCAGGACTGTATAGTGCAGTTTAGCAGCATGACAGCAATTAACTGATTATGTTTTCTGATCAGGAACTGGGTTGGGCCAAGATAACATGAAGTTGCTGAAAGGATTCACAAAGTATGTGTTTCATTTCTGCCTTGCTGACCTTTTCTATGATTGAAGGCAGGGTCTAAAGCATGCCCCTTGCACAGGGAGCTCTGAGACCTGAAGACTCCCACCATGTATGGCAGTTAGCAGGGCTGCTGTGCCCAATGAAGAAGGCAGTGTTGCTTGCATGACTCCACAATACTATCCTTGCAAGCATAGCCTGTGAGCCTCTTAACTCCCTTGCTTCCCATTAGGCTGTTAGCTCTGTTGTGTTCCTGGCTCCACAAAACAATACAATACTCAGGTAGAGCCAACCTGAAGAAACCTGCATGGACAAATTGCAGACTATTGGCCTTGCTTAGTACTTTTCTTAGACCACACAGGCATGTCCTTAGTCCCCAGGACTTAGGTTTCAGCCATGATTGGATTGTTTCCCTTCAAGCAACTGTGGAGCTTGCCATAAAATGGCTCCAAAGCACCTGCTTGCATACGAGCAGTGTGGATCAAAGACAGCTCTGAACTTCTGCTCCTACCCTTTCGTGACACAGTCTATTTTCTCCACTTACTTATTAGAACATTAAAGTTGCAGTAGAAGAGGTTAAAGACTCTTTTATAGCTCAGCGTTTTTCAACAAATTGTTTGTGACCCCTGTAGCCCCATGCAAGGCAACCAAGAGAGCTGTGTTATGATGAAAAATTTATTACACTATAAAATGAATACAGTCCTGCTCCCTGACCCACCACCCCCCCCCACATGTCTAAGGTCAACTATGCTCTGTCAGCTTCTCCAAACAAGCAAATCAGTCCAACAAGCTTTGATACTTTTCCTCTTGCTTTTATAACAAATATACTGGCGTCAAGGGAATATTTTTGTTAGGATGAGGGGGTCTACCACACAGTGGAGGCTGTTAAACATAGATCCAGCTTGCAGAAGGCTCATTTAGTGTAGATAAACTCATTTGTGTTTTAATGCTGTATTTAACCACTTAGGTGATTTTCTTTTAAGTAAATTTATTGATGTATTGTTTACATACAGGCAAAGGACCTGTCTGTCATCATCAAAGTCTCTAATCCTTCTGAGTTACACATACCTCACAGAAGATGCATTAACTGCACCTTAAGTTCTACTTGAATCCTTTCAAGCATTCCAGGTCTTTGGGTTTTCAGTCCAGTCAGTCTGAAGTGATAATTGTGCACCTAAAGGTTTATCAGTAAGAGCTATTTAACACCTAGTCAGGTGTTAAGCCTATAAATAGTTTATCTCTTGGCAACACTTAGACTTTGAGCCATAAAAAGTCACTGCCTTGCTTTCACTATAAGGTCAAGAAGGAATGCCTGTTTAAAGGACACAGAAGCTGTCACGCAGGCTTTAAAAAAACCAAACAAAACACCAAAACAAAAAAAACCAAACAAACCACAAAAACAAAGCTCAAAATAAACAGGTTGTCTTCAAAACCCATTTCACTCATTGGTGTAAAGACTCACACTGGACCAATTTCCTTGCTGGGTTACTACAGACTCCGTCAGTATTCATTCTCTATTCATGGAGCAACATTTTAATTATGAAGAATTTTCCTTCTTTCCATGCTTATAATGAGGTTTTCCAGAAATTAGATTCTCTGGGATTGGAAGCTTAAAGCCCTCAGTAGCTGACATATGAATACCAATACATTTCCCTGGAAAAACCTGAAATGAAATCACTTCAGTCACCTTGTTTTCTTACCTGTACCTTTCTGAGTAAAACAGGGTTATTTCCTTCTGTCAGACATCCACCAGCAGAAACACTTTACATAATTTTCTTATACTTCAGACTGGCTGATGCTTTGGACTCTGCAGTCTCCACTGTTCAGGGAGGCATGCTGAAGGAGGCACAGTGTGTTATTTTCCCAAGAAGTCTGTTTCAAGACTCTTCAAAGTTGCAGGGAAAGAACCTGAAAATGTGAAACTCCCACCTTTAAAAGCTGTCAGGCAAAAAGTACTCTCAATTTCTATTTTTGGAATTCATGATTGTTGAGATACCCACCAGATTCAGTAGAGGGGAGCAAGCTGAGTGCTGAGATACGACTGCTCATAACTACTCATCTTGAATCAATTCCCACTGCTAGACACACTCCCCAGGAATGAGATTAGGTGGTTATTCAGAGGTCCTGGTCCTTGAAGGACTTTTTAAGGTTGTCACGGTTTAGGGTCAGGGAGGCACTTCCTCAGAGGTCCATGAGCAGTCAGAACAACATGACTTGCAGGAAGAAATCTTTAGTATTTGGCCCCTACCATGCAAAGAAAGGAGAATAGGATATACATCATAGATGGTAGGTGGCACCTATATCTGCTTTGTGGTCCATTTCCCTTGTGCCCTTCTACTGATTATTTAGAACATGATGAGGACCTCATGGTGATAGCTATCATCAGGAAGCACGAGACTCTCTCAGCTACAAACCTGAACTTGATAAAGAATTTAGTCACTCTGTCAGATGACTAAAAAAAAAAAGCCAGCATGACCTTGAAGTCTTGCTATGGGAACATGATACCACAAAAATCGTAATGTTATTAAGCAAGTTATTTATGGATTACAGGGTGGTATTTAGGTCAGCAGAATCACACCACCTAAAAATCAAATTCTTTGTGGTGCTGAATCCTGTCTTCTTGCAAGGAAACCTTAGGGCCCAGACTCACATATAACAGCTGAATAGGGGAACATTCCTCCAGTTATTGCTGACTGTAAATACAAAATATATCCCCCTCATTTGAACAGGCTAGAAACGAATCTCTGTTGTCAAATGAGTGGTGTCAGTGGCCACTGCACAGCTTGGATTCCCTCCCTGTTGGAAGTCTCTTATGGATGTCAAGTGGGTTCCTGGAGAGGGGCCAAGAGCAATCCAGGTCACAGTGATACACAGATGTGGTGAATGAAGCCTAATTTTGAGCCATGTTTACAAAATGTTGCTACCAAAGCCAATTTCTAATGTTAAAAGATTACTCATGATATTTTTGGTTAAATCAATCATCCTTATTTATTATTTTAATTGGGATAAATTAAGAAATTATGTCCTTACTGGTAAGAGAAAGCAGTGCCACAAAAGCCTGTTTCCTCAGATCATCACCCGGGATCTGATACTCCAGGACAGGTCCCAGGGAGGCTCAGGTGACACTCACTGGGCTTGGGCTGTGCCTGGGTGACATTTCTCCCAGTACTGACCTTTCTGCTTGGCAATGGCTGAGTGCTGATGCCAGGGATGAATGAGGTTTACTTTGGTGTTAGTGCTAAGAGAAGAATGTGGCCCTAACAGCAAAGGCAGGGCTACACAGCCCCTAGCAGAGCCTTGGTGCTTACGGGCCAGCCAAGCCTACACTTGTCCTGGCCCAGGCCCAGAAGCAGGCTTGGTAAATTTGCAAAGACACTTCGAATCACTTGGATAGCCATGTGGTAACAAAGCCATTATGGCTGGCCACCTCTCTGCAAGGGAGAAGCACAACAGCAGGTGAGCTTTGTGCTTTCTTCATTCAAATGCTGATGAATGGGCTTTGCCCGCTTCAGATGATGAGCAACAGCTCCTGGAAAACAAAAAGAGAACTGGAACTACAAATCACCCAGTAGAAAAGTCACTTCAGACAGCAGGTGAGTGGGTTGCACAGAGGCCAGCCAGACTCACAGGGAGGAAACAGGGACAGGGACAAAAGAAGCAAGCACCATTGGGAAGCTCCCAAAAGAAAAAGAGTATCTCCCAAATGGATTTGTACTGTGCTGGAGTCCTGCTCCGTCACTGCAGGAGGAATGGCCTTTTCTGGGAACTTGGCAATCACTGCAGGGGACAGGAATTCACACATGGCTTTTGTGCAAGGGCATGACAAGGAACAAGGCAGTCTGCTGTCAGCCATCCCATCACATGCGGTCCTGGCAGTAGGTGAGATTGCTATCAAGCTTGGACATGAGGCAGGTAGGTAACAAACATGCTTTGGGTATGGCGCATATGGGGCAGGCCTCCATGAGGAGCACACACACCCCCACAGTCAGCTAAACTCCCAGAGACCCCCTGCTCACCAAAACACTCTGGCAAATGCAGTACCACCTAGCTGAGCAGCATTACACACAAGATGAGGAGTATTGCAGCAGCGGCAGTGTCTTGCACAAACAGCCAGGGACAAAGAGATCCAAACTGTCCCTCACCCCTACCAGTGAGTTTTGAAGAAACTGGGAAAAAGCCACATAATACCATGCTTCTGTTTCCCCACGAACAAAAGTGTTTCTCCACCTCTCAATTTTTCTCTGAAAGTTAATAGATATATTAAACAACAGAAATAGTGGGGGCAAGATGTTTAAAAGGGCTGTATATCACCAGCAGCACATGTACCTATGCATGTGTGGCATGCCCCTTGCACAAAACTAGTTGCTAGTCTCATCTTGCTGCCAACCTGTGATAGTAATGATGTTGGATTAGGCTCCTATTAGGTGATCGGACAACAGCCAGGACATGGAGACTTGTACTTCTTGGCTAAGATATGTCACAACATGTTCTTCAAAGATGATATTTTCAGGATTCATCCCCTGTGGATGTAAACCTGAGGAGCAGAGTATCACTGGAGAAAGCCACAGAGCACACAGTTTGCTAGGATAAATAAATCCATTGGAGACTGACTAAGTTTAGCTATATATGGACATCTCTAGAAAGTGAGAACTGCAAAGATTTTTCCATCAATATTTCAAGGGTTTTCTCCACCCTCTCCCTAAACCACTCCCTAAAGTGGTTTAGCAGAATAATCTTGTCTTAACAGAGAGATAAGAAAGACACAGAGAAGTGCTTGGTCAGAAGAGGAGCCAGGGAAAGGGACAAGAGTAGCATCCAAAGACAGTTCTCAAGTTGTTACAGCTTTGGATCTAGCTCTGAACCTTGCCTCAGCTCTCTCGGTCCTCATTTGAAATCCTGGCTGCACTGAGACACGACAAATCATTTTACCTTGCAAAAATAAAGAGGAAAGAGGAAAGCAGTTCTGCACATGGTCTCAAAGCCCACATTGTGGACCTAGTGTGCATCTATATGCATTTTATAGCGAGGGCAGGAAATCCTGCAGGTAGGATATGTTAATAACAATAAAAAATCTCAATACTGTCTAAGACTAGGTGATGGGTTACAGAAACAGGCTCCTTTCTCCAATTTTTCTGTTCTAATGTGCCTGCATTCCTGGCTAGAATATGTGACTGCAAGGGTTAGCAGAGCCCCAGGATGAGGCTACGGTGAGGACACAGACCAAGGAGAGCAGAGCTGTAGGCTCTTGTAGGTTAGGAGGGGACTTGAGGCAATTAATGTTTTCCTCTCCTTTTCATCACCAGGGTTCAATTCTGAAAAAAAATCATATCATACACTTATTGACACAGAATAATGAAATCTGGAAAGTTGCAGGCTGTGTTTGCAGATGAGACTCTGCACAAGGTGCTACAAAGAAGGCACGAAACAAGCTACCCATGGGCAGTGGTGGAATAACACAATGTGGTTAGAAAAAATGGAAAGCATCCACAAGGTGCTATTTTGAACTGCTGCTTCTGAAGATTAAAATTGTGAACCTCAGCATCAGTCTAGCTGGTTTTTCTTAGATAATTCTTCTGCTAATGCTCTTTTGCATTTGTTTTCCCTGCATCTTCAATCTTGGTAAAAATAGATGTAACTGCTGCCTACTGAAAACACATTGACATTACACTGGTTGTGCTGGGAATGACTGGGGTCAGTGTGTATACTGGTGCACTCCAATTCAGGACATCCACTTAGAAACCAGTGCATTACCCCTCATTTTTGTTCCTGCTTCTCTGGGAGAAAGAACAGGTTACAAACTGGACAGAGAATTACATACCAGTTCACCGTGGGAACAGTGATGAGTGATGCTACTGGAATCACTCACAGTGACAAAACCATATCATGATACTTCAGAGCCTTTTCAGTGTGAGGCCAGTGGGGTTCAGAGGCATTTGACCTCTTGCTCTCCCCACTCTACCCAGCTCACTTTGCCCATGGCGTTTACACTAGTCGCTTGAAAATACCCCAGATTGTCTCCAAAAGAGGAGAGTGGGGTGCAATTCTCTTTCACTCATCCGTTTCGTATGCTCCCTCCCTGATGGAAATCCAGCCCTGGGCGTCTCCATCAGGAGCAGAGGCTCTCCAGGGCCAGGTGATGTGAGCAAGAATGGAGGAGAGAGGGCAGGATGCTAACCCAGCACTGCAGATCCCATGATACCGTGGCAGTACTTTGGTACTGGTCAGTAACACACATGCTGCATTGTGTTATCACAGGCTCCATCACTCTGTATGCACACTCGGCAAACACAGGAGCTCTACTGACCTATGCCTGGTGAATGTCTTGCCCAATATTTCCAATGTCATAAGAGCACATTCCATCCACAGCTCTCCTGCAGGCTGCCAAATCCCTATACTAAAGCAAGCTTGCTGGAAAACACTACTAAATTGGAAAGGAAGCATCTAACAGTGCTTTCCACCAGGCTGCAGTGAACCAAACCCTTGACTTCACCATCCCACCTGTCTAAACAGGACAGCTGATTGCTAAGGTTTTATTTCCTGAGAGTCACTGAATTAGACACTCCTAGTGACTCACCAGCTGATGAAGCTAGAGGCACTTATTGCAGGCAGCATCAAGTTCTTTCAGATCTAGCCTCAAACTCCTTGTCTTTTGTCTTAGTCCAAAGGTAGCATCAGTTTTAATAGCTTTGGCATCAAACCACTCCTCAAGACCAGCCCACCTTGAGTCACCAAGCATTATCAAGCTGGTAAAAGCCCTGTGGGACAGCAGCTGAGTTGTTCATGCCCCGTGCTTATTGCCAAACTCAACAAGGAATGGAACTGGTGCCAAGGTTGTTAACCTTTAGGACAGGTAGGCAAGTGCTGGTAAGTCCTAGCACTGGTGCCTCCACTAGCAGGTGTAGAGCTGGGCCCAATGTCCAGAAGTGCAGATTCATACACGCTCTCCAGACTGTCCCATCACTGTGCTGCAGATGCTGCTCCCTTCTAGTCTGGTGAATCCCAAGCTCCACCCTGTGCATCAGCCAAAGTGGGGCTCGGTATTGCTCCACTTCGCTCTTGCCCAGGCACTGCCATGAGATGCATGAGCTGTAAGTTGGACCTCTCAACCCGAGGATGGTGAAAGAGCCACAAATTCATTACTTACCACCATGCCTTTGATGAGAGATGAACATGTGTTCCATGCTGCAGTGCTTTAAACAAATCAGTGATGGTTTCTCTGTTCTGAGGCAGGCTGTGTGTAGGGCTGGGTGCTAGTGGCCTTGTCTCCTTGGTGGAAACACAACCTCCCTTCAATCCCAAATCAACTTCCCAATAGAAAAAGTTTGTATTCATGAGCAAGATGATCATGCTCAAGAGAAATTTTTCCCATCACATACTGTGTTCTGCATGGAACGGCCATATCCTTTCCACCCAAAACATACTCTCCAGAGACAAGGGAAAGAGATAGAAAGGAATAGGAAGAGAATAGGATAAAACCCAATATTTGATGAAATGCACAAGATGCTAAGAATGTTGTGTTTTAAAGATTACTCCAATCTCTAATTTCTGGGATCAGTAGAAGACCTCTTTGGAGGACTGATTAACCCACGTCTGCCAATTGTTGGGTTTTTTAGCAATATTCCTTCTCAATGGCTGCTTCGGACTGACACCAGAGATGGAAACTGGTCTACTGCTGCAACCTGCAACAGCAATTCCTACATTTCACAAATCAGCCTATTGCCAAATGGCTGCTTGCCCTCGGCAGCTACAGAATTAGTACGCGTATCTCATTAAAACAAGGTACTTATCATATCAACATTATAGGATTAAACATGCACGATCATAGTTCAGTTCAGTTTCCCAGTTGTTTTACTTGACTGTCACTCAGTGAATGTCTTACTCTCAGTGTAAGAGAATTAAATTTGGACAGTGTTTGATGTCATGGGCTGAATTAAATTCAGCCTACTTTTGATTTATACTCTCATTCCTTCATAGGAACCTGAGGAGAAATTTTGACCTTTAAGTAGGGCTTCTGCCCTATGTACTGGAAAAATTACTGAAAACGTGGGATACTGACAGCAAAAAAGCACTGACTTACTGACTCTCAAGCAAGAGTACAGAAAACTGGGTATGAGCACTGACTATATAAAAGCTTATGAAGCTCAAGAGTAAAAATTAAGAACAAGAATCTGGTAGATTCCTCTTAAGTTTAATATCCCCCATATTTGTAACAGTCATGACTTAAATCTAGAGTATTCCCATATTTCTGTAAGCTTGCTTTGGCTTGGTCATCCCACAAAAGTGTTCTTGCAATTCTTGAACAGGCTTTCCAGTATCACAGTCTGAGTCTAAGGGAAGAAGCGGGAATCTCTAAATCATATTTTAACTGAAAAATGGGAGGATTTCTCAGGAGCAAGCAGATGCTGTACTTGCCCTATTTGTTTCATGCTTTTTATGGCCTGGCTTCTTGATTGGATTTATTTTACCATCAGTGTTTAGAGCAAGAAACTAAAGCCAGGGGAGGGCAGGTGCTGTGGGCAGCATCCCCTTCTGTCTTTCATGGCTGTGCCTAATGCTCCAGAGTGACATGGGGACTGGGCTGGAGAGCCCATCCCTATGGCTTTTCCCTGGGTTTGTACTTTTGTAGGCACCAACAGAACCTGAGCAAACTGTGATCCAGCTGCTCCAGCTTCTTGGGGGAAGTCCAAGAGAGGGTAAAAACATCACCTCTGGGTCATGCCTGTGGATATACACCCCAAGATGTGCTTGGCAAACAAACTCATTGCATGTACCTGAACTCCCACAGCCCTCCTGCTGCCCCATGCAAGATCTGCACACAGCTAACCAGCATAAATGGAGAGCTGGTCTCAGCCTGTGTGACCACTGCAATTAGGAGTCTACAGATTCCTATAGGTAAGCACCAATGATTGAAGTATCTGAGTGAGATTTCCACAAAACAGAAACCCACAAGAGGTGTCTGCTGAGATCATTTACTAACAAAAGTGTGGAGAGGTAAAATATCAGGATGCACATGAGAAAAAACAGTAGAGAACTGCTGTGTCTGGACAGCTTTGGAACAGTAACAGGGGTATGTTCATCTGGTTAGAAAACAGTGGTGTCCGAGTACTAGCCCAGCCTAGCCCAGCCCAGCTCAGCCCAGCCCAGCCAAGCCTGGCCTTCCTCCTGCTTTGCAAGTGTGTCTCTGCCATCTAGCGTCTGCTCTTCCTCACTACCGAAATGTCCCTCGGAGCAGCCCACTGTTATGATTAAGCCCTTCTGGCAAGTGTTTGGCTAATTGCTAGTAACTTTAGCTGGGTAAAGATATAGCTGGAATGGAAGACGCTGAAACTCTGTCGCATCCATAGGCACACAATCATCGAGCCATTAAACACCAGGAAGAGGTGAACACGGGTAAGTTACACTTGCTGCCCATCTCTTTTCCTGTTGCTGTTGAAAAGGAAAGTGATGCAGTTTTGTCCTCTGGGAACTACACAGTGAAATTCAACTAAGAAGGTGTTCAAAACTCACTCAATGTTTTTTTTTTAAGTGCTTCAAAGTACTTGGATGTTTTCCTCTGGAGAGAAAACACCAAAATGCATTAAAACCAAACTGTTATTCCACAGGTAAATACAGCATGAAATGCCTTAATATTGTGATTGCCTTCTCTCTGATTAGTAACCCCCTACTTCATCACAGCTTTTGCAAGCTATTATTCAGACAGGTCTGCAAGAGCAAGATGGTTGCTGCTAATCAGAGACCACAAATCCAGTACTCTTAGTTTGCAGCAAACTGAAATCTTCAGTACAGGATGTAAACTTAGATCTTCAGTACAAGATGTATTACATGTGACCAGATGAGAGCGAAGGAAGAAAGGCATCTTCAGTGTTGGTGGTTCCTGCTGTAGCAGAGAATTTTTAAAGGATCACCTAGATATTCTCATCTAGAAAGTCACCATACTCCACAACATAGAGGAAGGCTAAAAACCCCCAACCCAAATAACCCCTCAAACCCACCAAGTCCAGATAGCTTGAATTTTACTGTGTTTGAGAAAGACACTGAATTCTTGAATTTTTTTTCCAAGACAGAGAAAATAATGGAGTATTTTATCTGACATTGCATCTGTACAGATGCAGAAGACACAAAAAAGTTTAAGGATTATGTATCTTTAAAAGTCCTTCCCCAGGGTTTGCAGAAGATAAGCACACCCTCAAATATGGGGCCTGCTGTCTCCTGCAGGAGATGGATACTGGCCTAGACTGGCCTTTGATCTGGCCAGACAAGCTGTCCTTGAGCTCTGCCTAACCTGTGTAGAACAGGAGAGTCACTTGCCAAGTAAAACTCCTGTAAACAGCACTGATATTTTGATGGGAACCTAAAAAGCATATCAAAGCCACTACATGAAACAGCCTGAAACACCTGTAATGCCACATGATGCTTTTAGTACAGCTGAAAAAGCCATGAGACTGTACAGCCAAGCTGCTGTGTTTAGGGACAGAGCAGCTGAATGCATCCTTGAGGCGGTGAGTAATGTGCATCAGGGGTGCTGAAGATGAGCACTCCTGCCTGATGAGGTTCCAGGAGATGCTGCAGCTGTTCTAGATGCAGGAAACTTTCCTACTTGTACTATGACAGTGGCTGACTGTCCCAGAAAAGCCTCTCTCTTCTCTCTTCTCTCTTCTTTCTCTCTCCTTCTGTCAATGTTTTGGTCTGTCCCAAATCTTTCCCCAGCAATGCTCCTCTTCCTCATGGGTGAGGTGGAGGTAGGTACTGGCAGATGCCACCAGCCCAGCTCACACACACAGCTATCACCCGTGGAAAGGTGACAGAAGCAGTTGTTGGAATGTTGCTCCTCTCAGCAGCCAGATATGCCAGCTGTACAGGAGAGGAAATGTGGCAGGTTTCAGCAAAATAAACAGCTATTGCATTAATGCTGAATTGACAGGAACAAGGGCCAAGCTTAGGGCCTCTCTTAGCTGTCCTCAACATGCTCCTGTGTACTTGGGAAAAGAGCCGTTGAAGAGGTTCTTTCCAGAGATGAGCTCACATAAAAGTACAGAGGATTTTTCTTGTAAAAGGAAGACACTGAAGGGAAATGCCAGGGCTAGGAATCCGACTGGCTTTAGTGGCTTGAATTCAAAAAGCACTGTCCTATTTGGATTTAATTAAAAAAACCAACCAACCACTTAGTAACAAAAGACATTGTAACAACTTAGATGTTTGCTCCATTATTCACAATGTGAATTATCAGGAATGTAGTTACTATGAGTATTTATAATCTTTTAGGAGCTCTTCGTGTCTTAATCACTGCAATGCAATTACACTGGTAAGAGTTGTTTTTTGTGCAGTAGCTGAATACATAAATATGGGGAAAGCTGCAAAGGTAAACAGGAGAAGGATTGTTAGGGATTTATATTCAGCCATAGTAAGAATCAACAAGAGACACAGTAACAACTCATGCTCTATTTAATAATGACTAGAGAAAAGAGGTGAAAGGTGGGGTGGTAACTGCAGCCTGTGGAGAGTGACTTTAAGGTGTAAGATGTTGAAGCATGACTGAGAGGCTCTTCCTTTCATCTTACCATAATTCATTTCCCTCTTGAAAGGAGCCGGTAGGATTCCACAAGGAGAATAATCACTGCTCTGGTTAAGCTTTCTACAAGGGACAAAACAGTATCTCCATAAAAGAACTCTGTGTGAAATTAATACTGGAGTTTAATCACTGTACCAGTTTATCCCTCAATGTATCCACTGCAGCAATGTGCTGTGCACTTTATAATCCAACAGCAAAGTGAATTTGTTTCCTTAAAATTCAGTGCTAAGGAAAAATGTACTGTCAGCTTTGCCAGGATGAATAAAGCCAATGGCTAAAGCAGAGAGAAGACTTGTTTACTTCTCACAATGGCAACGTTTCCTTCCAGAACCTGAGAAGTTTTTGAACAATCATGACATTTTTGTGCAAGGGGCACACAAATATTATGCTTGATATTCACCATTCAACAGATAAATACAGAATTTTTTAATGTTTTAATTGGAAAAGATGCTTGCCTATGCCTCAGGCATGATGAGTCTTCTGAACGCACAGGATTTTAAAATGACAGATGATTTAACACTCAAATGGGCTCAGGCTTACAGGACTTGGAAAATCCTTTGCTCAATGCTTGTTAAGCAACCAGCACATAGAAGCCCAGTCTGCACCTGGCAGTTCCGGCTATATTAAGAGTACTGGATCAGTAACTAAGGAGAGCTGTCATGAATTGGCAAGCACTCCTTGTAAAGCTGTCACTTGAATCAAGTCCCGTCCTCCCCCCCCCCACTCTAAGGTATTTAATCAATTTTTCTAAATGACTGCTTACTTTTCACATTAACTCATCTGAAAAGTTATGCTGATAGCTTAAAAACAAAGCAGAGAGGAAGAACATGTAGTTCTAGCAATTGCAAGGTCACAGGATTCTTTTTTTCTTGAATTCCCTCCTCCCTAACTCCTCTGCTTTGGTCGTTTGGTAGAGCAAAGCACACTCACCAGCTCTGAGTGTACCTGTGTATTAGTCGTCTTTTGGAGGAATGACACCATCTATTCAGAGCCTGACTTGCTTTTCAGAGCATATCAAATGGTCATAAATATAAGTACACTAAAGAGCAGGAATGTTTATTTATGGCATTGTTTGCCCAGCAGTGGAACCAGTGTCTCACAGCTATTTGTTCTTGCACCAAAACGCAGTCTAGGTTTTTGGTCTGTTTGTTGGAGTTTTTTTTGGTCTTTGTTGTTTTGGGGTTTTTTTAGTAATAAGGCACTGCAGTATATTGAAGTATAAGGGAAAATGCAAACATTCTCTTCACTGCAAGCAGAAAACTGCCCCTGGCTCTCGGTAACACCCAGATTTTTGTGTACAGAAAAGTGGTGGGATAAATTATGGTAGCCTCTTCTAGTAAGAGTTCCTCATAAATGTTACTCAATGTTTATTTTCGTGCTGTCATTGATCATATTTTAAATTGGAAGAAAAAAAAAGGATTTTCAACTTCATCAGGCTGTCCTAGTTTTTACACTCCAAATATCAGGTCTTGATTCCCTTCTTTTCCTTCTTTTGCCAATGAGCCAATGTAATTTTTTTTTGTCCTTGTGTGGGAAATAAGAAGAAAGATAAGTTAGTACCAGGGTTCTTGTTTCGAGGCTTAAAGGAAAGTGCAGTTTTTTGGATAAGGTTTAGTTGATAGTGAACATTGAGATTTTCTTGTTTCTTTTGAATTTGCTTTTTTTCCCAGCTCGCATTTATTTATCATTTGGTAAACATGTACTTCATTTCTTTAAAGAATGAGACAACTCCTGGGTGGAGGATGCTAATTATAGTAGAAAGTATGTAAATAAGTATAGCTGTGTTAACTAAAAGCTAGGTCAAATTGTGTGTATGTGTATACACATATGTAACAATGACGTAAGAGAAAACTTCTGTGATGAAAGGGACGTACTTTCCTATCATGTTTATACATGTATATATGTGTAAGAAAAAACTTCAATTCCCATCTGGAACGTAGGAAAACAAAGAAGAAAACTATTAAGAAATATTTACCTGAATTTAATTCTCACAAATTTTTTAACTTGCCCAGAAAACCACACTATGAGGTCATCTCCAAACTGAGAGCATAGAAATAACCTCACTTGATCCAGCTTATAAGAACAGCACAACACTATAAGAAACAGTCTGAACTGACTGCATCTTATACCTTGAGCCTTACAGCACTGCAATTACTTGATACTGGTACAGAAATCTAATAGGGTTATATTCCTCTGTTACAGCAGAAATATGATTAACTATTCTTTTCACTGAATAGTCTCATTTAGCATTAGCAGCTTAGCATGAGTAGCTAAAGTACTAGCCTTAGGGTGCAAGAGCTGATCGAGACTAAATTTTTTGATAAAACTAATGCTGCTAACATGGAACTATCTGAATCCAGCAGATTTGAGTGGAATGAAGAAATTAAGGACCAAGGAAACAAGTCCAAGGGAATGAGGTAACTTCATAAGGCCAGCCCAGCAACAATGAAAACCAATAATAAATCAAGAGACCACCAACCAGAATTGAGTGGACTTGGGGACCAGGTGCTGGGTGGTAGAAGTGCAGTTCAGGGGCATGATGATCTGGGCTAGGGGTCCCTCTCCAAAGGCATCCAAATCAAGAACCTGAGAACTAATAAAAGAAGAATTGAAAGCCTTCACTCAGACTTTACATTAATCAGCAGGATTCTAGGGTTGGACCCTGTTATGGTGACCAGCGTGCGTAGATCCATAGCAGTTTGGTGACACAGATGTGACACTAGGTGACCATTGTCAGCACCTCTCCTCTCATCTGATCAGTGCCAATGAGTGAGTTCAACTGGGATCTTTGGCAGACTGAGGCACTGATTATGGTGAGTCTTTAATTCCTGCTTCAAGCCTAAGGGGCAACTCTCAACAGATAGCATATTGTTTCAAGGATTCATGGGGTAAAAAAGGAACAATCACTTAGCCAGCAAGTGTTGACCAGTCTCCACAAAAACAAAGGGAGGAAAGCCTGTAGCAGTCAAGCAGTATAAAATTCCCAAGGAAGCAGAAAAAAAGTATTCAGAAACAAATCAACCAATACCTGAAAAAAAGGGGGTTTATGATCATCCAGTTCCCCACAGAATACCCCTATTTCACCTGTAAGCAAAAATAGGTTAGATAAAGGAGATCCAGAATATTGGTTTGTACAGGATCTTGGAGCAATAAATCAACATGTACCTCATCTTGTGGTTCTGGACCCATCAACAATATTATTACAAATTCCACCTTGGGCAAAATACTTTACTGTTATCAATTTAACAGCTGCGTTTTTTTAGTAGTCCTACAGCAGAAGACAGACAGCATCTGTTTGCATTTATGTGGAAAGGCCAACTACTAGTGTGAATGCACTTGGCCCAAGGGTTCACTGGGTCTCCTATAATATTCTGTGTGCTTAAAGATGACTTGAAAGGTATTATATTACCTGGAGGTTCTATACTTGTACAACATATAGATGATTTGTTACTTGGGAGTAAGATATAGGAAGACTGCTTGAAAGGTACTGCTTGTCTATGTACTGCTTTAGCTGAAGTAAGTCCCTGTCTAAGCTTCAGCTGTGTCAGTAGGAAGTAAAATATTTAGGATTAATCTTAAAAGGACAAATATGAGTAGACCCAGAAAAGGTCTGGGCTATTGTAGAAGGATCTTGACCAGTAACAAAGAAACAACTGTGAGGATTTTTAGGTACAGCAGGGTACTGCAGACCCTGGATACTGAGGCTAGGGAAGTTAAGTGAGCCATTGACAGAAGTTACCATGGCAGAGGAAGTGGAGCCTATACAGTAGGGTCCAAAGAGTAAAAAGGCTTTCCAAACTATAGAAGGAGCTTTAGCTTCTGCTCTGGCACTGTGATTGCCAGATTACTTCAAGCCCTGTGAACTATTTGTGCATAAGAACAAAAGAGTAGCCAGCGGAATCCTTACTCAAAAGCTGGGTCCACACCGCTGCCCTGTGGTCTGTCACTCAACTCCACTGGATCCTGTAGTGGCAGGGGATAATGCCTGTGTCAAAGCAATTGCAGCAACAGCCACTACCATGGAAAGAAGCAAACCATTAGTCCTGGGTCACCCATATGTCCTTCATGGAGTAGAATTGACTTTTAAGAAACATGCTACAGAAGCATTGTCCCCACAAAAAAACAGTCACTATGACTTAATGATCTTAAATGTGGATAATATTACTTTTAAAGGACACAGTGTTTTGAAACCATCATCTTTACTGTGCGTTCCCTGCGATGGTGAGCCGCATCACGATTGTGTTGAGGCGGTATCTTACCCCAGCTGCCTGTGGGAAGACCTGCAGAATCAACCTCTAGAAAACCTGGATCTAACCCTTTTCACTGACAGATCTTTATACTATGTGAATGGAAAATGACACACAGGCTATTCCGTGGTGAGAAACTTAGAGGTACTTGAAGCTGAACCTCTACGACCCTTGATGAGTGTCCAAGGGCCTGAATAAACTGCATTAGCAAGTGCATCCTGGTGGGGATGTAACTGGTGGGTAACTATTTATACTGATTCTAAATACACTTTTGGAGCGTGTCATGCAACAGGTATGCTATGGAAAGAACAAGAGTTCCTTACATTCCTTTACATTAATCAGCAGGATCCTAGGGTTAGACCCTGCTATGGTGGCTGGTGTGAGTAAATCTGTAATGCTGGTCAGTACTAAAATTGCTTATTTGGTGTAGGTATTCCCACGAGGAAAAGAAACTAAATTCTACTGTGAAAGCATCCACATAACCGATTAGACCAATATAATTACATCAACAATAAAAGAACATCAGAGTTCTAATTATCTCAGTGGTACCAAAACCCTATGTACTTTGTAGTGCCCTTTCTCCTTTTCCAACCCAGGATTTGGGTCTGTGTTCTGTAAGTGCAGCCCTCACCTACAGAAATCTGGCAATTTGTACCATCTAAAGTTGGTTGCTCTGGAAACAGGCTACAATTTCTTCCAGCTTCACAGCAAGAGTTGCTGAACTCCAAGACAAACAAGCAAAGCAGCAATGTTCACTTGCTTCCTCAGGCTGACAAACTTGCCTCAGGAGTCACAGGTTATCTTCCTCTTGTCCACTCTTTGAGGACAACTCCAGGAGGAGCTTTTGACTGACTTCAGAGAACACCAAAACCTTGAAGTACCTTTCTCAAAAGGAAGCTGGAACAGGAAATCTCACACAGGCCAGAAAAATCTCAGACAAAAACTGCCCAAGTATCAGAAGGGGAAAGTAGTGGAAGGGATCTACAAGGTTTATAGGGTTACAGAATCAGGACCGTTTCCTAAAAGAGAGCCTTCTGCCTGGTGCCTCCTTTCTCCCCAATCCTATGACTTCTGGCAACATCCTACTTTTCTGCAAGGACTATTAGATATTACTTAAAATATTGTTGCTTGTTATACTAGCAGTGTGGTACATGGTCTTCTGAGCTCCTTTCTTCACCAAGCCATTCATCAAACAATCTGTAATCACCCAGGCACCCAAAATGCAGCCTGCTAGCACAGCACAAAGCAGTGGGTCTTTCAACACAGTCAAGGAAGCACAGCGTTTCTTACCAGATTTTTCTCCTGGTGTCAGGCAGTATGAGGTGAGATCATCAGAACATGTCCTTTTTCTATCTTCTTTTCTCTCTTAGGGACCTGGATACACAAACTGACTGCGGTAAGCGTGCAGTACTCAGCCCTTTCTTGGTAAGGTACAAATTACTTTCCTTATGCCACATGGCCAGCCATGTGCCTGGGCTGCTGGCATATGGCAAGGCAGCACTCCAGATTTTGCTTTGCTAACTTGCTATTTTATTAACATACAGGGGAGGATAGAAAGAAAAGGGTAGGGGAATGTCAGGAAACTTTGGACAGGATCTCACATATTGGACAGCAAACTATCTCCTCAGCAGATGTCTTAAACTACAGGGACTCTTCCTTCTCTTCATAGGCATATGACAGAACAGGAACTCTGAGTCAAGGATGAGATCAACTGGACCCACACATTCACAAAATTAAAATGAAAGCTCAGGAGCTACTAGGGTTTCAGTTTTCTGTTATGTAGTACTGGTTGCTCTGGGTCAGCCCGGCCCCTACCAAAACTCTGCTGAACTCATGCTTTTATTAATCTGCTTGGAAGTTGCTGTGACAGACTAAATAGACTTAATTAGTCTTTTAATTAATGGGTATTTTAGCAGATATAAGCTGCCAAAAAACCACAAGATTACTTGAGGCCCTAGTATAATTGCTGTGCCAGTAGAGAATTACAGAAACCACGCTACACTATGTGTTTCCTTACATACTAAAACTAAATTGCCCATATGTACTTGATGTAAAACTTTTCATGCCCAGTTTGCACCAGTAATATACACACAAATGATCAGATATGGAGAGAACATTCTCCTTTGCTTTCCTCTCTTCCTGCGGTAACCTAGTTCACATTGGAAGAAGGCAGCCAAGTGGCAGTATTTTTCCAGTTACTGTTTAGTAATTTGTTTAAATAAGCTAAAGCAAGTACAAGGTTCTTCCTCTAGGTAGAAGAGTCAGAGTATCCCGGTAAGGTAAGGACAAGGCAAAGCAGGAAGACACAAGAGAGCTTTCAGAGTGCTAGACGAGCATTCTTTTTAAGATGCTGAGATATTTTTAGAGTCTCAGCTCAGCTTGAGCTCCTGTGGGTGTGCAGCATCAGTAGATTACGCGCTGAAAGCTCACGCTGAGCACATCAGAGGCTGTGGGAGAAATCCAGCAGCAGAGCATGCCACAGGCAAGTATGAAGAAGGCGAGGAGGAGGGCAAAAGTGTCATGCTTCATCTTGGGGAGACTTAATGCAAGACAGTGGGCTCAGGGCCAGACAGCAGGGTGGGAATGTGAGAACTAGGTTGTTAGAAACTGTAGAACAGAAGCAGATTAAAAACTTCACAGCGACAATGGAGAAGGAACAACAATACTCTCCCTGTTCCCTAATTCAGTTATCCTCATGATCATGCGTGATTAGAAATGGACTACCTCATGAAGATTTTCAGACAAGCAAGATGCAGAGCTCGTGTCAGGATCCAGATTTGATTTTGCTGATGAATCATAATCAGAAAAACATTTTAAGATGTGGAAAAGGCCCACCTGGTCTTCAGTCCTTCCAGGGACGCAAATCCAATGCTAGTTTCCTTTCCATACTGTAAGAATGCGATTAAAATGGTACAAAAAAAGGAATGAAGGCATGATTGCCTTTACTCAGTTCCTTTTTTCAGTTTTCCTTACAAGGAACTTTAAATTGTTGTGGGTTTTTTTTTTTTTTCCAGACGTCACGTTCACTCCAAGGAAACATGGTCTTCTCACATGGGTGAGGAAATTGAACCTTAGCATCTCTTCCTTCCCCTTAAGACTTCCCCCACCTGTACTTCAAAGGGCACAAGACAAACAGTGAATTGCAGGGAAAGCTTCAAATATAATCAACAAGCTCTGTATGCTTATGAGTAAATGTTCACAGCTCTTCTTCAGTAATGCCAGGGAGCAAGAGTGCTCCAGAAAAGAGCGAATAGGGGAGCCTTCAATTACTTACATAGATGAGAGTAAAGAGTCTGCTATTCTCACATAACTGGCAAGCAGTTGGAGGGGGCACTTTACTCAACATGTAAAAGAGAAATTTGTCTGTGGAGTTAACTTAAGCCTCCTAACATGGCAGCAACACTGTTTCCGTACTGTATGAGACAGAAAACCTCAGCCCAATCTCAAGCTGGCAGATGAAGGTTACCCCCACTCCCATCAATACAGATCCCATTGCTATGTCTTACCTTGGGTGCTTTTCCCCTCTCCTTGCCTGCTCAGTGCAAAAAGCAACAGTTACGAGGAATTTAGAAATCTCAAGTGATTGAAAACAGACACAGGCTTCGGGTTTTATAGCAGATATAATTTAGCAAAAAACAAAAATATAGTTTTCTGACATATTTTTAAAAGCAGTTTTAAAAATTATTTGCCCAGGTCAGGTTAAAATGATTTAAAAGCAAAATTATCAGGAAAGACTCTTCAAAAGCAACATTACACTACATCATCACCTTTTCCATCAAAGCAAAGGTCATGGTTCTAATATGTTTTCAAACACAAACTTAACTCCAAATATTTATTAATAAAATAATGAGTAGAAACACTTATTCCTCAAAATTCTACACATCTTCCAATGTCAATCCCAGCCCTTGGCCACCTTGACTGTTTTTGCCCATTCTAAAACATATTAACACAAGACTAAGGGAATTAGACCCAGGGGAGAAGAGAACAGAGAAATATTATCAGAGGAGAAAGAAAAATGGGAGCAATTTACATAGCCACAATTGTAGACATGCTGGTAACACTACCTGTATTTGCTGCCTTTCTCACTGCACTGGGTGCAGTAAAAGCCAGACCTCCCATTACCACCAACTCAGGTTGTACTCAGACTCTATACAGCCTACCCTCCCCTCTCCTTTAATGACAGTGAAATTCAAGTCAAGTTCCATCATTTGAGTACACCCACAGGGAATTTTACCCTGTAACTTCTACCGATCTCACAAGAAGGAGTAATAAACAAGAACTATTTCAAAACTAATTAACACAAAGAGTAAGAAAACATAAGTAAGAATGTAAGAAAACAAGATGCAAGACAAGATTCAACAGTAACTAACCACATGTTAAGAGCCCTGTAAATCAACATTTTGTGCCTGCACAACCAAGACACAGGCAACATTCTCTGATACTATGCGTCTTCTCAGAGAGTTCCACCATAAGCACATAAGCCTTGGTAAGGATTGTCCTTGCTTCTGTTACACTGAGTGATCTTGCTCAGGAATCTAATTTAATTTCATTGATTTCTTCTTCTTGGCTCGTTTGGACACAGCACTCAGAGCAGACTCTGAAATACCAACGGATGTCTGAGGCAGGAGTAGCTTTCCAGACTGTGTTGGGTACTTGGTTCTCATAAGGACTTTAAACAGTGGCTGGGACAACATATGTTTTAGTTGTTTTTTCATCCCCTTCAGCATCTTTTGCTTCTGGCTTTCTTCTTGCTCACTAGCTTTTCTTCCTTGAGGCAGAAATCAAACATACAGAATGTTACTACAAGAGAAGAAGTTGCAGCGCCTCTTTCACCAGGCTTTTGTAGTGTCAAGGGCAGATGCTAATCTCATCTTTCTCTCTAACCAGGTCACTCAACTCCCATATAGTCTTCCAGTCATCTGTGACACTTTCAGATAACCCAGGCTGTCCTTAAGATAACAACATCAAGAAGAGTTGTGACTACTGAGTGACTGTACCCTGGGTATCATTCTGCTAAATCATTCAGTTGGCTCTCAATCCAGAACAGACTCAGGAACAAAAGGAAAGGGGACCCAGAAGATGAGGTTTTAACCCAGGGCTTCTAGCTAAGGCAGAGGCTTCTTCTGTGTATTTTATTACTTTATGCATGCCTCATTTCAGCACCTGTAAAAGAGGAAGCCCTTTCCTCCTTACATACAGACAACAGTAAGGTGATCAGATTAAGTAACACAGGAGAAAGAAGGACACAGAAAAGACTGGAAATACTTAATATGGTCAAAGGCCTGAACTGGAGAGAATAAATGAAATCAAGGTTACTGCAGTGTAAATTGAAAGGACATTACACTACTTTCTATCAGTGTAAGAAGCATTTCATTTATGGGAGGAATGGCTGAGATTTTAATTGGTCTCCAATAATCTACTAAAGAACTGGAGACTGAATACATTTTAAAGCATGAATCTGGCACAATTCTGGGTGGCAATTACATAGTGCTTTACTCAAGAGCCACAACTTACTTGGACTGGATGTGCTGTTTTGAAACTCATTTCAAAGCACAGCATACTCAAATTGTGTCAAAACAACACAGCAGAGCGCTAATTATCTGAGAGAACTCTTGAACGGTTTGGACAGAGATGATCAGTGCTTGCTTGCAAAGTGGTTGAGAACAAGCTAGTTCAGTCATGAATAAAGGAAAGAAAAAAAAAGCTAATCTGAACATGCTTCAAAAATAAGGCATCTACATATTTAGCAGCTAATAGGTCAGAGATAGCTTAAGCTGAGGTGACCTAAGCAGCACATCTATTATACAGCATGCCTTCAAAGAACTGGTAGGAGATCATGCCTTCAGCTCCTAAAACCTGAACACAATGTGGCATTTTACAGTGCCTCTAAACACTGCAAAACTTCATGGCATTGAACTAATAGGCACCTGTACTTGCACAGCCCTACACATTCTCTCAGGCACAGCCAGCAGCACGCTGAATTTTAAAAATGTAAGAAATTATTTACTTCTAACACACCACCAAAAATCTCAGCAACTTGAATATAAGTATCGTCCATTTAGCCCACACAACTTAACCTACATAAGGCTCACATAATTTTCGGAGTTTGCTATTGCTTCTTGGGTGTTCCCACACAGATCTGTCAGGCTCCTGTCCTGTTTCCTGACTACAGGGGGGTGGGGAAGATAAGCACTAGTGGGGAAACAGCTTTTTCTTTGACACAGCTTCTCTTTGCCAGTATTGACTGTGGAAAGTACTGGGACACTTCACTGAAGTCTTAGCTGAGCCACACACACAGATGGTTTTAGATCAAGTGGTGATATCTGTAGTCCAAATTATCAGTATAGGTGACAAGGAGTGGACTGACAGTGAAAAGATTGGAAGTACAAGAATATCACAGTGTCCACACAATAATAAAATGGGTGACCTGTTGCTGAGATAAAATGGGCAAGATTCAAGCAGGACATACTGGGCTGTTACATTACCCTAAAATGTCTGCCAGAAGCTAAGCAGTTCTTGTCCTAAGACACGTGAAATTGTCTGAAACTTGTCAGAATTGTCACACCTCACTCCCTCAGCTCCAACACTACCTACTGCAAAATCATCCTCAAAATGCCAGCGATACCCTGCACTAAGTAACTGCACTCCTTTCTTTCCCCTCCTGCCCTGCAGGTTTTAAGAGCTTCTCTGCCATGGTGGGGCTTCTTCTAGACACCAGTACTATGGAACCAACTGAGCATACCCAAACACAAGCATTTCTACTTGCCCATAAGCATGTCATCATCAATATCCATCTCAAGAGCCTCTGCAGCTTGCTGAAGCCAGGAGTTGTGTTGCTTTGCCCGACTGTTGAAAAATTCCGCCTTCTCTATCTGTCGTGCCAAATTCATCCGCTCCTACAACAAAAGTACATTTTAGACATTATGATCAGGTTCAAGTGTGGGGCACTTTAAGAGAATTGATGTTTCAGGGCACACATTACAATGCAACTGAGGTGCAGAGATACTTTTGTTCCCTACTCCTATCCCAGCGGATGTCCCACGTAATAAAGACATGTCATCATTTCCTAAAGTGTTTTCCTTCTTCAGATCCATGATAGAATCCAACTTATAAAACACCTCAACCACTAATCATGTCTGAATGTTAACTCCTCGTTCTTTAAACAAATCATTACAAGCACTTCAGAGACATCAAGGAAAAACCATGATTGACATACCAGTAACTTCCAAGTTACATATTTACATAGTATGGCTGGATCTTAAATTTACTAGGGTCAGTAGTTAGGGGCACCCCCTAGTTTCATCCTACTCTGAAAAAGTCAGCTCCTGCAGGACATATGGAAGAAGCTACTTACTTTTTCAGAAATGCACCAGAACCTTGTTTAGGCACAGGACAAAATGTCCTGTCCTTCCCAGTTGCACACAGGTGGAACAAAGATGTCCAGCAAACCTAACCCAACCCACAGCCTTCCAGCTGGGACAAGCTGTCTTAAATAACTAAATCATTATGGAAAGGAAATCTGCACTGACAGCAAATAATAATCAACCCAGCAGCAAGTTCTGCTGTTTGGAATGTGCCTGTGGTTGCACAAAACAAGCCCTGTGCAGGACACCCTGACCACCCCAGATGAATAGTCTGGTGCTACATAGCAGCCAGAACTGCAGGGATAATTAAGATTCAGACACAGAAGAAATGAAATGTATGGTTGACTAATAAAACCAGTCATTTCTTCTTAGATCATTACAAGAAATTTTTTTTTTTTTTTTTTCCCATCTTTTTAAAACTTAATTCCCAATTCCTCTTTTGGTCTCTCCTCTACCCTGGTTCACCACTTCTATTCTTCCTCAAGTGTGAAATCCCTTCAGACTTTTCCTGAACCTGAATGAAGTCAGGCAGAACCAGGGAAGGAGTATGCCAAAGGGGCAGACATACAGAACCAGCACCGCTATTAGTCCCAACTACAATGGCTTTGTGATTAAGCCTGCAGCAAAGTGTAAATGAGACCTGTCCATATGAAGGGCCTAGGAGGCTGCAGTCCTGTAATTACAGTTACAAAGACATCTTTTCTGGGGAGAGGAGCACTACTACGATTAGGAGAGAAGATTGTGAGACAGTGGCAGGAAAATTACAAGCGTGGAAACAATATTTATTTGTCCATTAATTGACGGAGCATGATAAAAGCCAAGAACTACTCATAAAGAAACACAGAAGGGATCTCTAAAGAAACTCTAAAAACAACAGATTCCTTTCAGTAACCAGAAACATTTGGTGGGTGGAGGGGGGCTGCAGGGGAGATGGAAAAAAGTAAGTAAAACTCTCATTGTTACTACCAAGAGGAAAAAATGAGTCTGTAGAAGCATTTCTTTGATTTTCTTCCTCTTTCAGAAAGCTGCATCTCCTGAAAGACTCACGCTAACTACCCCATTTGCAACAAGCCTGGGCTTCGAAACTTGATGACATTATTTGCCTTGCAAGGCAAGGTACCGCTGCTATTGGAGCAGACCCAGTCCAAGCCAGATGGATAAACATGAACTAGAATACCATAAGGAAGAAACCTGTTGCAATATCTGACTGCTTGCATTTTCTCCTGTTCTCAATAACTGTGCAGTATTCAGAAGCTCCAACCCCAGCTGTATTCCTTTCAAATACAATATTTAAGTTACGTCCCATTCATACATGGCTGATGTCACACAAACTGTTGAGAGAATTCTGAGACATGAAATGGCTTCTTACTCAAGAAACAGAAAATCTGTGTTGACTAGATGCTTTCTAAAATATACTGGTTTATAAATCCTAACCATTGTCTTTCTTGTGAGCGAGTGAGTGAATGGCTGAATTCTCCTTCAAACAGGCAATAACCTTGAAAAAGGAAACACACCTGGTTTGATAGGGTTCACTGCCAGCTGGGGCCTCACACTGTAGGAACTTTCAGAAAAGCAGACAACTCCCTACTTCAACTGAGAAGAGGCATATGAAGACCACTGAAGATCTCTAGATCTGCCACTGTTCTCTAGTCTGTTCCTAACACAAGAAGCATTAAACAATGTACTTAACAGAGCCATCCCAGCTCCCCATCTACAAAACACACTGGCTTCTCTGTACTGTTTTGGGGAATCTAGCCAAGAGAAACTCTACTGACAACGTGCAAGAAAAATGAAGTGATATTTATGTCTGAACACATTTCTTGTTCCACTGATTGAGGAGAAATGACAAATATTGCTTAAAAAAAAAAGATAAAGTGTGATTAACTTAGTTTTCAAATCCAGGTCCTGAAGAGCAAATTTCACCTGAAACCTAGAAAGAACACAATGCAGCAACATAAGTAAGCAAGCAACTACTCAGGCTGCAGAGATTGTTGTTGCTTTACCTTGACAGAAGTCATGCACTTGGTGTCAACAGGGAAAAACGGCAGCTCCTCACTCTTCTCCAATGTTTTATAAATTTTCCTGAAATTGATCAAGTCATCAGGGCCAATAAGCAATAGGCTAAGGCCTTCATTGGCAGCTCGGGCTGTTCTGCCGCTTCTGTGTATGTACAGCTCAGAAGTACGAGGGACCTGCAAATATTCAGAAAAACCATAAAGCTGGCCATGGAAAGCTAGCAGCAGCCTATCGTGCTTTGGCAAAGAGTTTGCCAGAGAATACTGTTCTTTTATATACACATTGTATACTGCATGTAACACAGCTGGAGGTATAGTAAAAAGTGATGTCCGGAGACACTGTGTTCTCTGGTCCATTATCCTTGCATAATCTTTGCTGAGTCTCTCCTAACTTCTGACCCTCTGTCATTTCATTTGCAAAGCAGGAAAAAATTGTATGTGTCCTCAGAAAAGAGTTACAGGGCTGAGTCATTTGACATCTTTCGATATCAAAGTTAAGCAAAACCCAAGGAGACTCATATCTGTTATGTCATTTCTCATATATAATCACACATTCATGAGGTGCTAACTACCAGTCAGTCACTGCATCAATGAGATCCTTATGTACAAAGCACTATGGACAGTTAAAATCATAATGATTTTATCTCTCTGCTCAGGTCTGTACTATACAAAGGACCGAGAATCACAGCTTTATAGTGCTCAGGGTTTGGATCAGCAAAAGCTTAATTCAGAACCAAAACAGGAAAAGCAAAAACACTGAAAATACTTAACCTGGTAGTGGATGACATGCTGCACGTTGGGAATATCAAGACCACGAGCTGCAACATCTGTTGTCAGGAGGACGCAGCTGAGAAAGTGATAACATTTAATGAACATAAAATTGAAGACTAAACCATCTGCCAAGGAACATGAAATACAGCGACCTAGAATTCTACCACAGCAATTTAAGGAACAGATTTGTACTGTATCATCTGCTGGAAATATGCTATTTGTTTGCCATTACAGAAAATTATATCCAATATTACATCAGAGGCAGTCTTGAAACAGCAATTTTTTAAGTAAAAGAAAAAAAATGCAAATGTTACCTTCAGCAGGCCTATTCTGACTCCAGTAAAGAAACTTGCTGCCCTGCTCATCCTGTTTTCCTGTGCTTTTTCTCCTATCTCCAACTCACAGGAATGCTAGTGAAAAATTGCTGTATCCAACCACTTGGAAGGGTGGTATGCTCCCCTTCACTACATTTTTCAGTGCTCTGCCCAGGCTGGGTTTAAAAGTATCTTTAGCTTGATATAACAATCACTCATTGATCTTTTGGCAGGGCAGACAGGTTATTACAAGTCTTACTTGTTATGAAAAATCACATTATTAATATTATAGATTTAATTAACAGCTTCTTGGGACTGAAACACCTTCTACCAAGTTGAAATCAATTAAGTTTTCTCAGTACATTAAAAGCTGGAAATACAAGGAGAGGGATTCTGTTCAGACAATTAGTATTTCTCCTTATCCCTAGAAATGAGTAACTACTCAAAAAAGTCATTTTTTTATATAAACTGACTGCTACAAAGATGAAAGTCTCCCTAGGGTACGGCACAATTAATTAAAAAAAAAAAATTTAATCTCCCAGCAACTGAAATATGTTACTTGTGGGTAATGGGAATTTGTTAAGATTTTTATGGCATCAAACTGCATACTCTATTGCTACAAGGTTCAAAGCAGAAATAAAGAAAATTCTACGGCTTACTACCTGCAGGAGTCTGTGATAGATGGTCTCAGATTTCTTCTTGCCTTGAAAATCTGCAGTGTCTGAAAATGCCTGGTCTGCCGTAGGCCAATGGTGTTGATACTACATTTTGCCAAGGGATACTGCATCTATCAGGGCAATTCAACCTCTGCTCTCCTTGCCTGAGTCTATTACTAAGGTACAAATTCCCACACAGTCAGACAGCACACAGCACTTCACAACAGGACTAAACTGTGAGGCTTCTGGATTATGGAAGTACTGAAACCACCAGCCTCCTCCCACAGACAGCACGAAACAGTAATACTTAAAAATGGCACAAGGCTTGGTAAACTTGATTGCCCAGTGCTGCTGAAAGGCACAAACAGCCCTTCTCTTGGACCGCTCTAGGATATCATGACCCTCAGGAAGCTAATTTATCTAATTAAACCCAGAAAACTCTACCCCAGCAAAAAGTGGTCAGTTTTCCGATGGCTTAGTGAGATGAAACAACTTACAGAAGGATCAAATGAGCTGCAGAGCCAGGGCAGAGAGGTGTGCAGGATGGTTATAAAAGCACAGAGCTGAAAACAGGGCAAGTGACAGCTCCTTCATCACAGAGCTGCCAGACCACAGGATAATTCAGGCTCCAAGCAACCTCAGGAGGTCTTTAGCCCAACCTCCTCCCTGAAGCAGAATGAGCCATAAGGTTGGACCACATTGCTCAGGTCTTTTTCCAGCTGAACCTCAAAAACCTCCAAGAATGACTAGAACTGTTTCAATGCCTGACTGTCGTCACAGAAAGAGCATTTTCTTATATCCAACCTGAACTTCTCATTTCAACTTGAGCCCGTTATCCCTCATCCTCCTACCAAATACTACTGTGAATAGCCTGGCTTTATCTTCTTTGGTAATATTCTTTTAAGATGTCATAGCACTGCCATTAGGTCTTCATAAAGTCTTCTTCCCAGGGAATACAAACCCAGTGCCCTCAGCTTCTCCCCTTGCGGAGCCACTGATTCCTGACCATCTTGATGGCCTTCCATTGAACTTGGTCTAGTTCATCCTCAGCCACCCAATGAAACCTCATCCTTAATCAATAATAACATGGCCTCATGAACAGGGGACTTGCATCCCCAGCTAACTCTCCCAACCCGTTCCTACTCTAACAGAGCTGTTTCCTCTCCTAACTACTCTCTGCATTATTTCTTTCTCTCTTTACTAGGAAGTAGAAAAATCAACTCACCTCTCTCGTTCAGCAAACCTTTCCAGGTTTTTCAGCCTTTGCTTTTGGTGCATGTTGGCATGCAAAGGAAGAGGATCACAGTTTAGTATAGTGAGGAGGGAACTGAGGCGTTTTACACAGTCTATGCTGTTTGCAAAGACCATGGTTCTTCCTGGATACTGGAGAAGAAAGTAATAGAGATAATAGTCCTTCTCATTTGTATTACAGTGGATTCTGGTTTCTGTCAGAGTCTCAACAGTAGCCTCTTTCCTTGTTAAGTCTATTACTTTGGGTTTGCCCTTTATTCCTACTTTTTCCATTAACAATTCTAGTTTGGTCTTCTTGTCCATCTTTTTAGCATTCTTTTTCTGTAAAACTCTTGTAGGAGTCTGGTGGACTAAAGTCAAAGTGGCAGAAAACACAAAAGTCTGTCGTTGAGGGTTATACTGTGAATCATTTAAGATTTCCAGCAACTGAGACAGCTCTAAGAAGTGACCTTTCTCAACCATTCGGTCTGCTTCATCAATCACAAGGCACCTGTCAAATTGAAAATACACAGTAAAAACACACTTGTGTAGATAAATACACATCTGATACACTTAAAAATAACTTTTCCTGATAAATACATAAGGGAAGTTCTGCACAAAAAACCCAAAGGAACATCAGGTATGCTGGGGTAGCTACAGTGGATTCCACATTTCTTTTTGAAAAATCAGGTTTCTAAAAGAAACTCTGAGCTTCTTGCTACTGGCTTTAATTGACATTTCCCTCCATCAGTATAATCACTGCACATTTCAATAAAACATTCTGGCAAAGAAATTATTTAATCATTTAGTAAACATAATCAGTATGCAGTGACACCCACTTCAGTATCCAGCAGATAGTCTAAAAGGCACCTCTACCTGAGCTGCCGAAGATCTGAAAGATGCGGATGTCTCTCTTTAACTAACTCCCACAGACGGCCTGGGGTTGCAATTACGATTTCTGGCTTTCGATTCAGTACACGTTCTTGCTTCTGTGCAGCCATGCCTCCGACTAGAATTGCAGTCTTAATGCCTAGAACATAGAAGTAATAGTTTTTATTTCACTAATTTATCAGTGAATGTCTTTACACACGTTCACTCTAAGTATTTTAGAAAGTCTATACCACAACTTGCAGCAAGCATTTTGGCCAGGAAACTTCAAGGGTTTTCTCTAACACTGAACTCCCAGCAATGCCCTTGATTTTACAGAAAAATCCTCGTTATAGTTAGTTGCCAAAAATAAAGTAATCCTTCTTTCAGAGCACCTGTCTTCCAGTTGCAGGAAGAATCACATACGTCCCCCACAGCTGTTAGTTTTGTTTACCTGTACTTCAGAATCTCATGTTTTGTCAATTATATCTGCATGAACAAGCATGTTCTTGTTATGAATAACCAGCAGGAGGCCCCTCCAAGAATAAGACTGAGAAATGCTTGTCTTGCTAATAGCTGCTCATTTGACATGGAATAATCCTAACAAGAACACTCCCACCCAATTAAAGATTCTTTGGACTGCACAGTAGCACATACTCTGAGTTAGCTTTAAGCAATTTCAGGTACTAAAATAAGTTTATCTTTGGAAGCACAGACTCCACACATACCTTTTTTCACCCTACTTTTCAAAGAATGCACTGGCTCATGACAAACTCAATGCTGCTATGCAAGATTCCTCCAGTATCTACGCTACCACAGATCTGTCTTCCCTACTACTTGTGGAACCCCATGTTTCCAGGAGGGTTTTTTTTTCAAAGTGAGTTTGAGACAATGAATAAAAAAACCCCAAATCAAAACACTTTCTTTCCTGCTGCAGCAACTATGTATCACTTGGACAGCAGATTTTTACACACAAATAGCACTTCTCCTATCAGAACTGTACTGACATAAATTGATTATTTCAGGCTAGGAGTTAAAATTAGCCTTGTAATCAGCTGTAGACTGATGAGCACAGCAGGACGTATAGACACCAAAGAAAGATGTGCTTAAAAGCAGCTCACTGCACTGTGTATCCTCTTCATTTAGTAAAAAATTATTACTAGAAGAGAAGTGGGGACGTGTTTCCCAGTTCTCCCCATCTTGAACAGTTTCACATCCTCACTCATTCACTTAACAGATGTGCTGACCTCTGGTTTGGAAGAGAAAGGAATAGGAATTGCTTTCATTGGGCATGTTACCCAGCAACATGTTGTAGCCTGACTACTAAAGCATGAGTAAATAGCTATTTGAAGGAAGAAACATTTTAAAGCAAAATATCTCACATTAACTGTTTACTTCCATATGCATCTCACTGAAGAACGTTAACATATTTCTCAATCATCTGTTACTACAAACCCTTACCCTTCAAAAGCCACTGCAATTTTATGATGCGGGAGAAACTGTGGCACACATTCTGGCTCAGCACCAACGCTGAGACCCAAACCCAATGTAATCCAGGACATGGCCCATGGGGTCTACATACCTGTAAACTTTGCAGCTGCATCAATGTGGTGTTTTACTTGTACAGCTAATTCTCTTGTGGGAGTAAGGACCAGTCCTAAGAGAGGTCTCTTTTTATGGGAGCCAACAGTACGTGTCTTGTCACCAGAATCAAATCCAAAATTTTCCAGCACCTTCACGCAGCCTTCTGTGAACGATGCATCATCTTCATCTCCACTATCTCCAACCTGCTGATGGGTTAGTTTTTCTGCTTCATCCTCATTTTCCCATCTTGTTTCATCATGATGCTGATGAGACTCTTTAGAAACACTGTCATTTCTAGTTGTTGAGCTATTTGATTTTTGCCACTGCAGCACAGAATGAATCATTGGAATTGCAAATGCAAGCGTTTTGCCGCTTCCTAAAAAAACAAACCAGAAGAATAATGCAGACTGACAAGTCATTTATTTGAGAAGATAAGAAAATTAACAGCCAATCACACACTGGTTTTAAAACATAAATTGTAACAGACAAAAAATGCTTGATCTTTAGAAGACCAGAAACTTGCAGCAATATCATCTTTTCTCCTGTTCTCGTTATCCATCTCCTTTAGGTCATCAATAGCTTACATCCTGGGGAACAGGTATTTTTCCAACCTCTAGCAGGTCAGGCAGATTCATTTGTTCTGAAAGTGTTTCTAAAAGCTGCACTTGCAGTCAAGATATTTTTAAAGAACTGTATGCCCTTAAGGAGAATACCATGCCCTAATTGACAGTTCTGATCAACATTCTCCAAATAAAGGAATAGTAAATGAGGCCAAGGACAAAGTGGAATGTACTTGCAGGATTCATTTCCATCTTCAATTTACAGTACTGTGTTTACAAATTTCTGAGAAACTGTATTTTGAAATACTCCACCATCTAATTTTGTGATCTATCACTAGCTCACATTTTTACAATCAAAACACATAAATCTGATTTAAAACAAATAATCCACTTTAGAGAGAATGGGGTAGTCAAATGCAAAAAATGCTCCCCTGACTTTAATTTCAAGGGTTCACTGTACCAAGTACAAGTCACATCTCAGCCACACATTCCCTTCTGAACTATCTGTTACTAATAACAATATTAGGAGAAGCCTGGCAGCACATCTAGCCCAGTTAAAGTTCTCATAATTACCAGTTCATTCATCACAAAAGCAGCATCCGAAACACAAGGCACTATTACACGATTCCACTAATAGGCCACTGCTGGGAAGCAATCCTCCAGAAATCTCATCTCAATTCCTTGAGCACTGTTAGTCCATGTCACAAACCCATGATGGCTTGCCAAATTCAGCAACACAGAATTTTGACCATTTAGAGGAGACCCATAATATTAGTTAATGAACACCTAAGTCCGGTATCACTGTCCTGACCAACACTGCTGCAAAGTCTCCACATCCACCTTTCTGTGTGTATGGGATCTCTCTTACGAAATCTGCATTTGAAGCAGAAAATGTTTACAATCTAAATTTGCAAGGCACTTATACAGTAAGATTCTGTATTACCAGAACATCAGTTTTTAAGGTAAAGAACACTGCTGATCTTGAATTAAATGCAATGTAATTTGGCTGGTGCAAATGTCGGTACTGCACCCAGCTAGATTATGGCTGAGATAATCAGGACTGTTCTGCAGGCACTAGATTCACCCACAAATTAAACAATCACCTCACAGGGTATCTTATCTTCACAACACACAGAAGACATACCATAGCCACACCTGCAAGAAGGAAAGTATATCTTGGTACCCTCACAGATACTACAGCTCAAGCTAATTTATGATCTTTTAAATGGTTTTAGACTGTAAGATTTTAGAGAGATATAATTTGGTTCCTTAACCAAAAGACTCACTAGTAATTACCTCTGGTAATGAACAGAACTGGTTATATCCACTGCAAAACCAATAAGCCTTGACATTCCCTGGATCTGATCTCCACAGGGATCTACCACCATATTAACAACTTGCTCTTCTCCCCATGTTGCTGCAGTAAGGGGAAGATGAATAGTTCTTTCACTTGTCACCTTCCTCCCTCAGGCCCAATGCTAAGGGAAGCTGTAGGATGTAGAAAAAAGAACTGCAGCTTCAGCCTCTTTCAGCTGCAGCACTTCCTGACGGACAACTGTCCGCATCTTTTCTCAAGTTTCTACAGGAACACTGGTGACCCACTGGGCTCCCTGGAGAGAATGTGGCTTTTTCTCATAGAAAATCAATGAGCAAAACACAGTCCTACTACCTCAGGGTTATGCAAAATTACAGAGCAGTGTCACAATCTGCCACCAGCCACGCTTTCCATTCTGCAGCTGGAGAGAGATCTGCTTTCCAGCAATGCCAAAATGGCATTTCTTCGCAGCACAAAACCACCACTGAAATTTTCAGTTCCATTTTCAAAAACACTTCCTTTGGGTCTTTCCAATTTTATTCAAGCTAATAGCACCAGCCTAGCTTCTAATTAAAATAAAAAATGCAATTGACTGTGTATGTTATTAGTTACTATACCTTAATGCTCAAGAGCTGCTTTACAAGACAAGCAGTGAGTTAAGACAACTGGAACATGTGAAAAGAATGCAAAGGAAGCCGTTAAACCAAGGTAGCTTCCAATTGTGCTTCCTGGTTTTGGGTTTTCTTAGGAAAAAAATGTTGCATTGCTAGAGAAAACAAAACTTCAAAGGTATGAGCAGCAAAAAAGTTAGAGGGAAAGTAATGCTCTGAGACTTGACAGCATTAAGTAAAAAAGGACCTTGTCACAGTTTAGGGTCACAGGCAGAACAGAACAGCATGAGCTAATCACAAGCTGGACAAGAGACATTACCTCTCAAGTCGTCAGTGTAACACTCACTTCAAGCACAAGCAGTGAGAAGGGCTAATGGCAACATACAGCCCAAACCCAGAGACAGAGTGCAGGGTGGGCCTTGGTCGCTATGAGAAAGGCCTAGGCCATATTCATACCTAACTGCGCCTAGTATTTATTCATCACTACAAGGGGTAGTGATAAATCTTCAGGGGAACATAGTTTTTCTGCATTGCCTTGGCACAGGGACACCCATGGAAGGTAGCGTGTTGGAAAAATGACCCTATTTGCTTCAATAATTACGCTCTTTGTGGTGTATCACCTTACAGTTCCCAAAATAGGAAACAATTTGAGAAGCAACAGAGACTTCTGTCAGAAGCCTAAAAATTCATTGAGACCTCAAAGATCTGTACGCTGTAGTTTGTAAAGATAGAAAGTCCCATGTTTGTAAGTTACAAAGTTTCAATACTTCACAATGAATCGTTACCAATATGTCAAATATGCAGAAGCTACCAGCTCTTCTCCTACATATAAATGCTTCTTCTGATACAAATAAAAAGTTGTAAGCATATGCTGCATTTAAAGAGGGGAGTTAGGAAGTTCCCAGCATATATAAGCCATTTAACAGATTTGTACCTGTTTCTGCAGCACCAAGAACATCCATATTATCCCGAATGGCAGAAGGCAAGGCTAAAGCCTGAATGGGAGTTGGAGCACTAAACCCAAGGTAGCTTAAGGCCCGCAACACTGGTTCAGGTACAAACAGGTTTTTCCATGCAGACACGTCAGCTTTGTGATCAGTTGAGGCAGATAAAACTTCTGTTGTCCAGTTTTTAACTTTTTTAGAAGTAGGTACTGACGAAAGAGCTTCCTGAGCTTGAGAATCCTTATATTTAGCTACCTTCTTTTTCTTTGGAGCATCTTTTGTGCTTGAAGTGCTCTCAGCCACATGTCCATGGTGCTCACAATTAACCGCTTCAATTACTCCATTGCACTTTGCCTCTTTATCAACTTGGCCATCAACTTCTGCTACATTAGGATCATTGCTTTTATTGATTTCACTTCTCAAGTCTTTGCTTTTCTTTTTCTTTTTGGGAGGGACGACAGTGGCTTCCTCCTCTTCTGCAATGCAACCTTCTGAAACACTCTCAGCCTTTCTCTTCTTATCTTTTACTTTCCCCACTTTGGAAGAACTTACTAGTTTGTACTCTGTAAGTTCCTCCAAGCACACTATATTTCCAAACTCCTCATCAGCAAATAGATTGGGGTCAATTTCCACCGTTTTCCATTTTCCTACTACTTCAATGCCTTTTTGTTTCAGTTTAAAGGAAGATGTCAATCTCTTTCCTTTTTTGGTCTTCATTTTTACCTAAAAAGAAACCGAGGCATAAGAGAGTAGGGGATCAGATCAAAAGAATGCGGATTACACTGATGATATTCAAAGAAGTGGGTACACAAAGCATTTTTTTTTTTAATATTGTTAGCATGAATAGCCTTAAGTATAACTAGAGCAGGCCAGAGCTACAGCCTCGCTCCTGGAACAGCTCCGGAGATCAACTTAGAATCGCCGGAAAAACCCCACACACCACGAGGCGTTCCCGACCCTGCTTACCCCGGGTACCACTCGCCAAAGGCCCGGCCCGGCCCGGCCTCCGCTGCCCCAAGGGAGCTCCGGGCACTTACCGGGACACGCGGGATCCCGAGGGGCCCCACGGGACCGCAACCTCTAAACGAGGGCCTACACCCCGCGCTTACCACCCTTCGCAGCACCAGGACGGAGAGGAGCGGAGAGCAGGCCCGGGGCTCCCCCCGCCCCAGCAGCTGCCGCTAACGCCGCCACCAGCCGCGTGCGCTGCCGGCCGCCGCCATTGCCGCGTGACATCACTGCCTAGCGCCGCGGCGCACACGGGCGCGCTCTCAGGGGGCGGTGCCAGGTGGGGCGGTGGGAGGAGGCGGCGCGCGCATGCGCCCCGCGGAGAGCGGGTGCTGTCCTCGTGAGGGGGAGGCTCGGTCTGGCCCGGCCGTCCCGCCCTGCGAGCGTCCCGGTGGCTGCCCCTGCGGGCGGGCCCGGGGCTGGCTGTGCTCCGCGGGCCGTGTGGGGTGGGCAGCCTGCCCTGCGGAGCCAAGGGCGCAAGCGCCTGCGGTAACGGACGGGTTTCCGCGCCGCCCGTCAAGTGCGCTTCGGTTGTGGGGGGGGAGGCTGGCGCTGCCGGGGAGACGAGCCGCCCGGGTAGCCTGGTGGCTCGGCTTGTCCTGTCCCCCGCCGAGACGACCGGCTGGGGACGGGCGGGGCGGGGCGGGAGCAGTGCGGCTGTGCTCAGCCGTGGTGAGCGGTGCTGTGTAGCCGGCAGTGGCTGCTGTTTCTCCTGCCGGTAGAGCATGTGCCCTGCTCGGGGGAGAGGGTTGTTCTCAGCCAGGCCTCAGTGCTCTCGCACGGCCCCTAAGAGTCCTCCAGGCTTTCTGTATATTTGGCCATATGATCGAGCTTAAGGAAATTAGATTTCTAATGTGTAAGCAGCGAATGTGAAGGAAGGGGAATACTCCCTCTTCTTTCCAGTTTTTGGTTACTGGAGAGCAACGTGTGCTTGCCGGCATTGCTATCAACTTGTTACTGCAGTGTACATTTTGAACAAAGCAAACAGCAGGATAGCTGTGGTTTGCAATCCCCCTGGACAGACAATGCTGATCATGACAGCTACTTCGCCAGCATACAAGTGAGCATAACTTTTTTTCTCATTGGGCACTGCCTTCATCTTTCACAAGTGCATCAGTAGCTATGGTGCTGTTTACATAAATAATACTTAAGTGAAGATTACACATACTGCTGGAGCCGTGACAAAAAAGGAACACGAAAATTTGTTATCTCCTTGCAACTGAAAAGTTTCTTTCAGAACATAATCAACATCTCTTCATCTCTCTTCATGGGCCCCAATGGGATGCACCCACAAGTGCTAAGGGAGCTGGCTGATGCTCTTGCTCTGGCACACTCCATGATTTTTTGAAAGATCATGGAGAATGGGAGAGGTTCCTGAGGACTGGAGGAAAGCCAATGTCAAACCAGTATTCGAAAAGGGGAAGAAGGAAGACCCTGCAAATTACAGGCCAGTCAGCCCTACCTCCATCCCTGGAAAGGTGGTGAAGCAGCTCATTAGAGATCATACATAAAGAAGAGTGTGGCCAGCAGGTTGAGGAAGGTTCTCTTCCCCTTCTGCTCTGCCCTAGTGAGACTACATCTGGAGTATTGTGTTCAGTTCTGGGCTCCCCAGTTCAAGAGGGACAGGGAAACTAATATTTGAGAGTCCAGTGGAGAGCTACAAAGATGATTAAGGACTGGAACATCTCTCTTCTGGGGAAAGGCTGAGAGCCCTGGCGCTGTTTATCCTGGAGAATACAAAAGTGAGAGGGGATCTTATTAATGTTTACAAATACCTGAACTAGAAGGGGACAGTCTTTTTTCAGTGGTGTCCTGTGATAGGATGAAGGGCAATGGTCACAAACTAGAACACAGAAAGTTCCATCTCAACACAAGGAAAAATTTCTTTACTTTGAGGCTGACAGAGCCTGGAACAAGCTGCCCAGAGAGGTTGGGGCGTCTCCTCTGGAGACTTATAAGACCCACCTGGCTATGTTCCTGTGTGGCCTGCCCTGAGTGATCCTGCTCTGGCAGGGGAGATTGGACTCGTTGATCTCCAGAGGTCCCTTCTAACCTCTACCATTCTATAATCTCTGTAGATGATTTGTGTATTACTGTGTGCATAATATATCCCATTCAAGAACAAATGTATAAAGGGCCTTTTAAATTTCAACTGTAAAATTAGCAGCTGAGGTTGCATGTCATCGGTGTTGCTCATTCGATTAAAAACCTTGTTACTCATGCTTGCTTATATGTTGATGTGTTCTTTATTATTCCCTGTTTATAAAAGTATTGTGGGTAATATAATGCAGTTTGGAGAGAAGTTGCAAATAGCTATAAAGCAAGCATACCACTGAGGTCACTGCATGTTTTTTTTTTCTCCTGTGTGATCAAGTGCTTTTTTGCTGCTTGATCTTTGTGTAGGAAAAGGACATCATAAATTATATACTGTGATAATGGAAGACTTTTATTTATGCTAAAAGGTTGTCAGATTCTCTGCACCACTTCTTTTGCTGTAAGATGTGGGGAAGAGAGGAAAAAACAGGAGGTTTCTAGGTGATTGAGGCCAGGACAGTAGTTTTATGTGCAATTACAGCAAGAATTACAATTATTTTTCTGTGGTACCTGCAGGTGCTTCTTGGTTCTGTGAGAAGATGGGAAAATGGAGGGTTGTTTTAAATTTTTTTTTTTTTTTTTAATGCATTACGGCCACGGGCAGAAGTAAGCACATTAAATGTTTTCAGAGGCAGTTTCAGTTCCAAATAATCACTGTTAATGATCTGCCAATGCACAACATGAAGAGCTGCTTCCAATTCATGTCCTCGTATGAACCAAGGTTTCTTTAACCAAAAAGCATTTAATGCTTTTGTCCTCATGTTCTCCAAGAAATGTGTTGAAATCAGTGAGAATCCCCAAATGAGTTCAGGGAGCAGGATTTGATAAGTTGACTTCCAACAATTCCACCAGCAAAATTTATGAGGTACTGAACTGGGGGTAGCAGTAGGAGCTGCGACTGTCTTTGTGGTCAAGTTTCATGAGGGTCTTGACAATCTTTATGCATTCCTTCATTAAGAGTATCTTTCCTTCCAGGTTGTGTGGGTTTAAATCTGTAAGTGACAATTTTGCTAGGTTACAGTTTTTCCACTTTCTCTCTTTTACTGTATATTAGCAAAAGCAAATTTGCAGCAGCAAAAGAAACTGATTGCTCTCAAATTCTGGTGTGACTGACTTAATGCTGATCCCAAAGAAAGAGTAAAAAAAAAAAACAACCCATAGATAGAGGAGTTCTTAGCTGTTAATCTGTCCTTATGTAGTTTCAGGGTTTGCAGCTCTGTCCTGAAAGATTTAACATGGAAATTACTTACCATGTTATGTTGAATTATTTTTTTTTAATATAGTTATGGACATATTTTTACAGGACATAGGAATATTCTGAATTTCTGATTATTAGTGCTAAATATTCTCATATAGGAATATTCTGAATTTTTCCTCAAGAATCCATGTGGACTTTTCTTCTTCATCGGTACCGAGCTCTGTATATTATTTATGGACTAGGGGACTGAATTACAGGTCCTAAATATTAATTTGAAAGAAGACACATGTCTGTAATGAGCTTGGAGGTTCAGAACTGTCTTGCTTTTCTTACTGCCATGGTGTGAAGTGGTTGTACAAGAGGCGTTAATTTTCTGAGTTGCTTTGGAAAGGGATAATCAAGGGAGCTAAACATTTGCTTAGTTGCACAGTAACATTAATCTTCTCGAACCTTTGTAACCTGAAAGTGACACTGCTTTTGTATGTTGTGACAAGGTTTTGCCAAAGAGAAGTGTGTATTTGTGTCCCACCTGAGAGTCAGCTGTTACACTGTTGGTAAATACAATTCTGTTGTTGACAGTGCAAAGCGAAGTCCTGGTTAAATTGCCAAGGACAAAGGAACAAGTCTGCTTTACCCACCCAGGACTTCTTTAGATCAACAGTTATGTAAGTACCAGGAAATTGTGAGTTTAAGATAATAACATCTATTAATAATAGTTAATGAGTTATTCCATTTGTCTGCTTGTGTAAGTCATGTCAATGCATACGTATTTATTTATTTTATCAATAATTTCCCAATTACTTAAGCTGGTAGGTCTGAGGGCCCAAGAGAAACTGAGAGGTTTGATGTCTTTATTACAGAACCTGAGCTGACAACAGATCCTTCTGTCTTTCCCAGCTGTAAACGTATGGTCCTGCAACTTGGTAGCCCAGAGATTGTCATTTGGGCTTCACTGTGCAGTACTAGATACTAGATATTATATGTTTTGTCAATAATGTTTTGATGTTTTGTAAAATATAAAAGATTTTGCCTAAGGTAGATCAAGCTAGAGATCTTTTTGAGCAATACCTTTAATTTTGGGATTCAGGTAGGCGAATTCATCACTGTTGAATCTGCATGTGAACAACTGATGTAGGTTTTTACATAGTAATTGAATTCTTTGGTTTATGTCTTTTTTTTCCTTTGTCTCTTGCAGGAATATCAATATCTGCTTAACTACTGTTTTTAACAGTCATTACTGCTAATAAAAGAATGTCACCATACTGTGATTTGTATTCATACTAATGGTGCATTTTGCACATGAAAAACATGCAGACGCTGCCATGTGGGGTACTTGATGCCTCCATTGCTTTGCAGGCTGTAGAATTTGCTCTTCTGTCTTTCCTAGCATGCCAGATGAGACCTGTCAATCTGGACCTGAAGTGGGAAGGTAAAAACTTGTTTCTCTTGGGCTCAAGGGCCTTTGTTCTCATATTCAAAAGTTCTGGAATATTGTTCTAGGACTGACAAGATCTTAATACATAGCACCATGAAAAATAATAACTCTGGGAGACAGGTTGTTAACTGGTGGAGAGTTTTAGATTGGATTCTTTCCGTCTTCTGCAGCATTTTGGAATATTTTTCCCATGTTTCTCCACTTGATTAATTCTGTATTGCTAAACCTCATTTAAAAACATATTTTTGTTTGCCTGTGGTATTTCTTTTATTTTTTCCTTCCCTCCCCCCCCCATGTTCTCTTTGTTCTTTCTTCTGATTTTGCAGATGACTTGTTTACTTATTTCTGTGAAGTATTTTTGGTATATAGTATGCTGTGTCAAATACATAGTGCTTCTTCTTCAGCCTGCATGTTCACAAATCCAGGAAAACAAGGTAATCTCCAGGCATGAGATTTAATAGTACTGGCACATTTAGCTGTAGTGACAATAGCAAGTACGGATACATCAAGGTGAAGATTTTTCTGTGTGATTGAAGAATAGCAAAGACACCTTAATTTAAGACAAGGGAAACATTTGCAATGGTTGCAAATACAGTCAGATGCAATAAATACTTCAGAATGTATTTTTGAAGGGAAGAATGACAAGAGTTATGAAGATAACAGAGAATGAAAAAAGAGCCTGTACTGGTTAGCCAAGGGAAAATGGGAAATCAGGCCATGTCACTTCATAGAGTAACTGCTTTTCTGGGCAGAAAAATAAAGTGCAGCTGATCTATCTGGACATCCTCAAAATATTTTTCATATAAGAAATGATTAATACCAAGGAATAGGAGAGAACTTTCATGTGAAAGGCATTGGCTAAAGTGGAAGGGAAATGCATGTTTCATTTGGGGGAGCACATTGATGTGTATATCAGTAGATTAACCTATCAAATATATGGAGTGTACTCAAGGAGTCTTGTAAAGTCTTGTGGACTAATCTTATTTCATTAATACCTGTTATACAGTATTAAATTTGATGGCACAGTTATTAATACAGAGGGGAATTACAATATCAGGCCAATTGAAAGGATCTCAAGGACCAGAATAATTGGATGATTTTACTCATACAAAGTGTGGGACCATTCAGCTAAGGCTAATACTGAGACTTTATTAAGATGGGAATTAATTAGTTTTAGATCACTGTGGATGAGAATGACCTCATGTATTAACTGATCACAAGATACCTGTGAGCTGCTGATGTAGTATATTTGGTAAACTAATTATTGTGCAGACATTCATTCTTCACTGGAGGCATTACCTCCATGAAATATTTATTTGCAATGCTCTGTTCTGATCACCTTCATTCAAGAGAGGTGAAGTCAAACTGCAGCAGATGTCAAGAGGACTGTTAGGGTGATCCAGGGAATGTTTTGGGATTGAAGACTAAATGCTGAGTTTAGCTTGTTTAGCTCAGGATTAGAGCAGCTGTGACTACAGTCTTTAAATATGAGGAAAGGAAGAATAATTTAATGTAAAGGACAACACTGGCACAAGAAGAAACTCAGTAAACTGGCCAACAGTAATTTTAGGTAAGAAATCTGAAGTTTCTATGGCAACCAGTGAGTAAAGCATACTTGAAGGCAAAAAGTTGTTAGTTTTAATATAAAGTTTGACATGTGTATGACAGATAGTGTTCATGGTTGTCATAGCAAGGAACTGGACTCATTGACTACCTCTATATTATGAATATAACAGTGCTGGTCTTTGGCTCTCAGGCAGACTGCTGTGGCTTGACCACATCCGTACTGGTGCACACTGTCTTAACCTCCCAAGTTAGGGCACTTGCATCCTTACTTCCTACAAGGGGATGTCTGGGCGGGCTGGACCAGGGAACCCTGTAGCAGTGTGCAGGCTGGCCTCAGGGACTGTGCTGGTGCTTTCACTGTGTGAAAGAGTGAGCTCCAGTCCCTGTACCATGCGTGGTATCATTTAATCTGTTTCTGGTTCCAGAGATGTTTTCACTTCCCTGCTCATTGTAAAGGGTTCAGAAAATTGTTAGTACAGAAATACTGATTTCAGTGGCACTGACATTTTTGCCATTATTGTTCCTATTCCTAAAATGTAAATGAATTCTGGTTTATGTGGATATTAGGAAAAAAAAAAGGTAAACAAGGAAGAAAGAATGTGTTGTTTTTTTACCATAGAAAATAATTTGCTTAAACTTTGTAAAGTAGTTTGCTATTAGATCTTCCTTTCAAGTCAAAAGTCCTACAAATAGCTGGAAGATATAAGGAAAAATGTCACTTTCTATTTGCTCTGTTGTTATTCTGTCTTTGTGCATATGCTATTAACTACTTTTGGAGAGGGCAGCAGATTAGACACTGTGAGAGGAGAACATTACTAGTTTTTACAGAAGGGCATGAAGAATGTAGTGATTGCAACCTTAGAAATGTTATATGTTACATAAAGACAAAACCAAATTTAATAATCTCTTATTCTCGTAAAATAATATTTTTTTGGTTTTAGATGTTAGTGGAGGATATTGAGATACAGTAGTATGGGAGACCAGTTTACAGATGGTGAAAGCATGAGTAAATTCCAGTGTTTTTTCCTTTATACCCCTTATAATTATATAGCTGTTACAGCAAGATGACCGAAATGGCAAAAGAACAATCAGAAATTTTCTGCAAATGACAATAGAAAAATGAAGCAACAGTTTCTTAGCAACACAGTGGAAAATGTGCTAAATAAAATAACATTTTTTCCTACTGAGGTTTGTGTATGCTACATTCCAAGCATTGTTCTGAAATCGACCTAGACTTTTGTGCATGTTTCTTTTAGATTGCTCTTACGGATTTGGCTCACATTGGAGTTCAGACTGAAGAGCCACAGTTTGTGGAGCCATTCTTACCTGGAATATGAATGGAATTAAAAATCATATTTTGTAAGGCTAAAGCATTAGATGGAACATTAAAGCTGCAATTTTTTAAAGGGTTTAGTGAACTGTAAAAAAATTTAAATAAATAAAAGCAAAGCATTCTGGTCAGAGGTTGCTGGTTGGAAATGGTGAGTGACATCTGATACACTTGGTTGTGGTGAACAGATTGAACTTCTGCGTAGTTCAGGTCCTGAGTCCCGAGCAGAGCTGTGATTACACAGTGCACAATCTACAGAGTGTATATTATGAAAGGGTATTTCTTTTTTTGTGGAATATTAAGTTAACAGAAAAAAAGAAAATGAAGAATGGAACATTTAATTTTGACCCTTATGGAAACTCTTCATTAAAAGAAAAAAAAAAAAAAAGCCCCAAAAGAAAACATTACTTTCAAATTGACCCTGAATTTTTCCGCCATTTTTTTTGTCCATTACAGAGGAAATTCTGTCTTTTAATCTGGAGGGCACACATTTTGCCTGAAAGCATTTCTTGGCATGTTCTTCTGTATCCCCCAGACCTGTTCCTTCATATTCCAGCTGATTCAGGCATATACACATACTGAGACTTCCTAAATTTTCAGCTTCTCTGTGAATAATTTGGTTTACAGGCTAATTCTTTGGGAACATGTAACAGGTAAAGTAAGAACTGCAACCTTTTCAGAGCAATTTCCAGCAGGCAGACACCTGACTGCTGGGTAGCAGAAGAGAACTGTGCCTCTGTGCAACAAGAAACATCACTTTGCCCAAGAGTCCTTAGGCTGAGTCAGCGTACCTGAACAATCCCTCAGGTACAAAGTCCTCTCATCTATTTTGTTTTGTTTGGTTTTTTATCTTTGGCTATATTGCATTTAGAGTGTATTGCTTTAGAAGGCATGAATAACATTTCTTCCATGAGGTATGAGTGCTGTTTTCCTAGGTGTTCTGCTGTTGTCTCCGTCAATGAAGGATGATTTAAAATCCATCCTGTTTTGGCTCCACAAGCTTTGACAGCTCCTGCGTTAAGATGGGAGTTTCCAATTCACCCTGTGTTTCACAAAAGCAGTAAGAAATAGCTCTTCATTCTCTTACAATAGCTATGACAAGGTTAGAAGGAAGCTGGAAGTAGAGCTTTATCAGGGTGAAAAGAGTAGTGGCAAAGGGAGGACTTGAAAGCATCAGTAGAGTAAGGCAGATCATCTGTGACTTCCTTCACAGATGAGAATGACAGACCACCTGGGGCAAGTACACCTGTAGATTTGCTATGGGGGAATTCCACCAGTCAGGGGTACAAATGGCATAGCTTTATTTTTAAATCAGTGCTCTCTCTTGTACCCCTAAAGCACTCTGTGAGCCAGAATGGTCGATCTTACAGTATTCAAGAACTACCCGCATGTATCAGGAAGAATATCCACACTGAAATCTGCCCTGCAGAGTATGAGGGGTCTGTAACCCGAGTCAGGGAAGGGACGGTAAAGGGCAGGACTAAGTTACGAAGAGTGGAAGCGATGCCTTTGGTGTGGACTCGCATCCCACGGACGTTGAAGGAGTTGGGGTTGTTTTGTTGTTTTTTTTTTTTTTTAGATGAACACAAATTAATGTATTAATTGGAAGAGGAACTGGGTTTGGAGTTTTCATTAGAATCAGCATGTTTATAGGTTTCTTCTGTTTAATTTGCCTTGAAATAGCGGGGGGGCAGGACACGGCTGAGGTGTCCTTGCACATCTGGAACGGGACTGTACCCGAGCCGAGGGGAGGGTGGCAGCGGACGAGAAGCCCCGCAGGGCGGCCGCAGCAGTGTAAGACGAGCCTCGGGGAGGCTGTAGCTGCGAGAGGGGAAGCCCACGGAGGCCACAGCGGTGGCCGGCACAGCAGAGGCCACCGAGGGGAGCCCGGCGGGGCCAGCCGGGCGGGGGGTCAGGCCCGCCGGCGGGAGGCGGCTGGCAGAGACCCGGGGCGCGCGGCCGGGTGCGAGTCCCCGCGCGCGGGTAACGGCGGCTGGGCGGGCGGCGCCCCTCGTGGATGCTGCTGCTGCGCGCGGGGAGCCGTTTTGCCCCGCGGAGGCCGCTGGAGCGACGCGTTGCCCCGGCGACCGGCTCGGCGGGGCTGGGGCTGCCCCGCCGCGGGGGCCGATGCCATGCGGGCCGCGGGGCTACCCCGGCCCGGCTCGGGTGCCGTGGCGCTCGCCCCCGCGCTGCCGGGGAAGGCGGCTGGGGGGCTGCGCCGCGGGTGCGGGACGGGGGCGGGGAGCGTCACTGCACCACGGCGAGCGTCCCTCCTCCCGGGGTGGGAGGGCAGGGGCGGCACCCGGGCACCGCGGCGAGTGGCTGCTTAGCTCCGCGCCTTGCTCCGTCGGTGAGGAGCAAGCTCAGCGGACAGGGCACCGAGCGGGGAGGTTCCGCCGTTCCATCTCCGCGCCTGGAGGCAGGCCGGACCCCCCGCCCCCCCCTGCAGACAGGGGCGGCCCGCGGAGAGGGGAAACTTGGCTCGAAACTCCACCCCCCGACGAGGAACCAGCGGCTGCACCGGGCTCCCGGCGCCGGGGGGCTGCGGGCGCGGGTTCCGCGCCCTGCCCGCCCAGGCCAAGCGGAGAAAGTTTCCCGTGAGGAGGCTCGGCGGGGGCGAGCGGCGGCGGGCGGCCGCTGCCGCAGTGTGTGCACCGAGGCGAGGCTGCTGGCGGCGGCCTCCCGGCGGCAGGAGGCGGGCGGCTGGCGCGCTCGGAGGGGGTGTTGCGCGGTGCCGGTCCTGCCTCCCTCACTGCGATGTGAGACCCGAGGAGAGCATCGGTTGCCAAAGGCTTTAGTTCTTACATGCATCCGATAATCTTCTTCTCCAAAATGGATTTTAGTCAGAGCAATTTATTTGGCTACATAGAAGACCTGCAGGAACTAACTATTATAGAGAGGCCAGTACGCAGGAGCCTGAAGGTATATACTTCAAAATAGAACGATGCTTTAAAATCCATTTGAAATTATGTCTGTTTTATTTATGCACAGCTAACTGAATAGGTAATTTATTTTTTACAGCACCAGGATAGTAAAAATTGTTTTCAGTTGCTTTGAAATAAACAATTTCTAATTCTATATAGCAGGGGCTTAATTTTTTCAGGATAAGAATATTAATCTTGGAAAAATAGAGTTAACAAAATTTTAGATTAATTTATAGATCACTCGTTTATACCTTAAGTGATTAATAGTGATAGTGTCAGACATAGAACTGTGCTGCTATTACATCCCATCTTATCCCTGTGAAAGATTTATTTGATTGAATTTGAAATGTTGGCTGGAGATTTCAAGGATTAAATTCAAATTTCTCATGGAACTATCCCTGAATATGTGGGGAGGAAAGAGTTGTTTTAACATTAAAATGATGAAGTAGTAAGGTATTGTAAACTCATAATCTCTATTTCATGCTTGACAGACACCAGAAGAAATAGAAAGATTGACAGTTGATGAAGAACTCAGTGATATTGAAAGGGCTGTTTATCTACTCAGGTATTTCCTAGAATATTACTGTGAAACATTGCTGCTGACCATCATGCTTCTGTACAGATGCTTTGGTGCTTTACTTTTCACTCCTTTTATTTTCTGTCTTTCAGTAGTAGTTTTTTTACTTTCTGCTACATTAAACGTATAGTCAAGCTAAAAATAGGTACTGTATTTTTTTTTCCCAATGCATAAATACAAAGCCTGCGTACATGTATAAACACTTCTTTTCTGAGTTTCTAATATGGCCCTCACCAACACTGAGTTGTACTTCATCATCTTTTCCCCTCAGTTGATTTTACAAGAATCCTTGAGTGCTAACATTAATAACACCAAACGTTCAGTGACTTCATATTCACTCTGATCGATGAACAGTTACCACAGACTGATAACAGAGCTCTGACCATACCCTATACATCTGGGCTTTCAGAAGAGAAAACTAGAGAGATTAGTTTTACAGTCCTTAGGAAATAGTGTAGAACATGCTATATTAATACTTTCATGTGTTCTGTTTTTTTATTTTACATCCTTCTTGCTCTTTGAGGTATTTATTGGCAGCTACTTGAATAACTTGAATTTTGATAGTTTAAAATACGGACCTTTCAACTACTGTGTAAGCTATCTTTGGGAGTACAAATGTTGAGGGATTTTGATTTGATTATGCATTTTTAAACAATACCTAGTAATTGGAGAACCAGCTGCAGCTCCCTCTCAGTTTGCTTCTTCTGCTGTTTTATGTGCTCTTCTAGTCTATGCCTGTCCTCAATATTTAGAGTAGATATTCTCAGTGTCTTAATTTTCTCTTTTTGGGGCATGTGGCATTATTTTTAGGTAAGCATTTTTGTCCACTGACACTAACTTTTGATACTGAGTTTTTCTTATGGTTTCTTTAAAGCTGAACTTTATTAAGTGGATTTTAAAACTTACTTTGCCAATAGTTCCTGTAATCAAAGCAGCCTGTTGACTCTGGGGAAATTCAGAGGAAACGGTCTGCATCTGGTGCACATCATTGCAAAAGATGCATAACAAATTTGGTTTTTACCTCACAGCAATCACCATAGTTGATTTTTTTTTTTTAATATTTTTTGTCTTTCCCTGTGTGGCAGCAAATTTCTTTGTTCTTTTCCCAGTTATACAGTACGTTTCCAGCAACATGTCTTTACTGGATTGTTGCCTTGTTAAAGGTTACAAAGTTTCACTTCATATCTTTCATCTTACTAATTGCTTTTCAGCCTGGCCTTGAACTTCTGCTGACATCTTCATCTGTTTTCTCTTTCCTAGAGCAGCTGTTCTGGGGACATAATATTATTTTCCTTGTGATGAAGTTTTCATTTTTGCCTCTGTATTGTCCTCATTGCTGAAAGATATGAAAAGGTGTGCTCTGCTTGATAAGCTTTTTGTAAGGCAGTCACTTGCTGTGATTGTCCAGATATGTTAATACAATAACCAAGTGGAAGCTTTTGCTGTTCGGTAGTATATTGCCTTCCCTGTACTGAGTGGAGTATAAGCAAACAGAGTTGAAAAGCTGCTTGTAACACAGATAGTATCCTTTATGTAATGTACAAAGGTACGAATTCATATGATTCTATGAATTTTTGCTTTGTCTGGAATTTTTTATTCTATTATAATGCATGACCCCTGCCTGTTCCTCTTGGACAATAACATCAGTCTGGTCTTTTCATGCCTCATTTTCTCACATAGATGTATTATTTGCTGTCCTTCAGGTTGTCCCTTATGTGGGACTCCTTTGATGTTATCAAAAAAAGACACTTCCTTTTCTGAAAATCCCACTATAAAAATGGCTTTGGTGAGATTGAAGTGAATTGTTAATGATGTCTGTGTTGTGTTCCATTTGGAAAGGATGATTCTCTCTCCATGTACATTAAGAACATATGCAAGAATGGTAACAAAGCAAATCTCCTACCTTGAGTATCTACTAATAGTATCAAAATACTTAATGAGTCACATTGTCTTTGATATTGTCACTTATTTATGTAATCCTAATCTACAAAATAAGAGAGTTTTAATTTACCAAGGAGGATATCTTCAGTGTTGCTTGTACAGTACAATGGGGCTGACCAGTACTGAGTGAAACCTTTGTATGAAAGCCCAAAAAGGGTCCTCTTGTTTTAATGGCTCTCATTTTGAACAAAAAAACCCCAGCTGCTGTCTTTTCTTTTTTCATTCTCCTTTCCCTCCAAAACCTGCCCCCATATTTTCTTCCCTGCCCTTGATCTAGGATACTCTGTTCTGCTTACATGCAGGGTTGTTGTACGTTCGGTAGATACTTGCTTTTTCTAGATTTGTGCTTCTGAAGTCTTTTACTATTGTAGTCTCGAAACAGGTACGTTGACAACCTAGTTGGAGACAACAGTACAGCCTTGTACTGTCTGAGGTTTTTGGTGCCTGAATAATGTTTTTGTTTGGTTTGGGATTTTTTTTTTTGTTTGTTTTTATCTTTATTTTATTTTTATTTTTCTGTGACTAATTCTTGCTATACCGCGTATATGAGGAGGTATTAATTTCCAAACTCTCATCAGTTTCATCAGTCCTTTCTTCTTTCACCTCTTGGATTACTTCTCATTTGCCAGTAATGAATGCTATGGAGTTTCTGGCATGCTCTTTTACTTCCTGATATTGGAAAGTTACTTGTTCTGATCATCTAGTATGTATTCCTATCCATATAATGATTATTTTGTATTTCCTCAGTGCCTTGACTGTCTGTGTCATGATGTATTGTCATAGATTTTGTAAATTTCTATTAATTGTCTACTTATAAGTATGACATAAATACATGTCTACAAATGTTCTTAACACATGGTGAGTACATTGACTTATTAATCCTGTTTGAAACCTCACTTTCACAGGAATGTGGCTTCATTTTAGTAGGTTTTCTATTGTTACCTGATGTAGTGTGGTATTATGTTCAAAGTGCTAATTGTAATTTTGATAATCCTAACAGGTTTATAGAGATATATATATATAGAGAGAGATGTATATAAAATTATTATTTTTAGGGTATGACTTCACTTTCAGTCTCCCCTTTTCGTCCAGCACTGTTCTTCAGATAACTATGTAATTATGTAGATCAACAAGATGGTCTTGCTAATGCTCATAATTTTTATCCAGATTAGTTTTCAACTAAATAAATTCCTGGATTTTTCTCACAATCTAGCTGTAAAAACAGTTGTGCAAGCAAAAGGAAAGGACTCAGTAGCTCACCTGGTGGCCAGAGTCACTTTAATATGACATAACCATGGTTGAACTTTAGCTTTACATCATTGTTGCCCGGAGTACTCAGTTTTAATTAGGTAACATTCTACAATTAGACTGAGCAAGTTCTAATTTAATAAGAATGCAGTAGCAAATTTGATGTTCATTTGTTGTAATCTCAATTACCCTTGGCTCTGGTTGAGGAACTGGGCTTCCTTAGATCAGGTTGTCAGGGATGTTTCTGAACTTGCCATGGAAATCAAGTGGATTTGGGTACCTAAAGAGGGAGAGGCATCTGTCTGTCTAGGCTGTATGTTCTAGAGCTTCAGCCTGAGTGCTTGGTGGTTTCTGAGGGTCTAACTGGAATCACTGGAGAGTTGTATTCTGACTCTGTTTTGGATGTTGCTGGCACAAGGACAAACAAGGGGAGCAAAATAGCTATGTGCATCTCAATTATGTCTGTTTCAGGATAGATGACTTACCACAAAACCATCAGCAGATTAATACAAGCTGCCAGACTTTGCATGCAAGTGACTGAATAGTTTGCGTTCCACTTCAGGGCATCATGACCACTACCCAGGACAGTGGCAATAAGCATTTCAGGGACAGTAGTTTTTATTCCTGCTATGAACTTTTGCCTGCAGTTTTAGTTTGCATCTTCGCTGATGTTTAATGTTATAACTTTCTTTTATTTGTCTTACTGTAGCTCACCCTTTTATGGCATACAGTCAGTAGAAAAAGATGTATTTTTTGCCTGATGTGAATCTGTTTTGGATAAAAGGGTGCTTACTGGCATGCACTGTGTAGTGTGATTTGTTTTCTGAGAACTTTACTGGTAGATTTCCCTAGGGGTTTTTGCATTGTTATGTGTACTGTGTGATTTTGTTTTCAGCTACTTTTTGTTTATTTGTGCCTTCTTGGTATTAAGGCTTCCAGGCCCTGACATTTTTGTCATACTCAAAATAGCAGGGTAATAATGAGTTATCAAGTTGGAAGTTTGAATTATTCACAATTTTGGGAACATAATGTACTTTTGTTTTGGAGTGATCCTGTCTCTCACTTTAGAAAACAACACAATCCCCCTCCAACATGTTTAACACAGTTTTTGAAGACACAATAGATAGTTTATCTAGATTGGAAAGAATTCAATGCCTGTAAACTCAGCATGTCTTTTAAAGAAAAAAAAAAAAAAAAGTTGTACTTTATTGTAGCCATCTTTAGTTAGAGTATTCTCAGATTCTAAAGAACTTTTTCTACAGTGTCCGTTGTTAATGTCAATATTAAAAGCACTACTATTTCAAAGTTTTTATTATCCCTTTAGTTTTCATCGTGTTAGTTTAGGAGATTTTCTTTGTTGGTGCAGGTAACTCACCTTTGAATTTAAACGAATGCTTTAATTTAAATGTAACATTAGGACCTGATTTTCTAATATAAATATTATGTCCTTTTTTTGTGTGTTACATAATCATGAGAACTGGTTACTGTATTCCAATTATACAACTTCTGCATTTATGGTTCTGATGCATACATAGTATATTGAAAGATCCAACTGTCATGCTAAGCACATTGGAAAAGAATTTTTCCAACTGTACTGGCAAGCTGTAATTATTAACATAAAAGGTATTTCTTCAGTCTTTTTTTAACCTTTTATTTTGTAAATTGCAACTTAATTCTGTTCAAGTTTCATTCTGGATTCACTTAGTTGGACCTATAAATTAGTTGCTTGACCTTGACACTGTTATGAAAATAAATAAGTGTCTGAAATTTATGCTTTCACCTTAAAGTCAAAGGTGTACCTGTACTCTTCTGAAATGATGCTAGGTCACAGACTTTTATTAAAATTGAGATTTGTGCAGATACTTCTGCTGATCATGTTTGCCAAGTTGAAACTAGAGTTGAGAACCAGCTGTAAATATACAGAGTACAGAGCAGAGTTAGTAGTGTTCTGAGAAATGTAAAGTAATTTAAAAAGAAAAGGAGAGAGAAAAATCTTAATTTCAGTTTTCTTTCTTGGGCCACAGTCAGCACTGACAGATGGCAATGCCAGTCCTCTTTGTGTTCTAGTGTTTGTGCTACGTTTGCCCTTGTGCCTGCACAGCACACTCGTGTATTTATCTCAGGCAAACCGTGAAAGTAACTTAGTTTTAAACCACATCAACTGTCTAATCTGAACTTTGTATACCTGAAAAAAGCCCTGTGCCTGCAGAAGAGCATTGAGTAGCAGCATGGGAACAGTGTGTGGGAGCCGGTGACGTGGCTTTGAGACTTAGCACTATGTTTGGCTGGCTTACAGTATTCATTGAGCTAAGGTTTCCTGGTGTATAGTTTCACAGTCAAGTTAAGCTGAATAAAAGCTTTTCCTGTATCAGAAAGAGTAACTCTTCTTTTTTTACATGAATGCGTGTTACTGATAAATGTTGTGTGCCAGCACTGAAGCTGTCGTGAAGTCTCAGTCAGATTAAAGAACTGATTCTAATTCTACCAAATTTTTCAGGTACTTGCTTCCAACAAAATAAGGAACTGCATGACTGCTTGTTCTACTGTAAGTGGCACCATGACCACAGAAGTCATCACAACTGGTATACCACTTTCCCGTCAACAATAAACAGATTTATTTCAGGTTACGCTGATCTTGAATCTATACTTTGAATCAAATATTGGTTGAAATGATCTGAGAGTATAAAGTATCAGCTGCAGTGTGTTTACTGAACCTTTTGACATTTAATGGACTTCTGGAAGTCCATATGAGAGCTGAGTTGTGTGAGAGCAGTGGCTGCTCTTCCTTATGCATTGTAAAATTCTTCTCTGTAGATGTCAATTGTATTTATGCTTTAGAGCATCTTTTTGTGTGACATAATAAGGAGAAACTAGGTAGCTGTGTGGATGCCTTTTTTAATAGAAAACACAGGTTTTCTTAACTTCTAAAAATTGTTCTGTTGCTCTGGGAAAACCTTATTATGATCTCCCAGGAAAGATCTACATAGTAGTATCTAGCTAAATATTTACAGTGTTTCTTTCTTTCTATGTGACAAATCCCATGAAGGAATAGCATGTTGCCCATCAGGAGACTGATTTTGTGGTGTTTTTGTTCACATGAGCACTGGCATTTAATTAATAACTTTTGCATCTGCACAGGTCATTTTGAGATGACACATAATTAATACATAAGTATAATAATTCTCCTTTATATCACCTTCCTTAGAAAGCTCCAAGTGTTTATAACAACATTTTGTACTTTTAAGGAGCTTATATCCTTGTTCTTGCTCAATATTACTAATTACGTTTGTATCCTTTGCCTGATTTGGCAGGAGATAAGTGTTGTACTAGTTTATGTCAGGATGTGGAGATACATTCAATGGAAACTGCACGAGGATGTAGATGGGGAAAAAACCCAATGTTTTGTGTTAGAATGTATCAAAGGAACAAACTCCTCAAAGGGTAGGTCAAGCTGTCCATCTATGGCAAGTCTGAGAACACTTTTCATGCAATGGTGCCCTGTAATTTGATGACTGCTAGTGACTGTAACAAGTGTCTAGTGGATTTTTTTTGCAAACTGCTTCTGGTGTTTTGAGGACTAATTTCTTGTAGGCATAGGGAGCCCTCCGCATCTCATGGCATGATGCTTCCATGCCCCTGCACTCTGACTCGACTTTGTTTGTAGCTGCCAGAGAGAAGCAGCAGCAGTTAGTATTTGTCCAGCTACTCATCCCCTAAAAGCAGTAGTAGACATTTCAGTTTTGTGAGTATCGGGATAGTAGCGTGCACCATTACCTGTCCCAAAAATCTGAGTAGTCCTCAGAATAATGATTCTTAGTGCTAATACATGAGATATTTTTACATTTAGATACTCTGCTGAATTGCCCCAAAGTCAGACAGGTAACACTCCATTATGTGTTGATTCCCATTGCTGCATTTAGTAAACTTTTTGTGAAGGGAATTTGTTTTACTTAGGTAAAATTCTGATTATAATTTAAGGACTTAAGGAACTAGGATTTTGGAAGCTAGGACTGCAGGCTCGGGCCACTGCAGCTGTGCCTCAGCTGATATACAGGAATAATTTGGAATGAGATGAGAAATAACTTCATTGAGATTTAAAACTAATCATGTTCTTGGGGGTATACTTGTAGAACCATTTTATTTATCTATTTTTAGAGTTAACTTGAGTAATAAAGTGTTTGTCCTTGTTCCACAAGCTGGTAGTCTAAATGCTAACACTGTGGTAAAGTTACACTGGATCTTTGTCGAGCCTCAGAGCCCAAAGCTTTATATCACAGGAAAGAAACCTGGAATGGAAATTTAACTAAATGGAAATTTTTACACTGGGAAAACAGAATGGGAATGTAGACAGTCATTTAAGGAGGTCTCCATTATTCATTGAGAAGTTCTCATACTTTGGTAGGAACATCTTATTTAATCTTTCTGGGGCAGCTTTTTGTATAAGAGAAGTTCTCTTTAGGTCTTGAAGACAAACTGGAAAAGAAATTGGAAGCCATTTCTGTAGTGAGGATTTCTATTGATGTGGTCTGGCAAAACCTATATTACAGCTATGAAACAACTATTTAAATTATACACAATTGTAAGACTCTGCCTGAAAAAGGAGGTCATTTCAGATTTCAAACCTGATGTCACAAGTGGCATGTCTAGACAGCAACAGAGTTATGCCCTCAGGGAAAGACAGGCAAAAGTAGCAAGAATCTTTTAATTTGAACATAGTAGTGGTGGAAATGCCATGTAACAGAGCTCTCAAAACTCGTACTTTGAGAATTAACATGTCACTGGCATTCTTACATCTTGATTTCCAGTCTCCTCTCATCCCTCCCTGCAGTTCTTGAACTTCCATTTTCGATAAGATTATATAAATAAAAGGGATCGGCATCACCAGGTCAAAATAACACATACTGATGAAGAAAGAGCGAAGCCTGGATGAGCATAGTCATACATTCTTCCTAATGTGGGGGAAAAAAAAAAGTAAAGTAATTTCTCCATTCTTCTTGTCCTTCTCCATTTCTCATCCAGTTTAAGAGAATTCTTCTGGCTCTGCAAATAGATCGATACAAACATTTTTTCCTAAGGCATTTTTCTTGTATGTTTTTAAAGGTAAATCATCCACTTGATTGTGAAAATTAAAATTTTTTTTTTTTTTTCCCCCAGCTTATATTAAATCAGAATTATATAATCTGCTTTAAGCTTTTTTTTTAAAGGGCAGTGCACTGTAACTTTGAATAAAAGTGCAAAAGTTGCCACAGGGTTTTCTCTCTGAGGAAAGGTATAAGCAGAAAGTCTTCTAGACCCTGTTTTTTTGCTTACGAGAATAGCTTTGCGTACAAATTGTCAATTGTTCCCTTAGTAAAATGCTTTGAGTTCACATTTTTTTAAGTAAAAGCAGTGAATTAATTTGAGTAGGTATAGGTTAGTTTTCCTCCCCCAATGACTATTGTTGAGCAACAAAGAACATTAAGCACTGAAACCATCCATTTATGCTAAGATTAAATAGAAGTTGTTCAAAGCTGCCTATAAAACTCCAATACATTTCTCTTTACCAGTTGGAGACAAAGAGGAAAGTTGGATTCAAGCTGGGTCAAAATATTGATAACTCAATTGATATAAACAGAGCTGCACAGTAGGAGGAGTGCTAGTGCTCTCCGCAATACCAATACATTTTGCTTGCAGGGGGTTATGTCTGCAAAATGGGGTGATTTATGTTAGCCTGTGCTGCATGAGAAGTGCAGCTGCCCAGTTTCTCTTTGTGGTCTGACTTTCCAATGTAGTATAGACTTTTTTTTCCCCCCCTTTAATTCTCATTTTATTTATTTATTTATTTTCCCTGAGTAAAATTGTCTAGTAACTTCTGTTACTAGGAGTATATTGAGAAAGCTAGACTAGGGACAATAAGGAAATGCTTTAAAATTGCTGGTTTTGTTGCAAATATAAATTGATTATAATGTCTCTGACAGACTAAACATATGTAAAACAGAAATGTGAAGGGCATCTGCTTTAATATACATATTTACATGGTAATGTTACTTATATTGTTGTGCAGGCCTGGAAATAAAAATGCTGACTTTAAAGGGAGAAACAGAAAAGATGCCATTTTCACTGCTGAAATTGTAACTGAGCTTTTTGAGGAGGAGGATTTATGTCCATATTAAATAGCAAAACATGAGTCACTGCCTCATTGCTGCTTGCACCAAAATTATTCTGTTATAAACAGTTAATCTCCTTTATGTAATTTCATTTTAAAGCTCAGGTTTCGGATGCCTATTTCTCTGCCATTTTGGAAGCTAGAAGTTTTTTAGGGCATAGTCTTAAGGGCAAGATTTATTTTTATTTTTGCTTTTTACAACGGCATCAAGTGCTAACCACTAAATTAGTGGAGAAAAGAATGATGACTACTTAAAATTAACCTTCTTTAGTACAGGTTTTAACCCAAGAAATATGTCTGTTTCCTCTTATCACTGTGTAAGGCCAACTGTAGGTTCTTTGTGTGCCTATTTTATAGAAAATACTTGCACCATGAGTATTCCACATGGAGAAAGTACTTGCACCTAAAAGATCAGGTGCCTACTGGTATGGAAAAATCAGCTCATAAGGGCAGATAAATATACTTGTGCTTTGATCACTTAAACTGTCCCACCTGTTTGAATGTCATGTGTTAAGAGAGTGGACAGATCAATACAATTAACATCCAGATCTTTGTGTCTTATTTATTGTCAATTCTGAAGGCTTTCAGTACTTGCTTTTCCAGTCCCTCATCTTACTTCCTGATTAAATGAAGAGGATGGTTATTTTTTTAAATTAATAGTTGGAAAGTGTCAGCTTTTGGATCTGTTGTGTATAATGTCCCACATCTGTAAGACCCAGGAGCTGAAGAACATTCTAGGTAGAGTTTAGTACTTTGTAGGTCATTTGAGGTACTCATGACTCGCTTTTGTATGCTTTTTTGATGAAGGCTGCAAGTACTAGGTAATTTTTTTTTTAATTCTGTTACTATCCCTTTTTGAGTCCTACATACAAAGGACTGATTTTAATTTTCCCCAAATGTTGTTCCTTGCCTTGCAAGTGCAAACAACTTATTTTCCTTCTCATCATCCCTATGACTGACGGTTTGCCTTAAGCCTGTTATCTTCAGGATACTACAAACTGAATGCCAGTGGAGATGGTTTGTGTGACACCTGTAAAGACTGCATTGGCCATGTGATATTTTGAAAGAACTTTGGAGTTCTGGATGCACTGAAATAACATTGATATTATGAGTGCTCAGTGATGGTTTTAAATTAAATTCTACCTGTAGATACCTATTTGCATTGATGCCATATCAGATACCTAATTATATATTATTCAGTATATTAATCAGTACCTTGTCTTAGTATTCCACAGTGAGTTTAAACTAAAAAATTACTGTCCCACACCTTTTAGTGATCAGTTAATTCTGTTCATTTTCAGTAAAAAACAAACCAAAGTGTGGGGGGATGGTGGTGTGCAAATGGTGTTGTATCACTGGTTGCCTTTTTCTGTCATTTTCCATGTTACTTTTGCTTTCATAGATGGATATTGATAACTTCAGTAAATAGGTAAGCCAGGTATTCTAGTGGTTATCACTTGTATGCTCTGAGGGATCTGTGCAGTTCAGCATATCTGACACGCATTCAAATGAAAGAGATACTCTTTTCTTCTAAGGATGATTCTGAACTAATTTTAGTAAATGTGGGTGGAATTACTGGTAAATGCTTTATTTATTCTTTCCATTACAGAATGTCAAATTCTTTTGGGGATAATTGTACCATTAGAAATAATGTAAAATATGAATATGTGGGGAAAAAATAGTCTAACAAAAGGCTGTTTAAGATCATTGTAGTGATTTTGAAGGTAGGGAATGTTATTGCAATTATAATTACCTACACCTAGTTGGGTAGGCAGGAGGATTCTGATGGTGTGCTCATAGTGATTTTAACAGGCAAGTAAATACAGATGAATTATCTGTATATATGATACACATTTTTATCTACTGTTTGAAATTACTCTGCCAGAGAGGTGGAAATTTGCAAGACTTGTGTCATCACTTCAATTTGTTTATTATGTTAATTGTATTATCTGGTTTGATTATCTGTCCACTCCAGGCTTTATGTCATCAATGGAACTAATCTCATCTATTTCTGAGAGACATTACTCTTGACTCTTTCTTCCTTTTAATTAAGTAGCTGAATTTCATCCCACTTCCCAAAGTGAACGTAAATCAAGTAAAGCACTTTTTTGTTTGACAGAACATGAATCAGCAACAGCTTGGAATTGGAGTGATTTTTAGTTATTTGCCTATTTACCTCAGAAAGCTGCATTTCATCTATGGTTGCTCCTGATGAATGAGAAAGTAACACTAGAATTAGCTGCTTGGCATTGTATAACTTATGCATGTAACTGCTTCAGTCTGAAGTAGATGTCCAATACTAATTGAAAATATTTGAATAATGATCAGAAGGTGAACAAGCAACACTTTCCACTTTTGAGCTGTCTAAAAGCTAGCTTATATGAGGAGTAAGTTCACAGTTTGGTGTTCATTTTCTAATTGAGTCACTAGGCTCTTTGAGTATGACAGCAATAATTTGTAGAAATGTAGTGTTAACTGTTTCAAGTCTTTCTGAGGTCACAGTCAGGTTTCCTTCATTGGGAAAAAAACTTGCTTCTACAGCTAAAACTTCAAAAGGGTTTCTAAAATTTCAGATGTATTTTTCAGTGCTCACAATTTTACTCTCATATTTTTCAAGTTGAAACGTGCTCAGCTTATGTACTTACAGCATGTCTATAGATACATTTTTCTTGCATATGTGGAAAAATGCTGTGAGCAGTGGCTTCAAACCCTGGGATTCAGTTGCTTTACTCTTTTTATATTTTTCTTTTCTATGTGGCTTTTCATTCATTCACTGTACTCGTACACTGTACATTCATTCTGTACTCGGCATCCTTTACAGTGTCTCTACTGGTCTTTTAGATTTGTGTTTGTTTTGTTTGTTTTTCTACCTAGTCTGTGTGACTCTGAAAATGAATGGTCAGCTCATGTACAAAGTATGTTTTATGTACCCTTTGTCTATGTTATAGTGGCTGATGACATAACGTAGATTTTATTGTCTGGGTCTTCTAAGCCTGTTCTAAAAACTTTGAACTTTCTAGAAGATGGATCAAAAGTTCCGTTTGTATGTTAAGTCTTAGAGAGTTACTGTTATTTTGGTCTCTTTCCATTGTTGTCAATATAAAACAAACCCATGCTTAGACAGAAAAGGCTTTTTTACAATGTAATGCAGATATAGACAAACAAACCAGTAACAGTTGCTTTCCTAACCTTTGATGTGCTTTTCCTAATGGTATGCAGAGGAATTCCTACTGGAATTAGTATAGCATAGTTAAGTTTTGAATAAATTATTGAAGAGAGTCATAGCACGAGGTGTGGTGAAGCTAAGTGGTGTCTTCTGTTAGACTAAAGCAGAGGTTGAAAGGTACAGGTACTGCTTTCTCAGTCAAGAACCTTTAAAAATTTCTGAGAAGATTCTCATCAACTTCCATAACTATTAGTTAGGGTTGCTGTGAAAAAATTCCAACAAGCCAAACAACAAAACCCCCTCAAACTGATACAAGATGGAATATGTTATGGCCAGAGAGGATGAGAATGCATGATAGAAAGACACACAGATAAGTAATAAAGTGGAAGCTTTTGAATCTGTTGTGTATAATGCCCCACGCGTATAAGACCCAGAAGCTGAAGAAGACTCTACATAGATTTCAGTACTTGTTAGATCATTTAAAGTGTTCATCTCTTTTGTGCCACAGATAGCTAATTCTCGGTATGAAATACTGATACAACAAGTAAGACTGGAGAATGAAAAGAGAACCCATGCCCAAATTAGACAATAAGATAAATTTAGGTCAGCAGAAGTAATTTACCCTTCTAGAATTTGGTTAGCATCTGTGATTTTATTTTACTTTTTCTCACTGTCTGTGTGTAAAAATTACAGGCCTTGTACTTTTCCAAAAGACTTCTTTTATCATATAATGCATGCTGTGAAATGACAAATCTTGTTGAAAGTGAAAATTATAAATTCTGAGTTGGTGAAGAGGGACTGAGCAGAGGGGAAAAATAATATCAGCTATTAGCTTGTTTTTCTTATATTACCTGGGAATTGGAAATTGCATTGTCTTGATCTTGGAGTGAAAAGACTGGGTTTACTTTTCAAATTTAGACTCAAATAAAAAAATACCAGGATGAATTGTACCCAGAGATCATACAAAATGCAGTATGTGTTAAAAGTTGTGAGGAAGAGCTTATTTTCTATGAGGTAGTAACATTGATACTAGGGTAATATTTGAGAGGAAAAATATGTTCCTTTGAGGAACATTTATATTCTTGAAACTTTTCTTAAAATTCAAGGGAGAAAAGCCTAATGTTTCCTCATAGCGGTTAGTGTCTAAACTCGCAGCAACTGATGATATTAGGAAGAAAGAAGTTATTGTGTCATTATAGTACATTTGTTTTGGTGGCTCAGGAACAGAAAGGAATATAAAGAAAAGAATTATAACTCCAGTTGTTTAGCAAGCAAGCAGAGATAACAAACTTCAGTTTACCAGACTGATCCTGGCAAACACGGTTACTATAAATACAAAACTACTGTGCAGTTAAGTCTTTGGTTTCCATTCTTACTTTAACTGCACTACAAGTTTCTTGTGTAGTGGTGCATCTTCAGGTATGTACTAAGATGAGAGTAATTTATTTTTTAATATACAGACCATATAGATTTTATTCAGATGTACTGTCAGGCACATATATCTGTAGCAGAAGATCAGGATGAGAAAGTGGTTTTGAAAATGAGATCTTAATAGAAAAGGGTTACAATATCAGATATTCATACTGTGATATCAGGAATTCTGCCTTCTTGAAAATGAATATTAATCAGGTGTTGAATTTTTAGATTCACTTTGTTCTCTCTTACTTGCAGCATGATAATAAAGTTTCTTGTCTTTATTTGCTCTGGCTAGACAGGTAATGGAGGAAGGGAAGGATTAAAGGAAAAAGCTGCTTAATGATTCTTTGGCCCTGTCACAGTCTTAGACTTAGTTACAGTCTGGTTTATATCCCTATTCTAGAATTTTGCATATTATCATAAATTTCACATATATTGAGGCTTGCATACATAAATATTGTACTGTATTAGAACACAGATAAAGATCCTTGGTTTCTAGGACAACTTAAATCACTTTTGAGGTTGTTACATGTGGTACCCAGCTAACTGTGGTCTGCAAAAGGTGTTTTGACAGTGAAGGAAGTGCATCTTACAGATTAGGAGCCCTGATACTGTATTTTAATACATGATTAGTTGTAACACATAAAATAGTTTATATGATACATGGATCTGTAATTATATATCTTTGTGTCTAAATGAGTAATGTTTTTTTAAAAATTATTGTACTAGCTTTTTTTGAGAAGGAAGCCTCTCTTTTTAGCATTAATATATAATGCCAGAAATGTAAGCAGTTTAATACATCAGGTCTCTGAGTTTAAAAATATATCCCAAATACCTCATTTATCTTTGCAGTTTCAAATCATAGGGCAAATTATCGGGTAAAACATCACTTTGATTCCAGATACTTTTATTTGTCATTTGCAACATGGAGGATAGATAATGTACAAACAATTTTGTACAGCACTTAAAGTCTATAAAATCTCCTGTGTAATACACAGTTTAAAGACTGTGTTAATATTTGTACAGCTCACGCTTCTCAGTCTTTGTTCAACTGAGACTCTTAAAGGAAGTTGTTTTAATGAAATGATAGATCCTTCCATGGGACTTGGTCTGTTTATAATATACTTATTACAATATATGTCAAATAGATGTTCAGACACTTATGTAAATTATGTTTACAGAAGTGTACTTAGAATTTGAGCATACATAACATGAAATAAAAGGAAAATTGCTTTGCACTGGTGTTAAGAAAGGATTGTACTTTAACAGAACACACCAGATTGTGTTATTTCAAAGGAGTATTAATTTTGAAATAAAATGAAAATTAGTCTTAAAATCACTCATCAATATTTATGATTTCAAGACCTTTTTCTGCTATCTACAATTTTTTCCTTTTTGTTACCAAAAGTCTGAAATGATACAAAGACAGAATTAAAAATTAAAGCTTGTAGAAGTGTTAGTTTTTACCTAGCAGTAATAATATGTAGAAAGCAGTTGAATACATTTTAAGTCTGTGTCTACCCATCTGCATAGGAAAGACTGCTATATAAAAATCTTCACAAGAAAAGTTAAGCAGATTCTCTAAGGAAGTTTTACAGGCCAAGCACTTTTATGTTATAGACAGAAATATTTATCTGTATTTCTAGTTTGCCTTGGCAACCAGTATATTGTACAGGAGAACAGAAATCCTGAAAGGAGAATTGATACTGAATCATTCTGAATAGGTTAAATCCTGTCAGGTATTGAGCTTTTATGGAAATAGGAAATGGAATTTGGGATTTATGAATCATAGTCAAAGAGTAGTTTAGGTGGTTGTGGATCTCTGGAGGACAAATGGTCCAATGCCCTACTCAAAACAAGGCCAGCTTCCAAGTCTAATGTAATTTGGTGTTAGACCAGGTTGCTCAAAACATTGTCCAGATGAGTTTTGAATGTCTGCAAGGATCCCCTAACCTTTTTTCAATGTCTGACAATGTTCTTTGTGGATTTATTTTTCCTAATACCTAATTAGTTTTTCAATATTCCTTTTTTGTCATGTTATTCTAATCCCTCAGTCATTGAAATTGGTAAATTTTTACTTTGTTTTCAACAAATGTGGATTTAGACCAACACAGAAAATTTTGGAATCTTGGGCTGAAAGTAGTATCATTTATAGAGTGTTGAGTGAACACTATCGTTCCCTGCAGCGATCCATCAGAACTTCTAGGTTTGTACAACTACGTTACACAAAGCAGGGGCTTCAGTTGTTAGTTCTACAGTGTCTATTTGGCAAGTCATTTTTGCTGAACTGATACAATGGCACAGTGTTAAAGAGAAGTCAGTTCATAAACACAGTGCATTAGTTAGAGCTTGGGTAAACATCGTACATCAGTCTTCTTTACAACACTGTATTCTGCTCCTGTCATTGTGTTTTGCAGGGTAGTGCAAATGAAGGAGAGAGATGTAAATCTGTCTTCTCTTTTTCAAACTCCTTTGTGGAAGGCAGGAACTCTTGAGGAACCTTGAGTGACTAATCTTTCTTCATGCTGTAAAAGGAGCTATAGTCCTTCATTCCCTTTCCAGATAGAAATGTTCCTAATTGAGTACACAGGGACTTTTTAAACTTTTTTTGTTCTATTTTACAGAATCTGTTTTTAAAAATTAAAATTGAATTTTTAAGCATCCATTTTCAGTAGTTACTTATTTTAAATATAAGAAATCTTATTGCCCTGAGCTTGCTGAAAGTTTGCAAGCCTGGAAACACCTATCCTGAATGTAATCGTAGAATCACAGTGTCGTTGTGGTGTGAAGCGACCTCTGGAGATCATCTAGTCCACTTTTCTGCTTAAAGCAGTGTCAATTAGAGCAATATATTCAGAATGTTGTCCTAAACTCAGGGTTCCCAATCCTAAGAATGGAGACTCTACCACTATCTGGGCCACTAATTCCACTGTTTGTGCACTCTGACATAGACGAACATTTTTTTAAGTTAAATTTTGTGTGTATTGCATTTGTCCCTGTTGCCTCTCTTTCTGTTACTGGACACTACTGGGAAGAATCTGCCCCTGTTGTCTTTACTGACTAAAATCAGATTTTATACATATTAAATAATATTCCTTCTCTTCTTGGGACTAAAGATCCCTCTTGTCTAAGCTTCTGTTAAAATATTATATGCTGTAATCCTTTAATAATTTCAGTGGCACTTCAATGGACTGTGCAGTGTGTTTACTCTTGTGCTGGATAGAGAAGAAGAATCATCTCCCTTGAACTGCTGGAAATGCTTTTCCTAGTGCAGCCCAGGATGCTGTCAGCCTCCTTTGTCACAAGGGTGTATTGCTGGCTCCTGGTCAGCTTGGTGTCCACTGGGACCTCCAGGTCCTTTCCTGCCAAGCTACTTTCCAGTTGGCTGGCCCCCAGCCTGTACTGGTGCACAGGGAGTAGGACAGTAGTAGCGTAGTAGTAGCTACTTCCGCAGCTGTAGGATTTTCATTTTCTGCTGTTGAACTTCCGAAGATCCCTGTTGGTTTGTTTCTCCAGCTTGTTGAGGCAACACAACCACCTGGTCTGTCAGCCCCTCCTTCTGGTTTTGTGTCATCTGCATAGTACCTGAGGGTGTGCTCTGTCCCATCATCCAGGTCATTAATGACAATGTTAAACAGTATTGCCTCCAGTGTAGCTGCCTGAGGTAAACAACTTGTGGCTGGCTTCCATCTGGCTGCCTTTTCATGGATCACTACCCCTTAAGCTTGATAGTTCAGCCAGTTTTAAGTCCACATCGTTTTTCATTTATGTACCTTGTACTTCATCAGTTTATCTATGAGTATATTATGGGAGACAATGTAAAAAACTTTGCTAAAACAAGTTAAACAACTTCCACCATCCAAGCCAATCATTTTGTTGTAAAAGGCTGTAAAGTTGGTTGGTAAGGAATGATTTCCCCTTCCCCAGTATGGGCTGACTACTCCTGGTCACCTTTTTGGCCTTTGTATGTTTGTAAATCCTAGGGGTATTTGCTGCAGCCTCAACGTGGTCCCAAATACAATGTAGACTTCACCCGAGAGTGCAAAAGCCAAATAAAACCAAATGCAGGGGCTATGGAGGGAGAGGCTTATTGTTATCTTTGTGCTTGAGAAGTACCAGCTCTTCAGAGAACCTTGCAATTAGCCAGGCTCTGGTACCACTGGCTGTCTAATGAGCAGCTGATACTGCAAATGCAGTAAGTATTAGGACAGAAGTGCTCAGGCATGAGAGCGTTCCCTCTGGTAGAGGATTCCCAGCATTGTAAAATCACTGGGATCTCCTGTAGGATGAACTCAGAAGATGAGTCCTAAAGTTTTATATTTAAATGATATTATGTGTGGATTTTGCTAGCACGAAAGAGGTTGAGCTAAATTGCTTCTAAGTATAGGGCACCTTTATAGTTTTTCTATAGTTAGCACTGTTAATAAAGCAATAGCACCTTTACTACATTGAGCTTATTGTGACTGAAGAAAAGATTTAGCATTTATTTTAAAATATTTATTAGTACAAAAATGCTTTAATCTGAGCATTTAGCAATAATTCACTATAATCCCAAAGTCTTTAATACTTAAAGAAAATCCCTGGTGCAGCTCCTTTGGTAGACATAGAAGAAAAATCTTCTGCAGTTGGAAAATTACAGGCTGTGGAGGTGTTGAAATGCCTCCTGCTTCACATTTTTAATTGGCAGCAAGCCAGACACTAAACGTTTCTGGTTTAAAGGAAAATGCTTCCATTTTCTTTACATTTCTGACGGATAAAAGTTGCATTTGGGTTGCATTTTTAGCAGTTAGGATTTCTTCCATCTTGATACAAAATTAATAAAATTTTCAATTAAATAGCTTCTCCAAGGTACCCTGACCTTTTGCATTATGGCTGTAAAATACAAAGGTACACGTCTTTTCCTTGGAAGTTTGTGTCATAAGAAGCCATGGCCCTCATCTACCCTGTGACCCTTTTCCACTCTGGGAGCTGTAGATTTCTCAGTTCTGCTTTAAAGCTTTGCTGGAATTAGTATGTGATACTTGGAGAAACCTTCCATAAACATGAAAGACTTTAATATTCATAGTTTTAAATTAGATAATGAAATGGGTTTGAATAATGCAGAAATATTGCAAGCTGTAAATAGATCAGTCATTAATTTAAGTCCATTTTCATTAGTTGACAGGATACTGTCCTTTCACTGAGTTTAGATGTTACTGGGAGATGTGTTTTTCTTGAGAGAGCTCATATGTGTTTAACAAATAAGGTTGTGGGGATGCTAATATTAAAATAATTCTGAAATTCACTCCTGCTGCTTTTGAATGGCATTAAAAAGGTCTTGGTGTAGCTTTGCTCTGGCAAGACTGGTCAATGTTCTTGTGTTTACAGACAACAGTTAGAAATATAGAGGGGTGTATATGGTAACTAACCAGAAAATTGGTTCCTAATACTTTTTACGAAAGTCACAGCAGCTTAATTTTACATCAGTAGTAGTCTTAACAGAGGATTAAAAAGCTACAAAAATTCTGAACACACACTGTATTAAAAAACGTATGCAGTAATGTTCTGTATTCCTAAAGTAAGTTATATACCAAGAGAAAAAGATAACCCATATCCAGACAGTACAGGAAATGGTGATTTATTTATTTATTTATTTATTTTAATACTCTGTAAAGTCTTTTCATCTTGACCTTGATATTATGTATGTTAAATGTGTCTTGTTTTCAGGGTCTTTTTTTAATTAATATTTCTGTTACTGCACTGCAATTCACAACATCAGGGTGTATGTTTTTTTACATCTGTGTTGAGTTCCATCCCCAGCTGTAGTTTGCTTTCACTGTTTATTGTTGTAAATGTAGGCACAATAAATGTGAAGTCTCCACTCTGGGAACGATTCCCAGATTTTGATCAGCAGGTCAGAATGTTGCAGCCCTGATGACAGCAATATGTGATAACCTCAGTACAGTGTTCACAGTTTTCTGTTCACTTGTTACTCATAGTAGAATTTATGACAGCTCTTCTATTTGGGTTCTTATCTTTCCAATATTTAAGGTGTTCATTAAAAAAAAAAAAAAGACAGAAATACTGTTTCCTGGTATTCATGGTGTGTAGTACCTGTTTAAAAGAGTTATTGCCATGACTAAGTTTGTGATGGATCCTTCTGATTGCTTTGGAACTCGGGGAAGTAGGAATGTTTTATTTTGTCCCAAAGTAGTTGTGTTATTTAAGTGCTATAATCACACAAGCATTTCTAAAGATGTTAAATCATCTTCAGATTGGACATTAGGAAGAGGCTGTTCACCGGGAAGGTGGTTGGTCACTGGAACAGCCTCCCCAGGAGGCACCAGTGATCATGGCACCAAGCCTGTTTGAGTTCTTGGAGCATTAGGATGATGCTCTTAATCATATGGTTTAGCTTTAGGTAGTCCTGTAAGGAGCAGAGAGTTGGACTCGGTGATCACTATGGAACTCTTCCAACTCCAAGTAAACTGGAGTGTGCGTGACTCTCCACCTTGAAGAGAGGTTGAATTCCTGCCTTCCAGCCTATACTTAATCTTCCAGAATGTAACGCCTTCCAACATGGAAAATTATTTTTGCAAGGATAGCAAGGAATACACAGAAATTGCAGTTTGCTAAACATGATTAAGTTAATGTTGGTGATACTTAATTGTTGTTTGAGTGTTTTCATTGGGGAATTATAGAGTGCAAAGAAAAAGAAATCTTTCCAGTAGGATATTACATTATTTCTGTTGGGGTATTTTAGTTTCTGTTAATTTTAACCAAAGCTTTACTTTTGCATCTTGCTTATTATGCAAACATATCCTCATTTTTAAATGTTCATTTGTATGCATTTAACAAAAGACCTCTAAACTGTCCTGCTTGACTGTACCTATGATTGCATTTGGTCTTCTGAAAGACGGAAATGTTGAGGATGATGTAGGAATGTGTAAAGATCTTTTCAGCTCTAAATGCTGCAGGAAGGCTTTTCTTCTTTAACTGTGAATTGTCTAATTGTCTGCAGAGGCAGAACAAAACTGGAAGGTGATGGTACAGTCTCTACTGTCCTGTGACCCTTTATGTACCTAGTCTGTTTTACTGAGCACACATGCTTCACTAAGAAAACTTGGAATGGCAATGGGATTGGGAGTGCTATATGGAAGTATTTAAAAGTAGTTTTACTATGAATTTCTTTAAAAATTATATTTATAATCATATTGTAGATTTAATTATAATGTCACACTAAGAAAAATGCTTACATATGTACAATTGAGCTTTGTGTGCTTGTTTAAAAATAAGCTGCATAGCTGTTGGAACAAATCTGAATTTATTCAGTTAAATGTATTTTATTCATTTTAATAGGAAAAAAAGTCTTGCTGTTTAGTTTTGTTTTTAATTTAGGCATCTGGAATCCTTCTCTTTCTGTTTCTGTTCTAGAAGTTTAATTACTTGGGTAATTTTTGTTTTCATCTTACGCCTTTTCTTCATGGCTGTCTACCATTTCCCTTCCATCCTGCTTTTTTTTCTTTTTCTTTTTTTTTTTCTCTCAATGGTGGGTTACTATAGAGAGAAACAGGATGAGGAGAAAAGTGCAAGATCTGTAATCTAACCAAGTTTTTATATCCTTCTTTAATAGGTTTTTCAATATACATCTAATGGTTTTCCCTGAAGAAAAAAAAAAAAGTGGTAGATCTCTGTTAAAATGTTGTATGTTGAGTGTGGTTTTCATTTATATTTTCTATTTGTTTATATTCCTTCCTATGGTTTATCACTTGTACTGTTACAACGTTAAAGCTTCCTAAAAAACCACTCTTGATCATCTAGTTTGAAAAGATATTATTACTAAAATTTGACGGTTTTTTCCAAAGCTACACTAAAAACCAGAACATTTCATATTAGTAGTTATACATAACACCTTTTATGATTGCTAGTTTTTAATGTTGGCTTCTACTAGATACTATATCTAAAAAGTAATGCCTCTCTTGACAACTTAAATGAATAACCTAGGTAGTGTGGGTTTATTGTTTTGTGGGTTTTGTTTTTGTTTTTTTGTTTTTGTTTTTAAATGAAAGCTTCAAGCTTGTAACCATTCTAGAGAATAATGTTTTGTATGTATATATTTTTTGTAAGTTCTGGCCAGGATATCCAAGGAACAAGCGTGGTTGCAAATCTTCCAGTCCTGATGCGACAGAATCCTGCAGAAACACTTCGTCGGGTTTTACCAAAAATCAGAGTAAGTTGTGTATAATGAGGTTTGAGTGAATATTCTCCTGCTAGTATAAGAATTTTTAAAAAGGAAAAAAAAACAAACCACTTTTATTGCAAGCTCACTCTCTACAAGTGTTATGTCCTGTAGATCTTCCACATTAATTCACTGAATTTATAAAGTATTGCAGATATTTTTTTTTAAGTGTTACAACAAGAAAGAAAATAAAATAGAAGTAATACTATTTACATATTCTAAAGATTTACCAGTGTTTTAACAGCTTTTAGAGAACTCATTTTTAGGACCAGCCAGTCATAATGGTTCTTTTTGATGTTCTTAAAATCTTCTTCCATCCTAACATTTAAGACTTTCATTTTGCTATCCAGAAAAGTATACTTTGCTTTTAGCTGTTGGAAGTTTCACTTGCAGCCCTCCTCATTTTCAGTAAGTTGCTGCTAACTGGTAGATCCATGCTCATCATGTAATGTTATATAGTAATTTTATATGTAGGTATGTTTGTATAAAGGATATTTGGTTGTTTAACCTTGAGAAGGCTCCAGGAAGATGTTATTGTGGCTGTTCAATACTTAAAGGTAGCTTATGAGAGAGATGGGACAGACTTTTTTAGTAGAGCCTATAGCGATAGGACAAGGGGTAATGGTTTTAAGCTAAAGGAAGGTAGATTTGGAACAGGTTTCCCAGGGAGGTAATAGAAGCCCCATTCTGAGAAACATTCAAAGTCAGGTCGGACAGGGCTTTGAGCAACCTGATCTAGCTAAAGATATCCCTTCTCACTACATAAGGATTGGACTAGATGATCTTCCAACCCAAACCATTTTATGATTTTAAGTAAGATAAGTATCTGTATTTCCATGCTGCCCCAGGTGTGACCCCTTGCCTAAAAGAAGTGAAATTATTTAATTGAAGGTGTGTTTTGAGGAGCAGCTTCACCCAAATAAGAAAAAAGTGTATCGCAAATGCAGAACCAAATAACTCTACAGCTAAATAACTCTAATAACTCTAAGTAAGGCTACAACAGGAATTAAGACTTTATGTTAGCCTGCCTGTTAGAGTGGTTTTCAGTGATTCTAAATGCTAACAGCTGAGTGGAAAAATACTGCTGAATGGTTATCAAAATATCTGAAAGTTAATTTTGGTAACAGCAAATTTCTGTGGATTTTTTTCTTTGATAGAAAAGTGTATTATGAGTCTTGTACTGGTACCATTGACAGTTTTTATGCGATTCATTGAAAATTCTGATTTACAACAGTCTCTGGCCTGGTCTCATTGATCACTTTGATATAAATCTGTTTCTAATTTATACAAATTGTCAGCTAGAGTAACATTATGTTTGTTTGTAGTACTGTTTGGCTGTAGTAGCTGTTTGAAAGTATGTGCTCTCTATGGGAAAAGAAGCAAAAATCACAAGGATGTCTTGTAGAAATTTTATTTTCAAGGCATTGAGTTGTCCTGGTTTTGCTGGGATAGAATCCCAGGCCAGCCATGGTCTGTAAGACCATTAGTTTCAAGTTAGCCTTGAGCTTAAGATGGGAGTTTAAGCCTTGCAAAAGACAGGGCAGCTGCTCTGAGCTGGCTACAGGTGTATCCTGTACCATAAACATCACACTCTTTATAAACGGGGAAGTTTGCTGAAGATAGGGGAGTCTCCTGCTCTGGCTTCTCCTGCTCTTCTTTTTTTTTTTTTTTTTTCCCCTGCTTCTCCCCATCCCTGGAGGGGCTCATTTACCATTCTGTTCCTGAGGACTGCTTTGCTGTTTATTTTCACCACTGTACATTTGCTGGGCCATGTATACTTTATATTGGCATTGGTATTAGTTTTGCTGTTTCATTAAATGTGTTTTCAGTTAAACCTGTGGGTCTCCTCTCTTTTTCCAGATTCCCCTTTCTGGCTGGAGGGGGGTAATTGGATGATAGAGCAGCTGCTGTGGTTTAGCCCTGGATACAGGCTAAATGTAGAAAATTATGTTCATAATTTTATGGACAGACTCAGTTTCCCCATACATTTTTAGAGATATGTTTGACATTTTCTGTAGTGTGATTCAGTCATGATTTTACCAGGACACTTTATAGAATTTAGGGTTTTTTTTCTCCATATATAATTGAATATTTTTTTCCCTTTTTAACACTCTTTGTTAACAATGGAATGTTATTATTGCAAACAACTAATGCTTAAGGAGAGTATGTAGATCACTTCAGAAAAGATGGAAAGTTTTTAACTAGTTACTCACTCAAGCTGAATATGAATTTGATGATCTAAAATACATTGAACTGAAAGTTTGAGTTCTGTTAAGGATCTCCTTGACTATGTTGTCCTTGGCTCTATCTAAAGCACTTTAGGGATGAGAAGAAAGAGTCTTCTGTAGTATCTGCTGTGAGTTTTCTTTCTATATCTGTATCAGATTCTCATTGCCAGGTGTAAGAAAGTATATAATTATTTTAGTAACAGAAGTGAGATGGCTGAGTCACATGCTTGCGTTCCATAGTTTTCTGTCTACTGAGGAGATGATTGCTAAATAGCAGTGAGACTATGCAGAAATGATACTTGTTTGTTCCAATAAATTCTCATTTATATTTCATTGTTTACTTTGAAATTTTGAAGAAATTAATTGCTTCTTTTACTGAAAAGCTGTGTGGATATATGTCTCAGCATTATTTATTTATTTATTTATTATTTTTAAGGCAGCTATCTTCATGTTATCTTAATAAAAGAATTTCAGAAAAATATCATAGTATCACAGAATGGTTGGGAGGTAGAAGTGACCTTAAAGATCATCTAATTCCAACCCTCCTGCACAGACAGGGACACCTTCTACTAGACCAGGTTGCTCAAAGCCCCATCCAACCTCATCTAGAACACATCCAGTGATGGATATCATATTATGAACAGCTACTTAGTGTATTTCTTACTGTCTGTGGGATGGGTCTTAAACTGAATCCTCCCTCTGCCTCTTGATCTTAAGAAAGAGGCTGCTTGAGAGACAATTCAGTATTTGTGAAAAAATAATTCAATGAGATATATTCTGCTTATTTGTTATGAACTGGTTGACTGAAAGATTAGGAACAAATATGTATGCAGTTCTCAACATGATTACATAGCAAATATTCTTCTGCAGAATATTTAAATGTAAGCCTTACCGCAGAGGAGTCAGGTTCTGTGTGGTAGATGTACTCAGTAATATTCCATGCACTGATATATACTGGAGGCCACCTAGATGAAAAGCAGCTTTGCAAATAATGACAAGGGGTTCCTGGTGGATACCACATTGAACCTGAGTCAGCAATGTACTGCTGTGGCAAAGCATCCTGGGCTGCATTAGACAAAACATTGCCAGTGATTCAAGGAAGGCGATCCTTCCCCTCTACCTACTACACTACTACACATGGAGCACTGTGTCCACTTCTGGGCTCCCCAATACAAGAGAAACCTGGACATACTGAAGAGAGCACAATGAAGGGCATGAAGAGGATTAAAGGACTAGAGCATCTCTCCTATGAGGAAAGTCTGAGGATAGGCAGTTTAGCCTGCAAAACAGGAGGCTTGGAGAGGATCTTACCAATGTATATAAATACTTGAAGGGAGAATTCAAAGAGGACAGATCCAGTCTCTTTTCAGTTGTACCCCGTGTCAGGACCAGAGGCAGTAGGCACAAACTGAAACACAGGAGGTTCCCTCTGAACATCAGGGAAACACTTTTTCACTGTGAGGATATCTGAGCACTGGCACAGGTTGCCCAGACAGGTTGTGGAGTCTCCCTGCTTGGAGGTACTTATAAGTTGTCTGGACACGTTTTGGCTCTTGGTGGCCCTGCCTGATCAGGGGGATTGGACAAAATAAACTCCAGAGGACCCTTCCTGCCTTAACTGTTCTGTGATTCTGTGAATCTCAAACATTACCTTTCAACTTCGTATTATCTGCTGAAGCAGAATTCTGTGATCCCAGGAGATTCCTATTTCTTAAGAGGAGCTGTTCCAAATTTTGTCTGATTTTTTTTTTTTTTTTTTTTAAATCCAGCAAATGTCAAGAAGTAGCTGTCCTAAGAACTGAGGACTGGCATAGTTTGTTGCATGTTTTAGAAAACATTAAAGTACTTATAGCACAGAATACGATAACTAGAAGATGCAGGTCCATAGGCATTTTATTTAAATATATACAGGTGTATAAAAAAATGCTTTAAGTAAAAGAATGACTTGAAGTTGTGAAGCAGTTGAAAACCCTTTACCTTTCACCTAATTTCTGCAGTTACTACCACATATTACTCTGATGTTCATCATGCATTCTTTCCTAAATTAACTTGCTTGCTTCAAGGAAAGTTTTTATTTTCTGCTCAACATATTGAATCTGGTTTTGTCTCTGCTGTTTCTGCTTTGAGAGCAGAGTTCTTCCTGAAATGGAGGAGTAATGAGAAATGCTGGTTTGTTAGGGTGTGGGGAAGTGGTAGTCTTTCCCTCTCTGTCTTTAATAAGAAGTCTAATATGAGAGTACAGTTTTTGATTGTAGTATTAGGGTTTCTTTTTTATATAGAGATGAAGAAAAAATTTAAAAGGATGATCATAAGGATGTTTAGGGCCTCAGGCCTGGAAGATGGTTGTGTGTTGGGAGTTGGAGCTCAAGCGTTTAGATCAGGCGGTACTTAATTACTTTCTAAAAGCATCTTCCTACATAATATTAAAGGACATTCAGCTGAAAAGAGCATATGAAAGAAGAAAAGTTAGGAATTGAAGACAAAAATATTACAAGTTAAAATGACAATAATAACTCCAATCAATCTGAGCAAATAACTGATAAAAGTTTGGTTTTCATCTTGAAGTGTCATTTAAACCCCAACTTAGATGATAAATTAAATGAAACTTAAGTTAATGGGCTCAAGAAAGGGGTAAAAGACTGAAATATAATTAGGTCAGTCTAAATCTTAAGTGTTCCTTTCAGGTTTAAGCTTTATAAATTGAAACTTTCTGGAGTGTAAATCAGTTAAATTTTCTGTGGCTATGCTCTTAGAAAGCAGGTTCTTCAATAGTACTCTATTATCTGATATTCAATCTGTAATCGAACAGTTCTGTTGTACCTGTGTTCACTGCACTTTAAACTGCAAAACAGTATTTGGCATCATTAAACACTTGACCTATTTTTTTTTTCCTTATCCTTGTTTTTATTGGAGGAATAGTCCCGACCATTAAATGAGAATAATCTATAAAAGCACAGTTGAACTCATCTGTTATTAGAATCTTGAAAGTGTAATCTGGCATTGCAGGGAAATAAGCTGATTTAATAAGCTGACTTGGTTTAATTTCTGTAGATTTGGAAAACCACCTCAATATGAGTCAACAGTGTGCTGCAGCAGCAAAGCAAGTCAACAGGTGTCATCAACAAGGACATCACTAGCAGAGATGATAAAGAAGTCATTATCCCACTCTATGTAGTACTTGTCAGGCCACACTTGGAATACTCTTGTTGGTTTTGGTCTCTGTTATACAAAAGAGATGTGGATAGGCTGGAGAGGGTCCAGAGAACGACCACAAAGATGAGCCAAGTATTGGAAAGCTGTCATATGAGAGAGGCTGAGAGAATGACAGAATTTCCTAGATTGGAAAAGATCATCTAATCCACTCATTAACCTAACACTGAAGAGACCTTGACTAAACCATATCCCTCAGCACTACATCTCCATGACTCTTAAATGCCTCCAGGGATGGGGACTCAACCACTTCCCTGGGCAAGCCATTCAGCTGCCTGAATTGGAATTGGAAACAGAGAACTGTGTTTGTTTAGTCTTGAGAAAAGAAGGCTAAAGAGACACTTTATCACCACATTCCTGTATTTAATGTGTGGCTACAAAGAAGGTGGAGACTTCTTTTTCACAAGCAGTCACATGGAAAATGTGAAGGTAGTGGGTGAAAGTCATTCCTGAGGAGATTCCAGTTGGACACTAGGGGAAAATTTTTCACCATGAGAACAATCAGCAGCTGGAATAATCTCCCCAGGGAAGTGATGGATTCTCCATCATTGGACACTTGTACGATTCAGCTGGACAGGGTTATGGGCCATCTTGTCTAGATGGTGCTTTTGACAAGAAAGGTTGGACCAGGTGATCCTTAAAGTCCCTTCCAACCTGGTATTACATGATTTGTGAATTGAAATGTTCATATGAAGAATTAGTTTTATAGTACTTTCAGGGTGCTGTTTATCTGGAAGTATTGTCACCATGAAACTGGGTTGGGAAACACTGTACTTTTTTAGCATACTTGCAGAAACCCAAAGCAAAAATAAATACCAGTATTATTAAAGCTAAGTATAAAACAGATAGAGGAAGAAATAAATGCAAGGAATATTCTGGCTGGATACATTACAAATTTGTATTTCCCTTAAGAAAAATTTATAAACCTGGATACTTTTATAAATTAATATAGAAATGAATATATGCAAATTGCTTATCATTCCTTAAGACCTAATTAAATTAAAATTATATCAAATACCCTTAATATGTTTAATATAATTGTTTTAGGTCTGAGATGAGCAAAATCAAACATACAATATGTCAAAAAATATGCCATATCTAAGTAACGATGAATGTCAGTGTTTTGGTTATGCTAATAAAACAAATACTTTGTGTATCATTTAGAGTTTAATGTAGGAATGAGATTACAAAATTTTTTTTTTAATTCTGCAGTTAAAGTGGAGTGGCATCCTTGTATGGTTTTTTTTTTTGCATAGAGATCCCCACTCTCTGGACTTCTGCATGCACCTCCTCATGAACCTTGGAAGCCATTGAAATGCAGATTTAGGGAAAGCTTAGACATTTTTCTCAGCATTTCCTGTTGTGCACCAAATGACTCCTTTCAAATTACGTTCATAGTATTTTCCCTGTTTTCCATCCTTGGACACTGCTACTGAAAGCAGTGGAGATTGCAGATGTCTATCTGGTTGACTAGTAAGAGAGTTTTCCAAATGCTGTGATTGAAAAAAACTATGGCTACTTTTGTTGAAGTGTGTACATTAAGCCATATTCAGTGACGTTTGATTCGTTCCAAACTCATTTTCACAGTTACTTATTTTTCTAATATATCAATCTCCCCTTGAAAGCTTTCTTTTTCCCTAGTTGATTTTATAGTTTAAGAAGAGGTGGGGTGATTTTCACCCTGTCTTATACCTAGCATTGATTTTTAAGGTCCATCCTCATTGTATATTTGAGCTTCTGTAATCTCCATTATTGCTGTGTCTTTCTAGTCCTGAATGAAGATTTCTGTCGTATCAATGCAATTACTAGAATGATTGATGATGTTTCTGCTTGCGGCATTCTGTCAAGAGAATTCTGTTGCTGCAGAACATAAGGGGAATGAAACTAGAGGTGAACTTTCTGTTTTCCGCTAAATGGAATAAGCTAGTCTTTCTAAATTTTGAAGCTTCTGAAGCCTGAGTTTAACTTTCAGACATTAGGATAGTTCAAGAACATGCTAATACCCTTAGATTCCATTAAATACACTTGTCAGAATAAGATAGTAAAACCGTTTTTCCTCCCAAGTGAGAATCTGTGGAGGACCCCTGTATATATATTACTTTCTAAATAAAAAAAAAGTTAAGTCAATTTAAGTCACTCGATTTGAGTTCAGTGAAATTGGAATGAGGAGACCCATTCATTTTCATATGTGGAACTGTACAGTTCTGAGTGGAAGCATCAATGCAGCCAGGTGTGTAAGCAATCTAGAAATTTACATTTCAATGTCTCCCGAGGTCCATGAGGAGGCACATCCAGAGAATGTGTTCTCACACATGATTATCCAGAGTTGTGTGGATCTGTGGAGGAGGCTATTTGGAAACTTTATTTGATGGTAAGTAACCCTGCTTGCATTGCATACGAAGTGAATATGTACATAAAATTGAATTCAGCTTCATTATGTTCTGGTCTGCAGTTCTGTCTTCGCATGTACAATGTGTAGATAGTTCACTTGAGTATTTTGGAAATATATTTTTTTCAACAAGTGTAAGGCAAAATCCCTGAACAGTATGTACAGGTATTCTTATCCCAGAAAGATTCAAATTACGGATTTGGTAAGTATCCTTATGCTTGACTATGGCTGTAGGGGAGGAACATGGACAGGGATAGACTGTGGAGATAACAAGAGGGTGGTTTCCATGGCTATTGAATGCAAATATTTTATCACAGTTTGATTGGTAAGCTGTGTGATGCTGTTTCTTTGGGGTACATAGAATGCTTTTGCGAATATATATGCCTGTAAACTGAGACAGCTGTTGAGAGATAAGTAATGGTTCTCTTTGAAATCAGGTAAACTAAAAATTGCTTGACATTTGTGTAATGAAAACTTATTTAGTAGACTTTGCTTAACTCAATTTCTCAAGACATTCTCTGCAAAACATTTTCTCAGAAAAATTCTTCTGCTATGTAATATGTAGGTGCATAATGGATATTTTATTAATCTGTTCTAGGCTGATTTTTTTAAATTAAAATATTAGCTTATCATTGATATGTGATCTGAGAAAACACTGTTCATCTCAATCACTTAAAAAAGGATACAAATCCACATATGTAAAGCATTAAATAGAAAGTACGAGCTTTTGACTCTTACTGAGCTTGGAATCGTGTAAAATGAGTGTAGTTCTTTAGTAGTAGAATAATGTACGTTACTTTATCATGAGATAGATATGTTTAGAAAAGCGAACACATGGAATGTTCACCTAGCTGATAGATATGTACATACTTAGAATTAACACTGTGTCATAGATCGCATCCTTCAGGCTCTTTGGTGTGTGCATAAATCTGAAATTTAAATTGCCTTTTTTTTGTCATTCAAAAAGTTAGTATTTCATATTTTATTTGCATATTATCTTTGTTTAAGTTTTGAATTGATGCTTTTAAAGACAACCTAATTAATTATATTCTTTTATATTAAAGATAAGTACTCATAAATATTGAGTTACCTAGATAAATATTCTAGTACATATTGCTTTATTCTTATGACTATATATATATACGCACACACAATTCCATTTGTGTTCCATGTCAGTTGTTGAGGGATGAAATTTAAATTCCCTTCTGCTATTTTAGTATCTCTCACTAGATGAATGAAATATTTCTTTCTAATTCATGTGCATAAACAGCGGAAGTTCAATTGTTGCCTGGTCTGGTTTTATATCGCATTTTGTAAAGTGGAAAAATCCATACATGCATTGATGAAACTGAAAGTCACCAAAAATATTATAATTAACTTTTTCTTTAAATGAAAATAATTTCACAGACAGTTTTGTAGTTTACCCAGGTTGTTGCATATTCACTCTTAAAAGTAAATGTAAAAAATTTGGACGTCCTTACAGTACATTTCTGCCTCATGGTCTAAATTTGTATAATTTGTAATTATACAGGAGGTGCTGCACGTTGCAGGAGTGGAAATGCAGTTAACAGCTGCTGTTTCATTTCTGACTGTTCTGCAAGATGAGTCGGTGTCGATTCATACATACTCCCACTCCTTCCTACACATCATTCTCCAGAACCTGGAACACAGAGATGCAGGTCAGGGCAGTACAGCTATACTGATGACTGATTACTTCTGTGTGTTTTGTTTCCTTAGTGACCATACAATAATGTGTAAAGCAGTGAGTGCAGTCACTGTGATTTTGTCTCTGGACTTGCATGAATTAAAAGACTTATGCATGCTGACCACTTATATACTGATATGTAAATGTAATTCTGATTGAAGCAAATAAGAACACTTTGTCTGAAGGACTAAATCCCTAAGTTGTTACTCAGTCTGAACGTCTGCTGAAATACCAGAATTTTGAGGCTGAGAATTTTGTGTCTGAGGGTTGGACTGGATGACCTTCAGATGTCTCTTCCAACTCCGAACATTTTATAATTCTATGAAAATGAAGGGAGGATGGTCAACATTTCTCCTGTGATCATTAGTTTTTCTTAACTTCTTTGACACTGTTTTAGGTTACAAAGAAAAAAACATGGCCTCTTGTAAAATTAGGAAGTTTCAGTGGGCATAAGAAAAAAATATGCTTCTAAATGAGAGAAATTATCTCTTTGAAACAAACAGAGCTATTATTATTTTTGTACAGGAATGGAAAAGGCAAAAGAGATGGGACATAATTTGCTTCTCGCCTATCCTACTTTTAGAATGTTAATTTAGTGGCTTTTAGATACATAGCTCCTTGAATAGGTGTGTGTAAAAAGTGAGAAAACTGATGTGTGTTTTGTTATATTTGTTGTATGTACAACTTAACATATAATACATTTCGTTCTACCAGGTGTCAGCAATGCATGGCTAGAGACTCTTCTTGCTGTAATAGAAGCTTTACCAAAAGAGACTGTCAGACATGAGGTAATAATATTGTCCTACTTATGCTAAAAAATTAAATTTTTTCTAAGAATGTATTTCCCTGCAAGTCTCACTTACTTTAGTAAGATTTGTGTCAGTTCTATGCCTGTGAAATCATGGAACATACTGTAAGAGAGCAATGTGCTAAAAGATGAGACAGGAAGGTCACCTGAAAAAAAAGATAGTGTTCTTCAGAAAATAAAGACTATTTACTATAACACCGCCACTTAGTATTCACTAACGCAGTATCCTGTCTCTGGCAATGACCACTTTGTGAGAGAGACTGTCTAGGTCAGTCATTGGGGTTACTATTACTAGACATGGTATGTTTACCTCCATAATTCAAAGACCATATAAGTAATACACAATTATGTAAATAACTAATGATATGTTTATGCAGTGCTATAGTTGGAAGCAGACCTTATGTACTAATTGTAGTCTGAGTGATCTATTTGTCCTTACAGTGGTAAGGTTCTCTCACATCAAAATTTCAGCTGGGAAGAGAAGGAGAAAAATGCTTTTAGAATGTTGTTGTACTTTCCCAACCTGTATATTATCCTTTCCCGAAACTCTGCAAGACATATTAAATGAGGAACTCATTTAGACTACAGGAGATATTCCTCTTAGCCTGGCACCTGGATTTTTGTGATTCTTTCTGGGCCAAAAGTAATGTATCTGAACATGTTGTTCTGTGGGCCTTTCTTAGTTCGTTACTGGCACTGTAGAGGTTATCCAACAAATGACAGCAAAGCTCCAATAAAGATGCAGGCTTTCTGCAGCTATATGAAAATGAAACCTCTTCCCTGCACGTCCCCAAAGTATGCATAAATGAGAGAGACTGAAAACTTTACATCAGAGGTGGCTGGGAAAACTTAAGAGAAGGAACTGCAGAGAGACTTCTTTTTCCTTTCTCTGAATTATTTTTTTTTTGTTGTGCGGGAACATATTTAACAGCTTATGTGACAATTACCAGATAATAGTTATAAATATTCATATGCAATTTAGGACTAAAATAAAGACACAAGTAGACAGATGTAGATGTGGTGTGAATTGTAAACTGGTATTTGGGACAAGATATGTTTTTAATATGCTGTAATTGGCACTGAATATTAAATACAGTTTTCCAATAGGCTGTTAGTGTATATAGGCATTATTATCGTTAGTACTAATTAATTCCATGAAAGGGGTAAATGATACTTCAATATGTTCTTCTAGAATTAATTTTTTTGAGAAGGGGAATACATTATTTACTGCTCATGTTTCTTCTACCCACATTCGTTTTTTCTTTCATATAGATCCTGAATCCACTTGTTTCGAAAGCACAGCTTTCTCAAACGCTTCAGTCCCGCTTAGTTAGTTGTAAAATCATCGGAAAATTAGCTAACAAATTTGAAGCTCATATGTAAGTAGACTGTACATATACTTTCATTTCACAGTACATACCAGTATTTCTTTGTTTGTGGGCAAAAATTACTACAAAAAGTGGACTTCATTGCTCAAATTAAATTATTTTTACAGATACCTCTATCTGGATATTAATAAAGAGATGTTCATTATGAAACTAGGATACTTAGAATTGCTGATGTTCATCTGTTTATAATTTCAGTTTGTATGTTCTTCCCTGGGTTTGAATGGGTACCATTTTCATGCCATTGTTTTTCTTTTCCGTATTGTTTTTCTTACTCCACAATAAGCCAAACAGGCATTTTCTCTGCAGTTTAAAAAGACAAAGCACAACTTTATCACCTTAGAGTTTCTTGTCATAAAGAGAAGATTCCTTCTTCCTAAATTTTTATTTTTCTAACAAAATTTAACATGTAGATATTTTTTTTGTTCTCTTTGATTACATGGAGATGTATCAGCAGCCAACTGTTGTTACCTGATTGTTGTTTCAGCTCTCCAGTTTAATGTCTGTGGGTTTGGACTGTGGTGCAGAACAGGGAAGCAATGATGAAAGTAAATCTGAATAACATATCTGCCTAAAGCAGTTGCTGTAGTGCATTCTTTGAAGTTTGTCCATTCCTACGATAGTAGGACCATTTCACCAAATGTGTTTCCTTTCCAGGCAATTGGCCACCTATGATTTTGCATTACAGAAGAAATCACTGAGGGCAACTAAATGCACAGAAACCAGGTCTAGCTGAGGAAGTCTAGTCTACTAATGATTTTGATCTGCCCTCAAATTAAGGAATTCATTGCAACAGAAAACAGGACTGTATGACAAGACATTTAGAAATAAATTTAAATTATGATTTTTTTCTTCAATAAAAAAGCACTAGAAACAACCAAAAGGAAGCTGTCTACACCTTCGCTTGCTATGTAGGCTACACTTGACAGACAGGCAAGAGTTTATAAGCACGGTAAAGCAGAAGTTTTTTAGAATGTTACCAAAGACTTCAAGTCTTTATGTTCAAAATTTGTAGAATTCTGTCAGAATCACAATTGATTTTATTAATTTGATGTTACATTCTCATGAAAATAATGTGAATTTCTAGGTCACTTGGAATCTTAAGAGAAATTATGATAGTGTTAGCCATAATTAGTTAAAATAATCATGCCTCCTTTTGTTGGATTTCTTTTATATGATTTCTTGCTGTTCAGACATAGAAAACCTTTCATTTCAATGAACAGATAATAGCACAATTTCTATACAGAAACTATGTGTTAAGAAGGTGACTGAGAATTTTCTGGGACGTACTGATCCTCTGGTAGAGGACTTTGAATCAAGTTTAGTTGACTGAAAAGAGACCTGGATCCAAAGGTTTAGGATGTGTCAAACTTAGTAAGATTCATGCCACCCTCTCATTCCCCTTGCCAGAGAGGCTTTTGTATAGCTCAGGAGAGGTGTCTAGCCTCAAGAGCAGGCAGTATATAAGCATATCCTCACATTCTTCTTCAGAACGGCATAATTTTTCCTCATAAAATACACTTATACTATAATTAAAAACCTTTCTTTTGTATTTCCCTTGAATCCAAGATTATTTTATGGAGTATTGAAAAAGTCCTTACCTTCGAATAGAACATTAGTTTTAATACCTTCTCTTCCAACAGCTAGATAAAACCAAGTCTTTTTTTTTTTTTTTTGAAGTAGCCTCTACTTCACAGTATTCTAAAATACTAAACCTCCAAGACTTTGCACAGTTTTTTAACCTTGAAGTAAAAATTTGCTGTAAGTAGTAAATTAATTTTCACTAGGATGAGTGGAGGTTGTGCAAGCTGGTTTGCTTATCTGTAGCTTCATGTTATTTCTTTTAAGTTATGAGACAACATAAGGATTTCAATGGAGATATTTTATGAATACTCCTGACAGCGTCTTATGCAGGGAAAGGAAACACAATGGCTGATTCTGCCAAGCTGTAGTATGTGGTGTTACTTACAATTCAAAATAGTTATTTTGTATATTCCATTGATTTAACATAAAATCTTGGGTCTTCTTGCATAAAGGTACTGCATTACTGAAGCATTTAATCCTAAATTCTTTTCCTTCTTTCTTCTCAAATATCTCTTTGGTGCTACGTGCAAAAAGATAAGACAATTAATTGGGATTTACACTTCCATTTATATATTTTTTTTTTAATATTTTTACAGTGGCTGTTTAAAAATTGTACTAAGGATGGTTATTAAATGAGGATAGCATCTCTGAGCCATCCTACTATTTCTGTAGTTAAAAAAGAAGATGAAATGTGAGCAGATTATGACTGTAAATAATCCTTTTTCTGTTTCTTTATAACACATATTTTTTCTGCTGTGCACTATTGTTTTATAATTGCAAATTTTCAGAAAAATCATTTGCTATGTGTGATAAATTAGTTTTTAAAAATTTGGCATTAGAGGTAATATATGGGTAAAATTTGAGTACTACACAATGGATTTTATTTATTTTTGTACTGTATATTAACAAAAAAAAAAAAAATCCCATTTTTAGTATCAAAAGAGAGATTCTTCCATTGGTAAAATCACTGTGCCAGGATGCGGAGTATGAAGTGAGAACTTGCATGTGTCGTCAACTGGAACTTATAGCTCAAGGAGTAGGGTGAGTACAATTTGTAACTGCTTCTAAACACAGAATCTGTCTCTAAAATACTTAATGGTAACATAAAAACTCCTTTTAAGATTTCTAACTTAGTTCATGTGTACTCAGTGATGAATTTGGAGTGTACAGTTGTGTTCTTAGGAATTGGCTGTTGTCATCTGGCTCTTCTCCTTTTTTCAGGTTTTTGTTTCTCTTAGTAAAATTGCTGAATCATACAAACAACAGGTTTTTGTAAGTAATGGGTTCGTTTATAGCTTCTTGAAATAATTTCAATTATCCACTGATGACATTAGGCTTCTTTAAAAATGGGAGAGGATTATGGCAAGTATTAGCAGTTTCTAATAATTACTGTGCAGTTTTTTTGTGGGAGGATGCTAAATGTGTTTGTAAGCAAATTTCAGTTTGCTATCAACTTTTACTCTAAGCTTGAAGATCTTCAGTACTGCATACATAGGAATAGAGAGTCTGGAACTTCTATTTAAATAAATAGAACGTGTTAACTAACCATACAGGATTGGTCTCTGAGTGAACAGATATTTTAGAATTCCAGATCTGTCCATCTGTTACTGTGTCAGGAAGAAAAAAAAAAAAAAGGCAGTTAAGTTCTCTTACAGAACTTGAAGAAATTTTCAGTAAGGTTCCCTGCCCTGTGTTTCATACCAGGAATTCCTGAAACAATGGGGTTTACCTTTTGGCCATGGAATAGTGGAAAAAGTTTGTTTCCTGAACACTGTTTTTTGGGGGTTTTTTTGGTCATCTTTTTTGCTTCCTGATTTGTGGGTCTTGATTTTAGGATGTTATCCTATGCTTTGCTCCCCTGACCCTTCCAAGGCCACATCTTCTTGTCTGTCTGTCACTTTCTTTCCTCCTTTCTAATTTGTTATTGTTCAGTCCCATGAGTTTGGGGTTTTTTTTGGTGTCTTATTTGAGATACAGTCTATATTTCCATGGATTCCTCTAACTTTCTCAGTTGACCTCTGCTGTAGTCAAGAGCTAAGAAGCAATCATATGAATTTGGCTTTGAAAATTATCAGTGGAACATAGTACAGCAAAATAATTTTTTTAAAATATTGTAAGTATATTACACTCGGTAAAATAACTCTTATCTAGGAAATGTGTATACTTAAAGAATATTGCTTTCAGATATAACTGGAAACATTGTTGTGGTTTGAAAATGTACAGCTGCACAGATTGCCTTGATCTGTGGCTCAGTCTATTAGACCAAAAATAGTGTTAGCTTTAAGGAGCACTATCAGTTTGTATGAATCTATTTTCAGCAGTTTTGTTTAACTAGACTGTATGTAGCTGGGAGCTGAAAGTCTTGAAACAGGATAGGTGTTATGAAGTGGCAAATGACAGTATTGCTACAATTTACTCAGCATTAGAGTACTGGTTTAGTAGGGCTAAATACAGAATTACCAATTAGTGGTCTGTATTGTATATTTTTTTTTCTTTCCTCACCAACATTAAGCATTTATGTATCCATAGACAACTTACTCTCTGTTGCATTAAGAGGTAAAAAAATTTGGCAGAAAATAAGCCCCCTTGCGTTCCACCTTGTCCTCAGATATCAGAGAAGCTCGGGATGGCTGGTCTTAGATTCTGAGTGATGTCCAGTTTAGCACTAGGAGTCTGATAACACAGATACACTCAATTTCCGTCTGATCGCACTTGCAACCATCTACGTGAAGGGTGCAGTTTATTTAGTGCAGGGAGTCTGGTAACATGGATGCACTCAAGAGTACTGCACCTGCCATCTAGTTGTGCTCTCACACACAGCCCCCAGTGACAGAGGTTTGCAACCAGCTACATGAACAGTGCAGTTTATTGAAGCAACAGGATTACAAGTTCCTATGGATTGCTGGTGATAAATATAATGTCTGCAAAAGCACATGCAAATATCAATATTGTAAGTAATATCAAGTCAGAAAGTCAGAAATAATCTGCAATGGTATCTTCCCTAACATTCTCCCTTTCTTAAACCATTTTTATATTATTTTTTGTCTTCAAGGTGGAGCTTGAGTGACTCTAGTCATACATACCTTTATTACAACTGATGTAAAATTCTCTTGCTTTGATTTCAAAGGTGTAGATAAAGAAAATTCAGAGCGCAAGCTCAGTGAGGGGAGGCTGCACTTTGGAAGCAGGTAGCATATGGGGTGGAGGTGCATTCTGGTATTATAATGAATTAAAATGAGCAAAGTTCCCACAAAGGACAGTACTTTGTCAGAAAATGAGAGACTGTTGGACCAGTCTCTGGAGAGACTGTTGGGTGGCAAATATGTAGCTTATCAGTTCCATAGTACCACACAGTTCTGATTTCTGCATTCACAGAGCCTGTCCATGGAGTCTTCACTCCACTCCACCCCTGTGCTCTTTCAAAGGCAATGTTGTGTACGGAACCACCATGGAACGGATTCCTTTCATCCCAGTTGCACTCCACTGTGGGAGCTTCTTCGATATTACACCTTTCCTTAATGTGTGAACAATGCTGTACCTTTAATATGATCTTAGTTTCTAAGTCACCTCCAGTCAGTATTCCACACTCTCTCAGGATTTTGTCTAGTTCCTTTCCTAGGATTTAGAGGCTTTAATCTTGAGCTGTTGATATTTTTGGTATGCAAACTATTGCAGTAGTAGGTAGTAGGAAAATAAAGACAATTAAATAAACAGAAATAAGTATATTGTTAGATAAATGTTGAAGGCACGGTATGACAACAGGCCCAATGCTTATTTTAAGCTAAATGATATCATCTATTTCTTCCCTTAATGGTATATGAATGATTAATCTCCTGCTTGGAAGAATGCGGTCAAGCTACATCTCAATTTTCTGGTAACAGTCGTAAGCTCTGTAAGGTGTAAATTATTTTGTTGATTATAAACATTTGAAAGTGTTATTGTTCGTATGGACTTACAAAAGGGACAGCTGTTAGTTGTTTAGTTATTTATTTCAGTAAAGATTTGTCATACTAGAGGTTGTGGTCAGTTCTATATAACAATCTGTGGTTGAAATGACAGAGTCTAAACTCTTTGTACATAGCTGCTCAAAATGTCAAATACAGTTTCCATTTAGTCATCCTGATTAATGCTCATGTCGTGTAATTTTATCAGAGTGTTTCCCTGCAGTTTTATGTTTGGGGCAGTATAAACATCGAGGATTATTGTAAACTCTGAGGTCCCATTTTGGGATGTTGTGCTTACAACAGCTTTCACTAATTGATGATCAGACCAAGCGCTCATACACAGGCATAGGACAAAATGGGCTACTTAACACAAATGCAGACAATTCAAACACTAGAAATCTTGAATACTATAAATAAAAAAATGATCATGACAGGAAAAAACAGGTGTAAATACTGGATGTGTCTTCCTAGTTCTTACTGATATAGTAGGGCTGCAGAAAAGATCTTTCAGCCTCTCAAAGCAATCAAGAATTAGTTACACACTGCAACTATGCTGCTTGATAGCTCTGACAGAAGCTGTATTTTTGCTTGAAGAAGCAAATCTCTTCTCATCTTACTCATGCCAGTCACCTTATTGTGCAAATGTTTGTGTCAAGGTTATTTAACTGCTCCTTAGTCAGTTCTGATTAAAGTCTGATTTTAAAGTCAGTCCCTAATGCAGCAGTCTGTTGCCAATGTATAGATTCAAGTTGTCAGGACCATCACACACGCCAACAGTAATAGTGATTAAAAGGCAAAAAGAGACAAGCAGAACCCTTTCTTTACTACTTTAAAACAAGACTAAAAAGTAGTGTTTGGACTATTTGGGAAACCATGTTTTCTCTGAGCGGTAGTTACTTACCCTCTGTAAAGAAGTCTCATCTTTGAAGTGTAAGATTTCCAGACACTTCAATCCAGTATGACTCATTTAATCATTTTGGCTTTGGACCATTACACTGAGCAATTTCTGCATCTCTAATCAGAAGAGTTTTCCTAGTGATGCAGGGAAGTACATGGACTCCTTTGAGGTTTTTCATACTATTTTGTCTGATCTATCTCGAGCTAATTAAAATGCTTTTTTAGTGATAAAGTTTCACATTTTAAACTTTCATGATTCTTTGTCTGAGATTGACTTGAAGTTTTTATTTAATTTTCAATTTTTTACAAATATTTCAATTTTTCATTCTTTGCCACCCAAAGAATTTCTAAATGAGTATTTCAAGGAAGAATTCAGTTTTGCTGTAGCAATATTTTTCTCAATATATATTTTCTCTTGACTTCTTGCCTCACTTTGCAGGACAGAACTAACAAAAACTGTGGTGCTTCCTGAATTAGTAGAACTGGCAAGAGATGAAGGCAGCAGTGTCCGCCTTGCAGCTTTTGAAACATTAGTGAATCTGCTTGATATGCTTGATGCAGGTAAGAATTTAATTTAGGCTTACTAGCCCAGTTCTTAATGCTTTAATGCATCTTCATTCTTCAGACATTTCTGACTTTGCTTACTGTTTTATCCTTTATGTATTTCAGGACTTGCAGTGCTTTGTACATAGTAACTTTTAAGGAAGGCGAATCAGTTTTCCATGAAATCAGTTATCTTTTCTAAGTTTCTAATGTAATGAGGCTAAACAGAATGAGTAAAATTCTTGCATAAATGATAGGTATATTGGGCTGTTAGCATTTGCATAGTGCTATACACAGAATTCAAAATGTTAGCTTGTGTTTATTTTTTTGGTGTGGGTGTGTGTGTTAACTGGGTTTTGCCTCTTAACAGAAGTAAAGCTAGTCCCAACTACAGACTGCATCCTGCCTTCTGAGCTGAAGAACCCAGACTGGGGCAATGATACAGTATTTGTGTGTGTTATCAGTAAACCTTGCAGGTTTTAACATCCAGTGTTATATAGCGAATGAATTTGTACATTTTGGAACAGAAAATACTTCAAGTCGCATAAACTGCAGCGTGCACAACTGATTGGTACTAAGCATTAACAATTTCTATTTAATCCCTTTAAACTTGTGGATGTACGTCACTGAAAGCTTTCCTCTTAGCAAAAAGAAAGTGCATGTATTTTATAAAGCTTTTCTCTATTTAAAACAGAAAATGTGAATGCTTTTATTTTTCTCAGCAGTCCCTATCTTTCCTCTGATCAACATGCTTATTTTATGCATTCCAGGTGTAGGGGTGAGTGGCCGTGTCTTCCTGTGAGGAAGGAGAAGCTCTCTGTTATATAGTAGTGGTGGCTTACCAATGTGCACAGCTCTTGGGTTCACATCACAAGTTCAGTTCAACATTGGTTGGGGAAAACTTTCAGGAGAGCTACTGTGACTGCCCCAATGCAGGGGCAATGTTCTGGATAACTGCTGTGCCTTGTCCTTCAATTGACTGCTTTGTCTAGATTTTTCCAGGGGAATGTAAAAGACAGTAACAGCCAGCTTTTCTGGCTCTGTATCCATTCTGCTCTCTGCTGTGTTTTTTTTTTTTTTTTCACAATTGTAAATGTACAAAGCAGCAAAATATATGATAAATCATTGCTATAGTGTATATGAAAAAATGCTTTATGTTGTTGATCTCTGATCATTATTTGCCTTTGACTTTTTATACTGTCTTTTTCCAAACCGTTCAGTTGTGTATCTTCATTAGCAATTCAGTTTTGCACCACATTTCCCACTCCCATCTTACTGATTCAACTACTCCTTCCTGATACATAAGTGAGGAGCAAATATTTACTGTAAAGAACTTGGTGAGAATTACTAAAATGTGTGATTGTCTATAAACCTTAGGGAGGAGTACACAAAGAAATAAGATAATTTTGTGGAGAATACCATAAATTGACTTTTTAGAAGTTAGTGGTTATATCAGTAAGTATATAAGGTTAATTTTCAAATTATTGAGTCTTTGCATTTGTGCTGTCAAGTTTGTTCTTCTCTTTGCACCTCACGGTCTTCACCCCCTCCCTCCAACTGCTGCTTTTAGGTTTTGAAAAAGCTTAGTGAAAGCAATGAGGGATTATTTACACGTTTGTAGGAAATGTATTTTTAGCAATTTGCTTTGTGTAGTTTTTGGTTTTGTGGCAGAAATAGAAAATTAGCATTCTGGAGGTAGATGACACAAAATTATATCCTAGAGTTTCTTTCCTACAATATCAAAATAATTCTTCAAGTCAACCTCAATATTTTGTTCAGCCATAAATATTTTCTGAATTTTGATGTTGATCTGCCACTAAAAAATCCTAATGCCTTTAAAACTGTAACATTTTAAAATACAATGGTTTTATTTAATACAAGCCAAAATACCTACATTACTTAAAACATTTACTCCTTTATTTCATAAGGAGACAGAGTGTTTGAATTAGACTTTAATTTCTAAATTATATAATTTCTTTCTTCTGCCCTTAATTATTTTATTTCTCTGTGAATTTATTGTTTACAAAAAGATTTTCAACCTCTTCTGAGTAGGTTGAAAAAATTCACTTCCAGTGTATCCAGGTTTTTCTTTTTGCTATCATGGTCATGTTCAGTCTTTATTTCCCCTGTATTCCTGCAATTGTAGGAAATCCTATTGCAGGAGTATGTCAGTATTCTTTCTCTCCCTGTGTTCTTGGTGAGTGGAGAAGTTAGTGATTGTTTATTTATTCTCTGTCTCATCTTTTACCGGGGGATGCCTTTTCCCCAAAAACAAACAAAGAGAAACAAGTAAGATATTAAAATATAGGACTTGTATTATGGTAGTATGTTCATCATTCTCTGTACCTCTTTCTTTTTACCTCCACTGAGTGCCTGTCAAAATACTCCTGAGCCTGTTAAATGAGACTTTTCATAATTTACAGAAGTCCACTCTGTGGTTTTTTTTTTTCATATGTTGATAAATGTCTACCTTTAAATTTTTTTTTTTCTTTTCAGATGATAGAAGTCAAACTGTGCTCCCCTTAGTGAAATCATTCTGTGAAAAATCCTTCAAAGCGGATGAATCTATCCTAGTTTCTTTATCTTTCCACTTAGGGAAACTGTGTAATGGATTATATGGTATGATTTAATTTTCTTTTTAAAAAATTTTTAGCATGAGAGAATATTGGAGAATTTTAAACCCTTGGAAAATATCCAGATTTGCATGTATCAAATGAAAACAATACTGAGGAAAGAAAATACGGAAGTAAAAGTCTGAAATCAATTGCATAAATATTGGGTTTTGTGAATTTCCCGTTTGGGAGTCCATCTGTTTATTGGGTTTTTTATATTTAGACAGGGACAGAGTGTTATGTTGGAACAGGGGCAGAGATGGAAACAGGGAGTTTTGTTTATTGGTTTTACTGAATAATTTTGATTCATTCTTGGATGTTCTGGAACTTGTGAGGTGGATGACTGAGATTTTGAAACTAGAAACCTTTGAAAACATAGAATGATGTTAACTGTGTATGTTCACTTCTGTGTTTGACATCCTTTTTTTGTGGCCCATGAGGAAGTTCAGAGGAGAAAGAAGACCTAATGGCACATGGATTCCCAGCTGCAGCTGAGGCCAAATCTGTACTTACAATTTTTGTGGTTTTCACTTGAGCACAGCAGATCTTTCCTTGATCATTCTATTCACTGTGTACACTCTACACAGAGCTTACCTGGGGAGGGACACCACATGATCATGGTTAGATGTTATAGAGAATTCTCTCTCAGACTCTTAAACCCTTTGCTCTTTCTTACAGATCTTTAAAATGATCCTTTATGATCATGTTAGAGACTATCATAGTGCCTTTTCCTTCACTAATAACTCAGAAGGGCTGGTCCACAGTGTTGAACTCTTACTTACAGAAACATAGAGCTAGGACAGTCCATCCTCTTTTTATCATGTCTTCTCAGTCTTCTTTTCTCTAGATTGAATGAGTTTAACTGCTGATCTCTCTTCGCCTCCGAACCTGTCTGGCAAATTCCTATTTTTCTTGAAATGTTACACCTTAAGAGAGCTGAACAAAGTGAAAAGAGTACTTCACGTGTCTTGCAAGCTATATTGCTGATATTGCTGTTTGCATTTTTCAGTGTGAAAACCTGCCTTTTTATTGTTTGGGGTTTTTTTTACAACAGTTTGCAATAATTTGACATTATTCCTTCAAGCTCAGGCTATAAAGTTTTTTGGGTTTTTTGGGTTGTTTTTTTGTTGTTGTGGTTGCTTTTTTTTTTTTTTTTTAATCTGACTCTAGTTAATCTTTTTCTTTACTGGCCTTGTGCAGGTGATGCAAATCTAGCTAAACATGGTACTTTACCTCTGTCCTAATGAACTAACAGTGTAAAGTTTGAAGACCATAAGTCCAGTTTGTCAAGATCATTTTAAACTCTTATCTTCTGAAGAATGAGCAGTCTCCCTCCTAGGGTGATGTTGCCAGAATATCAAAATCTGTATTCCAACATCCAAAAACCAGTGAATATACTAAACAGTACCAGAATTAGGATAGGCCTTTCTTTATACGCTTGTCTATCTTGTCAGTGAATCATGGGTAACTTTCTTCTAACTGTTGTTCCAAGTAGTTTTGCAGCACATTTGTAGCTTCTCATCTCTCTTTCCCGATCCCTTACTTGTGAAAAACATGACCTTTACTGCCTCTTTTGTGTTCACATGTCCTGTTATCAAGTACTAGAAGGAAATGGAATAATTTTGAGTTTTGCCTTTGCCGTGTTACTGGCTACTTATTTTCCTGTTCTCTTTTTGGTATTTACAAGTAGATTTTGTGATTATTAATTTTTTTAAAACTTTTTTTTTTTTTCCAATTTTTTCAAAAATGTGAAAATAATCTGACTGATCTGTAATTATATGGCTTGTCCTTCTCCTCTGTGACTATTAAATATCAGTACCACATCAGCCCCTTTCCATTCTGATAGCTCCCTTATTTAAGATTTCAACATCTAGTGCTTTACTTTTGAAAAGGAGATTGAAGCACATCGGACTCTGTATGTTTTGAAAAGCTGTTGTGTTTCAGAATTCACTGACCTGTTACTTCTCTACTTAAAGCTAGAATCTTTATCGCTCTTATTAATTGTAGTGAGTCTGATGAGACTAGTGGAATTTGAGAAAGGTATAAATGCTTTTATTTCCTTTTTGGTACCAGTCACTGCTGGCTTTCCTTTCTGTCTTGAGTAGAAAACTGAACCCTTTAATTGACTGTTCTTTTATTAATAATGTACTTATTAAATTACTTGTGAATTTTTAAGTCCTCTTGCTAGTTGCATTACATTTTTTTTTCTGAGTTTTCTAATTTTATTCTTATTCCTCTCTACTATCTGTAGCAACGTGACCTAATTTTTCAACTTTCTTCAGGCATACATTCTTCATGTGACTGATTTCTGTAAAGATCTAGCAATTTGATCAGAAAGAAATGAGTATTAATGGAACAAACAAATGTATTCACCATTCTGCAGATAGTCCTGAGTATTTCAAGAATTATGTAAACAGAAATTAAGATTCACTCTGTTATAGTTAGCTATCATTTTTCTGTATAAGTGTGTACTGATGATACTCTGCTAGACTCAGAGTGGGACGGGGGGGGGAATAAAAATTGATGTATTTGATTGATTGGTAAGTGAGATTTGTTTGGGGACAGTTTTAATGGCATTTGTAATGAGGAAAGTAAACTTTTTGGTTTGCCCCCCCCAGGCATTTTTACTCCTGAACAACATTTACGTTTTTTGGAATTTTATAAGAAGCTTTCCACACTGGGTTTACAGCAGGAAAATGGACACAATGATAATCAACTGCAGCTTCAAACTCTGGAACAGGAAAAGAAGTATATTTCAGTGAGGAAGAACTGTGCTTACAATTTTCCAGTAAGTAACATTATTTTAAGGTTAAATAATTTGCCGTGCATATAGTTCACTAAATAGGAAGGTATTATTGAATTACACACTGTTAGCTAGATGCTAGCTCTCTCCTGGAAAGTTCAAGTTAATGGCTTAAAGCAGAGGTTGTCTGAAAGAGTTACCAGGAAAGACTTCTCTTCACAGAGCCTCAGAAAATCATTGTCAAGTTTAGACTTAGAGAGTGTTATTGTAAGAGGTTACTAGTCTCATTCTTATCTACACATTTTCTTCAAAGGCTTGGACAAAATGGGTGTGAAACAGACTCCTCAGTTTCAAATCACTCAAAGCTAGGTTTTTGCATTTGCTGCATGTCACAGCATTCTAGAGAGCTGAAGACTGGATCTGAATGATTGAATTTATCTTTTAATCATGCTCCTGCCTGAATACAGTCTTTTCAAGTTTATGTGGGGTCTTTAAACTTGCCACTCAAGTTTCTGTACATCTGCTTTATATTTTGACTGCATTTATATTTAAAGAAAAAATGTTTGTACCAAGAAGCAGTACACAGTTATTTTTATTCTGCCTTTTGAAGACAAGCACCTTTGTATGTAGCTAGACATCTGTTGGTTTACTTGAGCAAAACCAAGGTATGTACACACACAATGTTGAAACTCAGATTCTTGCTCTGCTTCTTGCTATAATGCTTTTGTTTTTGAAGTCTCCAGGTGCAGCTTCCACTACTGCATGGAAATATTAATGTTTATAAACCCAAGGTTTTCTATCTTGTGGTTTCAATGTATCTGTTTAGGAAAAAAGAAGCCTGCAGCGTGTCTGGATGATATGTAAATCCAGTTTAGTTCTCAGCTCCGGAATTTGTCTAATGCTTGTGTTTTGACACAACTGTCAAAAACACTTCCTCTTTAAAATCACAACCTCTTATCTCCCAAGTGTCTTGCTGATTGTAAATCAGTGTTTTGATCTGATAATGTCTGATAGTGTGATCCTTTAACTATACAGTTAATAAAAGACTTTATCACCCCACAGGCCATGATTGTTTTTGTGGATCCAAAGAACTTCCATTTAGAACTATACTCTATATTCTTCTGCCTTTGTCATGACCCTGAAGTTCCTGTGAGATATACTATGGCCATAAGCTTCTATGAAGTAAGTCTACAACAGTTCTTTGATAGTACTTGCATGTTTTTATTTTACATCATTTTCTTCATTTAATTTATATTTGCGACTGTTCAGCCAAAATTAAAAAAAAAATAAATAAAAAAGAAAACTTATTGAAATGATTTAGTTTGTCAGCCTACTGGTAGGTGAGCTTTTAGGGAGCAAAAGCTGTAAGATACTCATAATGGTCTAGTACCACTAACATAAGTAATTGTAGTGATTAGAATATTTTAAGATTTTCAGTGCTTTTAGCAAACAATGAGACAAACAGAAGGAAGGAACTTGCCACTTCTGGTCTTAACGAGTGATAGTCCAAGATAATTGCTGAAACTGTAAAATTAGCATCTAATTCTACATAATATTTCATGTTAGATGTAGAAAAAAATTAGAGTACTACCTGAATATAAGCAAAGTATTTAAAAAACCCTGTAAAATTATACCTTGGTCTATGTGTATGTTTGGTGCTGGTTGATTCTGTGATTTTAATTTTAACACCATAACTAGGCAGTCATGTGACAGCTAAAAATGAGTAATTTAGGGCATTCACTGCTAGGTGAGGGGTTTTTGTGGGTTTGTTGTTGTTGTTGTGTTGCTGGGGTTTTTTTTTGTTTTTGTTTGGGGAGCTGTGTTTGGTTTTTGTTGTCTTTTGTTTTTGCTGGGGAGGGGAGAGAAGGGTGTGGTGTCATTTGTTTCTTTAAATAAACTCTCTGTAACCATTTAAAGCTTAATCTTGAATGGCAGTAAGCTCTTATTTTCACTTGGCTTATATGAATAAAGAAAACCATTAAAAAGTGTCATCTAAATATTGTGTATGGCAACAATCTCATTCTTCAAGTTTTTCTCATATTTGCTGTAAAACCTTTTTACAGTTTGGATATGGACTGCTGATGTTTTTAGAAATTTATACAGTGAAAAACCCCAAAGAATTAAGGAGTGAAAACTTCAAATGGAAAGATTGGGAAATGTAAAAGCCAGCACAGGATAGCCATTTTTTATATTTTATCTTTTGTGAATGATATCTTTTATCTTTGTGAATTATATAGCAGACTGACTGTTAACTCTCCTAAGGACCATGAAGTACAACATTTGAATATTCCAGGAGTTCTTCTAGTGTTGCAGTGCAGTCTTGAAAATTTTTGGTACATGTGAAATACAGTTAGTTCTAAAAGCATGTTTCATGGTTAGGTAATAGGCCTGTTTCTTGACTCAAATTCTTTATATAAGCATATTTCTTTTGTGATTAATGGGAACGTACACAACTTTAGAAGGCTGATATTAAACAATTGTCCTGCACCACTTCTTCTTGCTTCTTGTAAAGTAAGCACACATAGTATAGTTGTTGTAGTGCTGTGGAACTAAAGAATATTTCACCTTACTATCTTACCGTCTTATTTTTTAGGTTGCTAAGCTTTTAAATTCTGGTGTTTATACAATACATAAAGAACTGGTTACGCTATTGCAGGATGAGTCACTGGAGGTAATATACTTTTATTAGAACTTTTGCTTGTTACATTGAGGCAGATTATCTTGATGTTTAATAGCTCTTCAAAAAGACAGTAGAACAACTATTTGAAACAATGATCAACTTTTACTTTAGTTGCATAGACATTTTATAAAGATACTAGCCTTCTGTGAATAGAAAGGAGGAAAACAGGAACGTGTTTGACTTCAGTAAACCCACACTGAATTTATTAGCTTTTAAAAATATTCTCAGTTGTTTTAATTGCTGTATTATTTACCATTTTACAAATTCTGTGGAAAGATTTGGTATTGGTACTGTATTAAATTAATCATTGAGCGTGTTCAAGGGTTTTGCATTATTTTATTTTTTCCAATTGTAGAGGAGATGAAATTGGGTGTGGTTCATAAAGGAAGATTTATAGAAAGAGTTTCAGTCCAAGAACTGATACAGAATCTGTGTTTATGAGACAGTGCAGTTTACTGTACCTCAGTTTCAGCCTGTGTAAAACATTAATCACTTAGATAAATTACAGACTATATAGAGGGACTTTTTGGATTCAAAAAAAGACAAATAATTATGTTTGAGACAAAATCACCATTTTCTCTAATACCCGCTATTCCAATAGTTGATCAGTTTTATTTTCTGTGTAGGATCTTTGGATATGGCATGGAAAAAAGAATTTTACTTTCAGGTGCTTCTTTTTGTTTTGATACCCTTTTTTAGAAATTTTTGAGGAAATGGAAAGTTTTCATAGAACATTTGCATGTAGTTTATTAAATTTTAACCTATCTTAAAAGATTTCTTAAGTTACACACCTGAAAGTTCAGACTCAGAAGCAGCCGGTGATTTTGAAAAATTTGATTCCTATTACAGTTATCTAAACAATAAAAAATATTTGGTGCTTTATCTTATATACCACCTCAGTCAGAATTGGTGCTGAAAGATACTTAATTATATAATTTTCTAGTCTAGTTTCAGGTTTTGCAACATTTGAAAGTAGGGTTATTTCTATTAAGATAAACTATATAGTCTATTTTAACTTATCAACTGCAGTTTTTCTTAAAGCAGGAGCAATTGCTTTACTGTCACTGAAATACAGAGAATGAATGTTCAAACTAGAGTTTGTTTTCCTAAACTGAAATAATACTTACATTACTTAATACATTAAAATATCAAATTTAAATCCCAGTCCTCATCAATGCAAAGAAATTGCTTTTTTTTTTTTTTTTTTTTTTCTTTTTTCTTTAACACAGATGTGAGAGAACAGTAGATGAGTAGATGAGATGTCAGCAGGGGTATGCCAGTGAGAGTTAGAAATTGATTTAATTTACAGACCTCATTGATGGAGCCTTTCTTTAAATAGGTGTTAGATGCTCTAGTAGGTCACCTTCCTGAAATCCTTGAACTCATGACTAATGGAGGAGAAAACAGTGGATCAGAGAGCAAGGTGGGTATTCTCATGTTTTATTAATTTGCTTTATAAATTAAGGTAGTGGTAAAAGTGTTCAGGCATATATTATATGAAAAGGATTTAATCATAAGTTTCTGGTTTGGAGAGATCTGTAAAGTTTCTGTGGTTATTTAATTGTTTGTTGCCTTAATAAGCTTTAAAAAAAAAGAAAACATTTTGAAAGATTAGACTTAATATAAAAATGAACAGTTTATCCATATTGGTTTTTTAAATAACCACAAATTTGCTGAAATAGTTCAAATTCTGAAATGAAATCATTAATGTAAAACAAAACTTGTTTTCATGGTAAAGGCATGATATTATTTTTTAGTTGGTTTTTTTTTTTTTTTATATATTGATGTGACAACTGCCTGTGGTTGCCACTTACACACCCAGTGTCTGCTAGAAGTAAGCCTATTTCCTGAAGCAAAAGCACTGAACTAGGATTTAGGAGAACTGTATTCAGCTCCCAACTTTGCAGTTTTAATTATATGTGGCTCTGGATGATGGTTTATTCAGTGACTCCTCACCCATAAGATGGAACACAAAAGATTATCTCCTGCTTCAAGATGCTGTTTTGAGCATATTTTCTAAATCTGTAGAGAAATTGGGGTATTGCAACAATACAAGGACTGAATAAATTTATTTCCTTGTATGGACAAAAATTGAAAATGTAATTTAAAATGTGAATTTGTCATGTGTTATATATGTTTAACAACTGTAAACATCTAACAAGCGTGATGTCAAGTGTGACGATCTGTTTCATTTTGCTTAGTTATAAAGAGAATTTAGCTTTGCTACTATAAAGTCTTTGCATCCTGCGAAGTGTATAATTCCTACTAAAATTAATTAGGGAACTGAGAAGAATAACTGCAAAGGTTGTGACTAGAAGGAAAATGGGATTTATTTGGTTTGAGAAAGTGAAGACTGAACAGAGTTGTCATAGTGGTCTTCATATCTGTAAAAGGGTATTAGAGAGCAAATAGTGATTACTTTTTCTTTGTTGGGGGAAGGGTTAGCAACGAAAGTGTAATTAGTTAGGTACTAGAATAGCTTTTTAACTAGTGAAGTGGAATTTACTGCTTAGGGGAGACTGTTTAAACCTGATTTTTTTTTAAATGAACAAGTTAGAGTAATATCTAGTATTATTTTAATATTTATGTTTTTCTTTCTAGTTATTGTCTATTCCTGACTTGATTCCTGCATTAACAACAGCAGAACAGAGAGCAGCAACTTCTTTAAAATGGAGAACTCATGAGAAGTTACTACAAAAATATGCATGTCTCCCTCATATCATATCAAGTGATCAGATTTATTACCGTTTTCTTCACCGAATGTTGACAATAATTTTGACAAATGTGAGCTCGCCGTCTCTTGCCTATTGTTTTGTATTTGTTCACGCAGTTTGGAAGAATGACCACCAGATATTTGCTATGTGTAGTACTTTATATTAATCTTAAAATACTATTTTTCATTGTATATGTTATATCTGGCAGTGTTGTTGTTTTTTTTTTTTAATATGACTGAAATTGCTCATGCACCACACAAACATTTGAGGAACAAAATTTGGATTGAAAGATTGTCATGTTTTTCCTCCCGCATTTTCCTCGTCCTTATTATCAGTTCGTTTCTAGGTAAACCCAAACTTTTTGCTCTGAGACATGCCTTCCTTTTCCTTCTTCCATATGCTATTTTGCATTGTGTTCCATTCTTTATTAAAGAACACTTTCTTCTGAAAATAAGTGGTCACTTAGAGCTACTGGTCTGAAATTTTATCGAACTAACTCGAGAATAAAGCTGTTTGTTGTAAGAGAAGATGTATGTTTTGTTTTCTAACACTTGCAATAGAGAAGGTGCTTTTCAAACAGGGAATACTTGAAGGCATTTGTGAAATGGTTGAATAAACAGGTTAGGCAGAAGGGTTAAAGAAGTAGGTATCTCATGAATTAGCCAAACTTCCTTATTCTCCCTTACATTATGCCAATTATTTCAAAAGTATGAAGTTAGGCTAATATTTAACTATATTGTCTACTTCTAGAATTTTTGTATGTTTTTAGCCATATTCCTTCTGGTATGTTTAATTGTGTTCTCTTTATTTCTTTCAAGAATGTCCTGCCAGTCCAAAAAGCAGCTGCTCGAACTCTCTGCGTTTATTTGCGTTATAATCGCAAACAAGAACAGAGGCATGAAATTATTCAAAAGCTGATTGAACGTAAGACAATTTTTCCTTGATAACTTAGAGATGGAAGTTAGTTTTAACTGAATATCTGTTTGTATTTATTCAATGTAACTTCCTGCCATCGTTGGAGGGATTATACTTAGAAGACGTTCAGTTGGTTGTGTTATCACGAGGCAAACCATATTGTGTGTACGCACTGAACGTATCTGAAGCTTATGCAGAGGAAATGGCAAAGAGGCAATATGGGAAACTGATAATATGCCAAGATCCTTCCAACCCTACTTCTTGAATCCAGAATTGTTTAGCTGTACACGCTGCAATATACAAAGCAGAGTTCCTCTGTAGAAGTAAAATTCTCTAGAGGCTTCAGCATAAGACGTGCTGAATAAATCTTCTCAGAAATTAATTTATGAAGGAGTTAATTACCTAAGTTGACTTTCTGGTCTATGCTGTGTGTTTTAAAGATAGAAGTTTGAATAGTTCCCATTAGCAATACTCAATGCTTACATAGTTATTTTGATACACTTGAAAGGCATGTAGGGCTTTATTCAACACAGTAGCTAGTTCACTTGCTATTTTTGCTTTTTAAAATGGTTAAAGGAACACATATTTCTGAAAAAAAGTGCTGACTGAAATGGTCATTGAATTCAGAATGCTAGGTTTTCACTGAAAGAAAGAATTTAGATAAGCTGAAAAGGTATGCCTTGTGATGAATGTGATTATCATCGTTGAGTCAAAGGTAAAACTTTGAAATGTTTTCTATCTGACATGGAAAACTTAATAGATAATATCTGGGGATTGTTATCTTTCAGAACTGGGCCAAGGAAAAAGTTATTGGAACAGACTTCGTTTTTTAGATACTTGTGAATTCATTATGGAGCTGTTTTCAAAATCATTCTTCTGTAAATACTTCTTTCTACCCGTGCTTGAACTTACACATGATCCAGTGGCAAATGTGAGGTACTGTATGATGAGTATGAAGCAGTGTACAGAAGAAAAGCTTTACGTAATATATTAAGAAATATTGTTGCGGGGTTTATGTCTTTGTTTAAAAAATGAGACTTTAGTAAGAAGGTACAGACCCTTCAGAGTGACTTATATTAAAGATGTAGGGGACTATTGGAATGATATTAGAAAGCCACAGAAACAAGTCTTGAGTATTTGGGTAACTGATCAAAGGTGTCAGGTTTTAGGAGTAAAAGGAACACTGGGGCAGAGGAGCCAGCAATAGATGAGAGAGTAAGTAATACACTGTTTCATGGGTGTAGAGAGAAACATTAACTTCACAGTCTCTGTTAATTTCATTCACTTCAGTTTCACTACATGTAAAGTAAAACACTCAAGCAGTTCTTTCAGTGTTCTGAACTTAGTAAGTTAGCATAGGTTTTACCTTATGTAGAAGTTTTTTACTTTGTGAAAGTAAGTTGTTGTCAGGTTTTTTTTTCACTAAACAGATAGGGACCAGGCAGTTATTACCAATAAGAAAATAGTTCATTTTTTTTTGGTCATGTGTGATTTTACACTTTTTGTCTTATTTCTGATGGGTTTAATTCATATTGTCATCATTAATGTCTGAACATCTAATACTAATGCATAATTTATACATACATGTATGCATTCAGTGATGATTTATGTATGATTTATTACCAACTGAAACTGTTTAAATAGATCTTGTGTTTAGTATAACTCCAGCATCTCATTTCAGCAGGATCTCAAACCTAAAAACTGAGCCATTTTGTGTTTATAGGTTAACATTCATGTCTCATGTCCCAAAGTTAAGAGGATTATATCAAAATAATAAACTACATTCGTATATAGTCTGAAATAGCTTATTGCTTTTAACAAACATTTTAATTAAAAACTCTATTGATACACTACTAAAATTTAATGTAAACATGAAATAACTTGCATTCCCTTAACTGACATTAAAATTAATTTTGTCATAATTCTTTTCTGGGTTGTTTCCTACTACTTTTTAAAAAAGGAATGCACTGTTTGTAGTGCACTGAAGGTTAGAAGTCAGACATAGCTGTTAGCTCATTATTTTAAATCAAATTTAGGGACATTATTGTAGCTGTATACACAGAGTGGTGTAACTCTTTGTAATGGGAAGTTGCAGAAGTTAAAATGCTTTGAAGGTATAAAAATAGGAAGATTAATTTATGTAAGGAAGTTTTTTTATTGTTACAAATCACAAAGTTACCATTTCTGGCACATGATTGTCTCTGATCACAAGCCAGTGGAATTGAGAACAGCAGATATCTGTGTATTGTTCTATATCACTGTATATTATTGAGGGAACACCGCTCATGGCCATTTGCCAACTGGATTTAACTCCGTTCACCACCATTCCTTGGGCACAGCCACCCAGCCAGGTTTTTTACCCAGCGAAGTGTATGCCTCTCCAAGCCCTGAGCAGTTACTTTCTGCAGGAGAATGCTGTTGGAAACGGTGTCAAAATCTTTACTAAAGTCTACATAGACAACATCTACAGCCTTTCCCTCATCCACTAAGTGGGTCACCTTGTCCTAGAAGATCAGGTTAGTTGAGCAAGACCTGCCTTTCATAAACCCATGCTAACTGGGCCTGATCACTTTGTTGTTGCTGTATGTGTGCCTCATGATGGCACACAAGATGATGTGCTTCATAAGCTTCCCCAGCACTGACGTCAGACTGACAGGCCTGCAGTTCTCCAGACCCTCCTTCCAGCCCAAGGAGAGCATCACATTTTCTAGCCTCCAGTCAACTGGAACCTCCCTACTTAGCCAGGAAGGAAAGTGGCTTGGTGAGCACATTCACCAGCTCCTTCAGTACACTTTGGTGGATCTCATCTGGCCCCATAGACTTGTGTGTCTTTAAGTTGTGTAGCAGGTCATTAACCATTTCCTCTTGGATTATGAGGGCTTCAGTCTGCTCCCTGTCTCTGCCTTCCAGCTTAGTGAGATGGGTATCCCAAGAAGAATTTCAGTCCTTAGTACAGAAATGATATGGTTAAGTTCACCTAAGTACTTTATGCTGTTCAATTTGGAAGGAGGCAAAGTTGAGCTTCACAGGTGCGATCTAGTAGAAAATAAAAATGTGTCCACACAGTGCCTGAGCAGGAAGGTATTAAATTTGAAGTTCCTATGCCTGGTAATTTCATATGAATAATTTTTCTTCCTGAATTTACTGCATTTAAAATTTGCATCCTTAGTCAGTAGAGCAGCTTACGCCTTCTGAAAGCATCATAGCCTGATACTACTTTCCTTTCATCCTCTTTCCTCACCACACTGTCCATCCCTTCCATTGCCTTGAGAATTAAACTTACTAAGCCATCCGAAAACTGTCCACTTTTTTCTGCCCTCCCCCTCCCAAGTAAGTTGTTTTTCTGTTATGTTAATCAGTTGAGTGTTGATTTGACTGAGCTAATCCAAGGTCCAGCCAGTAGCAGAGACAGTGCAAGTAGGGGGAGCATCCAGACAGAAGCAGGAAGGAAGTAGAAGCAGGCAGGAAGAATGACTTTCTTCTTTTAGAAGCCAGTAAATAGTTAAATCTTTTTAGACTATCTGATACACCTTCATCCTAGCAATCACATATTTTTGGTGAGATTTAGGCTCCTTTGTACTGATGAACCAGATTTCCAGGGTATTTAGGTACATGATAGAATTAGGTGTATTAGGTGGGTTTGAAAATCTAGGTTAAAAAAAAAAAACCCCACTCAAAACTAAAGAAATAGTTATTGACTTTCAGATACGGGACTGTTGTCCCAGTCTATGGAGAAGTTTTTGAATATGTATTTGATAATGTTTATTAAACATCTGCATCAGAAGATGAACATTTACCTTTTTTTTATTTTTTCCCCAGAATGAAACTATGCTATTTGTTGCCAAAAGTTAAATCTACTCTGAAGATTCCTACTGATAAACACTTACTTCAGCAGTTGGAATTATGTATAAGGAAACTTTTGTGTCAAGAGAAAGACAAAGATGTCCTGACTATTGTAAAAAGAGTAAGCATTTTGTCTTGGGGTTGTCATTAAAAGTTAAGATGATCAAAGTTGTTCTTGCTATTGATTCTCTTAAGTATAGGAGACTAGATAATTCTATTATCTATTATGTGATTTTGAACAATTAAGAGAGGATTTAGTGTAGTGCATTCTGTCAAATTTAAGAGTTCATATTTCCTCGGTTACTTATATTACAGTTATTTTCTGGATTTTGGCTCAATGGCCATTTGTGAAAAAACAACAGATGACTAAAGATAGGATTAAAAGTTGACTCTAATAAAAATAAAAATTATCAAGTCTTTGAGAGGCAGCTGTCTTGTTAATCTATACATTTTACAATATACAGATAAAGGATTTGCAGGATTTTAAAACATTACAATTACAAAATGTCTTTGTAATGTGAATATTCACAAAAAAGTACATCTTTAAGGGATACGTATGCTTAGTCTCAAAGAAGCCATGAAGAGAAGCCTTCCTTACAGGTCCAGTCTGCAGGTGAAATTGGGTGAACACCTGTGTGGACCACGCTGGCTTGTTCACAGATTCACAAGTTGTTCTTTCAGTCTTGGTTCCTAGGTCCATGCTCCATCCATTCATGCTTCTCTGCTTTCCTTGAGTATATTTTGAGTTCCGCATGGATAGTCTGTGAGTCCTTCATTGTGTGTCTCAGCAGGGGTGTGAGAATACTCTGACAATTTTTAACTGCATCCGTAGCACAAAAATACAAGCATAGACTTGAAATGTTTAGGAAGAAAAGCATCTTTAAATTTGAATGCCACTATTATAAACTCCTTGTCTGGACATATTTTTAGTTATAACTGTGGCATGTGTTGAATAACAATAAATAATTTTATTTTCTTATTTTCTTTATAGACAGTGTTAGAATTGGACAGGATGGAGATATCTGTAGATGCTGTAAGTACTTACTAACAGTATTGCTAACAGTAATACTTACCAAGTACTTTTAATTCCCATTTTCATGTAGTGATTTTTTTATTTTGATTTTATTTTGAAGTTTCAGAAAAGATTTTACGAAAATGATATATTGGATCAAGAAAAAGAGAGACAAGAACATCTCCTTTTGGAAATGGTATATTTTATCAGTACAATCTGTCCTTTTTAAATAGCTTTTAGCTAAATATTAATGAGGCAATAATTTTAAGGTAATGGAAGTGCATACTGTGGAGAGACCTGGTAGGTTCATATTTGTGTGTGATTTCATTTTATACTTTACAATAGAGTTAAATCCTTCAAAGCAACTTACAACTTTTCTTTACTACCTAAATTTTGCTATATCACTTAGGCAAACTAGAATTTCTTGAAAAATACTCATGCTTGATGCCTCTGTAGTTCTAAAATCCGAAGCCTTCAACACATGTTTATTAAATCTTTTTCAGGTAGCTTAGCAATTTGTCAGGTGTATATAACATCATAAACTGAATAAGGAAACACCTCAGAATTCACATACAGCTTCCATAGGTAAAGAAATTAATGTCATAACTTCATTTGTGCCCAGGAAGCTGAAGGAGGCTGTGTATTACAAGCTTTCCTGTTAGCCAGGAGAAAACAAAAACAAAGACAGACCATTGATATCTGCAGCCTGTCAGAAGGCAGCCTAAGTGCAGGTTGTATAGAGGAGCTACAGGTTACTTAGGATTTGGACAAGAAGTCTGTAGAATTCTTTTCCAACTTATACAACTGTTTATCTTCAGTCATGTCTGTAAGAAAATCTGCAGCCCACACTTCATCACAGAGTTTACTACATCTTCACAAAGCCTAGATTAGATTACTGCAGTCCTCTGTTCTGCTGCCTCCTCTCCAGCCTGAGGTCTGAGAAGCTGATAGGATTTAGAAGTGGCCAAATTTCATTAGCATGGTTCCTCTGATATATAGGAATTGAGCTCCTCTGTGGTAAACCAGAGCAGATTCAACGCTGTCCAAAAACTGTCACTTTTTCCTCTTTGACATTGCTACAGAGCCTACATTTGTGGCCCACTTTGATGTCAATAGGTAGTGCAGGCCTTCTCTTGGGCAGATGATTTTCTCAATTCCATGATGCCTGTCCCAATCTCATGTACTTCCTACCACCTCCCATTAGCTCAAGCCAAAGGTTCAGGCTTTGTTCTCAAGACCTGCATACACATATTGAAAGACTTGAACTTAGCTTTAGCAGTTTTTAGGTAGATACTATTAATGTTTTTATACTGAAAGTGTTTGGGGCTGTGATAAAATACCTTCCAGTGCTCTGTATGGCAACATCAATTTTTACCCTGATTCTACAGCTAGACTTTAGAAGAGCACCTACATTTTTGTGATATATCCCATTGATATGGGTATACATTCTATATCACAAAGGTCTCGTTAAGCATTGTCTGAGAGGCATGCTTCTGGGGAACTGGAAGTGTACACAGTAATGGTGCCGTTGCAGTCCCAAATAGATGAGGAGCCATTGCACCCAGTTAAATGTATGTGACTGCTACAGATCTTAAGACTGAATATGTTAATCAGTTTCCTTAATTTTAGCAACTGACTTAGTAGAAACTATATTCCAGTAACCTTGACCTGAATGAATTACCTCTTCTTTTTTTTTTTTCCTAAAAAGAACCAAAAAACACTTGGCTAGTAATTAGAGTGAAATGAAAACATAGAGTAGAACAATTACAGTTCACTTGGCACCTTATATTATGAACATAGTACAGAAAATAAGCTAATATTACATAGCTTTTTGAAGCTAGAGTGATATCTATTCACCAAGAATTTATCAAGCAGTGGCTTCTGAACTTATTTATGTAGCTATGTTCACACTGTCTTCTCTTCCTGGATGTGCTCTTAAAAGGTATTCTGAGGCTAGCTAATATTACAGAAAGACAAATAAATTCCTTAAACTTGAAGAACTGTAATACTTTTGTTTGTTTTGCATAAAGTCTTCTTAACTGTAGATGTTAATTTTAGACCTTTAAAAAGTTTGAGCATAAGATACACCTTACCACTTGAGAAAAACACATTCATTGATTTGTATGTTTGAATAAAAAATATTGTCTGATGTATTATCAGAATTATCTGTGTAGCATAAAAAATTTACATTGTCAGATTATGTATTGTTTTTAATAAAAAAAATAGGACAGACATAATTTTAATAATAAGTTATAAATGTAAACTTCAAATCTGAGGTTCCTTCATAATTAATCACTTTTTTGATGTGATTTTTGTATGGGATATGTACTCTGATTTCATTCTGTACTGTTTAATTGATTCTCTGGGTGTTTACTAAGGGTTGTACTAATAGTACGAGAGAGTAGACATTAACTGTTACTTTGGTGATTTAGAGGCATTCCCTAGTTGAATCTCTATTTATATTTTTATGAGTAATACCTAAGAAAATTATACATTTTTTAGGAACAATTGGAAAAAGAGAAGCAGCAAAATGAAGGAAGATCTGCAAGTATTAATGATAAAATGTTTGAAAAGAAGCGTAAGTTTGTTTATTTTTATACATATTGATTGTGCATGTATTACTCTTCTACAAAGGTAGAAGGGAGCAGAAAAAAGACACTTTATACAGTAACTAGAAGAGTTCTAGAATGAGGCAATAAAACTTGTTTCCTATATGTTTCTAAAGATATTTGTAAAAGCTGGCCTTGGTATATTAAAAGACTTTTGGCTTTATTAATAAAAAACCATGGCATTTTCAGTTCTGTGGTAGTTTTAAGTTTGGGAAGTAATAGAAGTACTTGTCTGCAATATTTCTGAGGTGTTAGTAGCACTGGATTAGATATTATTATTACTCTTTACCCTGGGACTGTGATATGTTTTGTCCTCTTTATTTAAATTTAAGCTTTAAGAAAGAAGTATTTATACTGGAATTTTTTATAGGCAGAGACAGTAAAACATCAATGTTGTCAAAAAGTATCACTCTCTCTGTTCCTGTAAGCTCTGCTGGTACATCAACAGGTAAGTACTCTTTAAAAACTCTTCTAGAATGCTTTGATCTCTCAACTGCAAGTTAAAACCCAGAAAAGCTGATGTTGGCATTTGTGGGCCAAAGTTTCACCTACTGCACATAGAAGATTCCACTCCTAGAACTGAATGTGTTTTCTGTGTTTTTTTAGTTTTATTTTATATTGTAGTATATAAATAGGTGACATAAGGTTTATTTATTGTTATTGAAATATTTAAAACAGTTTCTTCAGGTAGCACAGGTTGACAGAAAATTATATTAAAATATATTTTTAATTACTGAGGAAATGCAATGATAACCGATGTTTAAAATTTCTGCTACTTACAATTTTAGGCAAAGAAGACAAAAAATCCAAGTTGGTTCGAAGCCAGTCTTTCAATACTCAAGCACTACGTCCAAAATACAGCAACATAGACAAGTGTCCTAAGTATTCTTATTATCTTCATTGCTTACCTCATAGACAAGTGTTTACCTAATGGACAGCTGTTAAGAAATTACATGCACGTGGATCTATGAAAGTAGTGATTTGCTCACTGAATTGTGACGTAAAGTTTCAGCTTTCTGTTTAATTGATTAAAGTTTTCAGTTTTTAATTGAGGGAATAAATACCACTTAAGGCATGCCAAGGCTTACAAATTGTTATGAATTCCTTTTAAGTCAGCATATGTCACCTTTTATCATATATTAAGTGATACTAAGTGTTGTTCGATATGAACTGCTAAATCTAAATTTGTATGTTTTCTTAAAGAAAATTCAGCGTAAATTTCTCATTTAATGTTTTCATATAAACTCAGAAATAATCTCTGATATTATTAAATGGCAGAATGATACAAATGAAAAGAACACTTTTCTGAAATAATCTATTGTGTTTTATTTGGTTTTAAGTAAAAGCTCTGCTACAGGATACACATCTTCAGTATCAGGAATGGGAAAGAGTTGTATGTTATCCTTTAGTGGTAAGTACGTTATTATATTGTATTTTACATTACTTTTTTGGTGAGGGTGCTGAATACATGGGCCTCATTAAATAGACATACTGCAAGATGTCATTCTCCTAAAGTACATAGAATAGTAGGTATCTAATACATTTGAGCACTAGTCAGTCCGTTTTTTCAGATTTTTTTTTTCTGTTTGTGACATGTTTGTTTAAAGTTACATTTGAAGCAGTGAAAGTAAAATGAATTTGACATTTCTTGATTGGCATTTTGATTGTCATAAAAGTTGAGTTTGCCTCCACCCATTGTATGTGAGGAAAGGGATATTTTGGATAACTTCTACTGAATTAGGGGAGAGAAACATCTGTCTGGAAATGCTGCTCTCCATGTGCTGTTGAAGAGTTTGTATGATTAAAGGTTCAAATGAGATTAATTTCTCTCTAGAGAAACATGTCTTTTTCCATTCACTAGCAATAGACAGTAGACTATTATCTTAGATGAAATAGCTAAATTTTAAGCAGCTAGAAATTTGCCAGTTAAATCCCACTATTTTCATATATTAAATGTATTAATCTTCTCTTCCAAAATGTGTCCTCTGATTACTTTTATTTAGAGTTTTCATAAAATAACTTGAAGAAAAGTTAAGTTTAAACCATTTCCTTACAGAAAGTTAAAACTTTTGTGTAATTGCCGTAGGAAATACGCCACTATTGCCACATGAAATATAGATCATTGTTTACTCAGTGTTTTTTTTTCAGACAAAATTTTTTGTCTAATCTGCAACTCTTTATTTCAGATGATTCATTCCGAACTCATTCCACTGGCAATAGTGGGAATGCTGCCTTCCCTTCCAGTTCTTCTCGTAGCTTATTTAACTCATCTGACCAAAAGAACAATGGAAATAAAGAGGGTCATTCCCGAAAGACAAGCATGTAAGTGGTTATAAAAGGTTAATTCAGGCTTATGGGTAGGATTTTCAAAGGGCACTCAAAAGAGCAGTATGAAATTAAGTCTATATTTGATACTTCTGCACCTAGATTTTGAAATGCTAAAATAACAGGGTAGAACTGTGATGTGTGCAATTATAAGTGTTTTTAAGATTGCATTCCTTTTTAATTAGTCTTCCACATTGTTTCTCCTGCATATGTTTGCATTCAGCTGGTACATTATGGGGAGGGTGGAATGGGACAATGTGAAGGTCAGCACATTTGATATATAATAACTACAGTCACAGTGATTTATTTCCTGTAGTTGGAGAAATAAAATGTATGTATTGGTAGGTGGTTTATCTCTTCTGTTTCCTTCTTTTTATGTGCTTATATATGTTTAGGTATTATTATGTAACAATGAATTTTGAGAGTGGTGATGAACTAGTACTGCTGCTTTTTATTAAGGCTGCCTTCTTTGCCTTACCTTAACGATCTAGATAAAAAAAAAAAAATTCAATAGTAGGAATCTCCCTTAGGCTAGTTTTCTTTAAACAACAGCCTAAACTGTTCAACGTTTTGCAAGAACAAAATCAAAGATTAATTTGTTTGCTCCTGGGATAAAAGTGTAACAGTCTTAGAAGTTTGCTGTGATGTATACTTAGTCAAATCTCTATAGACCCCAGCAGCTAACTCCCTGCAGATTCCTTTCACACTATAAATTGTTGTTCTAAATTACTATCATTGGACTAGCTGTAATTTTAGGTGCTCAAACTAAGACTTTTCTTTGCTATCAGAGATTTGCTTTTTTTAGCCAAGGCAGAATGGATAAAGAAAAGGAGTCATCTGTAGCAAGAAAGGGAGGTTGTTTGGGAAAGTAGACTTAAGTGTAGTAGGAACTGGAAGCTGAAAAGTGCAGGTAAGTGCAAGCTGGGCCTTGAATAGGCTGAATAGTTATCAGAGACTGAGAATAAAAGGATAGTCCAGAAGGTGAGGCTGTGAATTGTCGGTCTAAGATAATGGAGCCTGCAATAAATAGAAAAGAGGAAACACTTTACACTGCTTTTCCAGGTATAAAGAGGAAGCAGTAATGATATCTTGAGTCATACTTTCTGGTGAATTAAATATCTGTATGACTCAGTTTTCCACTTCAGTATTTTCAAGTTCCTTTTAAAAAACAAACCAAAACAGCCCCCTCCAACGTTACTCACAGAAATGTTAATAAAATTCCTAAAATGTAAAATAAAACACTCAAAAGTGTAACAAATGTAAAAAGAAGTTCTCTGAACAGCTTGCATTCAGCTACCTGTATATGTTATATTATGATACAATCTCTTGCTGTGTGATCACATACAATATTTTTCTACTGGAATTTTACCTTTACTATACAAGATATATTTGTTCTGGAATGAAATCAGGCTTGCATAGTGACCTGTTGTTTTTAAAACTGCATTGTTTTTGTTAAAAAATGTTGGAAGATAAGTAGCAAATGAAGACAGATTGTTTGTGTTGAGTTAGTGAGTTCACAACAAAAGTACCTTAAGGTGCCAAGTCAAATTGCCCTCTATCCCTGTCTTTGGTAGAGTCTAATGCCTTCTCTTAAATATTACTCACAGTACTTACTTCAGACTTTTTATAGGTGATTATTAGGTAGTCATGATTTCAAAGTGCATGATTACAAACTCAATAGTTAGATTAGTAGACATGCTGACATTTTCAGCTATCTATAAAGTAAATGGAACATGTATCTTGAGTATGTAGAATGACTTGCAGTGCTACATATTTTGACAAATTAGACGTTCTCAACAACCCATGTGCTTTCCCTCTAATCACTGTATATTAGTTCAAATAACAGCAAATTAGTTCAAATGCTGTAAATTTTTTTTTAGCAGCCGTTATAGAAAATCCAACTACTCATCTGTCTCACAAGGATTTGGGGAAAATAAATGGATTAATATTCACAAGGCAATTAGATGCAAAGATTAGTTAGACTGTTTTTTTGGGGTTTTTTTTTTTTTACATCATATAAAACCTTTCCAGATTTCAAAGGTTTTTCTGTCTGTCACTTAAAATAAAACTGATATCTTTTGTTTGAATACAAAGGGACAGCAAATGACACACACAGAGCACTTTGTACCCTTGTATTCAGGCAGGAATGTGCAATGTATGAGGCTTAGCTTCAAGTCTCAATGCACCAGTTCCCAGTGGATACCTTAAAAGCAGACTTTCTGAAAGTAGGTATCTGATCAAACAGAACAATCTCGATGATCTCTCTGTTTCGGAAAGTCCCTAAACTGCACAGTGTTAGAAGCCAGGAGGGTATACTAGAGGAAGAAAAACATTTTTGGAGAAAGAGCAGCAGGCTTAGGATGACCTACATTTAGTTCAGAATAAGAGTTTAATGTTCACTGTTCTTATGGGAAAATGCATCTCTCAAGTTGACATGTCTGCTGTACTGTAGATTCAATTTCCCCTTTGTAATCTGGCCCAAAACTTAATTGTTTTCATAAGAAAATGGAGCAGCTCTATAAGGAGGTATTAAAAGATACAGGTACAGAAATGGTTGGTGGTAAATATATTCATCTGCATAACCTTGTTGACCACATGTTAGGTGTACCTCTTTTATCTTTCTTTTGTTCAGAAAGTCATTCCTGGTGCTGAATATACATATACTAAAATACCAAAAAAAAAGTCAGTTTCAAGGAAACATTCTTTTCTAAGGTGCAATTCAAGAGGTGCTCCTGAATGAATGTCACCATTTATGGACTCACTAAAGCAGAAAAACTTGTGAGAAAATAATAATTGAGTATATATTTAGACCATATTGTCATGTAAATTTACATATGTGCTGGTTAAACATTGCACTGACCATCTTAATTCTGGCAATTCATAGCTTTTAGTTCATTGGCTCTGCAAAATGAGCAAGGCAACTTCTAATGTGTCTTTTTGTAAGTAATTATGTGTATTTGTGAAGAATGAAAGATTGGGCAGTAATTAATGATTCTTGGTTCAAAGTGATGAAAGTTCAGACAAAATATTTTTTAATTACTTAAGTGTAATATTTTCCATAAAACTGCTCTACTGAATATTCCTGCAGTTTGCAGAAATGAATTTCTGTTTTCGTATATTCATATTGTTCCAGAATTTTTTCAAATCCCAAACTTACTTTTGTGCAGAACTGAGGTCTTTAATTTACTTAACATACTGATGAGTTCAATCATTTTGTTCATCTCATTTCAGAGATGTTTGTCAATTAAAATACTCTCTTTTTTTGAAAATAATTCAATAAAATGTAATCTCAGTAAATCACAAGCAGATGACCATTAGCATCAGTGTCATTTGCTAGACCTTAGGTAATAATCTGGCAATAGAAAATGCAAAAGTTACTCTAAAGATGCACCCATAAAGCTTAATTGTGGAATCACAAAGGAGTTCAATACCTGCTTTAAGCAACTAATAGAACAGGAGGGAATCACGAGAGACCTTACTTAAGTTAATTTGCCGAGCAAATGTTCTCTTCTGACTTTCTGTTGAAGAGTTACCAGTTAGATTATGAATCATCCCAGTGCAGAGATTTACATGATTCATAAACACTGTGTTCCATCAAGCAGTCCAATCTTGTCTTATTCTATAAAATAAATAGCTCTAAACTTTTCCCCCTCCCTGTCTCCACTTTCCCCAGATTTTATTATGGGTTAAGCTGGAAAACCCTGGCATTATTTGCAGACATGAGTGGACTGCTTGTACTACCTTAACCATCTCATTTAGAGGGATCTTTACATGACTTTCTATAGAAAACTTAACGGAGAAATGGCACCCTTCTTGTGAAGAATTCCCTGAGGTTGTGTCCATTTGTCTTTTTCAGTGGATATAGGAGAGCAGCTAGTAATTTTTAAAGTACAGCAGCTAAGAGTTTTATCAAAATGTTGCAGCAATAGCAATTTATTATGTTATGTTATTAAATAATGTAGCAACAACAAAGTATATCTGTTTCTTCTTTTGTATGAAGAAAAAACCGAAAATCAAACTCTTAGATCTTCTGACAGAAAAAGAAGGGAACAAGAGACTGGTAGAAGAAGCATTTGGATGTGATAAGGTGCGAGCAGCAGATGGGACTCTCTAATGCCTGGAGTGAATAAAATGCATCTTGCAGTGTTAAAACTTTTAATCTTCTAAATAAAATCCCAAGCTGTAAAATATGTTCCAATAATTAATGTAATGATTGCAGAATTCTAACATTGTAGTGAAATGTTATGAAATACAACTTCAGCTATGTGCTCTTAACTGCTGCAGAGAGGATTTTATTTTCTTCAATTATGCCTTTGTAGTTCAAGTTCTTGGATTTAGAAAGCACATATCCATTAATTAATTGGCTTATTTACCTTTTTAGAAATTCTTAGCATCCATGCTTTATGCAAGAAATAGGAGGAATTCTTATGAATATGAAAAAATAATCCCACATTTTAAAGAATCTTCAAACCTAATTTAAGACCAAAGTACAGAACCATTGTTTAGTCTATAAAAACCATAAATTTTAGTAGCATTGTGCTGTTAATTTGGAGGTAATGTTTTTACAAGTACTAAGTAAAGTTCATAAAGATCCTGTGTAAGTTTCAAAGCAATCTAAAAGCAGGTATCTCCAGATAATATATTACAAAAAAAAGTTTTATTTCATAGGTTTTGTTGTATAAATACTTGGTTTAATTTTTAGCATTTCAGATTGTATTTTCTCTTGAATAATTTATAATGATGAATCTAGTTTTTAATCAGCTGCTATTGCAAACCATCATGCTTCAGTAATGTCATCTGCATTTGTTTGTATTAATGCTAATGTTTCTATCAAATTCGGTCTGTGGAAAAACATGCAATTTTGTTTTTAAAAGTACTATTTATGTGAATACTTGAGAGAGAGCCTATGAAGCTATTGTCAGCTTCTCTATTTCAAAATGGAAGCAGCATAAGTATATTGATATCAGATATATGTGGTTTTTAAATTTTATTGGTGTATGATAAAGATGATCTGATCTGTAAATGCATATGCGTGTGTGGTTACTTTTTATAATGTAAAAATACAAATGATGATTTACTCAAAATAAAACCTAGGACAATGCTGTACATGCATGTTCTTGGAAAAAAAAATTCTCAGGGCATCTTTTATAATTACAATAAATAAAGGCATTTACCTATAGAAGGTATTTATTTTGAACAGTAATAATGCTGGTTGTATGCTGTCATGTGTGAAGTACAAAATGTGTCTGGATTTAGCAGTGTTTTACTGTCTGAATTCTTAAGCTTCTTACACTGCAGCTGGATTTAGTTGTATTCTCTGTCTTTAGTCACAGATATTGTTTGGATTGTGTGAAAACAGATTTTCAGTTTGTTCTGCAGCCTGGCACAGAATCTAGTAAAGAAAAAAAGATTTCTTTAAAACTTTTTTCAAGTATTATGCTTTTTAGTATTCAATATTGATGCAGATACACAGACAACCTTCTGCTTTTGTCTCATTCATGAAAGCAAATACTCCCCAGTTCCCCAAGTGACAACTAACTCAACATGCCAACTGCAGCTGCTCACCCTTGGGCCGCAGGAGACTGCTCAATCTATTCTCAGTCTGACTTCTGCCAGGAACCAAACCCAGATCAGCAGTACTCAGCTGCAGAACAGGACTCAAAACTGTTTGACCCTCAGATGCCTTTACTAGAGCAATGCAGAACAACCAGTAAGTTCAGAAACTTGAATCCAAGCGATTTCTCCCCCTTAATAAGCATGTAATGGGTTCTGTATACAGTCTGTCATTTGTTTCTTCTTGGCTGATATTTGTCTGTCATTTTTAACTGATTAATTTACATAAAGCTGGTAACATGTGCTCCACTCAGTAACCCTACTATGTATTAAATTTCTGCTATGTAATCTTTAAATGCTTTATTCAAGATGTTTTTTGGTCTGCGCATCTTCCTTGTACAGTATTCCTGGTGTCTCATGTATACTTTCATCAGTCTTTCACACTACAGACCTCTATCCCAGCATTCTTCTGTGGGGCTGCTTACTTCTGGATTTCTTCTATGGGACAGCAGCAATACTTTTGAACCCTTTGTAGCATTGTTTTTACCCGCAATTCAGGATAACAGCTGGAGGTCAATGGTACAGTGATAATTGAGTGGTTCTTGATAGCAGCACTTCTCTTATTAATCATTTGGAGGCAGGAAGGAGTGATTTTTCTTTCTTTCTGAGTACATTCATACTGAAATGTGGCTTAGGTTAGCTACACCCTTGTAGTCTAGTCAGGTACCAGTCTGCCTGCTAAATCCGTTTGAGTGGCTTACACCAGTGTCTGGGTTGCTGTGAGTAGACCTATAATGGTAACTGAAGTGATTGTTAGAGATGTTTACCAGCTTTACCCTGTAATGTGTCCTTTTTATCTTCTCTTGCATCTGTCTATGTGCATTTACTGGTAATGTTTGAAGCTTCTATGCCAAATGATTTTGAACACTCTTCTGCCCCCTTTTGGGCAACTATTTTGTGAAGACTGTATAAGCAAGTAGACTAATACTTCGATCTGTTAGTTATATATATCTAGAAGTAGTGTTTTGCGTTGTTTCGTACTTTATATATAGGATTCTGCTGCTAATTAAAATTTGCTCAAAGTTAAAGGTCTTACTGTTCTGTTGGAATCATTGCACTACTTGAATAAAGTGAATTGTATTTAGATTGTGGAAATACTTTTCTGAAACATTTTGGCAACACTTTTTGGATTTTAGGGATCAACTCTGTGAATAGATTTATTCTGCTTTCATGGAGGTACTTTTTTTTTCTTCCAAAGTTTGTCTTCATTTAGGCATAGAGTCCTGTTACAAGGTTCACCCTGATATTTAGATGATAATAAAGGCAGAAATTCTGTTTTCAGGGGAAGCCCAGCTTGATGTTATGAAGTAGTAGAGATTCAGATTTTCCAAGGTCAGAATGCCTAAGTTATTTTTTATAATTGTTTTGTCTTTAATAGAAAGAATAGAATAGAAGGAATATTTTAAAAGCAGGGGCATCATGTACCCTGATAAAATTAGGTGATTTGATACTCTGAATAAACATTTTGGAAGAGGTCACACTCCAGGCAATTCAGACTTCCAGTGCAGTTTCTACAGTAATAAAATAAAGATGTCTACACAGAGGCTGTTAAGTTCTCTTTTAGGGCTTAATCCTGCTTCTGTTTTTATAAGTGGCAAAATTCTGCTAACATTTGAGATCAGTAGGGTCTTCAGTCTCATCACAAGAGAAGGTACTATTGAGAAATACCAAGCTGCAGTGTTTGAGAATGAACTTTCTGAATATTTTGGCATATGAATCTAGTTTTATTCAGACTTAATACTAAAATATTGAATTTTGATAGTTCAGGTTTGTGGGGTTTTTTTAATTTGCATGAAAGGTTTTATAAGACACGTTTTTGTCACTTTTGTGCCTTAGTGAATTTGGTTGGTTACCTAGGTATTATATTAATAGGGTGACCTACTGCTTGCTGGAGAGACAGAACAAGTTTTCACATTTTTATGTTTCACTGTCTTTTTATTCTAATGTAAATTAATAAAATAGAAATAAAGCCTCTTACATATCCCAAAATAGAAACTGTTACCTTTGTTCACATCTCCGTTGGATCAACCACCCTGCCAGTGAACAGTAATGTTTTAAAATTTTCTTCAAAAATCATAAAAAGGAAAGGTCGGTCCACTTTGATGACAGGAGGTGCTGTGAATGCAGTTATTTCTGACCCAGTGGCTGCTGTGGCCTCTGTTCCTTCTTCATCCACTTCAATTACTGCCTTTTGGACAACCTGAAATGCAATGTAGAAATAAAATATGCAACAGAAATAAGTGTTAATGTGAAGAGTGTTTTTCAAAGTGCAAGGTATTCAGTTGAAGTAGGCGTCTGTTGAGGGTTAAAATGAGTAGGTCTGTGCAATCTAGCTCTGTGTGTTACACTGGTAGATCCATATGCTGTCAGCTTCAGCAGCAGAGGAGTTAGTACATCCACCATGATCAGAATACTACAGTGAGGATGCTAGTTCAGGTGTCATTGTGCTTTTCCACATTTCTGAGCGTAGATCTCACTTAGAGCATTTGTTCTTGCAACTGGAAGCAGAAAGCAGCCATTGCATTTGTATAGTAGTCCTTTTTGACACTGAACTGTACAAGGGTGAGTTTCTCTAAAGTGGGAGGTGTGTTTTCATCATTCACAAACACTGGCTGTTTTGTAAGAGCTTAGGCAATTGCATCGATCTCGGCTTTTTCCTGTATATTTCTAATTTGTACATTTGGTAGCACAGAGTAGATAGATACAGCAATGAGGTACAGCCCTGGGTTGGTCTGAGAACCTGACCTTACCACGGAAATCACAGCCTGTCAGGATTTGATTCCTTTCCCTTTTCGTTCTTTGAGCCTGCATGTACCTCTCAGTGCTTCCCTTGTATTTGGGGCTGTATTAGTGAACTGCCTAGTCAGCTAGTGCATTCCGAACTCCCAGAATCCTAATTCTAGCAATGGCTTAGGTGAAGACAGTTGAAGGACTTAGCTCTCTGCTAGATATTCTTAAATAGTGAAGCTGACCATCAGGATTCACAGAGACCCGATGCTCCTCTGGCACTTCATAGCTAATGCACATATTGCTTCTAATATCAGTTAGCAGCTACTCTTTCAGTATGGTTTGGTTTTTTTTAATATCAAAAGAGAGATAACTGCTGAGAATCAGCATGGAATAGTTAAATGATCAAGAGGAAGGGAGAAATGTGCTGCAGAGTCCCATTGTACTTCACAAGTGAAATAGTTTATACCAAACTGAAAACCACTACAATTTTATCCATTAAATATTTATTCCTAAGGTGTTGCATTTTCCCAAGAAGGTGATTTTGTTAAGCCAGTGCAGTTTTGGAAAACTGTAGTGCAGGGCTTAGAGTTTTTTGAAACTTGTACAGAAGTGCTCATCATGCCACCTATTAAGAGTTTTGACAAATCACAAATGCTTGTGTGAGGTTTTGGTGTAGGGAGACTTGTAACAGCAGCACCAGTAGCTTAGAAGGATTCTTTCTGATAGGGTGCAAATACCTCAAAAGTGTGTACAAAGAGGACAGAGACAGGATCATTTTAAATGTGCCCAGTGACAGGACCAGAGGCAATGGGCACAAAGTGAAACACAGGAGGTTCCTTCTGAATGTCAGGAAACACTTTTTCACTGTAAGAGTGATGGAGCACTGGCTCTGGTTGCCCAGAGAGGTTATGGAGTCTCCCTCCTTGGAGATATTCAAAAGCTGTCTGGACATAGCCCTGGGCAATCAGCTCTAGGTGACCTGGCTGGAGCAGAGGGCCCTTCCAAACTCAACCATTCTGCGGTACTGAGTGAAGTCTCTCCCAGAGTCATGGTCCTAGTTTATCAATGCTATAGAACCCTGTACTAACACAAGTTGCATTATATAAATTCCTTTCATAGATTTATAAAATGACGTTTTAAAATTGTGTCAGATTAATCTCATTTGAGTCTCCTTTTGTTAAACTGTTTATAAATCCAGGTTTTTGCGTAAATTTTGTTACTTTAATGTATCAACTTGCATTTAGCATTAATTGCATTTCATCTTGTTCCACACACTCCTCCTTGAGGTCACCAGTTTCTCATGTGGTATGTCTTTTATCTTCTTTCTTTAACCACACCTCTTAGTTTTCTGTCATCAGCAAAATGTCTTTTGTATAGACTAGGTGTTTCTTCTTAGTAGAACATCTCTGGTCACATAGACCTGTTCCTTCTTGATATTGGTTTGATTGTCAACTCCTTTGTCATCTTTTCTGCTTCTCATTCTGCCTCTGTTTTCTGTCAGTGTTCTGAAATTCACCTTAGCTCTCCCTCAAATAATGGCACTGAGTTACCTTTTTCCATGGGGCTGTGTTCCTCTCTTCTTGGCCATTGACCACCTTTGTCTGTTTAAGTGATCTTTAAAAGTTTCAGTGTATGAAGTTGGAATGTGTATGTCTGGAATGCAGATGTGTTGTGCCAGTGCTTTGCTGTGAGGTGTTTTTTTCTCTGCCAAGGTATGCAGAAGGAAAGGCAGGACTACTTCAACTTCTCTTTCTCACTGTTAACTTTTTGAGATTTTATTATTTGAACTTTCTAAAGTTCTTTATTTGTTAAGAAGACTGCCTGTCTCTGCACTGAGTATGAGGGGTTCCCTATTTGGGTTTCCTTCCTCGCTCTGGCTTTTGGCATTCGTCTGTCATTTACGATGTTTTTCATTTTCACCATTTTTGTTTAATTGTAGTCCTTTCCTGCCAACCATATTCTTCTTGAGGCAGAGCTTTCCTCCTGTGGTGGGTTAGTTTTGGAAGGTGTTGAGTACTTAACTGCCCCTTACTTCTACACACCTTATGCCTGAAGTAGAATCCATATCGATTGAGGTATTCAGATTGCATATAGTTGGCATATGGATTCCTTACCCATTAGTCTCCCTATAAGTGCATATAACAAAGTGTCTTGTCTGGGCCATTTATATACTATTATAATCCAAATAGTAACTAATTTTACAAGGCTTACCTGTGAAACCGCTACATATCCTTGATTTGTGAGATGACTAAGGTCTGCTGTATGTGTAAAGAGTTTTTTAATTCCAAGCGCATGAAGCAATTTCTTCATTTTGTATTTTTGCTCTAGTTTGAACTTTGGAAAAGAAATATCCACTTTTCTGTTTGGAAAGAAAAAAAAAACCCAAAAGATTAAGGCAAACTTGGACTCTATATTAGATGACTGCTGAAATGTACCCTACTCAGGAACTGAACTTTATACAGAAAAAGAAGGGGCAAATATTTTAAAGAGTGCTAGAGTTTAGGTTGGAAGATTATCATCTCTGACCTGTTGACTGGCAAAGATACTAGAAATTGTTCACTTTTCTGTGTAAAATACTTCACCAGCACTTTACGGTGCCCTGATACCAGGACAAGACACTGATTTACTGAACAGTAAAAAGAATTGTTACTTCAGGAATTACATTTCACGGGAATAATTTGAATTTACATTTTCATATTTGAATTTATCCATTTCTCTGAGTTTCCACTGGGAAGGGTTTAGTAAATATACTGTGTGTCTAGATTTATTGTGCATTTTGCCTGGCAATGCTAAGTTTAAGTAGAGAGAAAACCTATGGAAGAATTTGGAAGGACTACATTGACCATGCCCTCGGAGACATTTCTAATTGATATGAGCCACAGACTTGTCACATCAGAGTAGAAGCTTCCACATGCCACTTGGTCTGTAGTAGGCCATTAAAGGACCTCTACTCTGTAGATACTGATGCCACAGAGATGCCAGCATGTGAAAAGGATTAGGAAGACCAGATAATCTTTGTTGTGCTTTGTTGCTTTGCTGCAACAGACATAAATGACATTAAGACCGATGGGTGTCAAAGCAATACCTGGTTTTCATGTTCCCAAGCCAGTATTCCACAAGCTCCATGGTCAAATGGTCTTCAAGTGAAATGTAATCTCCCTCCTTTTCTGGGATGACAACCAGCATGTGGGCTTTCCCTTTGTAGGGTAGTTTTATCACAGTGCATCTTAAGTTCTCATCAAAAGTTAAATTAACTTTATCTGACTTGAACATCATAGGTACCTGTACGCTTCTGTATTTGTTTATGTGGAATGTCTCCATTTCAGTGAATTTGGAATTAAATGGGTAGACCCACTTGCCTGAGGAAAGAAATGAAATAATTATGTGCATTCACACTTGTTCAGAAAAATGTTCAGGAACACTGTAAAAAAAAAAAAAGCATATGATATTTTCTATATCTGGTTGAAGTGGATATCAATTGTGTGGGGGGTAAGTGGAGACAAATTTCAGTATATTTAGTGTATGTGCTTTAAATTTTTTACAGCAGGACAAGGAAGCAATCCACAAAATAAACTCCTTTGTGAAAGAAAGGAAATATTTTTTCCAAGGTTAATTAGTTGCCAGTCAAGTTCAGATCTGATATTATTTTTGAATGCCATATGAGCATCCATCTTTTTTTAACATGTCACCTTCTCCGAAATTCTCTTCCAGCTGTCCACCATCCTGTTTTTAAATTAATCATACAATCTTTTGGATGCACATTCAGGAGTGCACTGCTTTGTAAGGTGCACTGGAATACGACCTCTTTTGTACTAATGATTCTGATCTCTAGCATTGCTTTCAAATGTAGCCGCAGCCATTTATCTTTTTGTATCTGATTTTCTACCAGGGAAAGTAACCTTGGCATTAGATAAACTTTACTTTTGTAAATAAGAATGAATAAACTAGTCTGGAGGGAGGCCGTATGGCTGAGGGGTAACTTTCTTTGTTTTCATGTGTGCATTTATTTTAGTGGGGTTCCATGGATGGCATCTACTGAGTGCTTTGGGCTGGAGTACTGGCTGTGACTGGGTTCTCTGCACAGCATTTCTCTCATCACTTTTGTAGCTCTAGCTCTTTGTCTTTCCTTTTTACCTAACCGAGTATTTCTGGCTTCAGTATGGCTGTTGCAGAATAAAGGCTGGGCTATGGCTCCCTGTCATTGCCAGGACCTCCTTTAGGAGTGCCTTATCAATCTTCTAAAGCAGTGGTCAGAAAGATCCCAGCAGCAGGAAAAGGAGCATAAGATATTTGGCAGTAGAGGAGCTCTCCATAGAGCTCTGCCCATCACAGATATTTCTTTCCCTCATCCTGTAAGGTAATATAGTGGGGCACTTTGGTTCCTCTGGGGAAAAAGATTATTGACTGAAATAGAGGTATTATTTTTGTTTTAATGATTTTGTGTACCATGTAAAATCAGTAAATTATTTTATGCCCAGTATCCAGCATTCATAAGATTATCATGATTAGGGCTTTTTAATTTTAATTGGTGAATGAAAATTAAATATCCTTATTAGTCATAAAGAGGGATCATTCTGAGATGGTTTGACATACTTTGTTGCAGGGCTTTTTGATCTCCTAGGACTGTTGTATGTAAAAAAGCATAGAAGAATTGTGGTTCCCTATCATGAAAAATAATTTTGTATTAAATAGACCTAATATTATAAAGTAAATCTAGATGAAGAAGTAGAGAAAACAGGACATCTGGATTCATTTAGATTTCCCCTAATGTAGCTGAAGGTAGAGTCCTGATTCTCCTAATGAATAATAATTTTGCAAAATAAAAACAGTTACCTTTAAAGACAATGTAGTTCACAAGTAGCAGTTTATTATGGCGGTCAAGCTCTTCAAAAAGCTCTGGGATTTTTCCTTTGGTCCTTTTGTTAATGTTTTGATTTATGAGAAATCTTGCCTGTGTAAAGTTTTGAAAGTCCACTCTCAAGAATTCCATATCAAAATACTGCTGAGATAAATTGAGGAAAGACTCCTTGAGTCTGAAGTCATTTTGAATAAAAGAAAGACTACCTTGCATAAGGAGAAATTCTTCATTCATTGTTATGTTATCTTTCAGTTGTTTAAATAAAGCTGGTAAATAATGGCAGTCCACTCTGTCCTTCAAAGCATGGAGGTTTAGACCTTTTACTATCTGATTGTGTGTTTCCCCTTTGGCTGCCAGCATATATGCAGTCATAAGAGTTGATACAGAAAGGGGAGAGATTATTACGTTGTTATCATGTGTCATTGCAATTTTTCTGTAGAGGTTAAATCCAAAATTTGCAGTCTTTTCTGTGAAGTTGTAAAGAGTAAACTCTTCGAGACCTTGGTCTTCAAAAGGTTTAGAGATATTTCTATAATGATGCCACTCTTCAGAAATACTGACATTTTTATTTTCTTCCAAGAAATTATTCTCTTTTTCCTTATTTGGAATTTTAAGTTTGATGCCAGCTATGATGATTTCCACACATATTTCACTTAAGAGAAGTAAGTAAATTCCTGTCTTCATGTTGACATCCAGTAATCAGTTCCCCCAGGTTGTTTTTTTTTCTTCTGGTAAAGAAATTGGAAAAAAAAAAAAAAAGAAAAGAAAGACAACACAATAATTTTTTAATTTGTTCTTCTATTCATAATGCAGAAGTTCAGAGATGTAAAATCATAGAATCATGGAATTGTGTTGCTTGGAAGAGACCTCTGAGATCATCAAGTCCAACCACTAACCCAGCACTGCCAAACCATCACTAAACCATGTCCCTCAGCACCACATCTGCACATCTTTTAAATACCTGTAGGGACGGTGACTCCACCACTTCCCTAGGCAGCCTGTTCCAGGGCTTGACAACCCTGTAGTGAGGTGGTCTTTCCGCATCTTCAGGTCAAATTTAAATCAAAGAAAGAGAGAAATTTCCAACATCATTGTGTCAATCCATAAAAAATACTGCGATCTTCTGTTATTGGTGGTTCACGTCAGAAGTATTGCACTGATTTTCACTTGCTAACACGTTACTTCTGTATAAAATGAAACCCATTTCAAGTACAATATGTAGCTCAAAGATGAAAAATTGGCTTGTTGGACCTGCATTGCAGCTTTCACTTCTGTGAAATTGATGTCATTTATAAGCACAAGAATTCTAGGTAGCATGTGGTGGAAATTACATGCTTGCCTTTCATAATTTTGTTTCATTTTTCATCCTTCTGCTATAGGTTGTTTATAACTCCATTCAGATCATTCTCCTGATCATATGCCATAGGATTCCCTGTTCTTTTTTTCTTCACTGTCCAGAAAATGCTAAAGCAGCATTGTCAGTGCCATCTGCTCCCTGAAAATACCATGTTTCCATGTCAAATAGCACAAGGATGAAACAGTTATTCTTTGCTTAACACTATTTTACACAAGTTATGATTTCTGAGCAAAGTTAGTACAGGATTTCTTATTTGTACAACAAAATGGTTGGAGAGAACTGAGCACATCTTACGGAAGGGTGCAGGCAAACTTTAGCAACAGATACTGTTTGTGTCAATTTGCACATGTAAATGCACTTTTCAAGCGTTAAATGCAAATATGCTTATCATTCATCTTTCCATCAAAGCAATAAATGAATTTCTCTCCCACACAGCAGTGTTAATTTGCACCTTATGGAAAAATTGTGAATGGCCCTAAGCTTCAGAGACATACTTTCCATTACAAATTAAAATTGCAGACAATCCTTTTGTGTAGCAGGGGCATGCAAATGGATAACTGAGATGAAAAAATGAATTATATCGCCCATTGTTAAAATAGCAAGTCATTTAACAGTCTAGAAAACACATGTCAACTATTAAGGATCTGTAATGGCAAATTATTGTCATTGTATAATTTGGGGTTTTGGAAAAGATGGGTTTTTTTGATTGTCGTTTGTATTCAGAGTTCAGCTGAATTTCAGTTGCCTGACTAAGGGTCTCAGAGTTAATCCTGAAAAGGTATGTTGATAGAAGTACTGAGACATTTGAGTGCCGAGTCACAAGAGTGGTTTTGACCGTCAGGTGTTGCGCTAATTTCTTTTGATGTAACAGGTCACATTCTGTACCTGGTGTAACAGAAATGGGTTGTAATGACTTAATCAAGAGGCGGTGAAATCCTGAAATGTTGTGCCTCCTTCTCAAGTACATGGTAGCCAGAGAACAGAGTGAAATACGCAGTGTACTGTGGTTGTGAATACTTTATTTTTCTTTCCCATTAACTCTTGCTTTGTTTTCAATAAGATTCCCAGTGTCTGGATTCTGCAGGACTGGAATAGAGAAGAGGATGACTTGACTTCAGCTGCTGCCTTGCTGGCCAAATGGTGCACTCGCCTTCTGCAAGGCTAGGGTACTTGCTCTCCCCTGATGAACTGCAAGCAGTGCTGTTAAGAGCTATTAGAGTAACTGCCAGGCATTTCTGCTCCTTGTGTATTGACCTATGCCCGTGGGAAGTAGCACGGGCACCCAGGGACTGTTCCTGCCACAATGCTATGCCCACCCTTGCAACAAAGAAGGAGGTCCTTTCCCCTGGGAGTCGTATCTAGTTCAAAGAGGTATCCTTGAACACTGCAGAGTCAGCTCTAGCAAAGAGACAGGGATTGGAAAATTTTGCTTTTGATTGTATTCAGTCACAGAGAAAGGGCTTTTTGCAACAGCAGCAGTCCCTCTAAAAATGCATCAGACCTAACTGATCATTAGACATTGCAGAGCACCAGCTTTCCCCTGTATTTTCAGAGGATACTGCAGTTCTTGTGTGACATCTGACAGTGCTGTGTTTGGCAGATATCACCATTGAGTCTCTCTTTGAGACGTCTGGGACTGTACTTGGCTCAAGTGGGCCACCAGATTCCCCACAGGAGATGTGGAGATACTGAACGGGGAAAGCAGTGACCTGTCTTCGTAATGCAAATAGGTTTCAGACTGAGTGAACGGGGCAAGGGCAGAAGTCCTTGTTTACAGGCACATCCCAGACCATTCAGGGCTCAAGAGTCCTGCATCCTTAGGGGTACACAAATGCTACTGATTTGGGTGTTCTGAACATCACAGGAATAAGAACCTCACAATTGCACTGAGCATTCCCTGAAAATGTGACATTGCAAAGTTTAAAGTTAACTTTACAGTGGTTTTATCATTCACCTTTAATAACACTTAGAAATGAAGCATATCCTCTAGGACTAGGAAAAACAGTCCTGGAAACAATAAAGTGATATTTTTGCAAATGATAGACCTCTATTTTTAAACCTGAGTAAAGCTTATTGCTAATTGTAGAGAACTCACTTTATGCATAGAATAGACAGTTCATTAATAAACATAAAAATGTCAGAGCAGAGTTAACATTCTTTCCACTTTAAAAAAAAAATCCTTGTTTCAAGAAGTCTCAGCCGTCAAAGAAAGAAATTTCTTGCTCCAATGCATTTCTCTTCTAAAGGCATTAGAACAAGAAAAAAGTAAAATATATTAGAATGCCACTTAGAGCTAGAACTATTTAAAACATCACAAATAGAAAATAGCCTATAAATGTACATAATTAATGCATCTATATTAAAAAATACAAGAATCCTTCCCTTTACAGTCTAAATTGTTCATATAAATCTTGTCTTACCTGTTAGGTAGCTCCTCTGTTGCTTTTCTCAATCAACTGCATTTAAAACTGAGATGAAGATGTCTATCCCATATACAAGTTTTTCAACAAATATTTGCTCTTCCAAAGAGTAATAATCTGGTTTTGTCTGTTATAAATTAACTGCATTGTAAACACTGGATGTTGTGTTTCCCATAAAAAGCATAATGAGGGAGGGTTTATTCCAGTAAATACGTTATATATTTCATGAGAAACAAGAGAACAGTAAACTCTTTGCACCCAGCCCTTCAGCATCCCAGCAGGATTTGTCCCTGTACATCCAAATGCCCATGAGGCTGGCTCAGAGCTACTCAGAGGTGGAAGCAGTATCCAATCCTGATTAAAATATCCACTTTTGTTAAATAATAGGTCACTATTCACCAAGGCAGGGGAGAACACGAGGGAGGGAAGGAGAAGGTACAGAATATTTTTGGGGGTGTTGTCGGCACCCTTGTCCTGCAATGCAGCCATTCCTTTTAGAGGAGAGACCAGGGCTCCACTCCCTGTTTCAAGAGCATGCCAGCTCTTCAGTAACATCAGTGTGTCAAAATTGACTGACTGATAAGCACTGAGTGAGATTTCTCCCATAACAGACAAAATGAGGGAAGCTGATATTCCTGCAAAAGTAGTACAGAGGTAGGGGAAGTAAGAATAAACTTTTTAAATTTTCAACTGGTCTTGCTTGGACAGCTTTTTCAGTCAGGTTTTGGGTCTTGAAGCATTATTAGTTGGGCAAGGCACATTCTTTAAGACATGCAGTTCACTCAGCAATTTCTCTAGTGTGTGTATAATCTAAACTCTTAATTATTTTGATAATTGGCCTAATGCCAATTAAAATGTAAACGTGAAACTCCCTATCTTCCCTTCATGCTCCTAAATTATTCTTTAAAATTCTCCCAAATAAAACAAAATATTTCTTTCTGATTTGGATTGTAAAAGAAAAAGAATTTGACCTTGAGACAAGGGGACTAGTCTCTGTTTTTCAACTGAACTGAAAAAAATAGTAATTATTATATGCAGTTTAAGTGGAATCATTGCCAGAGAAAAGGATGAAGTTTTAGAAAGACCATGAAGGTACTGGACATCCAGGACTCAATGCAAAAAGACTTTTCTTCATTGCTGATAAGGATTAAGTCTATAAAAGCGATAAGGAGTTTGCTTACAAACTTACAAAAAAACACCAAAAACCAGTGCAGAATTTGATTAGGAAGTGCTTAAGACCCTCCCACATGTGCATAGCCCCTCCATAGTCTGACCATGTTTGTATCTATGTTACAATGACATGGTATTGGAGGGCATTTGTGAGAAATTCAACAGAGGGGTCATGAAGGGTCAGAGGTACCTAAATTTTTCCTTACTTTAAATTCTTTTAAAATATTCTTTCTTTTAGAATCAGTCTCAGTCATAACAGGCTCCAAGTTTAGGTATTGTATTAGAGAACACAGGAACATAAGATAGGGTTACTGAGTGAAGACTCAGCCCCAGTATCATGCAGTCTATTACCTAAACATAAAAACCTCCACTGCGGATGCCCCAGTGACTCCAGAACTTCAATGCCCTATCCAGATGACTTGAATTTTACATTTTTTTTACTTCCTAGTCTATGTTTGTGATTAATTCAGATTTGAAATTCAAACGCCTTCTCATTACAAGAAATTTACATCCAATATATTTGAGCAAAACTGCATTACTGCAATGTGCTTCTGAATCTGCACGTCTTTTGGAGACTGGTACCGTAAAAAAACACATCAATCCAGTTTTGTCTGGAACAAAAAGGAGGCTGCTATGAGGATGTTGGCTGTGTACAGAGATCTGAGGGAACTGTCTTCCTCTCTAGTTCCTCACAAAGCCCTTGCTAGTTTTTCACGCTGGGTAACACCTTGCTGAGAGTATCCTCCACGTACTGTTGGAAGTAACATATTCCTCCCGCTGAATACTATTTATATTGTCAATCATCTCTTGGATTCAGCAGAGCTTTCTGAACAGTAGAACACCACACAGCGTATAGATAACACTCTGACAATCTATACGTATTTACAGAGTGTTTTACTGGGAGGGGATTGCCAGTATGTGATGCAGGCAAAGTTGCACTTTTCCACAGTTTAAGACAAAACCGCCCCTGAGACCAGAACAAGCAAGAGCAATATACAGGTACTGCTGCCCAAGTGCATCTCTGCTGGGAGCTTGTGCCACCACAGGGCTGAGGCTGGGCAGTAAACAACTGATCTGGCAGCAGTTGAGCTAAAGACTGTCTGTTCTGTAATAGACTAGTGGTTTTGGATGCATATACTATTCTGCAGAACTTGGCAGCAATTATGTAGTCCAGGTTCTCTCTAATCTGTCTGTCAAAGGCCCTGTGACTCTTGAGTACCTGGGGGTAAATACTGCAGAGGCAGGCTTGGCTGCTTGTTCCAAATACTCAGAGGATTTCTGTTATAAGCCTGTTTCATCCTTTTGCAGTTCTTCTAGTGGGGCTGGAAACACATCTGCTCCAGTGGCTGCTTTTCCTCTTACTTTCCCCAGTCTGGTTCTGGAAACCCTCCATGACTGTGGAGCAACCATTCATCATAATATTTGGTTTGTTTAGGGCTTAGGTTCCCTGCGCTAACTAGTTCATTCCCATTGCAAACTCCTTGGTACAGCAGTAGTGCTTACTTAGGTAATGCCTCTGTTTCACATGCCATGCCCCATTTTAGCAATGCTTCTAACTTGACCACAGCTGAAGTTGGCTATGAGATATAATGGGCATGATTGCAGTACCAAGAGATCAGGTTCTGGGAAGATAAACTGCTGGTTTGGTTAAGTGTATCTGTACCAAGTTTCCAGTAAGAGATTTTTGGAACGAAGTTTCTTGCCTTGCTCAAACAAGGTGGTAACCAAATAGATACATTTCACTCAAGGTCCTGCAAATTTCTGTCTCCAGCTAGTGGCAACCCATTTGGTTTCTCAAGGACAGATACAGAATATTTAAACTTGTCTTGATAGGGTTAGTTGAGATCAGTCTGGAGTCTGATGAGAAGAATTAAAGAAGAAAATACTAATTCAAAATATTTGGGCTGAATGCTATCTAACCTCTTCCACATTTCTTAGGCTAAACAAAATACCAGTGTACCAGGAGCAGTGCAGGAGATACACAAGAGATGATTTTCAAGGACCTGTATTTCTTCTGACTTCTCACTGTGAAATTACTCATAACACATAAACCAACATGGTCTAACAGTTACAAACTAGCTCTTTATACAGTCTCTCAATCATAGTTAGTTGGTCAATGAGATGATTCATCAAGGTGAGTGCTGCTTCTCCCACTCTTAAGAGTGGACATTATAATTGAAATCAGCTGGAAGCAAAGACCCTGATGGCACCTCACCTACATTGTTTGTAAGCCTGACTTCTTTTCTGTAGTGCACTAGGCCTATGCAATTGTTCATAGCGGAGAATTCCTGTAGTGAAAGCATCTTTGGAAGGTATGTATTCCTGCATTTCATCTGGGGTAGGATGGGTGCATCACTGTACAAGATGGACAAAGCAGTAAAGCAGTAGTATTTCATAACATAGGGCTGAAGTATCTCCGTTATCTTTGCAACTTCACAGTCAAGTGCTGTGTGATTGTCCTTGAACGTGCAGATAAAGTTACAATTGTCTGTTAATAGGGCATTTTACTATGGAAGCTTTTATGGAGAATGCAAAAATGATGAAACACTGTAATAGTGTGTCCAGGAAAATACTATCAGTTTTCAGTAACTGATAAAACAATCATCCATGAGCTATGAGTAGAATCTTGCTTTATTCCAGGGAATGGAGTAAATGACCTTTAATAGTCACTCCTAGCCTTGTTTCCTGTTATTCTCTGACTCGCAGCAAAGGAACATTTTCGTTCTTAATAGTTTATTTGGCTGACATTTTTACATAAAAGAATTCAAGAGCTGAAGGAGGAGGTGCTTGGTGTTTGCCTAGTCCCTGTGGAGCCAGCAGGTGTCATCAGAACCTTTATTTATCTGATGGGAAGAAGAACAATTTTTTGTGTTTGGACATCTGCCCTTCTTCGTGTCTTAATGATTTTGTATCGTGATGCAGGACTTAAGCAGGAGACACAAACTCTAAAAATCAGTACTGGAAGATGTTTCTCTTTCCTGGGAGGGCATCTCAAAGTTTCTGCAGCAGATGTGAAATGCAAGTGTATTTCTATCGTAAATTACTGAAAAATATTAACTTTAAAGGAAGGAATTACAAAGTGTCTAAGAGATTGGTATGTCTACGGGGAAAAAAAAAGTTATTATTGCATCTTCAAAGTGGCAAAAAATACTGACATCAATGACTTCTGATCACCTGAACTTGGAATATGTGGTATTTTCCATTTGTTATTCAAACTCCATATTTACATGCACTATACATTCATTTCTTTACTGCTGTGATAATCGAGTTCCCGTGACTTGCAGTCTTTGAATGTCTGGCCTGTAGCAATTACTTGATGTAATGAAGAAATCTTTGCACTTTGGCCTCTATATAGGACAAGCAAAAGATGCCCCCCTGCACTTGTGAAATGTGCTGAGGTTTACGAAGTACCAAATGAGTGCAAGTTGGTGTTATCCACATTGCTCAGAGTGGCTGGCAAAAAGCTCTGCGTTGTGGGGTTGGGGTTTTTTGTTAATTTGTTTTTAAACACAGTTATTAATACAGTAACCTGCTACAGGTCTGGTACTAGTTCTCATGGCTTGAGCATGGGCTTCCTGTAGGATGTACGTGGTGGGTATTCAAAAGCAACTCTTCTTCCTAGAGAAAGTATGTATCTACCTGTCTATGCTTTCACAAAGTATTTAAGCAAAGGTTAATTTTCATACAGGACTTACTCTCTTTGTTTAAACTGCTTCAGCACTTTACCTGATCTTCAATGAAACAAATCACTATCTGTTTGCTTCTATTCATTTCTGCATGCTGGTAGTCGTGGGACCACTCCCTTACTGAGGTTTTTAAAAACCATGTCTAAGTTTACCATAAAACAATAAAAGGGAAGTGTATAAGCAAGGGCAGATAAATCTAAAGAGGACATGAACTTTTTCTTCAAATACCATATGAAGCTGTCATACGGCAACTGCATAGTTCTTGTCAGTTTGAGTTAAAAGGATAATAAATTACATGCTGCTACATGCAAGAGACTTTCCTAATGATCAGTCCAGGGACACTGTATACTTGTATCTATCACTTGATCATACATAATATTAATTTTCAAGAAACAGACACATTATACTAAAAGTGCACTATCAATTGTAAATTAGTTACTAATATTTCCATTGTTTGTTTCACATAAGGAAAATATTTAGACAGTGAAATAGTTAAATGGACAGCAACCCTTGTCTATGAGCTGTGTGGGGACTCAAATATGGTTTTCCTTATGTTTCATAAGAATATTGCATTTACTATGTGGGCAGTGCCGGATGTGAGGTGTTAATTATTCATGTACTTGATTTAAGCACTAATGTCACCTAGCAACCATAGTTGTCTTTGAAATGGATTTTTTAAGCATGCATGTACATTGATAGTGACAATAACATTTATATTAGAAAAGCTATTTGGGAAATGAAGAAAATGCATGGATGTCTTCCACACGTGATGGGAACCAGGTGAAAAATTTATAGTTCTTTTGAGAGGTTTTCTTTAGACCACTACAGCATTTGGTTGCTCTTCCCAGTTCCTGATATTTTCCAGCTAAAGTGTTATTCTACTTTGCAACTCTGACTCCATGAATTTCCAGCTGTTTTTTTTTTTTTTAAGGAAATTGAGGTTATACTTTCTCTGTCTCTGTCTGTCCTTATGTCCATTCCATTTTATATCTTTTGAAAGTAGTCTCTTTTTTGCATCCAATCTGACAAAATCATAAAGGTCTGAAACATACCAATTCATAGAAAATTCATGAATTTGAATAACCTGATCTAGGATGGAGAAACTTTCAGAGCCTGCGCTGTGGGAGAACTGATGAGCTTCTCTTTGCTAGACATAGAAAATCCATACCAGAGCAGCTCTGAAAAACAAATTTCCCTAAAGCTGTAGGACAGATAATTATTTAGATATATAAAAAATAGTGCATAGGTTTTCCTTTGCATATTATTTTTTTGCTGGTAAGTTAGACCTATCTATGTTTGACATAAATGAAACCTTAATATTCACTTGCTGGATAACAAAGAGTAGTGAGATATATTCACTCTGAGCAGTTTTTATGTAAGTGTCCACATCTAGATGGTAATAGGACAACTGGATGAAGGGGAGTAGAGAATGAAGGCAATCAAGGTAGCAGGAAGCTGAGACTTAATTGAACAGTGCTCAGATATAGGAACTGTCCTTGGAGACACTCAAAACCTAGCCCAAGATTTCATCACTCCATGAAGCATAACTGGCCATCCAAGGTCTGTTACTTGGCTAGTGACAGCATTTTGCCATGTGGTTGGAGCTGGCAATGCAGTGTCTTTGGACGCTGACTCACTTGGAGTAGAAGGTTGTGTTCCCACAGGCTGTGGACCATGGGCTAGCTTAAAGCACCTTGACTGTCAGGACATCTTGTGAAGATTAAGCTGTAGGTTAGGTTTCTGTGCTACAGCCATAAGCACAGTATCAGCACTGCTGCATATAGATATGCCTTTTCTTGGAAAGATTCCCAGTCTTCTACAGTCAGGATTTTCTGCCTAACTGAAGCATTTAAAAGCCTGTAATACAGTGTATTATATATTCCCTTAAAAAGTGATGTTTCGAGTGTGGGAGCAGAAAATTCCTGGGTCTGTGGCCAGATCAGAATAAGTCACTGAACACATTGAAGACATCCTTCTTACCTCCCAGAAGGCCTCATCTAGCATCTTCAGTTGTTCCTTCTTAGTCATTTTTGATTGAAAGCACCTACTTTGCTCCTTGTATAATGAAACAGTTTTTGGATCCCACTAAAGTCACTCCATGCTGAATGATGGTAACCTTGGTCAGCAGCTGATTATAGAATGAATGTGAGATTTTTGCATCATATAATTTGCCTTTGATGGGGGTATTCATTTTTCTTTTTGGCATTGTAATAAGCATGGAAGCATTTGCATTGACAGGAGGTTTAAATTACAAGTCACCACCCATTCTTATTCAGTGAGCATTTGTGTCTTCAAGTTCCAGTCATTGTCCTTCTAAAGGACAGCCTGTCCTGTGGTCAGACTTCTTGTCAGCCAACATTTCTATTTAGTAGAAGATAAATGTAGGGTAAATATGGTATTTCAACTACAATTTATTGAGCAAGTGGCTATATTTAACAAGACTATGCTCTCTATGTCCAACAGGAAAACAAGTGCTCTTGTGAGCACCAGTGCAGTAATAGCATGAAATTGAGGACTGTGTCAAGAGCACACTTGAGAACAGACTTCAGCCTTTAGCATCATGTTTCATATACTTGCTACCCGAACTCATCTTTAGCTTGACCTTAATAATCTTATAGCTTAGGCACATCAAATTGATAATACACATTGGAAGATCTAAGCTTGGAAGTAGGTAATATGCAGTCCCTTTATATAGTGACAGTATAGTCATTGGACCTACTTCGATACTTGTGGTAGGTCAGACCCAGTGATAATGCTCCTTGTCTGTACTCCATACAGGTTGAATTGTACAGGCAAATGTCTTTGCTTCTAACATGCTCCAGATGTCAGCTCTCAGCTCCTTCATAGATTTGCATGTGAATAATGTGGACCGCATATGACAATGTCGTCTGGTGCTCAGACTCCTGCTATTGTGTATCAGATCAAAATGTACTTTCCAGATAATGTGTAATGTGATGTGCTATAGAAGAGGGATGTCCATGAGTAGGCACATTGGAAACACTAAATAGAACATGAAAAATAGAGAACCAATGTCTTTCATCTTCAGGAAGAAACCCGTAAAATACAGGCCATTACAATAATAAAGAGAGAAAAATGAGCAGTCTTTTCAGTGTGGACATGTTTTATCACTGTATCAGTAAAATTTAACAGACATAGGTCTGTCTACATGAGGAAATAATGCAGTAGAACTGTGATGGGAAAATGTTACTACCCTAAATCCTTACGAGAACTTTCATTCCAGCTTAAAAGTGACTTCTTGGCTGAGCTTAATCTCTTTTCCAGGTGACAAATTTAAAAGGATGTCTTATACAAGAACATAAATTTCTGTACAGAACATTTTCACTCTAGAATCATGTTGCTTTAAACTAATCCTTTAATAATAGCAGAATCTTGTTCTTGTGTGCATACCATTTTAATGAAAATGTGGAATTATTAATTAAATCTAATTTTTAGAAATCAGTGCAACTGTTTCTACCTTTTTGACCAAAATTTAACATGTGAAGCCTTGCAAAACTCAAAGCTTCCACTGGTAGCTAGCACCACAGGAGCAGATATACTGCCCATCCTTTGTCTGTGTGACTCCCATACTTAACCTGACTTACAGAGCAGCTCTTACCCTTGGCATGCTCATATCAACCATGGTGTGATGGCTTTTGAGTTCTCTCTGATAGTTGGGCAAGTGAGAGACATCCTGTAAGAACAGTTACACTGGTACAGTGCGGTACAGCTGCAGTACAGCTTGTGCTGCTCAGGGGAAGTGACATAAACACTCACTATATGAAGCAGTTGTATAATGACAGAACTGTATTACTTCACTGAGCAGGCTGTGGTTTTAACTGTCCTTACTCAGGCAAGGACCAGTTTAGTCATTAGTTGTGCACACACCGCAGTTTATGTAGATAACAGAATACCTGTTCCAAGTAGATGTGATAGATGCAGCTGTTGAGGCCGGTCTGCAGCATGATACTGAAAGCCTGCAAGCAAAGAAGCTCTAACTGATGAAGTTGCAAAAGCAAAAGTTGAAGCCAGGCTGGAAATTTAGTCCTGAGAACTCATGAAATATAAATGCCTCTTCTCTTTTTCAGTTCTGCTGAGAAGAAAAATAAGCTGTGCAATGGAGTCTTTGCTGAGAGTTTTATCTCCCAGTTTTAAATCAAGCAATAGGGCATGGGGGTGGAAGAAGTATGCAAAGTCAGCATGCTCACTGCAGAGCAAACATGAGGGTTATCTTAAATATACCCTGAGTCTGGGAAGCAATGATACAAGATAGCAAAGCATTGACAGTGTCTTAGCCACAATCTCCTATAATTTGGTTTAATTACAATAACAGTGGCTAAGACTTTTGTGATCCCAAAACATACAACAAAGATAAACGTGTGCATGCGTGTCCATTTGTGTGTGAATGCATCTCTGGGAAAGAAATACAATGACACTGAATATAGAAAAATGACAGGGCATCAGTCATACAGGTGCAGAGCTGGCAGGACCTGGGCTGTATCTGTCTGCCAGACAGGGTTTGCTCAGGAATGATGGCAAACTGCAGTCAACCTGAGTGCAGATCTAGGGAAGGAAGCTGAGAAGAAAGCATGTCTTGGTGGAGAACACTCCACCCAGGGAGGCTCAGTGGGTGTGTCAAGTAGCATCAACACTGCTCAGTGGTTGAGGGGAGCAGGCAGGAAGGAGGAGAGTCCTAAAACCCACTGTTCCCTCTATAATCTCTACAGTAATGCATCTTGCTTCTTCTTGACTTACTTAATGAGGCATTTGAGATATGCCCTCTGTTGGTTACAGTACAATATACATGGTAGTCAGAACTTAGCTGAAATTAAATGTGCTGGCTGTGCTGAAGTGTCTATTTTTGATTCTGCAATTCACAGTTGTCATAGCCTAAGAATGTGGGGTTTGCTTGTATCAGGTTAAAAGATGTTGGTATTCCTTCTGCAGGAGAGATCACACCTCTGAATGTGGCAGTAAATACACTTATACTCCTGCCTTCAGACTTCCAGCTTCATGGAAGTCTCTTCTTCCCCCTGCCTTCCCTGTCTGTGCTACTTGGGGAAGGAGAGCACAGCCAGAAGCATGGGGTGGATGATACTGGGGATCTTGCATCATGGTCAGTGGCTCTCTGCTTGGCAGTGAAGCTGAGAGCTGCAACCCCACGGCTCCTTCCACCCAAGCTCCTGTTAATCCTCAGCCCTCACCATAGAGATACTCCCAGTTTCTTGACCCAGGTGGTCTTACATGTAGCCAGGCTTGGACCCCTGAATCACCAGTCCTGGTGGCCATGGGCAGAAGTAGATCAAGCTAACTACTTGTACTAACCAGCGAGGCTGAGCTCTTCTGCAGCCGCCAGATCAAACACACCCTTTGCTTCTTGAACTTTGGATTTGTATTTCACTAAAATCTGGAATCATTAGAAAAATGAATATGAGAACTACCTGTTTGGGAAGACTGCCGAGTCAGCCAGGCTTCCCTAATCAATGCTGGTGGTCTACGTGGGATGGCATCACCCTCACTGTCCAGCATGACAGGCTGAGCTCATTTCCACTGCAAAACCACTCAAGAAGTTTATCTTTCCCTCAATATTGTATGAGGAATTCAGGATATATTTTGAAAATATATAAACAATAAATCCCTCTAGTATATGTTGCTAAAGATTTTGTTAAAGTTTTGCCTGTTTTACAGGGATTAAGTCATGCTAGACTTTTACCTGTGGCCAAACCTGTTACGTTAGTTAAAAGAGTTATCTCCCTTGCTTTGAAGCCAGCTATTTCAACACACTACATAGTCTGATAATCTCTCAGCTGCATGGTTTAGCAGGCAAATAGCTTCTCTGCATAAAAATCTATAGCAAACCCAGGGATATGAAATAATGGATAGAACTAGATCAAGCTGTGTATTAAAATTCTTACACTTGGATTGCCTGCAGAGCAATCACAAACACAACCAGATTCTCATCCTGGTCTCCTATAACCAGCAACCCACACAATCGTGTTCACACCTGGCCTGCAACAAGCTGTCCTTAAAAATGCTGGCTGTCATCAGTGCTCCATTACCAACAAACCTGTATGTTTTAATGTCAGTTCTGGTTAGAGGCTGGGTGCTCTGGGAGTGGTAATTTTGACACACTTGCATGAGCAGGCAGGGGTTTTGCCACAGCAACTTCTGTGCAGCTGTTGCAGAGGGATAGTCACAGTCATTTACATATGAGAAGATTTGTTTTCAAATATTTTTCCCATGTAATCACGAAGAAAGAAACCTACTAGAGTTTTTAGCTGTGATTTCACCTCTTGTCAGTGAGCTGCTGTCCCTTGTCAGTGAGTAAAGGCATGCTGATGCCTTCCACTAATCTGTAGCTGACTGGCTCAGTTACTGAAGATAAGACAGAATAAATAATGATGAAATCTTATTTCTTATGGCTATCCAAGAAAAAAAAAAAGTGCTCTTGGTCAAGTTTCTAAATATCTAGTGACTGAATAACAGATTATCAGTATATCAGATAAGATAAGGAGGCAAAGAAAAAGGAATCATAGTGATGCCTATGGTACTGCCTTCCTTGATTTCCAGACTAACAAAGGGGTTTGAAATACTGTCCATGGGGCAGGTCTCCTCTGACCGCCTCAACAGAGCCAAGGGGAGCCTGTTAGCTCTGAAGTGGTCACCCAGAAGGTCCCTGGGCTATAGGTCCATGCTAAAACACTGCCTTTTGGATAAACCCATCTACTCCAAATAAAAGCTGTCATCCAGGACAGCTTTACCACTCCCTTTCTGGACCCAGCATGTGATCACATGTGACACTCTTGCATATTTCATGGGCTTCTGCTCCCCTTCCCTTCTTGGTAACTTCCAGGGTCATCCTTCCATGGCTGGGGTGCTGTGCTGTATGCACGATGTTGTCTGCTTCCCCATGTGTGTTGGCATGGTCTGACTTACTGCTGAAATGGGGATTTTGGCACCATGGCCTCAGTGAACCCTGGGGCTCCTCAGCTTCTGCCTTAGCCTTTTGCCAAAGAGATGAGTTGGACAGGTCTGTTGTCACTGATACATCCCTGCATGTGGTACGTCAGACCTTCAGGTGTCTCTTGGCAGAGGGAAGAGCAGACAGTTGCAGATGGTGCTGTTGCCTCTGTGTTGAAAGCTCCCATTTTCCCAAGCCCTGAGGTCTTGCTGAGTGTCTTTGACATCCAATGACAGAAAGCAAGTGAGATATTAGTCATGCAACAGCCCACACATTCAGTCTCAGTCAGGGAAGAGCTACGTTTTCTGGCAGCACTGTCTCTTCTCAAAAGGTTTGGGCTCTGGTCACGCTCCTTCTCCTCATCCACTAATTTCAGAGGTTGCCTTGCACTATATAGGGTATTTTCATATTGTATATAGGAAGCAAGAAAGCAATAGGGCTGTTCTGTCTTTTGTCTCTATCCAGGTGTGCAGGGACTCACTGATATTACCAATTTTTTTTGCATCCATGCAACATAGTAGGTGGCTTGAATTCCCGCCGATTTCTTATACTCGAAATCCTGTTATGTGAAAAAAACCCATGCTTTGTATGCAAAGATGAGAATTAATCAGCAGTCTATTTAAAATCTTAACAGTCTTACCCAAGGATTATTAGTCTGATTACAATACTAAGACTTATAGTTCAGATTATGTATAGTTAAAATTAATACACACAGACTTTTTAGTATCTTCCCCATTCTCTGGTGTTATGCTCACCCTTTCTCTGCCTCACTGGTTCTTCAGGTTGATGGCTTCAGCCCAAAGAGAAGAGGATGGTAGAACAGCCACATCCTGCATCCTTGCCAGGAAGAATATGAGAGTAGTGGGTGCAACTTCTGTGCTCTGTGGTCTGCTTTTATACATTTGCTTGCTTTTCCTCCTGCCCTTCCTTCGTTGGTTAACAGGTGCACATTAAATGTGAGCTTGCTATCTGTGCTGTTTTACATACACTAGGTACTCAATCTCCCTTCTCTTACTTGTCCCCTAAACTGGTTTTACTCAGCTCCCAAGGCTGCAGTCATCTGATGACCAGTAAAACTGAGCATTGGTGAGCTGTTTATAGTCCTGAGGCCTCCAGTATCATCCTGTGCCTGTGCTCTCAAGTCCCCTGCCACCTTCCTGCCATGCCTGTACTCCTTCATTTTTCATTCTAGGGCCATAGATGCTTCACTCTATGCAGAATAAATATTTATTCTTAATACCTCCTAGTTACAGAACTATCTATATGTGTAGCATTGTGTAAATTTTATATCATATAATTGTATATAGCTAAGGAAAAAGTTAAACAAATTAGGTAATAGCACATCATTGCTGGATAATTACTGTTACAAACAAAGAAGCTAAAATAAAACCGCGGACAGGACAGGACAAGTCCAAGCAAAGCCTGACAAGTGCAGAGACCTGAGGCCTGTGGTGCTAGTTTAACACAAAACAGGTAGCTGTGTTGCAGGGAACAACACTGATGTGTTTGCAAGGCTAAAAGTTATAGTGACCCACACCTTTCTTCATGCTGAACAAGAGCTATCAGATTACACTTGCCTAAAGCATAAATGGGGAGTTTCTCCCTTGACCCTTCTTTGTAGGAGGCTAAAGGACATAGGGTGGGAAATGGGGCAAGTTTTGGTTCCCTTGCTTCAGGTAGAGCCTTGGATGATGGTTAGAAAAGAGCAAACTATACCCCAAACACATCCTTCCAGAAATGGTGTGTGAGCTGCGGAGGCTGTTGCAGTCTTGGGACAGAGTTACTTGGAGCACTTGGAGGCTATCAGGCTACAGCCAATGGCATGGCCTTGGTGCCAGGGGACAGCCAGATCACCCCAACCTGTAGTTACCACAAGCACAGCTGTGAGTCCCATCCCCATGCTTATTAGCTTTGTCAACTGTGTCAACAGCTAATGAACCTGGTTGTTAATTGCTCCCTAGATGTGCCTCTGTATGGTTTATATCCGCACATTGCCCATCATGCTGAATGGGAATAGCTCAGTGGCCTGAAGCTCTGCCTTTCTGCCCAGCCTTCCCCACTCCGTTGTGAGGGCCCTTGAGGTGGTTTGCAGGAGGCAAGGAGCCCATTGCCTCCTGCCCTCCATTTCTTGGGAAGGAGGAGAGCAGGATCTGCTGGTGGAGCCAGTGCTACAGCCAGGCTGTAGCCATAGCACTGCAGCCAAGCCAGCACCCACCTCCCGCAAGAACAAACAGCACCAGTGGGTGGGAGGGATAAGATGTTAGTCTGCAGAAAAGAGAGTGGGAGGCTGTGAAAAAGACCTGGTGTGAAGAGAAAATGTAAAGAGAAAGCGTAATAGGGAAAATCAGTTTGGTGTTGCTCACGGCAACAAGAGCAGGATTAGAAGAGTAAGACTTGGTGAATGGTGCAGAGAGATGAGAACAGGCCACATAGCAAACAGCACAGCACAGCAAGGATGTAGGCAGGGAGCAAGCTGTCTGCTGCTCTTTTGTGCTAAGTGTGGTGCCTGCCTCTTCTCCAACACTGTCTCTGGCAAATCCTGCAGTGCAAAATCACAGCATGATGTCAATACACCAGGAGATGTTGCCTGATGAAGCAAGTCTGGCAGATGGCTCCCAGACGCCGATCTTGACATTGGCAGGAAATCCCCTGTGGGAATGGCAGACACTCCTCACCACCACTCTGACTTCCCGTGGCCAGCACACAGGTACCGTGTCACTCGCTGTGCCTGCAACCTCTCTAACACTTTTACAAACACAGGGAGGTCATATAAGAGGTGCAGTGAGAGGGGAAGCTGTAGGGTGCCAGTTCTGTGTGGCAGCATCTCTGTCCCTGCATCTCCCTCCTATGTCCCATCTCTGTCCCTGCACCTCCCTCCTATGTCCCACCTCTGTCCCTGCACCTCCCTCCTATGTCCCATCTCTGTCCCTGAACCTCCCTCCTATGTCCCTGTGGGCTCATTTTCCTGCAATATCAGAGGAAAACAGAATTCCCACATCCTGCGTCTAAAGGGGTGCATGTCTGTCAAAACACCAAGATACTGCAGTTAGAAAACAAAGGAGTTTCCTTTACAAAATACATATTAACAGCCTGCAAAAGCTTATTTAGCTGATGTGCAGGATTCCTTTGATCTTTAATTCTCTCCCAGACCCACATAGGGATAACCTTCCTCCTGGTGTGCTGCATTTCTATATATATGTCTCCACTCCAAAATGGCTTACAAGTGAGTAAGCAACATTTAGTCTTGCAGCTCTCAGAGTTAACTGTGCATCTGGAAATGCTGCTTCTTCCATATTGCTTGATGCAAACTAAGGATGACTCTGCTAAAATTAATCATGTCCATTTTTCAACAAGTGCAAATTGATGTGACTGTGGAATTCAATAGACAGCTAAGGATCTCACCTCTTTCAGCTCTCTCATCTCTAGAAGTTTTACTGCTGCTTTGCTGAATGCCCTCTCTTTAGGAGCAGTTGATAGCAGGAGTGATAATGGCTCAGACTGACGCTATCAATGCTGCACTCTGCAGCTGTATTTCAGGAAGACAAGAAAACTGCACGGTTGGATGGGGTGCCTTATGAATTATCATTGTGTGGACACTGGGCCACAAAGTCACTCAAACAGATGGAATTGAGTACAGGAAGCAGCCAGGAAGATGATGTAATACACGTGCATCTCTTTCCCTGGGAGTCCTGCCATTGTTGCTTGCCAGTTGTTCATACACTTGTTTATACAGAGACTGTGTCTATTTAGCCAAAAAAACACTGTCAAGCACCACCTATGAGAGTTAAGAGGAGCTTTTTACTAGGAACACAGAGCTTTCCTTTTGACTGTGAAAGGGGAGACAGTGCTTTGACAGTGCTTTGCATCAGACTGATAGAATCTCATGTGCTTTTAATTTCAAAGAGAGCATACAAGACCTCCCTGAGACTGTCTTATCTTCCTGAGCCACTTGACTGATCCTAATGTGATTTCTGGTGCTGTGACACCATTTCTTCTCCTTCCAAAAAAGATAACTGTAGGATAGAAAGGGGCAACTATGCTCTTTCTCGTACCTGTTGTCAAGACAGATCCACTGAAAGGCGTTTACCAGCCAGCCCTCAAGTTGCCATCTGTCCTACCTGGGTGCCTGCCACCACCCCCTGAGTAAGGCGATCTGCTTATTAGGTGCTCCCTACCTACCTTTTTTTTGGCTGTAAAATGACAGCACTTGAAATATCCAGAATTTTCTAAACCCTCATAATACATTTTCCACAAATTTCAGCTAACAGTATACTTATGTAATTGCCATCTAAATACCTTACCTGCCCATCCATCTACATACTCCTTCTGACCACTGATGGATACATGTGTGAGAAGTCAGCTACCCACACAGGCTAAGTCTGTTGAATTGGCAATATGCGGTCGAAAGTCTTCAGGTTCAAGAGCAGATTTGATCCTCCTGCTCTGTTTTATGCTGCAAGAAACTCAGGAATATTTGCTGCTAGATTACTACTAACAATGATAAAATGTTTCTGGTGGAGAAAGATTTCTTTCTTGAAGACAGTTTTTCACATTCCCAGTGCTGTCTCCATTAGAATAGGGAAATTAGTTTCCCGTGATGCTGCATTCTTAATCCAACTCTTCCTATCTCTTGTTTACTTACTTTTGGTAAATTGCAACCACTTCTCCATTGATAGCAAGAGTGTTAATAATTTTATCTACTATTCTGGCTGACAATCACATATTAAGCAGGAGCCTTCCATTATAATACAAATCTCTGAATACTGGCAAATCTTAGGTCTTTCCCTGGCTTTCATTCAAGTAAAAAAGGCATTCTTTGCAAGCTGAATTTAAACCATTTTCCTCGCTTCCTCTTAAGCAAGTGTCAGAGTAAATACCAATAGTTTTTGATAATGGCATATAATGAAAACTCTTGTAAAAAAAGAACCATATACTAAGCTGGTACAAATGGAAACCACACCATGCAGTTTCACATCTTCTTTAATCAGTAATAGCGAGCAGAATTCCTACACCACTTCAGCTAGTGATAGTCGGGTTAACTACTTTTCCTATGAAGAGTGTACTGTTTGTAGCTCTATCAAAAATCAGGAAGAGGAAGGGATGGTTGTATTCAATGGTTTGAGGAAGAGCCATTGTCATTATTTCAGCAGCAGTTCCTGCTGCTGCCTCAGTACCTCTCTCATCAACATCCACAGCAGCCTTATGAACAACCTAGGAAGACAAAAAACAGATAGTCATTCTGGGCAAACAACAGCCACTTGAGAGATGAGTCAGACCCCTTTTAAAGCAGCCCTGCTTTGGAGGATCCACTGAGAAGTTAGTAGAGGCAGCAGAGACAGAGCTGTATTGTAGTCATGGCTGTTTTAAATGAGGACAGGACGGAGCTACAGAAATCTCCTAAAAAAAAAAAGTCCCAGACTATTTTTCCTCTGTCCCAAAGAATGGATGAAGAATGGAGACTCTGCTTGTAAGTGTTTGTCTGCACCTCCAAAACTGAGTCTCCAGGGTGGTACAACAGGCTGTGGCATGCCCAGGAGCAATAGTGGCTCCCCTCAAGGAGCTGGGGGTTGATGTTCCTCTCATGTTCCAGATACAACCCAAGAAATCTTATCTGATACCAGTCTTAGAAAAAACAGAGGTGCAGCAAACTAATCTGATCTCCACTGTCACCAAGGGCCAAAGTTCTCTTGTACTTGAAGGCTGAGGCCAGGGTGAGCCCAACTGCAGGCAATCTAGGAAGCTGGGAGCTGTATTTAGCTAGTGTTTCTGGATGCTACCACAAAGGGGTTTGCCTGCATGTTTGTGAAAGGAGAGGACAAACAGGCCTGGACTTACTTTAGAAACCTTCAGCTCTGGGGTGCCAGTGATGCCAGAGAGATCTGCCCGATTGGTGAACACATCCACAATTCCCATCCTGCTAAGGGCGTTTGTTATTTCATAGCTCCCAGAAATAGAAAATTTGGGGAAGTAGAGGCTCACCAGGCTGTTGGGTAAAAGAGAAACAGAGAAGGTGATGAGAAGGAGTTTTCACCGAGTTAAATGATAAGAAAGCTGTGTAATTCCCATGAGTGACAAACCCTAGGAGGTTGAGCCCTGAGTGCACAATAAGCACTAATTCAATTGCTGGTGCTTCTTATGGTGATAAATGCTCTATCATTCTTCTTCATAATAATCATAGTAATATATATATACATGGTGTTTTGCTTTAGCAAATCTGAGAGCACCCTGGAAAGGAGAACCTTAACGAGAGCACCTCTTTATAGCCAGAGAAGATGAGGTGCAGAGATGACCGCCCATGTCACTCAAGCAGATACAGACCTGAACTGAGGCCCAGATAGAGTCTTCCTGGAAAGAAGTGTGGCAAACCCCATCATTTCAAAGCCAAGCAGTGGTTTGTGCTTAACTGTGGCATTTGGCATGCTCCAGGAAAGGTCTATGCCCTGCTGCCTGCACCTTTGGACACCCTATCCTCTAATTGTCTTCCTCCCAGGTGTTGACCATGATTGAGTTTGACTGTGTGTGTCGTAACTGTAGGCAGCTCCTGCTTAGTATGCTTTCTGTAGGTTTTCTCTTCATGTGCTGTCTCACCTAGAGACATAACCCATGGGATCCAAACCCCACTGCTGTTGCCTTTATGCGATACTTCCCAGTGCACTAGAAGATGATGGGACCAAGTCTATTAACATTAGCATCAACATAATAGTAGAACTGAAATTGCTATTTGGTTCTCACAGCCTCTCCCATGACAAACTTATTCCTGTGTTGATTTTGAAGGAACTTGCACCAAGAATTAATTTAGATAAGGATTTTCTTGATTTTGCATCTCAGAATGATACATTTTTGGTTTTCATATTTGAGGTATCATGTTATTATCTCATATCCAATTCGTTATCCATTATATTTTTGTTAACTGTGCTGACATTTCTGTAACGGTGCACCAAGAATCATGGGTGTGAACTTCACAGCCTTATTAGTTGTGAATCAAGGCAAAGCTTGGTAATTTAGGCACATATTAACTTGATATTACTCATCTGCTGATGCTAAGATCTCTTCCCTCCCAGACAAAAGAGGCTGTAAATTGTGTTAGCTGATGTCAGTGTCAATAGTAGGAGCTTACAGAACCTCATTAGATTTTTATAGTTTCAAAAACAAAATGCCAGAAAATCAGAACACACACAGTCATTAGCCTGTTCTAACAACCACTGCAAGATTTTTGTGTAGAATATATTATGTATGAATACATTCTTACAAACCGTTTAGTTATGGTTTATTTAAGGTTTAGACATATGTCTGAGTCATGGTGTATCAGTGACTTATGAGAGGTAAAACACATTAACTGAAACCTCAGTATAGGAGATTTTCCTTAGAATTGCCACCTTCCCATTCAGTCAATGGACTGTTTTAAAAACACCAGTCTAGGTTTACTATTAGGGACTCCCGGGAGCCCATCGGGATGATCTCCCCTCTGGTGAGATCAGCAGCAAGTCACTCAGGCATCAACAAGAGAATAGTTAAATAGAAACCAGCTGCAAGGTTTTTACAGCTAGGGCACACAAGCCAAAAATAACCCACTCAGTTCCCAGAATCAGCAAGTTCATAATGTTTGCATTCCCAAAAAAGAAAATAGTCCATAAATCTAGGTGCTGCTGTGGCTGACTGGCAGAAGATTACCTCTGGAAGAGATTCTCTGACCACTCCTGGATGGTTTCCTTGACCAGAGTTTGCTCTAACTGCTTCATTTTCCCTTTTGCTGGCAGAACCAGAAATGCAGTAGCACTCCCATTATAATGAAGTTGTACCACAGTGCATGACAGCTCCTCATCAAAATAGAAGTCAAATTTGCCAGTCTGGTGCATCATAGGGACTTTCACTGTAGTTTCAGCATCCACAAAGAACTCCCTTTCTTCTGTATGCTCTGGTTGAAAAGGCTTTTCCCAGTTGCCTGGTACAGAGGAGAATGCAAACAATTATTCCATCCCATCCTAAATTGAATTTTATATAACTAGTGAAAATACTCACCTGTTTGTCCATTTGTTAAATTTGGAATTTTCAAACAAAACATTTTAAAATGTTTATCACAGTAAGAAAAGAATCTTTTACTTGGTCAAAAGATTGCATTAGATTCCAATTTCACTTTATTTTTCAGATGCCAGTAATAAACTAATTAGGCATTTTCTTTGTACCTACCATACTTTTCTGTTCAGGTGATCTAAGTGGTCTTTCTGTAAGCTGTCATTTAAAGACCTACCTGACATCATTTGTGTACTCATATACTGTATACGTTTTATTTCTATTGACTTTAATCATAAGCTGTAATTTGTAGATAAAATCAATGTAGGTTCTCATATCTGAGTGTGATTATGTCAGGCTTAAGAGCATAACATCTAACGCTCATCAGAAGTGCACCGTGTTCCCACTTTGTTCCTTAAAATGTCTGTCCTCCTGCATTCATCACTAGCTTCTTTCATACATAAATATGTTAGTCTGTATATATAGAGAACTCTGATATGGAAAAGAAAAGGGTATGTAGTAAATTAGGACATTGAACCACGTATACTTTTAAAAAGAGTCATTAAAAGGATTAGATCATGCATGCATCTTAGCACCTTCACTGAAAATTGGAGAACATGAAGCAATCAGAGCTACAGCTATAGCCACGAAAGCAAGCGCAGGTTGCACAGGATGCTGCAGATTGGAGCAGAGCTCCCGCAGCTGCCACAAGGAGAACCAAGCCTCTGTGGCTCCCAGCTGCCTCCCCGTCCAGCCACCTCCCCACCACCTGTAGTATGCCATTTGGGGCATTTCTGGCCCAGCAAAAAGCATTTGAAATTTCCCCAAGAACAATTTCCAAATGAGGTAGCTAACATTAGATCTGTTGATAACAATGAATAACATGAACATAAATCCTAGAGGACTTACCTTTAAAGAAAACAAAGCTAGCCAGAAGCATCACAGTCTGTGGATCTAGGTCCTTGACCAAATTAGTAATTTTCCCATATGTTTTCCTCTCTGTATAATCATTGATCTGCTTCTCAGCCTCCATGGGATTGTTAAAGTCAGTGGCAAAAGCCTCCAGCTGATACAGAGCTTTGGCATCACCTAAAAACTGTTCTAGAGGTTTCAGCTTCTCTGTTAGAAAGATGGCATTCCCCATGTTGAGCTGGACCCCTTTCTCAGGGTGGATCAGCATGTGGATGAGGTTATGGAAGCCTTCATGTATCTCTTTCTCCTGAATCTCTGAAAGGTTGAAGGCGAGTCCTTCCAGGATCTGAGTCTGAGTGGTTGATCTAGCTCCTAGGGCTAGCATTGCAAGTGTAGTGGAGATGCTTACAGGAGAGAAGAAAATGTTCTTATCAGGTGCCTCCAGTGCAACTTCTTTTAAAAATTGAAATGCAAAGTCAGCATTGTTTGGCACTAGTTTGAGGCAAGCAATTGCTTCACTTTCTTGATGGATGTGGTGTTTATGTTCATTTGGATCATGTCCATTGGGGTGGTTGGCTGGTAGCATATAGGCAACAGCATGAAGGCCGGCAAGTAGCAAACTTATGTAGAATGTGGTCTTCATCTTTTATTAAAATTCTGTGGAAAAAATGAGAAGCTATTATTAAGGTAATTAAATCAGTTACGCAGAAATAGTTATTCTGTCATTCCCACGGAATAAGAAATCTTTTCTCTTTCTGTCGTCCTTCATATCCATGTTCTCTAGCTCTTGCCAGATTTCTTTTTTATTTTCCTGGGTCTCCTGGCAAGTCTTCGCCAACTCTGCCACCCTCACCCTGAATACCTGCAAAGGCAAAATTCATCATGGGTTATCTGAATCCACAGCACCCTCAGCAGGCAGAGAATGGAGCAGACCCCAGCAGAAAGCACACCATGGCTAAGCGCCAGGGGGCTGCCATACCCCTGTGCTTTTGACACTACTGGTCTAAGATAATCTCTGCAAAGCGCATCATAGAAGAAGTCTGGGTGTTTTGCGAGTAAAGGGAGAAAGAGGAAATTCATGCAAGTGAGCAGCAATCAGTAGCTACATATAAAGAGAACTGGAGCAAACAGGCATGCAGGAGATCTTTAGACTTTTGGTCAGACTGGTAAGGCACCTATTTCAAGAGAGGACAAAAGTCGATGGCTGTTTTTTAGTAGCAAACTAAATATAAAGCCCTAGATCTCTAAGGAATAGTTTCTCTTTCTAAATAAAAATGATGTCATGTTTTAAAAAAGAACTGTAAGTAATATGTTGTCTCTTAATAGACAAACCAAACCATTGGAGTGGGTACATTTTCAGCACAGCTAAAGGAGTCAATCTCATTAACAAAACCAAGGCTGTATTTTTATCAGATGTGCTGCTGGTCAAAGGGCAATACACTTATCAACCTGTTACGCTTGGCTGTGGTATCCACGTTCCTTTGATGAGCTGCCACTCTACACTGTATAAACTCTCACAAAGGGACCTTGGAAATGTGGCTATGAATATCTCAGTGGGCCTTGTTTTTGAGGCGAAATCTAGGGCAGAAAAAGTGGTGAGAGTGTTGCAAAGGATTTGGGGAGATAATGATCCAGATTTGTTAAAACTTGTTCAAGGAGAGACATATTAAACCAGTTGCACCTTTCTGTTGTGGCATGGTTTGACCTGAGAGACTGCTGTCAGAAATCGCTATACTTATAGTCCTGCTTTCTCCATAACATCAGGGGGAGCAATTTGTATTAGTAGTTGAATAGTCAGTTACAGTCAGACCTGCATAAGAACAACAGAACATTTTTGAGCTATAATCAAGTATTCAAACATTTGTGTGTTTGATATAAGTATTTCTAAAAAGCAGGCCTATTTGAAATAATGCCAGCTATGTTGCTGACAAATGGAAGACCATGAGGGTTCTTGGTAACTACATTTTCAATTACCGTGCACAGTCATTTTAAATTATAGTTTGGTCTCCTCTGATTTTGCCATTGAAATGATACTTCTCAATATATCTAGCTACTTGTAACTCAACATAAGAGCTCCAGTTTTGAATATTTAAAACCAGTATCGGTGAGCCAATGTATTAGTCAGACCTTGAAAAGAAATCAACTCCCATACAAAAGCATGAGAGCTAAGCATAATGTATTTCCACATATCCATCAGGCCGATTCAGGAGCTGCCTTTGGATAAATTATTCACTGTGAACTATTTACTCAGCTGCAGTCATAATTTATTAAGAATAGCATGAATACCAAAAATGAAACATTTAATTTTACACGTAAGTCACCACCTGTTGCCTAACTCATCATATTTAATGTTTATTACAAAACACAGGAGCTAGATGGACTTCTTAATGTACACATTGAACTGCCAGTTTCTGTGTATTTGGAATGCAAACTAGACATGGAATTTCACTGGCCTAGCCTCAAAATTATGGCTAAAGTATATAGCATGATTTTGCTGTAAGGATTCTGTAAAATACTGGTTACAGTTTTCTGAACTCTTTTTTTCCTATCCTGATATTTTTGCTCTATGTAGTTTTGACATGTTTGACTTTTGTGGTTAATTTATGTGCTTTCAAGGAATTAATTTCATTTTATTACAGCTCTGAATTCACAGATAATTAAATATAATCTGAATCATCCGTTACTCAGTACTGTCCAATCACAAGCAATCAAGACTCATGAGTTAGCTCTCACAAAAATCTTGATAATGGTTGATTTTAAAACTGTAAGATTTTAGAAGACTCAGAAGCTTCAGTTTGGAGATGTCTTTTTTTGTTTTGGAGATACAGATGTCCCACTCTGTTAGGCCCTTCTTTGAAATATAAAAGTACATTTATAATAGAATTTGCATCCTGTATAGCCTTTAGAATATGACTGGGGATTGTTACTTCATACTTGTTAAAGACTATTCTATTTGATACAGAGACCCTATCAGTATGAAGCAGAAGATGCAGACTGTCACATGTTCTTAATAATTAAAGGATTTTCCTACCAAGCATACTTGCTAACAGTTTATTAAAAAGCAAAGAGCTGACAAGCTGTGCCAAAAAGTCACTAGAGAATTCACTATCTGATGGGGTTAATTTTGCAGGAGGCTTCCTATTTTAAGACCTTTACTCATATAATCTCCAGAAAACCAGTTTGTGTATAAACATGGGAGTAGAAGTGAAAAGCTCTTCAATTCTAATTCCAAATCTACTACACTGACTTGTTGAATAAATAGCCTGGAATACAACTCTGTGTCTTTTCTTCTCTTTTTCTATGTTATACAATGACAATATATTTGCAGTATTCATGAAAGGTTTGCTTTCACAAAGGTCTTTCAATCAAATGACAACGTCACAAGACCATGTCAACACCTGGAGTACAGTGTTCCTTTAAGAAATTTATCTGTAATAGACTCAGTGATTACACTTGTTAAATATATTACCTCTTCCCTATCAAACAGTCTTCCCTACCATGCAACCCAGAATGGCAGTGCTTATTTTGGACAGTATATCCTGGAAAGAAAAAATGAAGACAACTGGGATTATCTGAAGTTACCCACCAGAAGACCTGGAAGTGAGCTGGTCTGTTTTCTGGCTTACAGAACTTGCTTCTTTGTAGATACAGCTAATTTGTCCATGTTAGGGTGTATTTTTTTCTCTATAATTTTGACAGAAAATTCTGAAGACAGTTTTCTGCTTTTAAAGTCCCATGTAATACTGCAGGAGATGAATATTCACCTCATGCTACTCCCATAAAAAGTCCTCACCAATAATCTCATTTCAAACATGAAAATTTGAACTGCTCAAAAACATATGCAGGAATGAAATAGAAAATTTGTTTGCTCACCAGATGGTGCTGCTTCCCTCCTGTTTGCTTCTATATGAGGAAATCTGAGAAATCTGTTTCCTGAAAGCTGCACTGTGAGGGCACCAGCCACATCAAGACACGTCCCCATCACCATCAGTGGTGTCTGCTGAACAAATCTCAGCTACTCAGAGCCATATAAAAAAAAATCACTCAAGCACACAAAAAAGTCACAAAAGAAAGACATGAGTAGTCACATCTGTGTGTGTGAAAATTATCTCAGAGACTACTGTCCAGGACCGCCTACTCACAGGAGCACTACAAACTCATATGTGCTTTACTAGTTGGACAGAAAGTTCCCTGTGTACCTCATAGTATGCAACTGGACACAGGGGCTTTTCCAGGCTGATCAGCTAGACATTGTCTTCTCTTGTGATTCAGTGTTGATGCCTGAGGCCCTTGAGAAGATTGCAGGCACAAGGTGAGGGTATTGGATTCTGCAGAGAATTCAACCACTGTGACTATTTAATTAAAAGTAAGTCTTCTTGCAGCAGAAACATGGAAAACAAGTTTATACTACCCTTCATATATATATGTGATTGTTCACAGAACTGTTCTCAGTATCATCCATCTTCTGTAAGTCAGCTTAGCATTGGAGAACTCACCCAGGAAGTGCACTCTCCAAAAGTGGCATCACCTACTTCTAGGTCTCCTTTTACTGGGAAACATGTGAACATCGGCTCTCACTTTTCTACCAGACCATCATCAGTATTTGCTGTTGAACCTGAATTATTGCACATACTCAGGGATGAAACATCACTGAGACCAGAGGATAAACAAGAAGAATAAAAATAACCAGTGCAGTGGTTAGGTCAGCCAGGCAGGATAGAGGAGATATTCTTCTCCCTGCAAAGCAGCAGCAGTCCCAAAACCAGATCAGACCAGATTCCCAGTTTCTGCTTTCCAGTGAGCACCTCACTACTGCCCAGTCTCTGGCTCCATGGACATACTGGCCTCACTGTGATCTTAGGTCCCCTGAGCATGTGGAGAACACCATTTCCTCCCTTTTCAGTGATCCTGTAGTCTGATGATTACAGCAATAAGGAGATGTCTCATCTAAAAGGGGAACAGACCTTAGATATCCCATTCCCAAAGCAAAGATATTTCTTGTAGACCTTGAATATAAAAATCAGCAGAATTACTTAAAAAGAATCACCTATTGGTGATTGATTTAATAAAAAAGCCCTAAGAACCCATCCTCAGGCTTTTAATGAAGCAGAGCCTATTTCCTAGAGCAGGCGGTACATCTGGGAAAGACTCACTTTTAGGTGCCTAGAACTTGCTGGGTTTAGAGACCACATTGCTTCCCTGCAAGACGAACAGACACCCTACTCTGTCTTTTGGATTCTTACTTCTCCTGCCATCTACCTGGCAATGTGCAGGCAACTCCATGCCTAAATTTATGATGCCTGTGTCCTTTGTATCCAGCTGACCCAATAAAAGACTTTGTATCACTGGAACAATTTCTAAGACAGATTTCAATATAAGATACAACACTAGGGAAGTCTTAAAATCAATTGCATGCAACAAGGGGATACACTTTTGACGTCTGTATAGGAAACAAAACTCACTACTTACAGCGGCTTCCAAGGATCCTGCTGCCTTCACTAGCACTACCCTGCAGCTGCCTCTCTTATTTATACCGTTAAATAGCATTATGAAAGCAAAGTGTCCTCTAGAAAACATTAACCAGGGCAGACAAGTGTTATTACTTTAGGAATGGTGCAGAGTAAACAGTGAAGACTATTTTTTGGGGACGTACCTGATTTTTGCTGTATATGCATGGCCAAACCCTGCCTTTGCTTACAACAGACATGAGTCCTTCTGCATATATGCAGATCCTCCTACTGGGAATCCAGCCCCTCACTCTAACAAATATTTCACATGCATCATTAACTTCTGTAAACTGCATGAATTCATACAGTTGAGTTACTGAAATGAGTAATATTAAACACATACATAATACTAGACAAGAGCCTAAGGAAAACACAGCTGGATGCATGCTGCAGCCAAATCTCATCTTAGTATTTCGCAGAGATATTTTGCTTCCTTTACACCAGCTTTCAATAGCTTTTATTTGGCATACTTATTTTAAATCATCTACTATTTTTAATTGCCATTAATAAGGTCCATTTTCTGGGGATGTCACTAAAGCAGTAGTACTGCTTTAAGTTTGTGGTGGCTGAGGGTTGCTACAAGGATGATGACATGATGGCAGAGATGGACACTCAGTACCCCATGGTACCCAGCATACCCCAGTTGGATTGGTGTCACGTGGTACCCCATGCAGTAATGGATTGAAGAACTAACTGTTGCCCTGTGCTCCACAAATATGGGCTGGCACCAAGTGCAAATACTGCCAAAATGCAGGCAAGGAAATGTCAGGCTGGTACACCAGAGCATGCTTTCCACAGAGGTAGACCTATGTGGTCAGACCAGTCATGTTTCAAGTGTTCTTCCCTATAAGCCAAACCATGCAGGAGTCTCTTCTCCTGCAGCACCCATGGAGGGGCAACCCCAGGGGCTGCACTAATGTGGATATAACTGAGGGACTGGAAAAAGCTCAAAGGTCAGTTCCCAGCTAAACACCTTTTGCCCAGGAGGAGCAGCTCCTTGGGAGGTAGAAAAGGTGCTATACTTCATATAATCATAGAACAATTTCGGTTGGAAAATGCACTTACGATCAAGTCCAACTGTTAAGGCTACCACTGCCAAGTCCACCACCCTGTCCAACAGCACCACATCTACACATCTTTTAAATACCTCTAGTGATGGTGACTCCACCACTTTCTGGGGCAGCCTGTTTCAATGCTTGACAACCCTTTCAGTGAAGAAAATTTCCTAATATCCAATTTAAACCTCCCTGGCACAACTTCAGGCCCTTTCCTCTTGCCTGGTCACTTCTTACTTGGGAAAAGAGACCAACCTTCACCTCACTACAACCTCATTTCAGATATTTGTAGAGAAGGATAAGGTGTCCCCTAAGCCTCCTTTTCTCCAAGCTAAACAACCCTGGTTCCCTCTACTTCTCCTCAGAAGGCTTGTGCTCTAGACCCCTCACCATCTTTGTTGCTCTTCTTTGTTATGTGCTCCAGCACCCCACTGTCTTTCTTGCAGTGAAAATATCTTTTCTTGTAGTGTACTTTAAGAGAAGAATCTTTCAGAGAGAAAAACTTTACAATAACAGGATAACTGTTTTGGTGGGCTTTTCCCCTGGGCCATTCCTCAGGGGGGAGGAGCAAATGGAAGCATTTATTTTTCCCTGTTTTCCAACATATATCCTTGCACATGTGAAACTACCAGTAGGTGCAGCATGTAGGGTTCCATGTATGCGGGACTGTCAGAGCTGCCATATCCTTTCTTTACAGGTTTCTCCTCTCTTTGCAGGTGCCTTTCACTCATGCAAAGTTCAGTATGAGTTTTGATGCAGACTGATAGAACGTGTTTGAATTGTTTACCAGCTGGTATAACAGCAGCTGGGTACATGCAGCCTGTTTCTCCTTAAAGCAACAAATGAAAACAGCCTCTGAAGTTACAGAGCCTTACCTAGAACATGTGCAGACTGAAGATGAATACTATGTTCACCAAGAGACAAATGAGAACACATTTAAAGAAAAAGAGCGTAGCTATGTGTAAAGTCACTGAGAAAAGTAAAGAACAACTCAGTTAACTTTACATGACACCTTTTAAGAGCAGTCTAGTCTTGAAATTGAAAGTTCCCTTTCCCTGCTGACATTTGTATAGGAGTGCAAGAGGGAAAATGAATGAAATAAAATCTAGTTCATATTGATCTCCAATGTTGTATGCAAGGTGATACCCAATTTCTTTCCCTCATGTATAGAACGGTTTCATCCAATCATGTAAATTATCCTGAAATTTGCAGAGACTCTGTATCAATATTTAATAGCAGAATATGTTGCATATGAACTTGCAGCATTCTTGTTTGTGCAGGCAGTGGGCTTTTGTAGGCACTTCTCTGATATTTTGAAAGACAGGTCATTAATAACAATGCTGTTAGGAATCTTTCCATTTGTTCCTCTTGGTCTGAAACATTAAGTGTCTTACTACTTTAAACCCCAAGTTACTCTGGGTTTTAAAAATTATTATTACTATTGCAAGATCTTAATAATACTATTTCATTTTCAGTAAGTTGGCAACTTTAACAAGAGTCATGGAGCATGGGTTCCCTTGGAAACACTCTGGCTGTAGTCCCAAAATAATTAATTATTTAAATTTGAAGAACTGTATGATTGGTTCTCTGGAGGAGTAACACTTTAATCTTTTTTAAATATTTAACTAATTACCCTGAAAGCCATTTTAAAACACGATGGGTTGTTCTTGTTCTGATGGTACCCTCTGGAGTGCAGAGTGCACATGAGACCTTCCTCCAGTAGTGCGGTGGTTAAATGTCAGCTCGGAGCTGGTGAAGGCTGTATCTTTCTCTCTGCTGCCAGGCTATGTTTAATTTGTGGAGCTCTGTCTCTCGCTGTGTTCCAAGGGGAAACGCACTCATGGTTACATGCACAGTTCGGCAGGAACAAGTTACGCACAGTGCCAATACACATCACATACAACTGTGTCAAGTGTCTGCTCCAGTCCTTCCAAGTGTAGATACAGCAGACCTTCACCTTTAAGTTGCTTTTTCCTTGACTTCGTGCTGTACACTGCTCTTGCTCCCTGACACTCCCATACAGTAGGTCCAGGCTCAATCCAAGGGGAATTGACTCTCTCAGACATTGGTTCTGGTCCTGATAAGGGAAAGCACACATAGCACTGTCCCCTGAGCCACTGCAGTGAGTCCCTACCCTTGCTTTCATTCTAGCACTGGTTTCTTTCTGCAATGCCGTAAAGACCCACTGGGTCCCAAGGAGGCTTTTACTTTCCATCACTTCTAAAGTTTGGCTATGAGTCCATTTCCTCCTCTTCTGAGGCTGTGGTTTCACAATTGCTTTAACCTGACCAAAGTGCAGGAGGATGCTACCAGAAGAGTCTCATCTTTATTCATACCTGCCATCTCTACAGGATGGTTGGAGGATGGAGCCCAGGACAAGTGGGGAGAGGCTGGGAGACCTGGGCTTGTTCAACCTGGAGAAGAGAAACTGAAGAGGGTGGCTGTACTTGATGTCCTCCCCTACGTAATGAGTTGCATTACAAAGAACATGGAGCCAGAGGTGCAGCGCAGTGGTAGTATTGCAGGCAAGGGACTCAAGTTTTAGCAAGATAAATGCAAATGAAATATAAGGAAACTAATGTTCACAGGGAGGTGAAACACAAGGGCAGGTCACCATGTGAGACTATGAAATTGTCATTCTTGGAGGCATCCAAAACCTGGCTGGACATGGTCCTGAGCAGACTGAGCTAGATTCCATTTTGATGCTGCTGTGAGCAAGTGGTGGGATTGGATGACCTCCAGACGTGCCTTCCAACCTAAATTATTTTACTTTTCTGAAAAAATGACTGTCAAAACATGCTCTTAAGGGTCTTTGTCTCCACTCACACTGCAGGTTTGCACCTCACTCTGAAGAGAAACCTGCCTCTGTTCCTCACTGCATGACTTCAGAGGCTTTTCCCTGAAACACTCAGCCCCCTGGGAAGTTGTCATCTCCCTTGTCCTGTGGCATGCCCCAGCAGAGCCAGCACAAGGCAAGCATACAGCTTCCCTCCTGTCTGCCCAGACATAGGCTCTGCCAGAGCACAACACACAATATGCACACTGGGAACAAACAAATCTGGTGGACCATCTGCTGTGTTCCCAGCATGCCACAGCCACGGCAGGTGGCACACACCCCTCCGTAATGCCACCTGGGCTCAGGCTTGCAGCACCGCACAGGACTGTGCTTTTCTCCTTGGAGACTGAAAGTTTCTTGTCCTGATAATGATCTCAGTAGGGATCCATGTAGCTGCCTTGATTTCTCTAGATGTGCCAGAAACTAAGACCTACTAATGATATGCTTTTTAAAGCATGTGTGGGAGGGGAGAAGGAAAATGGTGGACCTTGTAACAGGCAAAATTGAATGGGCTATTTCAAAATTAGAAGCAAGTTGCTGCCAAGGAAACACTTTCATTCTCCTTCACGTACCTCCATAAAGATGGTAGTTTTTCAAATGTGTCCTTAGTAGGGTGTTCAAGTTGAGATTTAACTCCATTTGCTTCCTTAGAGATGCAAGAAGCATGACTGCGGGTGTCTTACCAGGTCTGATTCATTGCTGACTAGCCTGAGGACATGATAAATCATCTCCAAAGGTGAACTTGTATGGTTGTGGTGGGGAAAGCTGTCTGTGATTATTCACAAAATCTAATAGCGCAGAAGAACAGAGTTGGAAAATGATCAAATGCAGGCTAATTTGTTTTGCACATTTACTTTTTTTTTCATTAGACTGTTCTTCTTTCTTGTGCCACGAATAAACAATATATGAATGAGTCTGAGAACAAATGTTGACAGTTCTCTACCTTTTATCTGGGCAAATTTCATTCCTCTCTCTGTCTGTTTGCAATTGTTCCCCCTGGAGAGCTGTAGGGGAGAGGAAGATGCAGTCAGCGTGTTGCTTCTGTGCTCTAAAACTATGTGGTCTGAACATACCCGGTGTTAGATCTTTATTTTGATAATGGTTGGTTCTTTCACCAAAGAGAAGCCCTACGTTTCTTCAGGTTTAAAATCTCTGCACATGTCTTGCACTTCACTGTGAAAGAAATGACCCATAAGGGATTAAAATCCTGGAAGCTGCCCAGGGGTACCAACTTATGCACATGCCCTGGGAAACACATTCTTCATTCAAATCCCTCCTTAAAAAGCACTTTGCTTCTGCCAAGATGCCTTTAGATCTCTCTGAAATGGCTAGGAAAATGGAGACTGGCCACTTACAGAACTACCCATCAGACTGAAAACTAGCTTATTATTTATCTTGATTTTAAACCCTGTAAGTCTACCATCACCCGTGTGTTAGGCAAATTGCTCCAGCATTTACGTTGTCTTCTTTTTTCTCATGTTTTGTCTCATCTACTATCTGTAGTGTTATCATGTACTTAGTCACCTCAGAATCAGGTAGTACAGAATACTGCAGGTGATAAAATCTGGGACTCTTGGACAGGCTGTCACATGCCAGAAGCCTTGGTGGGACATGTTAACTACAAACTCCTGCAGTGAAGAAATGCCAGGATGAAGGTGGCCATGCTGTACTTTTTGGACAGAGAAGGGAGTTCTGCTCCACTGACACCAATTTGATGTTACATTTCTCCAGAGGCAAAACTGGAGTCCCCCAGTCCCTTTACCTGGCTGACACATCCTGCCCCTGCACTCTGCCTCCCCCTCCTGTCATACCTGATGTCTTCATACCAGTGACAATGAGCATATTGTATCACCCTACACCCAGAGCACACCCCCTAGGAAAACTCAGTTCTCCTTAATGCTGAATCACAAAAACCTTTGAAAATGGTTTCCACTCTTGCACCAATCTTGTAGCACGTATTTCTGTACTAAAGCATGTCCAAAGAAGGTCAAAAAAGCTGGAGAAGGGCCTAGAGCACATCTTCTGAGGAGTGGCTGAAAGAGTTAGGGTTGTTTAGCTTGGTGAAAAGGAGGCTCAAGGGAGACCTTATTGCTCTCTACAGCTACCTGAAAGGAAGTTGTAGAGAGCTGGGGGTCAGTCTGTTCTCACAAGTAACAAGTGATAGAACAAGAGGAAATGGCCTGAAAAGGGAAGTTGAGATTAGATACAAGGAGGAATTTTTCTCCTGAACGTGTTATCAGTCACTGGAATGGCTTGCCTAGGGAAGTCATTGAGTCCCCATCCCTTGTGGTATTTAAGATTCGTGTAGCCGTAGTGCTGAGGGGTATGGTTTAGTCAAGGTCTTCTCAGTGCTAGGTTAATGATTGGATTGGCTGATCTTAAAGGTCTTTTCCCATCTAGGAAATTCTGTGATTTTGTGATTCTTATGTAAGACAATAATGCCTTACTAAACTTAAATATAACCTAGCTATTGCTTAGCTAACCTGTACTTTAGTTCAACTGTTTCCTAATGACAAGGCTTGTTACTCTGCCATTGGAGGGGATTAGGTTGGTCTGAAGTGTCTTGTTTTTGACAAAACCATTTTCATTTTGTCATGCTGCTTTTTTTCTTGCTATTTATCACGTTCTGGTTTTTTTTTTTTTTTTAAAGAAACATTTATTTTATCCTTTTCCAATGGTCTGAAAATTTCTTACTCTTTTTTTTAAGGTTGGCTTGTTTTTACATAGAAGCACACAGTGTCCTCTGCCCCTTTGCAGGTATTGGGAGGAACCTGGGGAGCTCAGAGGGGCTATAGGGTGTCCATAACTGTGATGGGAAAGAGGCAGATGTGTGTGAGGGTGACCCCCCCACCTGCACACTTTTTCTGTCTGCTTCCAAAAACTACTACTCGAGTAGGAATTACACAAAGTTGTGTTTGTTTGTGTAGAACTCAATAAAACCAATGTTGTCAGTGTTAACTCCTCCAGCTGAAGGTTTTTAATTAGTAACAGATTAGCCACCATGAAAATACTCCTTAATAGCCGCCTTCTGTTGATGTGAACAAGCTTTACAGACCCACTGCAATCAATGAAACAAAGATAAACAGTATATATTGCCAAGTATAGAGTTTTCCAAAGGATTTACTGTTTCCCCCAGATTGAGAGTGCTGCTGTTTGGCTATCAACAAATAAAGGGAGGCAGAGGATGATCAGGTGTACTGAAGGGGGAAACAGTCCTGCTTCTGCGTGTATGTGAGGATCTCCTGCAGCAGTCATCATCTCTTCAGTGTGGAGTGCAGCCTTAGGAACACCTTGCAGTGAAATACTGAGAAGTACTCTTCAGTTTTGAATGTGAGAGATCGGTTTATGAAGGAGTACTTGTAAATATGAACTGCTTGTAAGAGAACTGTCCCAGAAACAGACAAATCTGTGTTGGGTCACAACAACCCCCTGCAGTGTTACAGACTTGGGAAGAAGTGGCTGGAAAGCTGCACAGCAGAGAAGGACTTGGGGGTGCTGGTATACAGCTGACTGAATATGAGGCAGCAGTGTGCCCAAGCAGCCAAGAAGGCCAACAGCATCCTGGCATGTATCAAGAACAGTGTGGCCAGCAGGAGCAGGGAGGTGATTGTACCCCTGTACTCGGCACTGGTGAGGCCACACCTTGAATACTGTGTCCAGTTTTGGGCCCCTCGCTACAAGAAGGATGTTGAGGTACTGGAGCGAGTTCAGAGACGGGCAATGAAGCTGGTGAAGGGTCTGGAGAATTTCTCCTATGAGGAGAGGCTGAGGGAGCTGGGATTGTTTAGTTTGGAGAAGAGGAGGCTCAGGGGGACCTTATTGCTCTCTACAACTACCTGAAGGGAGGTTGCAGGGATGTGGGGGTCGACCTCTTCTCCCAAATTAAAAATGACAGGACAAGGGGGAATGGCTTCAAGTTGTGCCAAGGGAAATTTAGGTTAGATTTCAGGAAAAATTTCTTTACAGAGAGGGTAGTTAAGCATTGGAATGGGCTGCCCAGGGAGGTGGTGGAGTCCCCATCCCTGGAAGTGTTTAAAAACTGTGTGGATGTGGTGCTGAGGGACATGGTTTAGGGACCCTGGCAGTGCAGGGTGAACGGTTGGACTCAATGATCTTAAAGGTCTCTTCCAACCAGACCATTCTATGATTCTATGAAATCATGGACAAGTTTCACTGAGCAAACAAGATTGCTCTTGTACTTTTGGCCCAGGAAAATGTCACCCAGTGCTGTTGTGGATAGATGGTGGAAAGACCATGCAACATCAGGAGGTCCATGTAAGCTGGCAGGCCTGTCCTGCGCATCGCTGTCCCAACAGCCAGATAACTCAAGCATAGCAGTTCACTCTCATCTTTAATTAAAAATAAAAACAAAATAAAATACATCTTGTTCTAGAAGACAACTCTCCTTGGTCTAATCCAAGCAACCCGTGAGGTGGCAGTGTGACTACAGGTAACATTAGAAATCTGATACTCTTTAGGCTTTTCCAAAGCTTTTAGATGGATTACTGATATTTCTAGCATCAGTAGAGTTTAGAACTGCATGACTAGTGAATTTATACTTGTATGTTTGCAAATTAAGATCTTTTAGATGTACACTTCAAACTATTGCTGGTGCAAATGATAAAACAAAATTGGCCAAGATATCTAATTTCTGTATGTTTTCTTTCAAACATGTGCTGTAGATTCATACTTCTCAGAGAAAGAGTTACTGTGCTAGTATTCATAAATGCTTGTCAGTATTCACCATGTTTCAGCTCAAAACTCCATGCCCCTTCTCTCCAAAAAGCCTCAAGACAGTGTTGCTGGAGTTTATATCACATCAAACTCCCTGATTTAGAAAGCTTTCAGGATTTTTCTGGCTCGACATAAGAGGCTCCAGGGCCACAAGCCCGTAGAAGAAGGTGCTTTCCTTCAAAGTATCCCTGAGATAGAGTTCTTGCCCGTGCTCCTGAGTGGGGGCAGCATTGCACAGTGTCCCCAGGACCTCCTTGGCACCCCAGAGGTGGATGAGCACAAGCCTGGAAGAGCTCAGTGACATCAATGAGTAAGACCTGTCAGGACTACTATTCTTGCATTATGCTTCCTATAACTGAGAAAAAAATTTGCTAACAAGTTTTATTGCTTTGTTTGTAGGATCAAAACCTTTGGCTTCATCAGTGATTTTCTCTTGTGTTTTCTGCTTTTCCTAGTTACTAATCTGCTTCTCAATTTTGGTGAAATGCCAAAGGCCACTAGAGAAAGCATCTGCTTCATCTTTCACATCTGTAGCAGCTATAGCCACTTATCTGTGAACGTGACATTTTCCATATTTATTTTTATGAGGCTATTTTATGAATAATTTATAATTGAGATCTCTTGTAATGAGATGACACAAGCTTTTGCTTATCTCTTTTCCTCAGCTCTCTGGCAAATTAAAGAAAAAGCCTTCTGGTGTTCAGCTTAGTGTGGCAGATCTCTTACCCAACATTAGCACAGCAAAAGCAGTGGAATTGCGGATAGGGGGAATCAAAATGTTTCAGAAATCATTGTTGTTTGACTTATGCAGTGTACATTGCTGGGCTGGTCTGTACCTTTGTGATGATTTTTAGCACCTGAGCTACTGAGCAGGAGGATTAGTAGCAGTGAAGGATCCCATGAAGACAAAGAGCACTACAGACATGCTGGAGATTCTGAGGTCACAATTTGCTGTGAGTCTAGGAGACCAGGAGAGGGAGTGGGTTTACTGCCAACCAAATGTTGCTTTCCTGTATTTGCTCTGGTCCTGTTGTGAGATAGAAGGAATTCACCCCTCTCTAGTAAAGGGAGTGCTTTTAGCTAGGTGCCTTCCTAGACCTGAGGAAAAATGCTTCTTACATTTCTGTTCAGCTTGTATTACCATCTGTATATTCCTCTGCCAAGTTATCAGCTGCCTGAGCATGACTTTTGTTTTTCCAGCATGACTCTAAGTTGTGACTCTTTAAGTTGTATGGATACAAGCTGGAAGAATCCAAGCTCCGCTCAGTCTCACTTCCAAACACAGTTATTTGTATACTTGAGATAAGCAATATTCAGACACTATTTTTTTTTTTTAATAAGAACAAGGTTCCTCCCAAAAAGTAAATGTAAAGACAGTAACACAAAATATCTGCACAGAGGATCTTGAGACATGTTTGTTAGTGCTACATTAACTTCTGTATTTCCTAATGCCTAAACAGACAGTTGTGCAAATTCAGCATTGATTTAGCTCTGTTTTTAGCTGACATTGATTGTATTTTGTTTGCTACTATTTACAACATGGTTATCACAGCAAACAGCCCCAGCTGGTCTTGACCGTCACCACGAGTAACCCGGGCATACATCCAGCACAATCTGGCTAGAGTGCCCTGTGTTCACTGATACTAGCAGGCAAGAGCCTCTGGTGAAGACGAATGGCCTGAAACACTTCTTATTCAGTAAAAATGTGTTTTCATGCCTACTTTAATTGTTAACCTTGTTTTGCTTATATTGAGAAGAATTTTGTGGTTTTATTCAGTCTCCTGTCTTTATACTTTTCATCTTTCTTTGTGACAGCAAAGAAACTCACCCAGCTCTTGGGGGATGGCAGCCACAGAGGTGTCTGGAGATGGCAAGCTAAAAGGAAGAGCTGGGCGTTGCTACCAGTGGTCCCTTTGAGCTCCTGAAGTCTTCAGTTCGTGGAAGATCTTGTGCTCAGCAGCTGTTTCCAAATATAGCCATTTGTTGCAGGCGTTTATTCCTGCTCTAGTCAATTATTTTCAAAGCACGAGGAGAAGGTCAGAGCAGCAGAGCTCTTTGAGTCTGTCCTGTTCTTTATATTCCTTCTGCTGTTGAACAGCATTATAAATGCACACTATAGTGTAAACATTAACCAGACCAAAGACAGATAATCATTCCTGAGGAACAGCAAATAATCTAGATTTTGCCTGTGTTTCTTTTTTCACAAATGCTGAGGAACTTTCCACTTAGAGGGAGGTCAGCTGCATGGTGAAGAGACAAGAGCCTCTGATGAGGTGAAATCATCCTGTCAAAATTCATCTTCACTCAAACATGTTGTGTTGTGTTGTCCAGGGCAACTTCTTCTGAAGCTTTTGCTGAATCTACTGAATAGTTTTTCCCCAAATACTTTTTAGATGAAAAATTAAAGCTTTCAGTTTTAAGAGTTTCTGAGCTGGAAGAGTATTTTAAAAAGCTTCTTTCAAATTTTGCCTGACTCATACTATCTCTCCCAGCTCAGTAATGTGAAGCTTTTCAGCTGAGGTCAGACAAAACATGCTGATCACTTGGAGAACCTTTCAGCTCATTTACTGAGAAAGTGGAAAGTGTTTTCTGATGATGTTTTTCATTCAAAGGGCAAATTTGCAACTAGCTGTTAGCACTGTGCTGGCATGATGTTTTATTCACTTGGGAACAGATCTGGGGATGAGACAGGTGGGGATTAGGGAAGGGTGGGAAGGACTATTAACAAGCACCAACCTGCCTCCAAAGCCAAAGGCTCCCATCCCACGCACACTCACTTCAGCAGCAGCTGAGTCCTGATTCTGCTGACTGAAACTCCTGAATGCTATGAAAACACGAGGAATAGATGACAGAAATTATGCATGGAAAATTCTGGTAATCGATTGCTATGAAATATTATTAATAGTGTTGCTCTTAAGAAACCTGTTTGAGTTTTTTTTCTACATTCTTCAGCTGTGTTTGAGGAGAAAAATATTAATGTGTGTGAGCGAGAAGCTTGTCCCAGGTCTGAGATGGAAATCAATCATCTCAGTCAGTCGGTGGAGGCCTTGCATCCTTTGGGCTCAGGTAGTATAAGCAAAAGTGGGTGATCTAATAAGGTGAAATGTGAAGCAATGTAAAGAAATTTACAGTTTGTGGAAGAAGGGACTTGTCACTTGGGAGAACTAAAGGGGTGTTGTCAGGGTTTGTAGGAAGGCAATAAGAAAGGCCAAACCCTTTTTAGAACTTAAACTGGCAAAGGAAGTAAAAAAGAACAAGAAGAGCTTCTTTAAATATATCAGTAGTAAAAGGAGGAATAGGGAAAATGTGGGTCAACTGCTGAATGAGGTGGGAGCCCTGATAACAGAGGATGCAGAGAAGGCAGAGTTGCTGAATACCTTCTTTACTTCAGTCTTTACTCCTAAGACTAGCCCTTGTGAACTCCAGACCCTGGATATAAGAGAGGAAGCCTGGAAGAGGGAAGACTTTCCACTAGTCAATGAAGAGCAGGCCAGAGATCAGTTACACAAATTGAATATACATAAGTCCATGGGCCCTGATGGGATGCACCCAAGAGTGTTGAGAGAGCTCGTTGATGTTATTGCCTTACCACTCTCCATCATTTTCAAAAGATCACGGCTAACAGGAGAGGTGCCTGAGGACTGAAGGAAAGCCAATGTCACTCCAGTCTTCAAAAAGGGTAAGAAGGAAGATCCAGGAAATTACAGACCCGTCAGCCTCACCTCCATCCCCGGAAAAATGATGAAGCAGCTCATTTCAGAGGCCATCTCTAAGCACTTGGAAGAGAAGAGTGTTATCAGGAGTAGTCAGTATGGATTTACTGAGGGGTATCATGCTTGACTAATCTGATCACCTTCTATGGTGTTGTAACTAAATGGATAAGATGCAGGGAGAACAGTGAACGTGGTGTACCTAGACCTTAGCAAGGCTTTTGACACAGTCTCCCATAACATCCTTGTGAACAAGACCAGGAATTGTGGGATAGAAGAATGGACAGTGGAATGGATTAAGAACTGGCTACACAATATAGACCAAAGAGTGGTGATCAGTGGTGCAGAGTCCAGCTGGAGACCTGTAACTAGTGGAGCCCCCCAGGGATCAGTGCTGGGTCCAGTCCTGTTCAACATCTTTATCAATGACCTTGATGATGGGACAGAGTGCCTTCTCAGCAAGTTTGTTGATAACATGAAACTAGGATTGGCTGACTCACCTGAGGTTTGTGTGGCCATTCAGCAGGATTTGGACAGACTGGAGAGCTGGGCAAAAGAGGAACCTAATGAGGCTTAACAAGAGCAAGTGCAGAGTCCTGCACCTGGGAAGGAACAAAAAATTGCGCCAGTACAGGTGCATCTGCTAGAGAATTGCTCGTTGAAAAAGGACCTTGTAGTTCTGATAGACAGTAAGCTATCCATGGGACAACAATTTGCCCTTGTGGCCAAGAAAGCCAAAGGCATCCTGGGGTGCATTAAGAAGAGTGTGTCCAGCAGACCAAGGGAGGTTCTCCTCCCCCTATACTCTGCCCTAGTGAGACCTCACCTGGAGTATTGCACCCAGATCTGGGGTCCCCAGTTCAAGAGAGACAGAGATCTACTTGAGAAACTCCAATGGAGGGCTACAAGGATGATTAAGGGGCTGGAAGGCCTGCCTTACAAGGAAAGGCTGAGAGACCTGTGGCTTTTTAGTCTGGAGAGGAGAAGACTGAGAGGGATCTACTTAATGTCTATAAATACATAAGGACTGGGCATCAAGAAGGCAGGGACAACCTCTTTTCAGTTGTGCATTGTGATAGGACAAGGGGCAGTGGATTCAAGCTAGAGTACAGGAAGTTCCATGTCAACATGAGGAAGAACTTCTTTACTGTAAGCGTTGTAGAGCATTGGAATAGACTCCCTGGAGAGGCTGTGAAGTCCCCTTCTCTGGAGACATTCAAGACCATGACTGGATGCATTTCTGCATGATCTGCTCTAGCTTTGTCCTGCTCTGGAAGGTCCCTTCCAACCTCTAACATTCTGTGATTCTGTGAAGTTATTTGCTCAATAAATTTAAATTCACATTTGAAAAAAAAAAAAGTGCAGTAAGATGACTGTAGTTCAGGTCAGGATCAAGAAGGGAAATTTCCAGCAAAATAGATGTGGAGGAAAACCAACAAGAAACCACAGCACATGAGATGATGAATAGCAATGTGAAATCTGCAGGTGTTTAAAGCAAATAATTTATAGCCTCTTTTACCCTTAGACCTGATGCATAACACTTCATTAAAGATGCCAACTCCTCCTTGGTCATGACCAGTTGTTAATGTTCTGCTGTGTTGTGAGCAATACAGAAAGGGAAGGACCAGTGGCACTGTAGTACATGGAGTGCTGCCTTGCCCTTGTAGTAAGAATATGTTGGACGCCTGGTTCCCTCTTACCTGGCGACCCAACAGCCAAAGAATCATAGGATCATAGAATCATATAATGGCAGGGGTTGGAAGGGATCTCTGGAGATCATCAAGTCCAACCCCCCTGCCAGAGCAGGAACACCTAGGGTATACCACACAGGAACGGATCCACGTGGGTCTTAAAAGTCTCTAGAGAAGGAGACTCCACAACCTCTCTGGGCAGCCCGTTCCAGTGCTCTGGCACTCTCACAGTCAAATTTTTTTCTCATGTTGAGGTGGAACTTCCTGTGTTTCACCTTGCTACCATTACCTCTTGTCCTATCATGGGACACAACTGAAAATGAAAAGTAGCCAGTACAGATAGAAACACAGATGTCTATTAGTGATGCTATTTAGCCATTGTATAGTTTTCTATTTTTGCCTATGCATAAAGCAAACCACAAGGGGGAGGGCCTGAGTTACGAACAGTGTCTAGAGTAAATTAGTGGATGAACCCCTGAAGTGTCTGCTGCACATCCCTATTCTCCATGCTGCTGTTCCTGTCAGCAGGGGAAGCGATTTGCATTGGCATTTCCACTGAAAGGAAATGAGTAACACCGATTCTAGTAGCACAGACAGTGCAGAGATGGGCTGAACACAAGATGCCTTCTTTTTTTTTTTGTGTCTCTTAAATAAGGGTGGTGGGCTACAAAGGTTTCAGAATCAAAAGAGGGTGCTTTTAGTGGGGTCTTTCTTGTTCAAGTGGCAACTCGTCAATAACAAGCATTAGGAATAAGGAAATGAGATGTCCCTTCAAAACCATCTATAGCTTCTCAGGTCTCTGGTCATCAGGGTTTCCCCAAAAAGCCTTCTGGAAACCTGCACTAGAATCTGCTGGGACCTAATTTCCTTTTCATTCCCTCTTCTAAGAGAAGTGCTTGTTTCCGTGAGGAGTTTCATAATTCTTGGACTCACTTCCAGCCATTCCAGAGTGGCTACATTACATGGGCTTTGAGTCATAGGGCTGCCTCTGTTAGAAAACCCTCTTCCTCCTATAGGTTCTGTTTGCTCACCCTGACTCTATCCCCTCCCAGAAGTTCAATATGTAAGGAATAATTGACAAGTGCAATCTCCTAGTACAATTTAAAAATATTGAGGCTACCATGAAGTCAACCTTTTTGCCTTGAACTCCAGCAGGAATTTCCATGTGCTCCAGCACATTGTGATGCCAGTGAGTGCTCATTCTGTTCTTTCCTCTTTTCTCTCTGTTCTTTAATATTTGCAGATCAGCTAGCCAAAACTTCCATGATTGTTTTGACCAGTCAGCACACCATTGCACAGATATCAGGATAGGAGACACTTTAGGCAAAGGTGATCATCTCGGAGTGAAGGACTCTGGGTCCAAATGCAGGTAATTATTACTGCAGTAGAAGAGTTAGGTGCAGTCACCCGAAGTGGAAAGCTAGTTACAGATAATCAGTTAACGGTACTAAAGGAAGCAGCTACCAGCAGTGTGCCCATGCACAACCATAGAATCTCTTGAGACTTTTGTCTTGGCAGTGCTCTGTATGTATCATAGTATATATACAGTCATATATGCCATATGCTCTCAGTTCTTCTCAGCAAAGGATCCCAAACTCAGATGATACAAGAAGAACGAAATTGAAAAAGTGAAAATTTAATGCATATATGCAAAATTCTCACAGAAAAGTGCAGTTATGGCTAAGCAGCTTACATTTTTTTCATCCTGAAGAGGATAGGGCTTTAGGATGGAAACTTCTCAGGTAGACATAAGAAAAGAGTTGAGAGATGTGGTCAGAAGTAAAGTTTATTTGTCTGGTGGATCTGAACACAATAAAACTGTAAAAAGATGAAAGTATTAAGAACCACACTGTGTACATCTTTGTGTGTGTTTAGGCAGGTAGGCAGTGGATGAAAGCTGGACTGTGGCAGAAGTCCTTAGCTGTATCAGAAACCTTAGGAAGGTGTCTCAGGAGGTGACACTGTCTGCTCCCTTACCTGAGCTGTCCCAGAGGTGTCAGATGGTCTCCCTGGATAGATGTGGCAAAGCATCTTTCCATTTCAGTTCTCTTTCACAATTTTGCCTTTTTTAAATTAACTCTTGGTAATCATGAATTTGTTTTTCAGCCTTTGAACTTTTCTGGAAATTTCTAGATATATTATTAGCATTATGCAGCCTCTGGGCATCATCCAGAAGCTGGTGGAGCAGTGACGCTTGGTTATCTATTGCTGTCACAATCTTTCAGTATTTGGAGGAAACACTGAAAACACCCATGTATCTCTTGCTGCTCCTGCCTTTGTGTAGCTGATTCCAAGTGTCCATTTTTGTCCCCAGAAGAGCATTGCAAAGACCATGGAGAGGCTCAAGGCAAAGAAGAAAATGATCTTGCCACCTGCCTCTGCCAAGGCCTGCTTTTAGAATGTAATTCAAAGTTACTGTTCCTGGGGGCTACTTTGGATAGGACAGGTTTTCACACTAGCTGCACCTTCATTTCGGGAACATTCCTCTTTCTCATTGCTGTGGTGATGAGATAGGGGCTAGAATGGGGCTTTAACATGGAATCTGGTCAGCAGCACACCCTGAAAAAGGACTGTGCTCCCTTTTTTCTGAGACCAGTCACTTCTCTAGATAACTTGTTCTATTTCTGCAAAGGAATATCTACTGTGTAACCAGATGGCCAGATTCACCAGGCAGTACCCATAATTACTGGTGTTCTGAAAGCTTTATTAGCTAGTAATATTCCTGGTGAAAGGCAAACACGTGAAACAAATAGAAACTGATTTTCTTTAAATCTGCAGTTTTAGGAAAGCCATTTTTCTGAATTGTTTATCTAAGTTACTTCTGTTATATCTCTGAGACCCTTGCATGTGTTTCAGGTAAGTTCCAAACTGTTCCATTTTTAAATATGTATAGAAATGTATAAACTCTCTACTTCCTTGGTGCAACCAGAATTCTTCCCCTGAACCCTTACAGAATGTGAATCAATGGCAGAGCTAGAGAGCTGTCTAATGTTTAGCTTACATCTAAGTTACTTCACTTCTGTAATAGCACAGGGAATGCAAGAGATAGGAACCTAGATGGGAAAGTCGCAGCATTCCAGGTTTTTTTTAAATTTAAAATACCTTTTGTTTTATTTTAAAATTGCTGATGTCATCCAATTAATTTGCAAGTTATGGGAGGACTTTCACACAACTCACCTCCTGCCTACAACCCTTATGGACTGCTAAGCCTCCTTATGCCAAAAAGCCTGCAAGATGGGAAATTAAATTGTTCAAATTGAGTCTGCCAGGGAGAATGAATCCTGACACTGCTTTCTTCCTTTCCTATCTATCCGCCCATGTGGATCTCAGCAGGGCTGTAGATAAGAGGAGCAGGGACATTCCAGGAACTCAAGCTTGGTCTAGTGCCACCTGCTGTTTTGAGGAGGGACCCATCTCTTTCATGTGAAATGCTTCATCAGGGTCGATTTGACCACTTTCTGAACAGTCACATCATTTCAGCTATTGATTTTTTAGGTCCTAAGGTGAATGTTCAGGGTTGCAGGCTGCCCCTCACAGAATAGAGTAGATAATGCTTAGGTTTGGGCAATTTGTCTTTGAATGAGAGTTGAACAGACAGTGGTGCAAAGGCACTGTGTGTGTAGTGAACATCACAGGCCCTGCAGAGGTTTGGGAAGAATGGCTGTATTCCTAAATTAGACAGAAGTTGTGGATTTCTGTTTCCTCTTTCAGTGCCATATTTAAATGCTAAAATCAATCCCACCTGCAGTACAAAGAGTCATTACGTATCTACAGCTCCCACTGACTTCCACACATGCCTGTAGACATGCAAAATTTTGAAGTCTATGTGATGTACTTGGCTGAAGACTCACAGATTTACAAATGAGGACTAACAAGTTTCATGGAAAGCATTAACAGAGCTAGAAATAGTTACAGTTTTAAAAGACTAAAAACCTGCTGATACTCCTTTGGTACAAGCTTCCCCAACACTGACAGTACTGTCACATCTTTAGATAAATATAGCTGGCAAGAAAATCTGCTTGATTGCATACATAGTACTTACTGGCTAAGCCAGCAGTTTTCCCAAGGGCTCATGAGAATTTCTTTGCTCAAATTTTCCACCTCCAAGGAGCTCCAGGTGTTGCTAGAAATAACTTTTGCCAAGTGGGCTTCCAGTGCCTGGTTGTCCAAGCAAGAAGGTTGACTGAGTTGGCCTTCTCCACAGTTTTTTGGAATTCCTTTAACCCATGTGGACCTGAGATCCTCAGATACATTCCCTTCCTTGCAAGGCAGTTGTAAAGGTGATACTTTAGTAAACCAAGAGGTACTGTAATCCTACAGAAAAGGCAACTTTAAAAAGACCTGGAACAGAAAAAGACTCCAATGTAACAAGCTGTTGTAGTACATTTTTAATATACAATTTTATGTTAGCCAAGGGAAAATCATGGGGGTTTTTCTGACCCTTTTTCTCTGGTGACTATTTATGGTTATTATTTCAGTAGGTGCATTTCAGAGAAATGAAGAGGGTGCACAGTAACTTTGAAGTACAATATGTTTCTTTTTAAATAGGCCAGTTTGCTGCCTACAACATTCCCTATTGCTGCTCATAAACCTCAATTTTACTGAATGCCAGGTAGTAGAATCATAGAATAGTCTTGGCTGGAAGAGACCTTCAAGATCATTAAGTCCAACCTTATTCCTAGCCCTATCAAAAAACACTAAACCATGTCCCTAAGCACAACAGTCAGTCTGTTTGGAACTACAAACCACAGCCTCTCCTTGGATAATCTCCATTTCCACTTTTGTCTGACTGTAGGCAGTGCCAGGTCAGGCTCCTTTGACTCTGGCAACAGCACTGCTGTGTCTGAGCACTTCATTAATGACTGTTGTCTCAGATAGGGCCTTGACACCTAGAGTAGCAGAGAGAGGTAATTAATGAAGGCACAGAGAAGCAAAACATTGTAAAGTTAATGCAGTCTAGTTTTACCCCTCATTGTACTTACAGATTCTTCATGTTCAATATTCATGTATTGTAGGGGGAGATGCTACTCTTTCAGTTAACAAGGGAGGTCATCAAGGATCAAAATCCATATCCTTATTTTTTAGCTAGTTACAGTGATGGTGGATGATACAGTGAGGTTAGTTATCCCCTGATAACACAGGGGCATAAAGCATCAACAGTCCATTCCATGTGCTGGCTTACAATTTTCTCTCCCTTGGGTCAGTATTGACTAAGTGTGAGGAGCATCAGGATGCTCTTTCCCTGTTGTTCCCAAAAACATGAAGGCTCTGCAGTTTTCTGGTGTTTCTTTCACCCAGGTGATACGCTTTCCTCTTTGTAGGATTGCAGTCTCATCCAGAGCTGATTCAGGGTATCTACAGCTGGGCCACTGTGTTGCCTTCGGTTTTATGGCAGGCTTTCCAAACATCTGTAAAGTTTTTCACTTTTTTTTTTCTGTTAAATCATCATGTTCTTGCTATATTCCCCCTAGTTCCACTATGGAGCTAAAATTCCTGAGCTCAACACTCCTGCTCTCTTCCAACTCTTTAAGCCCCTTTCCAAAACACATATAAATCTTCAACGAAGGCTTTGAACTTAACTGCTTTTAAAACTTCTTGAGTGGTTGTTCTTATTTGCAGTTGTAGGGAAGTTACAAAAGCATAGCTGGGAACTATCCTCTCAGCTGAAACAATTTTTCCACCCTCAAAAAACTGCTTTTAACCCACTGGGCACCAAGTGGACTTGCACTATTTTCCATTAAAATATCTCACTATTCTGATAAGATAATAAAGATTTTTTACAAATGTTTCTATCTAATATTTACAACTAAAAAAAAAGGCTACAGCTGTTCCTGGGTTTTATTTTCAAGGAGTGGGCAGAGGCAGAGAGGAGAAATGAGATAAAATGAACTGTTACCTATTTACTCCCACTTTTGCCTTCCCTTTAACATGTCTCAAGTGGTGCACAGTTATCTGCTCACTTAAACCTCACCACTCTGAAAGCAGAGGAACAATGGTTGTGGAAGCAGTATTAGTAGCAGCAGATAAAGAGACTTGTGGTTTGGCAGCCCTGTGCAGAACCGAAATTCTTTGCTTTGCTCCAGCAGCTGAGGTTTACCCCTTCAAGCACTGCTGAAACAATTGATTTTATTTTTCTGAGAGAGAAAATGAATTATATGGGTATAGCTGACTAACATTTTCCATAGAACATTTTTTAAGCATTGCTGGTTTACTTTCTTTAAAATCTGGAGACAAGGAGATGACTATGGAGAAAATACTTTGCATTAAGCAAATCTTTAGGTCTCTGTGAGGAGGTTGCCTAGAGATTGGCTTTTTACCTGTAGGTCTGGGTAAAGGTCTGTGCATGCCCACATGAAAGGCCCTATTATCTCTGACTGCAAATATGCATGCTATGGTTTTCTGTCATCTGTATGATGTGTCAGGGCTTTCCCAAACCAAGTCATAAAGCTAGAAGCACTTAGCATTTCTGACCCAGCCTAGCCAGAAGCCAAAGCCCTCCAGTAGCAGGGAGCCCCAGGCCCTCTCAGGTGAAGTTCTGATTCCTGCACCTCCTCAGGAGGAACGTAGAGCTGACACTGGAAATGCCATTACCTTTAATGAACTTTATGTTATCTTCAGATTGCGTTTCTATGTATTGGGTGTCTCTGCAGAGGCATTGGCACTGGGGGGCTGCAGGACCAGGGCTGCCCTGTGCTGGACACAGACAGTTCCAGACAGTTCCAGAGGACTCCAACAGACCCACCACAGGACACCGCTGAGCTCCTCAGCCAAGATGGTGGTGCCTTTGGGAAAGCATATTTAAGAAACTGTTAAGAATGCTGTGTGGCAGCCCAGAGAGGGAGGAGAAAAAACACCATGTGAGAGAAGCAACCCCACTGACATGCCAGTCAGTGAAGAAGGCTGAGAGGAGGTATTCCCGGTGCTGGAGGAGATATTCCACTGCAGCCCCTGGAGAAGACCATAGTGACGCAGGTTGTCCCATTGCAGCCATGCATGACTGTGATGGAGTAAATATCCACACTGCTACCCATAGAAGACCCCACACCAGAGCAAGTGGATGTTGCCTGAAGGAAACTGCAGCCATGGAGAGACTGCATTGGAACACAGTCCTGGCAGGAACAGCTACACCATGGAGAGGAGCCCAGGATCATAAAATCATAGAATCATTATGGTTGGAAAGGACCTCCAGGGTCATCAAGTCCAACCTTTGTCCTAACATTTCTCTAACCACTACACCATATCCTCAAGCTCCACATCTATTTGTTCTTTAAACACCTCCAGGGATGCTGACTCCACCACCTCCCTGGGCAGCCTGTTCCAGTGCCTAACCACCCTCTCAGTGAAGAATTTCCTCCTAATATCTAATCTAAACCTCCCCTGACGCAACTTGAGTCCATTTCCCCTCATCCTATCATTACTAATTTGAGAGAACAGACCAACACCAGCCTCTCTACAACCTCCTTTTAGGTAGTTGTAGAGGGCAGTAAGGTCTCCTCTCAGCCTCCTCTTCTCCAGACTAAACAAACCCAGTTCCCTCAGATGCTTTTCACAGGGCATGCTTTCCAGCCCTTTCACCAGCTTTGTTGCCCTCCTCTGCACTCGCTCCAGCACCTCAATGTCCCTCCTGTGCTGTGGTGACCAAAACTGGACACAGTGCTCAAGGTGCGGTCTCACAAGTGCCCAGTATAGGGGTACGATCACCTCCCTGCTCCTACTGGTCACACCGTTTCTGATCCAGGCCAGGATACCATTGGCCCTCTTGGCCACCTGGGCACACTGCTGGCTCATGTTCAGCCGGCTATTGACCAACACCCCCAGGTCCTTTTCCGCCAGGCAGCTCTCCAGCCACTCCTCCCCAAGCCTGTAGCGTTGCTGGGGGTTGTTGTGACCCAAGTGCATGACCCGGCACTTGGCTTTGTTAAACTCCATACAACTGAGCTCAGCCCATCTCTCCAGCCTGTCCAGATCCCGCTGCAGAGCCTTCCCACCCTCAAGCAGATCGACATTTGTGCTTAATTTTGTGTCGCCTGCAAATTTACTGAGGGTACATTCAATTCCCTCATCCAGGTCATTGATGAATATATTAAACAAGACAGGTCCCAAAACTGAGCCCTGAGGGACACCCTTGTGACTGGTCGCCAACTGGATTTTACTCCGTTCACCACCACCCTCTGGGCTCGGCCATCCAGCCAGTTTCTAACCCAGACAAGAGTCCTCCTGTCTATGCCATGACCTGCCAGCTTCTCCAGCAGAATGCTGTGGGAAACGGTGTCAAATGCCTTCCCAAAGTCCAGGTAGACAACATCCACCGCCTTGCCCTCATCCACTAGGCGGGTCACCTGGTCATAGAAGGAGATCAGGTTGGTTAAACAGGACTTGCCCTTCATGAACCCATGTTGGCTGGGCCTGATCCCCCCATTGTCCTGCACTTGCTGTGTGATCACTCTCAAGATGAACTGTTCCATAATCTTTCCCGGGACTGAGGTCAGGCTGACAGGCCTGTAGTTCCCTGGATCATCCTTCCTGCCCTTCTTATAGATGGGTGTCACATTGGCAAGTCTCCAGTCATCTGGGACCTCCCCAGTTGACCAGGATAGATGATAAATGATGGAGAGAGGCTTGGTAAGTTCCTCTGCCAATTCCCTCAGCACTCTCGGGTGGATCCCATTGGGATACATAGACTTGTGTGTTTCCAGTTGGCTTAGAAGATCTTTAACTACCACTTCCTGGATTATGAGGGGACTGTTCTGGTCTCCAACCCTATCTTCCAGTTCAGGGGATTGAATGCCATGAGGATAACCAGACTGACTATTAAAAACAGGTAAAGAAGGCATTAAGTACCTCAGGGTACTTAAGTACCTCAGGATGGGGCAGTCTGTTCCTGATAGACTGTACACTGCAGGAAAGACCCGTGCTGGAGCAGTTCATGGAGGACTGTTGCCTGTGGGAGGGACAGCTCGCTGGAGAAGGAGAAGATCACGAGGAGGAAGAAGCAACAGAGACAAAGAATTATAAACTGACAGCAAACCCCATACCCTCATTCTCCCTTCCCCTGCACCAAGCAGGGGAAGGAGGTAGAGGAGTTAGAAGTGAAATTGAACCTAGGAGAAGGGAATATAGTTTTAATTTTGTCCTTGTTTATTACTATCCTACTCTATTTTTAACTGTCAATAAATTAAATTAATCTGCTGCTGTGCAGCTCTTAGGTCACATTGTTCTGCTAGTAGCAGCAGCTTCTGCCTACTCAGTGCTCAGGAAGGTGTCTGAGTCACCTTGCTGCACCCCAAATATCAGCTTAATGGAGAAGTGTCTCTTGGAGGCACTCATCAGAATCACAGAATCACAGAATGTTAGGGTTTGGCAAGGACCTCAAAAGATCATCTAGTCCAACCCCCCCTGCCAGAGCAGGACCATCAAGAGCAGGCCACACAGGAACGCATCCAGACGGATTTTGAATGTCTCCAGAGAAGGAGACTTCACAACCTCTGGGCAGCCTGTTCCAGTGCTCTGTCACCCTCACTGTGCAAAAGTTTTTTCTTAGGTATACCTGAAACCTCCTATGCTTCAGCTTGTACCCATTACCCCTTGTCCTGTCACTGGGTGTCACTGAGAACAGCCTGGCTCCATCCTCATTACACTTGCCCTTTACATATTTATAGACATTAATAAGGTCCCCCCTCAGTCTCCTTTTCTCAAGGCTAAAAAGACCCAGCTCTCTCAGCCTCTCCTCATAAGGGAGATGCTCCACTCCCTTAATCATCTTAGTGGCTCTGCGCTGGACTCTCTCCAGTAGCTCCCTATCTTTCTTGAACTGGGGTGCCCAGAACTGGACACAGTACTCCAGGTGGGGCCCCACCAGCGCAGAGTAGAGGGAGAGGAGAACCAACCTCAACCTGTTGTCCACGCTCTTCTTTATGCATCCCAGGATGCCATTGACCTTCTTGGCCATGAGGGTGCATTGTTGGCTCATGGACACCCTCTTGTCCACCATGACTCCCAGATCTTTTTCCCCAGAGCTGCTTTCCAACAGATCAGCCCCCAGCCTGTACTGATCCATGGGGTTGTTCCTCCCCAGATGCAGCACTTCACACTTGCCCTTATTGAACTTCACTAGATTTCTCCCCACCCAGCTCTCCAGCCTGTCCAGGTCACGCTGGATGGCAGCACAGCCTTCTGGTGTGTCAGCCACTCCTCCCAGTTTTGTATCATCAGCAAACTTGCTGAGGGTACACTCTGTCCCTTTGTCCAGGTCATTGGTGAATATATTGTACAACATTGGACCCAGGACTAAGCCCTGGGGAACACCACTACCCACAGGCCTCCAACTAGACTCTACTCCACTGACCACAACTCTCTGGGCTCTGTCCTTCAACAAGTTTCCAATCCATCTCACCACACAACCATCCAAGATGCATTTCTTAATCTTGGCTGTGAGGACATCATGGGAGACAGTATCGAAAGCTTTGCTGAAGTTGAGATATAACACACCCACTGCCCTCCCCTCATCTATCCATCTAGTTGTGCCATCATAAAAGGCTATCAAATTAGTCAAGCATGACTTTCCTTTGTTGAATCCATGCTGACTACTCGTGATAAGCCTTCTTTCCTCAATATGCTTTGAGATGGCAGCAAGAAGAAGCTGTTCCATCACCTTTCCAGGAATGGAGGTGAGACTGACTAGCCTACAGTTGCTCGGGTCCTCCTTCTTGTCCTTTTTGAAGACTGGAATGACATTAGCCTTCCTCCATTCCTCAGGAACCTCTCCTGTTCTCTAGGACCTCTTGAAGATTATGGACAGTGACCTAGCAATGACCTCTGCCATTTCCCTCAACGCTCGCGGGTGCATCCCATCAGGGCACATAGTCTTGTGGGTGTTCGGTTTACTTAACTGCTCTCAGCCTGAGCTTGCAGAAGAGACTGGAAGGCGGCATGATTAGATGGCATTTGGACAACACAGACATGACCTCCCAGGCTTCTGTCACTAGTTTCTGGAATGAAAGGGCATTTTTTTTCCACATCCAGTTCTAGGGAGCCCAGTCCTTACTGTACATGCACAAGACCAAGAAGGATAACCACCTGTGCAATGACATGCAGGTTTCACTGACACAGAAGCTAAATTCTTGCCCTGCCATAACACTTGGGCCCCTTATTGTGGAGCATCTAATGAGGAAAGGAGATGGGAGCAAGGACTTTGAGCTGGTAGGAGGCAGTTATCAAGCTGGAAAGAAAAGGATTGTTCTTTTCCCAGGAGCATCCACCATCTAGGAGAGGAAAGGTTTAACAGGTCTGTATTTCTGTTTCCGTTCCTATCCATTGAGCCCTGGAAAGAGTTCAAAGACAAAGGAGACTTCTCCTAGGATTCGTAGTAGAATGAGATAGAGAAAAGGAATGGTTTCTCATCTGAAGAGGATAGATTCATGGTTTCTGGTCTAAGGCTTGAAATGCAGGGAATGGGAGATATTGGGAGTTTCTCAGCCAGGAGTAGGAAGTTTTATTTGCATGCAAGAGACCGTGACACCAGTGATGAGTGAGGGAGGTAGGGAAATGTTTGTTTGTTGAAGATCTCATGACTGCCTGTTTGGCTTGGATCAGTTTGTGAATGTGGCCCACTTATACTTGTCCCCAGCTGTTTGTTTGTAACTTCATGTTGCAATAACTTCTTATAATATTTGTTTATTTGTCAATTATGGATCAATTCTAGTCCCTTTTTGCAAAGAAGGCTCTGGCATGTGCAGAAGCTCTCTTCTCTGCACTGGGGAGCACAAGTCCTCTGGTCTACTCTTCCTTGGCAGCCGGGTTCACAATTTTTCCCATGAAGAGGATTTCATGGCTGCTTTTGTCAATAATCAACATCAGGAAGGGCCTGTTGAATTTGATGTGAGGAGGAGGGGGAATCTGTAAAGACAGTGGTACTATATCCATCAAGGTCGCTGCAGCAGCCTCTGTGCCATTCTCACTAACATCCACTGTGGCCTTGTGAATTGCCTGCAAGGGAAGAACAGATTCAAATCTAGGTACAGAACAGTGAGAAGCAGATGGGGACAAACTGCCTTGCTTTAACACTGTGAGAAGGCATTTTTAAGAACAAACTCAAAGTGAATTTAAAACTAGTGTCAAAAAGTTATTCATGTCTAGTGTTTACAAGACAAGCAAAGTTCGTTCTGAGATCAGGGAGAGTTTTCTTCAATGCTGTCAGAGTCAAACTTGGCTGCTTGCAGAGAGTGAGAAGCACAGAATACATTTATCATTCTGTTGTTTCTCAGAGTAAGGTTTTGTCCTTAGAATTTAACACAGAAGAAGGAATCTTTAATTTTGCATTGATTTCTGTGTATGCAAAAAAAATTCTTTTTTGCTTTCTATGGTAGGTATAGAAAATTCATACTTCTGAATTCATATGATCTTAGTTCATTGTCTTCTGTCAGCCCGCCTTGTTTTTCCTTCATCACACATCTGAAATTTCCTCTCATGAGGTCCTGCTACCCTTCCTCCCTTCACTTGTCCTATATCTGTAATCCAGGTGTTTACACATGTAATAAGGTATTATTCAGTGTGAAGAACCACAGAATCATCAAACAATATAGGTTGGAAGGACCTCTAGAGGTCATCCAATGCAACAAACCATGCTACACTGCATCAGCTCAACACTATGTAAGGTTTCTCAGGGTCTCATCCAATCAGGGTTTAAATATTTCCAAGGACAGAAATTTCATAGCCACTCTAAGTAACCCATACTAGGTTTTGATCACCCTCATGGTGATTTTTTTTTCTTTTTTACATAAAATCTAAGGAGAATTTCCCATTTTCTATCTTGTGTACATTGTCTCTTGTCCTGCCACTGTGCACCTGCAGCAGTCTGGGTCTATCTTCTCTGCACTCTCCTAACAGGTATCTGTAGACAGCATCCTCATCTCCCCTTCTTCTGGGTGAACAACACCAGGTTTCCTAGCCTCTCCTCTTACATCCCATGCTCCAGCCACAGGGCCATCCTGCTCACCCTCTATTGGAGTCCCTCTACTCCACTATGTCCACATCTTCCTTGCACTGGGGAGCCCCAAACTGAATATGCAGTACTCCAGAGTTGGTCTCACAAGAGCAGAATAGAGAGAAAGGATCACTTCCCTCATGACACAAGGCATGGGACACTTGGGAAATCACTTTGCTTATCATGTGATGCTTTCTTGTTTGTGAAATGGGGTTATTCCTGTCCCACCAGTCTGTAGTCCGTATTAATTCTGAGGTGCTCAGATAATGCAGTAATGAAAGGTGTATACATAGGATAAGAATGACTATTCCCAAACTTACATTATAACTATGGCTCTTGTCATGCATGTATTATTTTACACCAGTTTGTTGTTTGGTTTGTTGGCGTTTTGGGTTTTTTTTGTGAAATTATTCCTGTTATCTTTCCCAGATCTGTTTTCTTCAGAGATTTTCAAGGGAATTTTCAGGATTGCTATACAGTAAGCAATTTAATATTAAACTGTAGGAACAAGAGCCATTTAATGCCTAACTTTTTCCTTCCTTTATTACCATCAGTGAGCCATGACCACACTCCAGAAATGGGATCAGCCTATTTGCAGAGATAAAAACAACATGTAGGTAGGCAAAGGCAGACAAATCTCTTGATCACCATTGCTGTTTGCATACTTACTTTGGAAACCTTCAGAAGAGTGTTTTCTGCTATTCCTGAAAGATCAGCCTGGTCACTGAACACCTCTGTCACACCCATTTTTTGAAACAGGTGCTTAACATCAAAAGAGCCAGAGATGGAAAATTTTGGAAGGTCCAGGTAGATTTTTCTTTTAAAACATAAATGAAAAGTGTGAGATTATTATTGCAAGATCCCTTGATGCAATAGCTATTGTAGGTATACACTCATCCCAAATACTTGTGGAGCTAAGGCCTGGCTTTCTAAGACAGTGATAAATCCCATATTAGAAAAGCAGAACTTGAGGTACCTCTCCCACCATAGAATCATAGAATGCTTTGGGTTGGAAGGTACTTTTAAAGGTCATCTAGTCCAACCCCCTGGCAGTGAGCAGGGATATCTTCAACTAGATCAGGTTACTCAGAGCCACATCTAACCTGATACTGAATGTTTCCAAGGATGGAGCATCTACCATCTCTCTGGGCAACCCATACCAGTGTTTCACCACCCTCATGGCATAAAATTTCTTCCTTATGTCTAGTCTAAATCTACCTTTTTTTAGTTTAAAAACATTACCCCTTGTCTTATTACAACAGGCCCTGCTAAAAAGCTGATCCCCATCTTTCATATAGACCCCCTTTAAGTATTCAAAGGCTGCAATAGGGTCTCACCTGAGGCTGAAGAACCACAACTCTCTCAACATTTCCTCTTAGGAGAGATTTTCCATCCCTATGATCATTTCTGTGGCCCTCCTCTGGACTCACTCCAACAAGCCCACCAGCCACAGTCTGACCAGTGGTGCAGGGACCTAGTTCTGGCTTATGAAAGTGACTGTCTGGAACCTACCATCCAGACTGGAGAAAAGCAAATTGTATTTTCTTTTGAAGTGTATTGTTCCTGCTCAAGGCAGGCTCTTGAGAGCAATGTAGCCATCTGCAGGATCCTCACATCTGGTAGCACTCCCATTGCTGTGACTGGGAGAGCTGAGAAAAGGGTTCTTCTTATGTACAAAATCACCTGATACCTTGTCTGATGTAAATAAACTATGCAATGCTTACCTTTTTACAAATGATTGTATCCAGTTAGACACTGTTTGTCTTTGCAGAGCATCCTCCACCTGCGTCATTGTCCCTTCATCAGGCAGAACAAAAAGTGCAGAAGCATTTCCTTTGTATGGAATTTCCACTACCCAGTAAGATAACTTCTCATCCCTATGGATATTAAAGACTTTGCTTTGATGCATCATTTTGACCTTAACAGAATTCTTGCCATCCAAAAAGAAGTCATCGTCTCTGGTGGACAAATTGTTGAAAGGTCTTTCCCAGTAGCCTTTTGACAAAAGAATGAGTATACCATTGAATAAACTGGAAAAAAAAGGGACTAATAAAGGCATGTCACATTAGTTGATGCTTGAAATACTGTATTTGAACTGTAAAGGCAACAACAAGCCTATCTCAGTTTAAGGATGCTAATTTCCTGGACATGGAACGAAGCTTCATGTCATTTCAGTGGTTCTAATAAAACCACACAATATATCCCACTATTCAACCTTCAGGCTTATTCCTTTCATAAAAGTGTCATCTGTGTTTGACCATGACCTGCACAGCCAAGCACCTGTGCCTGTCAACAGGTGATCATGAGTTTCCAAGCTCATCCTTTCTGAGTATTTTTAGCTCTGAATCTGGCTTAAACTGATATGGGTTTTTATTTTTACTGATAGAGAAAATGATTCTTCTAGCTTTCAAATATTTCCTTCTATCATTTGTAAGTAGAAAGACATATTTGAAATTAGATGATAGCATAGGTTCACAATGTCAGAAAAGTTGTATTTCTTAAATCTGGATGAGACTTACAGAGCTTATGTGTATAACTGCTACCCACATTTGTCACTCACCTTTAAAGAAAATGTAGTTAACGAGAACCATCACACTGTTGTCATCTAGACTCTTCAATAAATCAGAAATTTTCCCATGGGTTTTTGTTTCTATGTATTTATTGATTTCCTTTATCACCTCTGGAGAATTCTGGAAATTTTTCAGAATAACTTCAGAATGATAAAACTTTGTGACATCATCCAAAAAATTTTGGAGCAGTTTCAGTTTGTCATCTACGAACAGGGTATTGCCCATACTCAACTGGACTTCTCGGTCAGGGTCATTCAGCATCTGGAGAATGCGCTGAAATCCCTCATGGATCTCCTGCTCCTCCATCTCTGTCAGATTGAAGGAGAGGCCTTTGTGCAGCTGACTGAGGGTGTTTGATCTGGCTCCCAGGGAAAGCATTGTAAAGGCAGTGGAGATACTCAAAGGAGAGAAGAAAATATTCTTGTTGTTTGCCTCCTCTCTGACCTGCTTGTAAAACCTAAATGCAAAGTCAGTGTTGCTGGGCGCTATCTTGAGATGAGCCATGTTTTCACCTTCAGCCTGGGAATGGTCTTCTGAGGAATGGGCCTTTTTTTGTTCTTGCTGTTGATCATTGAGGTTGGACTTATGTTGACCCTGAACTTGAAGTCCAAGAAGCAGCACACACAAATACCATGCAAACTTCATTTTACTTCTGAGCAGTTCTGTTAAGAAAGAATAGAGCAACTTTTAGATCTGGAGAGTTTCCTCTTTCCTGTATAAAACCAGTTTTTGTATTTTAGATACTGATTTTCGGATGTCAATCTTTAGCATTAATGCTGTGTTTAGAAATACTCTTCTACTTGGCCTCTTGGGTAGTATATTTCTAGTCAGTTCTCTCAGTTTCTGACCAATGAGCAAAGGAAGGAAAATAATAATGTAGCATCACCAGGGAAGAATCAATGTTGTGTAAGCTTTCATGAGGTATTATACCTGAAATAGTTCTTGCCTCTGACCAGCATGGCCTCATTTGCCCTCCTAAACACCTTTGGGTGCATGGCTGAGTTCACCTATTGGCTCCCATGTATTCAGTAAGTGGGAACGATTTTTGCTGGTATGTTTCTGTATACCTGTAGTCTTCTTATGACTTCAGTTTTCAAGCACCGCAGTGATACAGAGGTACTGTCAGCTATGTGAATAAAATGTGAATAAAAATCCATCTAAATGCTCACCCCTTAACTGTTTATATCTTTCCACTTCTTGTGTAGTGTCTCTGAACTTAAGAGATATATTATTTCAAAACACTACCTTAAATGTATCAGCAAATTGATGATAAATCAAAAGTTTATTGACTCTCTCTATTGTACATAAACTATCCATAAAGCTACAAAGCCCCAGACTGAAGACCTTAAGAAAAGCTATAGTTGAATCTGCCTTGATGAGTATGCACAATTTGATGACCTATCTGTGGATGCTGAAAAGCTGCTAGCAGAGGGATTTTCTCAGGTTCTCACAATATTCAGTGAGAATCCTGCCTTTCTCACCAGTGGTATGGGAAACAGTAGGATGGTTTTTGTAAGTTGGACCAACACCTGGTGTTTTGTTAAGTTCTGTTTATGGTACATTGGAAAAATATTTTGAAATGGGTGTTGTAGGACTTTAGCCACTCACCCTAGGAGATGGGTGATCACTGACCAACCGCCCTATGGGGCTAGGGTATATAAAACGGGGTTAGAAATTAATAAAGTTGCTTCTTTTGCCTGCTCTTGCTGAACTTATATGTTGCTGCATCTCTCCGCTCCCGGCATAAACAGCGACAACCTATCCTCTTCCTTTAACTGACATAAGCAAATTCCACATAATCCCACAGTCACGTTTCTGACCATTTCAGGGGAAGAATCACAAAATATACTGGAGAAGAATATTCTTCATAAGGTGCCTCACCTAAATTAGCTGAAATGACAGAAACTGAAAAACATGAAGTAGGCAGTGGCCTGCAGGAAAATAGAGATGATCTGAATGTTTTTCATAGCAGCTGTATACTTATTCTGGAACATGGGATTCTGCCAGATCATCTGCCTCAGTCTGTGTGTCTGCTGACAGATTTAGGTCTTACATCAAACTTTTTGTGGACAGTTGTTAATTCTGGGATCTTCTTTTTCTGGCTGTCCAGTATGAAACACTGGAGATATAAGATGTGAAAGTGCTGAGTATGGGAACTATGTTCAACATGTCTAAAATGCTGGATAAAACCATGACACTGTAATAGGAAGGCATTCTAAATGGAGGCAATTAGTTTTGGACTGGTAAGTACTCTTTTCATAATACCTCAAATCTGCTTTTGAGAGAGACTATTTTCTCTTCCAGGACAGCTGTCTGCAAGTAGCCTGTGTTTTAAGAACATGGAGATACAGGGATGTTACTCTTGTTAGCCCTGCATCAGCCTGGAGTAGTCAGAACACTGAAACTACAACTAAATTTACTCCTCTGTGAGCAAAGACAAGGTTTTGTCCTTCACCTTGGTATTGACTGTTGAGTACTCATTTTGGACTTCATCTCCCAGTCATCCTGCCACTCTGCCTAGGAGTGGATCATTGACTGAATCCTGCTTCCAGCATTAAAATATGTTTCCAGAAGTTAAAATAATTTCCAACTATTGTACAAAATAAATTAAGCTCAGAATTGAATAGTGCGCAATAAATGGCAGAAATTACAGACAACATAAATTCAAAGACTTTCAAGAAAGTATAATATGGTACTTACAGTGCTGGACCTCTCTTTAACGGTGCTTCTTCCCTATTCTTAATTTTACTGGGGAGTATTAAGTTAATGTCCACTGGTAAATATTAAACAGAGCAAATAAGATTTATCTGCAAAGCAAAGACTGAGTAAGCTATTTTTTTCTGGACATCAAATATTGTAAGTCTATCTTCCCGTCATACAGGCAAAATGATGCCAGCACCTAGGGCTCTGAGGGGAGAGAAAGAGCAGGGGCTTTGCTGCTCTCAGGCTTGAACTAATCTGTAGGCAAAAGAGGTTTGCAAGTTAGTCTGGCATAACTGTGGTAAATGAGCTTCAGAAAACAGAATGTTAGAAGAAATGGAAACCTAAGATGAGGCCAAAGCAATGCCTGTTTATAAAAAGGATGCTGTGTCCCAGTGAACTCTCTTCATGGGATATCCTGATGCAAGGATGCCAGCTAATTGAGTACCCAAGGGAGCAGCAAGTTTGTTCAGGAATAGCTCAGTATCTCTATATTGCCCTGCTGTGTATACTGCAGGTATGTCCTAACTGGCATTATTTGAAGGGTTAAATAAATTATTAGGTAAATGATAGTCAGGGGCACTGGTTAGTTTTTTGTGAAGCCTTTGATGAATATTTTAGAAACTACTAAAGTGAAAAGCAAAGGATTAGTATGGCTTGAAAAACGGCCAAAATAAGAAGGCAAGTGGAAGAATTAAACAGGCAATCTTTACCATGGCAAATGCTACCTGAGGAGAAGACTGATCTTCTTAACCCCTATATGTCACTGTATGTGACTTACACTGCAATCCCTCTCAGGGATGCCTGAGAAAAACAGGCACAATTTGGCTATTTAGAAGGTTATTTAAGGATAAGATGCATGGCACTCATCCTAATTAGCAATGACTAATTATTTTCATTGACTGTATGTGATTTCACCCCAGGTAAATGTACAATTTACCTACACATAGGAATCTACCCATGATAGTTATTCCTATGTAACAACTATCTCTTACAAGATAGAGGCAGAGTTGGCCAGAAGACATTTCTTCAGAGAGGGTTTTTTTCATAATGTGTGCTAGTACCCAGAAATTTTATTACAGTATTATTTAAAATGACCAAGGTTCACCAGAAGCAAGTATGCTGTTGCTTAACCCTAGCAAAGACAAGCTATTTTTGTCAAGTCTAGACCTGCCTACATAGATAGCATGAATCTTGCAGCCCAGCCTTCATGCTTGACTAACCATCTGAAGGAAGCTACTGTTTTCAGGCAGGAGCTGCTGGGAACAGCAGAGCTTCTGTAGTGATTCTTCTACCTTCTCCCAGGACCACTTCCTCCTCACCATTCCCAGGCATCAGCTCCTGTGACTCTGGCACAAATCTTCTGAGGCAAGGTTAAGAGCAGCAGTTACATCAGACCCACAAATGACCATTTTTGTCTACAAACTTCAAAGTGATCAGCTTCTCAGCAATTCTAGATAGATCAGCATGGTTAATGAATGCATCAGTCACACCTAGTCCTTTGACAATCTCCCTTAGGCCATAGGTGCCAGAAATAGAGACTTTTGGAAGACACAAGTCTCTCCTATAAAATGCAATGGAAAATGAGAGTGAATCACCATACATGGATATCACTGGCCTAGCTACCAGATGTCTGCATCTGTGTGAATCCAAGGAGGGAAAAGCAGTTTTTTTACTTCTCTGCATATACCTGTTGGTGCGAATGTCTGTGTCCTCAGAACAGAATTCACTGTGAAATGTGAGGCTAAACTGAAAAGTTTGTGCAGAGTTTTGCGGGGAGAATAGCCACCCAGGGAAATTTCACAGTGGAGACTACAGAGCTACTGAATGCTTCTATATAAGCAGTAGCTGGGACAGAGGGACTCCTAATCCAGGAGCCTGAGAGTTATATAAAGGACTGACAGACATGCTTTTCCTGTTGGCCTTACAATGGTCTATATGGAAGGAATTAAGGAATAATTTAATTATCTCTTTCCCTACTGTCTGCCAGAGACTCTGCTCAATTATGCAATATGCCTTGGTTCCTCCTTACAGGAGCGGTTTCATCCCATATCATTAACTTACTTGTGTTGCTGCTTGATTATCAGATTATCATATGTCAGCTTTGCAAGTCATATTTCTGGGATTTCCAGAGGAAAGAATTTCTGTCTGTGGAAATAAAATATCAGCAAGATGATAAGGATTGAGCAACAGAAATATGCACTGTACATGATAAATCCTCATGTAGCCATTTCTTTTTGTCTTATAAAGATATAACACTCAAGGTTTGTCTGCAAAAGTTCATAGAAATGAACATCTTGACATAAATAACTCGATTAAAATCAGGATATTGGCATCATTACAAAATTTCTGTAACTAAAATAAAAATCAAGTTCTTTCTGTATTTTTATCTGTTTCTGTAAAGGGCAACCCAGCTGCTATCTCCATGTCTTACACATACTTGTCTCCTCCTTGTATAAGGAAAGTTCTTCTGGGTCCATTTCAATAAACAGCATGATTGACAGAAAGAAAAAAGCTAAAGGCTAAGCAAAAAGTCTGTGACAGAACTGGGAATAGAAACCAAACCTTTTCTGCTTTGTTTCATTTTCTTTCATGAATGCAATATGAATCCCTGAAAAAAATTTCATACGAACTCGTAGTTTGTTATATGAAAGCTGTATAAAGAGAATAAAATAATCTAATTATTTTCTTCTGTATTATATTATTATTATATTATATTATATTATATTATATTATATTATTATATTATATATTGCCAAGAGCATGCAATCATTTAAGGCCTGATGTAAATTCATTAGAATCAATCAGCCACCATTTTAATATTCCAGATGGGTAATATCTCACTGAAAGCTCATCTCAGGTTTTACTGATATATTTTCCATAAAGTTCCTAGATTAAGACATTGGAATTTTAGACTGCTTGACACTGCCAAGGCTTTTCAGAACTAGTTAGAAGTTCTTTATAAATCAGTAGAATAAAA